>CM062516.1:42648187-43898187 GCA_031439585.1 Pterocarpus macrocarpus
GATAAGAATCTACAACGCACTAGAACGCCCTTGTTGACGATCCTTTACTCCGACAGCATCTAGGGTTCCTCGAACAATGTGATATCTCACACCGGGTAAATCCTTAACCCTTCCCCCTCTTACTAAGACTACAGAATGTTCTTGTAAATTATGGCCAATATCGGGTATAGAAGCAGTGATTTCAAATCCAGAGGTTAAGCGTACTCTGGCAACTTTACGTAAGGCAGAGTTTGGTTTTTTGGGGGGTGATAGTGGAAAAGTTGACAGATAAGTCACCCTTATTGCCACTCTATAGAACCGTACATGAGATTTTCACCTCATACGACTCCTCGTTCAATTCTTTCGAAGTCATTGGATCCTTTTCCTCGTTTGAGAATCTCCTCCCTTCTTCCACTCCGTCCCGAAGAGTAACTAGGACCAATTCAGTCACGTTTTCATGTTCCAATTGATTCCTTTTTTGATTATTCTCAAAGGATTTGATTATTCTCAAAGGAGAAGATTCTTCCTTTTACCAAACATATGTGGATCCAATCACGATCTTTTAATAAGAACAAGAAATCTTTCTCGATCAATCCTTTTGCCCCCATTCTTCGAGAATCAGAAAGATCCTTTTCAATCAAGTTTGAATTTGTTCGTTTGGAATCTGGACTCTTCTACTGCATTTTTATTTACTTATTTTTTATTTTTTTTTATTTTCTTCCATCATTCCTTAAGTCCCACAGGTTTGATCCTGTAGAATCTGACCCATTTTCTCATTGAGCGAAAGGTACGAATTCTTTTTTGTATCCGCAAAAATCTCATTTCCTTCTATGGAGAAGGGTAACTGCCTTCTTATATTTCTACATCTAGGATCCGACTTATATCATTGATACTAATAGGAAATGAACCATTATGGCAAGGAAAAGTTTGATTCAGAGGGAGAAGAAGAGACAAAAATTGGAACAAAAATATCATTTGATTCGCCGATCCTCAAAAAAAGAAATAAGCAAAGTTCCGTCGTTAAGTGATAAATAGGAAATTCATGGAAAGTTAGAATCACTACCGCGTAATAGTGCACCTACACGTCTTCATCGACGTTGTTTTTCGACCGGAAGACCAAGAGCAAATTATCGAGATTTTGGGTTATCTGGACACATACTTCGTAAAATGGTTAATGCATGTTTGTTGCCCGGTGCAACAAGATCAAGTTGGTAAGGATAGGATGCAAAATTCTCTTCAATCTTTTATTCATTTTTATGATCAACGATCATAGGAGGGTCCCTTTACCATTCTGTATAAATGGTTTATTCTATTTGTACAGATATGGTGGAGGGGCGCATTCAATCTTTGTTTGTCCATTAGTTGTGAATTCTTCTCTTTATCGCGGGGTAGAGCAGCTTGGTAGCTCGCAAGGCTCATAACCTTGAGGTCATGGGTTCAAATCCCGTCTCCGCAATGCTTTTGACAAAAGCAGGAGTTCAAGAAGAAAAAAGAGGGGCAGGGGCGGATAGCAGGAATCGAACCCACGTCTTCTCCTTGGCAAAGAGAAATTTTACCATTCGACTATATCCGCATTTTTCTTTTTATCGATCGTACTTGATATGTAATATATCGATTCTATTTGTGCAGAGCTAGGTCTGATACTCTGTTAGGCGTAATTCGAAAGAAAGTTGAAAAATATATGAAATAAAATATATATCCTTATATATCCTTTTTTCTATTAATATATATATTTTCTATTAATATATATGTATTATTCACCCTATTAATAAAGATTTTTCTATTAATCTAGTAATAGTACTATTAATACTTCTAGAAGTATTAATCGTATTAATAGAATAGTATTAAATTCTAGAATATTTATAGAAGATTTAGAATCTATTCTAATATATTAATATATTACAATAATATATAAATCGAATATGAATATATTACTCATATTGAATATTCATATTATTCTATTCCTATTTGATTTAATTCTATTTATTATTTTAATTCTATTTTTAGATTGTTTTTTTTAGTTTTACAATATACCATAACAATATACCATATAAGTATAAGATAGAAGATTTTTCCAATAGAATAAGTTTGACCCCTCCCTATAATGTCTTAGTTTTCTTTATTTTGGGGGGCTTATATATTCCATTTTTTTTAATGTGCCTCACAATTCGAAAGAATTCGGGGGGAGGGGTCATTTCATTTTTGATCTAGAACAAATAGCTTCAAGAGATGAGAGAATTAAGAATACCCACTAGAAAGACTAATCCAATCCATAATGATGTACCGGAAAATACAACATTTTTGTTACTCGACCAACCATCAGGAGAAGCAAATACAACAGGTACACTAATTAATAAAATGGATGAAGTAGCAATTAATGCAAAAACAGCCAATTGGAAAGCAATAGTCATGTTTCTAATCCTCCAATTTACCAACAAAAGAACCATACCATTTGATCCCGAACCCCTCGATCCCGTTATTGACAAAAAAATTTGTAATAAAAACCGCATTTTGGAGGGTTTTATCATGAATCCATTGATTTTATATGACTTATTATTATTACCACCCCTTTTGAAGCATGGATCGAAGGTTTTTTTTTACTTCACAAAAGGACATGCTGGATCATGTATCTTCTATAATATTTACAAAAAGAAAAATGGACCAATAGATTCACACCAGATATCTTTACCATCGATGGATACTAAGGATATCAATTCATATGGTCATGTTCTATTCAGTGGAATAAAGATAAAATAGAAATTGGCTTTTTGGAGAGATGGCTGAGTGGTTGATAGCTCCGGTCTTGAAAACCGGTATAGTTCGCAACAAAGAACTATCGAGGGTTCGAATCCCTCTCTCTCCTTTTGCTCGGCAAATGGATTTGTTTATTTTTTATTTTATTGGTTTTGGTTGGTTCGGTTTTATGAGGGCTCGGCTAAGTGGTAGTATAGCCGAGCCCGAAAAAAGAGATTCAAAGATTAGATATAAATGGGTTAAAAAGAAAGGAAAAGAAAAATACTTTTTTTCAATCTAACCCGCTCGACTCAACCCTCTATGTATGGTGAAATCAAAGTGATTCCTACTTCAAGCATTGGATCTCATGTCTCAATTAAGATGAGTCATGGAAAGAACAGGTTCAAAATCTCGATCAATTCCTTTTTCAAATCCTGTGGCAGCTGCGCGAGCTCTTCCCGCGTGCCATAAATGACCTACGAATAGGAAGAATCCTAGAACAAAATGAGAAGTAGCTAACCAACTTCTAGGAGAGACATAATTGACTGCATTGATCTCGGTAGCTACGCCGCCCACGGAATTTAAAGAACCTAAAGGAGCATGAGTCATATATTCCGCGGAACGACGTTCTTGCCAAGGTCAGTATGTCTTTGACAGTCTACTCAAGTCCAAACCATTGGGACCTCTTAGAGGTTCTAACCAGGGAGCACGCAGATCCCAAAAACGCATAGTTTCTCCCCCAAAAATTACTTCTCCGGTCGGGGAACGCATTAGATATTTACCTAAACCGGTAGGTCCCTGAGCAGATCCTACGTTAGGCCCAAGATGCTGGTCTCTAACTAGAAAAGTAAATGCTTGAGCTTGAGAAGCTTCAGGCCCAAAGGCCCGTAAAATTCACTAGGATAAGCGGTATTATTAAACCAGACAAAGCAACAAGCAATAAAACCAAAAACAGATAAAGCACCTAAACTATAAGACAAATAAGCTTCTCCGGACCATACAAGTGCACGCCGAGCCCACGCAAAAGGTTTGGTTAAGATATGCCAGATTCCACCAAGTATACAAATGGAACCCAACCATACATGCCTCCAATTATATCTTTCAAATCGTCCACACTAACAATCCACCCTTCTCCTCCAAAAGGTGATTTTAGTAAATAACCAAATATAATACTTGGACTAAGGTCAAGTTGGTAATTTTTCTTACATCCCCACCCCTGAGCCTGTGTATCATATATACCCCCAAAATAAAGAGCCTTGAATACTAGAAGAAAAGCACCTATGCCTAACAAGATTAAGTGAATACCTAAAATTGTAGTCATTTTATTTCTATCTTTCCATACATAACCGAAGAATGGAAAAGATTCTTCAAGAGTCTCAGGTCCCAGAAGTGCATGATAAATACCGCCAAAGCCCAATACTGCAAAGGAAATTAAGTGAAGTACTCCGGACACAAAGTATGGAAAGGTGTCTATAACTTCTCCCCAGACCTACCCCCAACCTAGAGTAGCTAGATGGGGAAGTAAAATTAAGCCTTGCTCATACATGGGCTTCTCGGCACTAAATGAGCCATCGCAAATAGGTTCATTGTTCGCCCAATACTATTAATCCGGCATGGGCTACATGAGCATCCAGTAGTTTACCGGATAAATTGATAAGTCGAGCATTCCCTACCACCAAGCTTAAACCGGTAGTTTCTTGGTCATGACCTGTTAAAGCTAAAGTTCCATTAAAGAGCGTTTCCACGTGGTAGAACCTTCTCAGGGAATATAAGGTTTTCATGAGGCTGATCTTGAGCAGCCATCCACGCATGAATACCTTCGTTTAATAGAATATTTTTGGTGTAGAAAGTCTCAAATTCAGGATCTTCACTGCACGTATTTCTTGAGAAACAAATTCATAGGCACGTAGGTTCAAGGCCAGACCGACTACTCCAAGAGCACTCATGCATAAACCATTCATCGTACAAATAACATAAAGAAATGTAACCAACGTTTATTGGAAAAAGCAACCCCAAAGATTTGGGACCAAAAGCAGTTAGCGGTGACCATTAAATAAGTTTCTTCAGCTTGGGTTGGGTTAAACGCACGGAATGTATTTGCGCCATCACCATCTTCAAATAAAGTATTTTCCACGGTAGCACCATGAATAGCGCATAGTAGGGCAGCGTCCAATACACCAGCAACTCCCATCATATGAAATGGGTTTAATGTCCAATTATGAAACCCTTGGAAAAATAGGATGAATCGAAATATAGCTGCTACACCAAAACTAGCAAAGAACCAACCAGACTGACCCAGTGGATAAATCAGGAATACAGAAACAAAAACAGCAATTGGACCAGAGAATGCGATTGCATTATAAGGGCGCAATTGAACGGATCGAGCAAGTTCAAATTGACGTAACATGAAACCTATTAATTCGAAAGCACCGTGGAGAGCAACAAAAGTCCATAGACCACCTAATTGACACCAACGGGTAAAATCTCCTTATGCTTCAGGACCCCACAGTAACAACAAAGAGTGTGCTAAACTATTAGCAGGAGTAGAGACTGCAGCGGTTAAGAAGTTACAGCCTTCCAAATAGGAACTTGCCAATCCATGAGTATACCATGAAGTTACAAAGGTTGTACCCGTGAACTAACCCCCCAAGGCAAAATAGGCGTAAGGAAAGAGCAACAGACCGGACCAACCCACAAAAATGAAACAGTCCCTCCGTAACCAGTCATCCATAATATCAAATAAATCATTTTCATCTTTGGTAAATTTACCAAGAGCTATAGTCATAGTGATCCTCCTATTCAACTACTTCAACCATTTCCGAACACCTCCTAGCTTTTCAGGGATGGGACCTTAGAGGCTTTTCTCATTTCTATA
Organism: Pterocarpus macrocarpus; assembly: GCA_031439585.1. Classification (NCBI taxonomy): domain Eukaryota; kingdom Viridiplantae; phylum Streptophyta; class Magnoliopsida; order Fabales; family Fabaceae; genus Pterocarpus; species Pterocarpus macrocarpus. The sequence goes on from CM062516.1 coordinate 42,653,775, forward strand.
TGATTTTTTTCTCGTAGAACTGTCCCTTCTTTTCTAATGGGTTTCGGAATTGTTCTATTGATACCTAGGTCAAATCCATGAACTCAATCCGGCTATTCCTATCTAGTCTTCCAAATCCCCTAAGCCATGAATCGTGAATTGTCTTATGACTCATAAATCCAATAGATAAAATTTTTATATTGAATTTTTTAATAAGAGACTGTAAGTGAAAGTCTCTTTCTCCCATCCATTAATTGCCGGAAATATATCGTATGCATCGATATGAGAATCAAATATTTGATACGCGAAGCCATGATTTGATGGATTTCTTTTTCTATAGATATATCATATTTTATAGAAATAATATAAATGTAAATTGATCTTCTCTTGTGTTCAAAAAAAGAATATTAATAAAAAAAAATGACTTGTATGTTGGAGCTTGGAATAAGCCCTTCCGCGTGGAGAAAGGGAATAGCAAATTATTCCTATAGAACCTCTAAGAACAGGAGGATTTAATCGTAAATATCGACAGATTCTTACGGAGTACAAACCAAAGAAGTATTAAAAACAAAAATGAAAAAAAAAAAAGATCCACTGTTCGAATTGCATCTCTATCGAATTTGAATATCAGAATAGTGGACATAGTTATGATTCAATGGGTTAGGTCCACTTACTTTTTTTTAATCTTTCCCAATTTTTTTTTGATTGATTGGAATAATCGAAAATAGCAATATCTGGGAATTAAAGAATATATCATTATTCATTAAAAAAAAGAGACTAATAAAAATGTTCCACTTTCTAACTAGAATTAGTTTACTATAAATTGAATTCATTAGAATGATAACAATAACTTATTAAAATTCATAATTCCATTTTCTAATGAAATTCTACGATTCCTTAGTTTTTTTTATTAGAAATAAAAACTAATGAAATTCTATGATTCCTTAGTTTTTTTTTATTAGAAATAAAAACAATATCTCTATTCTTCCTTCAAATACGAATACTACTGCTGGAGTTTTATGAAAAAGGTACAAAGCCCCTTATCAGATTTGAACCGATGACTTACGCCTTACCATGGCGTTACTCTACCACTGAGTTAAAAGGGCTCCGCTTGATTCAATTCCTTATTCAGGAATAAGCCAATATGAGTCTAGTACATATATTTGTTACTGCGTATACTTCTTATATAGATAAGATTAGAATATATGCACATAGATATATATATTATCTACATAGCGACTCATTAAGAAAAAATTCGATTTACCTAGTGAATAGAATATAGTTAATAAAAGGGTTTATTGATATTAGATTTGATAAATATCAATGTAATGAATTATTTCAAAACCGATTCGAATTTGAATTGAAGTCATCCTTATCATAACGAAATTCATTGTATTGAGTATTGATACATGTACCCACCAATTCAAATATTTTATCGAATCATTGAAAAATGGATTTCTATTTTCCTGTCCTTCAACCAATTCTTATTGAAAATACAAAAATTTTCAATAACTTGTTTATCCCTATCCTTCTATCCGATTTTCAGATTGATTATCGGTTTTTTCCGGCTTAGGATGAAATAGAGATATACCTACCGAATCTTAACAATGAATAAAAGTGAAAGAAATTCAGTTTTAACCCCACGCTTTTCCAAAGAAACCAATCATTCCCTAAAAGGATCCTATCCTTCTTTCGCATTACTCATCCTATTTTTCTTTTTTGGAATTATAGATTGGCGATTGCAATGAACAATTTCGAAATCGTAATGATGAACCCCCAAATTCTATGGTATGGAATTATATTATGAAAAATGGAAAGATCCTTCTGATCGAATCATATCATTCCAATCTATTGACAATTAAAAAAAAAAACTGTTTATACTATGTTCATAGTATAACGGTGGTCGGGAAAGTAGGCCCCCATCGTCTAGTGGTCCAGGACATCTCTCTTTCAAGGAGGCAACTGGGATTCGACTTCCTGGGGTAGGGTACTACGAAAGGAAGTTGATCATGGATTATAAAAAAAGACTTAAATTGATTCTTCGTGGGTCGATGCCCGAGCAGTTAATGGGGACGGACTGTAAATTTGTTGGCAATATGTCTACACTGGTTCAAATCCACCAAATTTCAATAATTTGCCGATCCACCATGAAATGAAATAACCCATTTGTTGTTCTCCTGAAATGGCCGATGTGCTCGGATACTAAGGAAGAAAATAAAATATGATAAATATCTAGCGCTCTTTTTTTCCGTACCATATTACATTACATATATTACATTACATATATATAAATATATATATAATATATAAATAAATAAATAAAAATATATATATATATATATATATAAATAAATATATATATATATATATATATATATATATATATATATATATATATATATATATATATATATATATATATATTATATAATATAAATATATTTTAAGTTCAATCTTGATAATGATCTAGATTCATATCAGATCTCTAAGTATAAAGTATAAGGAAAGGATTAAAGTAAAAGATTAAAGTAAATAAAAAAGAGTCTTTGTTTTTTATTGATGATTGATTCATTTTTGAATTGATTTGGCAATAACGAACGGATTACGAGTAATCCGTGTCGATCTCTCTAAATAAAGTGCGTATTGATATATATCAATAATATATATAAGTCCCGCCTCTGACAGTTATAGCAAAACGATTCTCTAATCTAAAATCGAAAAAGAAAGGGTTTGAATGAAATCATAAGAATATCTATGTTGTACGCCCTTTTCCCTGGGATTGTAGTTCAATTGGTTAGAGCACCGCCCTGTCAAGGCGGAAGGCTGAGTTCGAGCCCGTCAGTCCCGATGGATACAAATCCAAAAAAGACATCAATTCATTTCGTGTGAAAGTGGAATCAAAATAACAATAAAAATAACAAACAAAATCTCATTCCTAATTGATCCTTCTTTTTTTCTTTCTTCGTCGGAACCTTTATCTTAAAGTTAAAGTAAAAAAAAAAAAGAAACAAAATTTTTGATTGCATCGGAAACAACATTTTTGGAATTTGGTATGGATAAAAGATCTTCCTATGTTATACTATTCAATTCTCGACGATGAATCGATTTGATAGCTCAGATATTGTTATTCATGATATTGATCCCCATTTGATATCATCAAGATGTAATTTATACCATTGAATTTACCGACGAAAGATTTATCATCTCTATGGGATTAAATCCCGAGTTATTTATTGGAAATTAAAGAGAAATAAAGCATAGAGATTATGGAAGTAAATATTCTCGCATTTATTGCTACTGCACTGTTCATTCTAGTTCCTACTACCTTTTTACTTATAATTTACATAAAAACGGTAAGTCAAAGTGACTAATTTTACTTAAACAAACATGATTTCTTAATTCATGTCAATGCAATGAAAAAAAAAAAAAAAGATTCCATTTTTGGTCTTAAGGTTTAAATGAAATAATCGGACTAGAATCAACAGAATCCTATGAAATCCAGATAGTATGGTAGAAAGAAATCAAATCGATTTCTTTCTACCATATTATCCATCTATTATTGTAGTGTAAAAAGTTTGACTTTATAAAATAATATGGATCAATCCACAATATGTATCTTCATATTCATATATATCTTCTTATTTATATATTATAGAATCTCAATTACATTATATGTAATGTACATAACATAGTATCCCAATTTTCTTCTTTGGTTCATCTATTTGATTTGTATTGGTTCCAATCAATCTGTAATAATCCAAAAGCAACTCTTATTCTTCCTATTCGAATTTATGGATTTATGATTCTTTTCAATACCAATCCCGGTATCATATAAAAAAATCAAGTAATCTTTTTAGCATTTCCAAGAAGTAATTGATTAAATAGTTGTTATTAAATAGTTAACAGATGGTCCGGGGTTTCGATGAGAAGCTTTTTCCGTATTTCGAAAAGATTGGTGGTAAAACCCAACCCATTTTTTTTTTAACATTTGAACCATGATTGCAAATGAGTTCAATAAAGAAAGCATAAATCCAATTTCGAACCAAAAACAAAAATACAAATAAAAAGAAAACAAGCAAGTGGTAAGGTAAATACGTAATATGGTATTCGCCTAAGGCAACGCCAACATCTTATTATGTGTAGTATCTCGTTAGACAACTCCTATGTCGATTTTGTTTCCTATCGAACTTGTGTATCCGCTTAATAACCAATAACAAAACTATATATATAGTTCTCTCTTTTTTGAAAAAAGAAAAGGAGTGTTAGAGGGGGTTTCCGTGGTTCCTCATTTTCGATATATAACTTTGGTAAGAGCCAGTTCATCTAAATAGAAATCTTAAGAAGAATTCGGTTGGAATAGGAATCCATTTCCTATTTTTTTTTATCCCCTTGACACGAACATGGGAATAATTCAAATATTTGTTTGATTGAAAGAGTTTTTTGTATTTCTATATTATGCATAGAATACATTACACCACTCGAATACAATAGACAGACTTCCGAAATGCAGATATATTTGAATTCAATTAATTGGTATTAATTAAATACAAATACTTAAATTTAATAGTATAAAAAATTTCAAAACCCAGCTATAAAACAATTGATACAGTTTGATCCCTTAACTCAATTAGTAGGACCTTTAAAGTCCACTTCTTCCCCATACTACGAGAGAAAGGGAAAATGTAAAAACTAACATTAAAGCAGCCCAAGCAAGACTTACTATATCCATGTCGATTTTTTCTCCTATCTCTATCAACAATATCAATATGAAGGAATTATTTCAGTGTTGTTCACTAATTCTTCTGGTTTTATTTTATTTTCTTTTTTTGTTTTTGTATTGTATTAATCACTAATAATACTATAAACCATAATAATAGTGGAATCGCTGGTACAGAGTCAAAAAGGGATTCTATTCTGGCCTAACACTATTAACACGAAACAATCCAATAAATCCAATTAGAAAGAACGTCTAACAAGTTTTTATCTGATTTCTAGTAGAATCGGAAAACATTACGGATAAACAAAATATCCTGAAACTTCCTTGGAAGTATTAAGGAAATTTTTGTTACTAACAGGTAGGAATACAAAGACCTATGTTTTTCTTTTGTTTCCTCTCATTTTATTAAAAGGTAGAATATATATATAGAATCAAGACAGATTACTTTGCATACTCTTATTTCCATTTGAGTAATCCTTACTGTCTCCCGATTCATTCTCTAAAACAATCAAATCAGAAGAAAGCCTATTAAATAAACTATTTCTTTGATTAGAGGTTACCGAAAAGAAATCTTTTCTTTTTTTTTTAATCTTTTTTATTCTATTAGAATTCTAATAGAATAAAAAAGATTAAAAAAGATTTATTAATTCAATCTTTTTTATTAAAAAAAAATATTATATTAAAATAAGAACTATTAAAAAAAAAAAAAAGAAAGCCAATTAGCTATTCAATCTAACTATAATATATATATATATATATATATATATTCTGCAGAAATCGGATCATCATGTTCGCCAACAAAAGAATCATTATTTTGTATCTTTTTCTATTGTATCTTTTTCTTATATATATATATATATATATACATTAGACACTAGACAGTGTCCGTTTAAGTGGTTGTGTATGCCTAGACAAACATGGATACACACCATTAATTTCTATCATTTTTGTTAATTTCTTTGAACATCTAAACTTGTTTTTCCAATATTTTCAATTTGTTCCAGTTCCAAATCTTGAGATGAAACAGCAGGGAGTGCTGGAAGAACCAAATAATTCCAATGAGGGTGGAGTGTCTCGTGGGAACATTTCGGAGGGGAGCCTTCCCCCAAATGCGAAACGTGAAGAAGTTGTGCTCTTGCTGATGGAGCACTGAATAATGAAGAGGACATTACGAGCCATAGTGCAATTGGATGTCGACACTTTGAACATTTCTGATGAGGCCATTCCCTCAAATGCCAATGATGAAGCTGGTTACAAACTTCCCGTTGGCTCAAAAATGAATCATATATGAACATGATGATGTTATCAGCGAGATGGTTGACCAGGAAGCTCAAGATAATTCAAAATCAGATGAGCAAATTAATGACAAAGACCTTGATGAACAAGTTGCCAAAATTGAAAACTACATGCTTGAATATCTACAAAATAAATAGTGGCATACATGTTCAAGAGGAAAGGCAAGGTCTCACTGTGCCTCCTCAAAATGCTGGTGAAGAATTAAGTCTTTTCAGGCAACAATAACACTAAATCCCCTAGGACACGTTATGCACCTGCTGCTAATAGTGGTGCTTCATGCAGTGCTGCCAATTAGGGGACATTTTCTTCAAACCAATGCAATTGATTCCCTTGGTCCTTTTTCAGTAGATAATCTTTAAAGGATTGGATTTTGACATATCGAACCAAGCTATGATGCATGTAGACCTTATGGGGACTTGTGTAAGTCTTCAATGAGATGCCTAAGTATTTGTGTTGTTGTTGCATCTGATAAACTTAAAAACATTTTGATCATTTGTTGCATTTTTCCAGTTCTTTTGTTTCTTGCCTATATATTTTCTTGATTGGTTATTCGAACAGTCAAAAATTCTTAATGTACTCTACCTGATCTCATATGCATAGATAGAGGATGAGGATGAAGATATCTACGTTTCAAGAGGTTAATTTGTTGGCTTTGAACTCATGGATTTGAAGACTTAATTAATTTCCCTTAGGCAATAAAAGTTTTGTTGTTTTCTGTATGCAACAACATCATCCAAAAGATATACAATTCTCAATTGACCAATGAAGTTATCACTCGACCCATCAAATGCGTGGAAATCAAGCGGGTATAAAATAGTAAACAACCTTTAACTTCACATAATTTTATTCGTACGGGAATACCAAAACTTAGACGTAAACTTAAATAATAGGGCAACTTCAAAATATTTTTTTTTATTTGTTTTATATATATACCGTAATCTATCATTGGGCTTAGTTTTGTTTTTCATACATCTTTCAAGTTAATTAGACTAGATACATTATACGACTCATAACAATAATTAATTATTAATAGTATTTTGTTAACATGTATTTGTTAAGGAATTAAAAAGCAAGTATTGAATGGAATTTAAAATTTTAAAATTTTTAATGTCAAACACGTAAAAAAATTGCTACACTTTTGTGATACTTTCCTTTTCTGACTCTTTAATAAGTCCTTGCAGTACATGTGAATAAAATTATTATTAAGGAATTACGTTGACCTCTCCTAAAGCATATAACTAGAACATAAAAAAAGATGTTTACATCCTTAATAATTTTTTCAATTTCTATTGAATGTCACTCTTATTTTTTACCACTATTTAACGAACATTCTTCCCTCTCTTCCCGATCCCGTCCATACCCCTTCCCCACTTCAATCTTCATCTATATTCTCAATTTCTGGTACTCTTCTTTTCTCTTAAACCCCATTATTTGTTTTTGCCCCTTTCGTTTTGTCTTGTTATTTTCTTTATGTACATTGTAATTCAACTCTCATTATGTTAATTGGTTTGCATAGTTGATGTGATCATTGTATTTTATGTGATAGACCAACGTTATTCCATCTTTGTAAAATCTTTGTAGACATTGAAGAAGCTGAGGGATTGGTGATCTCATTATTTTTTCTCTTTTTGCATTTGCGTATATTAAGGGTGAATATTTGTTAAATGGATGAAGAGAAAAGATATTATATGTCTCTTTTGAAAAGAGACATATAATATCTGTTATAACGTCGTTGAAAAGAGACATATAATATCTGTTATAACTTCGTGTGCCTATTAGGCGTAAACATGGTTGTGGCACGGATGCTTAGAATAATGCTTCTTTCACTGCACCCGGGAGCATATATCTCCTCAGACCAGGGGTTGTGGTACAGAAAACGAGGCGAGATCTGTTGGAATCAAATTGTGGAAGCTGTGCAGATGTGAAATGTTGTGTGTGAGTAGCATCGTTTGGAAATTTAAGAGAGTGTGGGAATGAAAATGATCTTTCTTGAGTAGAATCTGCTGTTAGGAAATGAACTTGTATGTGTTTGAGTAATTCCTAGTTCGGTTGAGGTTTAGATTTTTTGGAGGTGGGTGAAGATTGGGAAAATGGGCTGTTAAAGTTTTTGTCTTTAAGGATAATTTTAGAATTTTGAAAATGAGTTAAAGATAAGGGAAATAGCTGGAAGATTAAAATCTAAGAAGTGACAAGTATATTTTTGGAAGACCTAATGGCGGTTATCATAATTTTCCCTTATTATTATTGTTATTATTATTATCTAAAACTGTCATAAATACACTGGACAAGAATTAAATTTCATTAAATTATTCCAATTACTCAATTAATAGATACTTAAAAAATAAAATATTAACTAATTTAAATTCTTGGAATAATGAATATTCTTTTTTTGGTGTGGAAATATTATAGTAAATATTCTTCCTTTTATTTAACAATTTTACATTTAATTCATTAATATGTGTCAGCTAACTTAAAAGCAAAGTATTAAATTTAAAAATCAAAAAAGTAAAAATATTAAATTTAAATTAAAATATTTAATATATTAAAATTAATTAGATTTTAAGAACTTATTCTTTAAATAATCAGAAACAATTAATACACTTAGTAAATGTTCCATAACAAGTTTCTTTAAGAAGAAATTCAATGTACTTCGAAAATGCTACTCTCATATGCTTAGATTTTATTTAATAAAATATTTTAAAAAATGCAATAATGTGTCAAGTTATGAAGTCTATAAAATATCCCCGTCTTTTTCAAAAAAACACCATCACAATAAAATTCATTAGCATCTTCTTCTTCCTCCATTTTCTACATAGCTTTATACATCCTCAAACCCATCAAGTCCTCCACCATTCTCAACTTGGCAAGAGCTTTGTCCATTTGTCATGCTTGACGCAGCCTGCACCACTCAAGCTTCAATAAAACAAGGTGCTACTGGAGCCTTCTCTCTTCGTCTCAGTACGAGGTGCTCTGTGGTTATATCGGTAAAACTATAACAATTTTTGTCATTCCCACTCTCATCTAAACTATTAGCAATTCTAGTTGCACCCACACTCAGATCCAAGTGCTCATGCTCTTTTTTGTAATCACTCTCACCTCACCCAAATTAAACGTTAGGTTCAAACCATTCTTCAAATAATATAATAACAATTCTTGACCTTTCCTTTTACCTTTTTCCTTCATTGCCTTATCATGGTCTAGCACGAGAAGGACCTTGTTTTTATTCTCACTTTCTTGCTCGTAAGCTTGACAATATTTCCATTTTTTCCTCCTTTGTGCTTCGATTTCTCTTTACTTTTTCTTTACTTGCTCTTTGCCTCGAGTAGCATATATATCGACATCTACTTTTGGTGATGGTGAAAACTTGAAACGTCGCTCACACAACTTGCCTGCACTATCACCAACTTCATAATGCGTTTCAAGAGCATCATAGGCCAAAGTGATTGACCAGAACAGTAAATCTTTCCAGCTAGAGTAAAATATGCAGGTTCCTTGTAATATTTTCCCTTAGTTCCTATGTTTAAGGCCCACATAAACAAACACAACACGTGTTAACCTGCTCATATTCGTTCATTTTCTTATTTCGCTCCATAAACTTGCTCACTCTCATATTAACCTTTTCTTGTTTTTAACTTTTATTTTTCTTTTTAATCCAATAAATGCAATGGCATTTTGGCTTAGATATCTCATCTACAACCTCTCTTTATTGGGTACACTCATAACTCCTCTTTAATGATTTGCTTTTTTAAAAAAAAAATTGAGAATCTTATTATTTTAAAATGATAAATTATATTAACAATTTTTCAATAATTTTAATTAATAAATGAAATTTACTCCCATTTTAAAAATATTTTCTTCTTAGAGGAACATCTGAACTTAGACGTAAAGTTAAATAAGAGATTTTTAGAAGAGTGAATATGCATTTCCATTTCAATCCTAGAAAGATTCGTACCACGTCAATTTAGTCGTTAAAGGATTTTTTACAACAAATAAGTTTCTGAAAGTTAAAATATGATATCATGTTAGTTCCTAAAAATTATTTGACATCAAATAAGTTATTAAAAGTTAAAATATGATATCACTTTAATCCTTCTAAAAGTTATTTAATATCAAATTGATTCTTGAAAACTCATATTTTACTGAAAAGGGGGAATTAAATAGTCTTTTAGTCTTTTTAAAAATTATTTGATATCAAATAAACCCTTGAAAACTCATAATTTATCCAAAAAGAGGATTAAATAGCCTTTCAGAATGACTAAAATTATGTTACATTTTAACTTTCAAAATTCTATTTGATATAAAAAGCTTTTAAAGACTAATATGATGTCACATCTGATTTTTTAGGGACTTATTTGATATCAAAAATATTTAAAAAATTAAATTAATGTCACATGAAATCTTTTATCGACTAAAATGCATGTTGACTCTTTTTAGAATTTGGTAAACTTAAGAATCTGTATTGTTTTTCAGCTTTTCGTAGATCCTTGAAGCTAAACTAGATACGTTCTTACAGGTACTTAACATTAAAAGAATAACATGTGTTTTGTCATTTAAAAGTATTTAATCCTTATGATAATTATCTTAAAGTTTATACAAAAACTAATATTTGATTGGTTGAAAGTGTAAAATACTTTATATTAACAATGTGTCAAATTATACTATCAACCAATTTAATATTAGTTTTTATTTCATTTTGTTAACTTGTGCTATAGATCATTTTATATAAATCACAAAGTAATGAATATTTCATAAATGTATTAAAAAAAAAACTATTGGCTCACATTCTATTGGATGTATATTTATTTTTGAAATTTGACACAAATGATCAATTCGATGATAGGTAATATTTAACAGTTAGATCAATAAAAATTATATGCTATAAAAAGCTATTGAGTAATGTAAGTTTGTCAAATTTTAAATCGGTATCAATGTATCCCTTCTGAAGTGAGAGGGTTACTTTTATATGAGAGATGAGATAAGCAATTAACCATCAAATCATACATTGATAATTAATATTAAAATTATTTAAAGATCATATAATTGATTTAAAAAGTTACATGACTTTATGTTTTAATTTTGATTATTTATATGAAATCTAATTTATTAATTTACTCCTCTTATTCTTATAATAATTCACTCATTTCAGAACTTGATATGTTTCCCTATATATATATATATATATATATGGTCTTTAAGGTATTTTTACTCCTAGTTACTATCGCAACTAAAAGGTGTCAAACTTGGCATTAACTTTAATATAAATTAATGAGGAAAAAAAATAATGCATGACAGTGATATTCGGTTCTATTAATTTATTTAATGAATAATATCAACTTGATAAAAATATTTATGTATCATTTATATGTTTTTGGCAAGTGAATTTAGATGAAACATGGATAAAAAAAAAGTCAAATTAAAAATTAATTGAACTACCATCTACAATTTCATTTAGAAGAGAATTAATATGACTTAAAGCATGAAAATAATACTTTTGACAATTTTCTTATTTTACGTTAGAGTCCATCTTATGATACAAAGTAAGATCAACAAAGTCATTTACATAAGTCACAAAAAATACTCGACTATTTTAATTAAGACAGAGAGAGTCTAAAGGTTATATCAACGATACAATAATGAAGTGGATATTGAACATGTATCCTAAAAGCTTTTATACATGTACCTAATATTGTAAAGATTGTAAATAAAAATCACAATAATATTGTGGGCACAATAAACAATCAATACATTTAATACTAAACATATTAAAAATGTGGCATACTCGACACAAAAAAAAGAGTAGCATATTCAATGACTGAAGCTTAACAAAATATATTACCATCAAAGAATTTAAAAATTAAAAATAATGATAGTAAGAAAAACATACAAATCAATTGAAATATAAAGATATTTCTTATATATATATATATGTGTGTGTGTGTGTGTGTGTGTGTGTGCTCGCACGTGTGTGCGTATGAAGAAATATAACCTGAAAGGAATAAGTGAAAACAGACTCATAGTTGTATGTAAAACATACAATTAATATGAATTAAAATAACAAAGAATTTGAACATAGAAGAAATAGATAAGAAGCCATTGTGACCAAGTGATAGGAACTTGAGTTGTGAGAATTGTGAAAGAACATAGTTGCAACATTGTTGGAGAAAATTATAACATAGACAGGGAGTAGATTGAAAGAAAGAAACACCAAGTGATGCTGTAGGAATGGTAGAAAATTAAAACTGCAACTCAATTGCTAGTGAAGGCAATGATAGAGAGCGAGTTTGGAAGAGAGTGATATCAAGTTATGTTGCTTTTTTTTTTTTTTTTGTTGAGGGGGGGGGTGGGTGCTGAATTATGCTGTTTTCAGAGAGAAAATAAAATAAAATAAGGTTTAATAAGTTTTGTACTTAAAATATGTGACTTTTAACAATAAGCGCATAGATCGATGGGGGGCTACTTTAGTTTAATGAGAGGTCTCAAGTTTAAACTCTGTGTATTTAGCTACATTAAAACTGAAAAGGGGAAGCTTTGGTCACCCATAAAAATCTTATTCGACTCGAGCAAAATTACCTTCAATAAAAAGATACTTGTTGTTTCAACCCAAAAAAAAAAATGTGACTTTTGAGTAGTAAGTAATGCAAATTATAAGAAATAATTAAGAGAATTTTATAGGAAATTGAAATTTTAATGATAAATAATTAAGAGTATTTCAAACGGAGTTTAAAACTAAAGAGTTGTAAAATATGAATTGTCATAAAAAAATCTAATTATTAATCAAATAAAAAAAATTAAAAAGGTAAAGTTCTATTTACGTTCCATATGTTTTACAGAAGTTTTGATTTAATCACATTTTTTTTGTTTTATTTATATTCCTAATATTTTCAAAACATTTAAATCTTGCCCTTTTGATAGACGACATTTAAATTATAAATAGAAAAAACTGATGTCGAGGTCAGGTTATTTGTTACTTATTTAAGTAGGATGACATTATTTACCGCATTATTTCCTCCCATATTTTTTTTAGATATGAAAGAATTTTCTTCTAAAGTAAATCCTCTATAATGCTTAATTAATCTTTCTCCTATTAAAACCCATAATTGAAACTTTCCCTTAGAAAATAGAAGACAAATAATCTCCAATGATAGTTTTGCACATCACTAATATGGTAATTTGAACTCCATATCAACTTTTTCCGTTTATAATTTGGATCTCGTTTATCGAAAAGAAAAAATTGAAATATTTTAAAAATATTAGGAATATAAATAGAGCAAAAAAAAGCTTTCAGGACTAAATCGAAATCTTTATAAAATGTGAGGAGCGTAAATAAAGTTTTACCCAAAATAAAACTTAGTAAAAAAATCAAGACTAAACACATTGATTGCAACAATTACATGTAAATATATTAGAATAACTTTAGTTGGAGGGAGAAAAATCACTTTTGGGACAAATATAAAAATTAGGCACACTCTCCATTACGTTTTTGTATTAAAAATATAATAACTGATCTATGTAATGCACGTCATATATTTATTTATTTATTTTTTATAAACCTGGTGACCAAAGCCCAAAACATCTAACAAGCTACAACAAGGGAGAAAACGACCCCAATAAAATCAACCATGAAAAGCCTAGGCTAGAAATACATGAGGAACAAAAGAGAAGGGATCACGACCAAAACAGAAAAAAAGAGAAGAGACAAACACCAAAAGAGTCCATGTGATCCCTTCTTGGCTAATTCATCCACATTAGCCTCCTGAATGATAGACATGCTGAGGCACCACCTCCCAATCTCTTCCTAGAAGCTGCCTTAACCTTACCGCATGAATCAACGAACAGCTTAGATGTTGGCTACCACCCGTCTTAGAGATGAGAAATTATTATATGCTCATAAAGCACCGTATGGATTGTGCTTATAACTAATAATAATTTCTCTTCTAGAGATGAGACGGAGCATAGAGGAGAAATCCATTTCAACAACCACACATCGATGACAGTAATCGAGTCGCCTAGGTGAGCATTGAAGGCAGCCGCCAAAGCACCATTATGATCATGAATGATGCCCCCATGCGACGACTATTAGTATTAACTTCTTAGTGTTGTCTAATTTAATTTCATTTAACTCAATTTTATCTTATCTATCTTCTATCAAAAAGAAAAAGAATCTTAACTGTCCTACCAAGTGTCAGTTGTTGGAAATTATAAATCTGGTTAGTTAACCCCAACCTCAATCCCCCTCCAACCCCAATGAAAAAGTAATCCTGATAAATCAATCTTTTATATGCTGATTACGTACCCAATTTTAGTTGTAAAGTTAATAAACTAATTCATTATTTTATTGAATGGATAAGTTAGAATTTTTCTTAAGTTGTTTTGAATAAAGATTGTTCTAATTTAAACATGAATGTATATTATTATATAGAATTAATATTTACTAAAATAATTTATTTAATAACAATAGAAATGAGATAAACGATAATAAGATATGATAGGGGAAAATAGATCACAACTAACAAGATAGAACATTTTTTTTAAAAAAGAAAAGATAAAGTTGTTATCTCACGAGATTTTGAAATGAGAGGGGGACTTCTGTAATAAGGCTTGAGAGCCAATTGCAAAAGCCAGCGCATTTGCCACTTGGTAGCTTCACAAAATGTCAAATGAATCCGTGAGATAGGCTTCTTGTAAAGATATCCAGCTTGTGCAAAATCTCATAGAAGTGATAGAACGATGTTTGCATCAATATAAGAAGTCCAAGGAAGTAGTGGAAAAGTCCAAAAGCTACTAGCTGAAATACAAACAGACTGATTTGACTAAACTTGCATGGCAAAAGCTAGAAGAAGAAAATAAAAAATTCTTTAGGGCTTGCCATGTAATGTTGCTGCTGAAGGAGCAAATAACTGAGCTTTAACATACTGCTTCAGAAAAAGACTGAACTAGGTTAAAAACATCTAACCGGAATTGCTTAACTATCTAACTATAATGGTCTGCACATCCCTGCTTTACCTCAGAATGCGTCTTGCTGTGCTGCTGAGCAAGCCAGAGCAGCAATTACGCCAGCAAATATGCAACATTCGGTTAATTTCAGCCAACACAATGTTTTTAACAATGATCATCACTCACTCCACACCGATATGCATGCTGCAGATGAGATGTTTAACAATGATAGATCATCACTCCACCTTAAATATGCATTCTGCGATGGAGATGTCTGCTCATGGCAGTAGCATTTTTTTGACTCCAAGCCTCCAAGCTCAAGCAGGGTTTGGGTTTGATAAGAGGAATTGATAGGGATTTTATTCTACGTTAAAAAAAAAAAGAAAAAGAAAAAAAGAAATCTCATAAAAACCAATTGTTATCCCCGTTCTATCAATTATTTTATGTATTAATTATGCTTTGTAATGTTTCAATTCACATAGTGTTTGGGCTTCAAATCTTCTCATAGAGGCTTTGTAAAGATAATTACTGTATTCATCATAAAGTTCGTATAAAAGATACATTCCAATTGGCGTGAACAATTAGTCTCAAGTTGGCCATTTCATGATATCACCAATCATTTACAACAATGAAATACCAAGCAGGAAACGTGTACACGGACGCCACTCCTTAATCTGTCACTAAAAATTGGGGAATAAATGAAAGACAAAGGAATTAAAAGAAATAAGCTAAATGACAAGACACACCTTGATTCGTCCCCCTCCAAGATTGTACGGTACATGATGCCCATGTTGATGCAAGGGACCAAAACATAGGATAAAAATAATCGAGCCACCGCTCCTTGAATTAGAACATTGGTATCCACATATCAAATGACCACTATCTTAGTTCTTGAATGCGTATGGGCAATGTCAACTGGATGTAGCTCTCAAGTTATTTTGGCTGTCCAGCCCCATTCCATTGCAGAAGTTGTTTAGCAAGGACTCAATGTGCTTTACTTCTTTTGGAATTGATGCTGTAAGGACCTGTGTTGCGACAATGTTAGTTATTGGTTCACGATCAGTAGGATATATGACATGTAGATAAAAGGTAACCGTCTGCTTCTTTGCCGCTACAAGCTGGTTCATTATGATCATGATACAAGTTAAAAGCAATTTGGTCGTAAACCAAAATATTTATATTGTACATTCACGTTTAGTTGATAAGAATTTAATTCCGATTCATTTATAGCATTGCTCACAGGATTACACCAGTACCTCCTTCTCTTCAAGGATACTAATACGTTAATTAAATACTTCCTCCGGTTCATTTTATCTGTGACTTCAAGTAAAAATTATTGATCCATTTTATCTGTTAGTCTAATAATAAAAAATTTGTTGCTAGTTTTTCAATTTTACCCTTCACATAGTACTGAACATAACAAATAATGAGAATAGTCCTTTCATGTTTTTCTCATTCGTTACTGTTAATAAAGGCATTTTGGTAAAAAATATTGTATAATCAAGCCTTTTCTTTTTTAAAAAAAAAAAAATTCTTGGGCATAGTTAGAGTAATAGATACAATGAACTGGAGGAACTGGAGGGAGTATCATATTGGTTAGCAGTTTCACAATGGAAAAGACTTCTTGAAAGTGAATTTGTTTGTAAAGTGAGAAAATAAGGGTGTATCCATCCTTAATTCAATAAAGTGAATGGTAATACTAAAAATCTTTTAGATACACCCTTTCTCACTTTATAAACAAACTCATTTTAGAGAAGCCTTTTCATCAATGGAAAAGATGCCCCACATTGCTGTTGCTGGGCCAGAACGCATTCGATTGTACAATGTAAGACTAAAAGGAAAGTTTTATACTCGGTGTACCTAAAAATTTCTCATTCTATGGATTTCAAACATAAATTCTAAGAATAAAAACAATAACAACTCATCAAGAGTACTAGTATCCTTAAACAAAACAAGGGTATTGTGGCAACTTCTATCACTCAATCATGTATTGTTACATTATTGAAAAAGACACTGACAACAACTACTTCACAGGTCAAACTCTCTTGATAATTTGACAACACTTTTAATTGATTGTAGGGTAAAAACAACTTTCCGCTACCAACAAATTAAAATTAAACTCATTTGAAATTATGGATTCATAATTATGTTCCGAGCTGAAATATAGATGAAATGAAAAAGTGAGTATAAATGATGCTGAGCAAAGAATTATCCCGAGTTTTTAGTAGGGATTTGATTTTGATTCATTTCTAATACAAACATTTATACTACCATCCGATCATATATTGTCAAATCATTAAAAAAGTTTGACTATCATAACCACTACGTAGGCTGTCTAACTATTTTAAAGATGTGTCAAGTCATCATTCAATAATGGTGTACAAAACTTTGCGCTAACAATGGCACAGTTCAAATTTAAACTCTCTTAATAGCTAGGAACAATTTCACATGTGCGACTAGTTAGTTGAAATATATTTTTTAAAAAATGAGATAAACATACATACTTGACGGATAAAAGATATAGTTCTTTGGCTGCTTCTTGTGCTATTTATCAATAAAACCCTAACGTCTATTATCTTCTTAGCTACCTCATCCTCAATTTTAAAGTTCTCATAGTTGAGGTGTAAAAAGTAATACGCGTGTTATTATTGGACAACAATACCACAAACACCGACGGAGCTTTATCTAAGTTTGTTCTTACTTGAAACCTGAATAGTTATTTAATTTCTGATGGCAAATCTTTCTAGCAGACTCCACTTTTGGAATTTTCAAACATAGACTCTACATATTGCAAATAGCAAATGCATCTTTCATTAATTATTCTATCACCCGAGAACTGGAATCAGCACCTATAGCTGTCACAAATTTATAAAACTAGTTTCAATTACAATACATTTAAAGAAATTACCTCGTAACCAGTTTCTGTGATGAGAACCTCATCCTCGATCCTAATACCAATGCCTCGATACCTACATTGCACATCCCCAAAGTTGAATATATCATTAACTGTACATAAAACTGTAACATTTAATGCCAAAATAGAAGACAAACTTAAATGCTCGCGTGGAATGTCTGATGAACAAATAATGTGAAATTGAGATTAACCAATGATGTAACAGAAGTTATGGAGAGTGAGTGACTAAATGAACATAACAAGTAGAATAAAGACCTGAAAGAAACAAAAGGCATATTATCTTAGTCCAATTGTGTGGAACTTGAACTACAACAAAAATAGATTAACTTACGAACTAAGATTCTTAACTCCCAACTAAAAAATTTCAAATCCAATTATGGTTACACATCTCTTGATGGATTGAATAAATTATGAGCTATACATCTGTAAAACCTCAAGTCCATTTGGGTACAATGGAGTGATTTTAATAGAAATCTGAATGAGAATAAATGGAATTGAATAACCACATCCATTAGTATGTTTGGTATGATAAAAGGACAATTTCGTTCTGTTCCAATACTTGGTCTGCCAAATCAAATGGTAGAATAATACATTTTTATGACAAAACTAAGCTTAAGGGTACAGTGGTGGTGGCAGTGTAGTGGCAGTTGAGGAATTGGTGAAGGCAGGGCCATGATTCAAGCCAAGGTGGAACAGGATATTTTTATCATTTTCAGAAAATACAGAGGGTATAAAGGTAATTGCAATCAATCTTGATAAAAACAAATAGAGTTCCATCCAATTTTGGAGGGAATGGCTATTTCCTCTTTTGATGGAATAAAAATCCCTCGGGAATAACCATGCTCATTTCAAAATTCCTACTAAACAAACTCATAACACATTATCATTCCTTTCACCCCCATTCAATTGAACCAAGCGGGACAACTAGACAAGTAATCGAGAAGATTAAGAACAAGTTGGGAAACTGTTGCTAAATATCCTTGGAGAGTAGAAGCAATGAGAGGAGTCCAACTCAGGCTCTTACACACTGGTATATGCAACCAGATTCAGAGAAGGAAATGTGAAAATACTCTTGAAGCTGGTCAATGGATGGAAAATCTTACAAAGTTGCACGTCTTGTGGTAGAAACATTTGGTGAACTTGGAAAATTTCACAAGAGGAGCAAGCAATGGAAATTATCAATTTGTAATAATCAATTTCAGTTATACTTAAAACAAGTTGTTCTTTGATAAACCTCCATAAGTACCTCTTTGGACTGTTAAAAGAAGATGGGATGTACACTCCAGGTTCAATAGTTATCACCTGCTCACAAAGAGAAAAAAAAATAATAGGCTGTCAGCTAATATGGGAAAACATGATGTCCCTGTTTCCTTACTTAAGAAGGGGTAAAACTAGGTGGCATGCTCACACTTATCAATCCACCACCTACCCCCGCCCAAAGGAAATCAATGAACTTTGTCGATTAAGCCATATATTATATTGTACTTAGAATATGTTGTGATAATCATCAATAGGGTTTAAATTTAAAAACTTCCTTCAGCTAGCTGAAACGAGAATTTTATATGCAGCAGAGTCTCTTTAATTCCAGTTGGCTAAGACCTGAGAGTATCTTCACCTTTCAATATGCCAGTTTTGAAAATAATTAATATTAGCCGGCATTGGTGCACTGCAGCTATGAGAGGAAATTTTGGAATAATAGGTATTATCTTAAACTTATCAATAAATGAAAAGACATGAAGAACAGATACCTTGAGTGCAAACCAGTGTTTAGAAATACCGAATAGGCGGATATAGCATTGAAACAGTTTTTGTTTAATCTCAAAAACACTTTAATGTTGTACAGTTGATTTTGAAACCCATGGATATGATGGCACTGAACAGAGAAAAATATGCTTTGAACAGGTGCTAAACTGTCTATTAAGAGAATCAGTAGCAGTGCAAAATGCATTCATTATCATTTGTTCTCACCACTGCATAGCTTTCTTTTAGAACACAAACATTATCTTCTTTCTATAAATAATATTTTTGTTTATTTTTTGTTTAGAGTTTTTGGGTTGGTTCTGGTTATAAGAATGAAAAAATTGCAGATTCTATGCCTTTGATTAGGCAGTGTATTCTAGGGATGGAACTTTTGTCAACATCTGCAATGTAAAGTCGGACTTGGTATCGTAAAGATAATTTGCAGGAAATGCCTTGGCTAACATTTTGTTGTTTAAAACGTATTTAAAATTTAAAATCACTCTATTTCAATTTCTCCATATTAATAAAGTGAAGATACTCTTCAGTACCCACCTCTGATAAGTGATTATTTACTGCCAGAGTTAGAAATTATCTCAAATTTACAGAAATTAGATGGAAGAAAATGAAACTGTTGCATAGTCAGGGAAACAACTTACAACACCTGGCTTCAGAGGAGAGTCAAAGCTAACCATTGAACAATCATGAATGTCCATTCCTAGATAGTGACCTGGACCAACAAAACGTGATTAACTATAAATCCAATCTCTATTAGCTATCATCTTATTTATTGGTTCAAACTTCATCCTAGCTTATGAATCTCTATAGGAACAAATAGTTCTTCTGAAGGCCATATCTTCCATGCTTTGTCAGTGAAAAGATTAAGGGGTACACAAAGATACCTATAGAAGTTGGGTTTAACTTGTGGTAGGAACTGCTTCCGAAGTCTTGCAATATTCCAATCTCCTTGAATCCCTTCTGCAGCATTTCAACCTATCCAACCAAAACTTTAACATGTTTCACAATTTTATAACTAAAGCTTCAAGCAGCTAGTTGAGCAAACAACAAGATAGCATTCTAGTGAAGAAAAAGAAAGACGACACTCAAAAAACATAGACGGGTCTATAATATTCAATACTCATGCAACCAGCACATTGCCCAGCAGGAGGGGTGGAATTAAATGCAAAATACTGGAAGAAGGGAAAAAAAAAAAAAAATTGAATATAAAAAGGCTAATTGTGAAATCCAGAAATATAGATTCAGTTCCACACTTCCACTTAAAATCTTGAGACACAATTTACGGTCAGGTGACAGATACATTCAAACCAAAGTATGCAGCTGAGTTATTGGACATTTTGTACAAGCCTATGACAGAAATCAGAGAACAAGAGATAAGTACGTTCCCTCTGCTCTGCTTTTTATATCTACCGAACTGATTAAAAAATAAAATAATAACTAGTTAAATGACAATGTCATGAGGATTTATGAGTGAGTTTCCCTTAGAAAATGGATACTAGAGAATTTTAAGCTTTGCCTCCAACTTTGAGGTCGACAATAATCTAGTCATAACTTGCTAGACTACAGTCTAGAATAGAAACAAATCAAACAGTGTTCAATCATTTTTCAAAAAACATAGTTGTGGATGCAATATTATTACCAAAAATATGCTCATGTAAGTTGCTACTAGACAAGATGAGTTATTCATATATACTTAATTATCATAACATTCTACAAATAGTTAAACTATATCTTAAATTATTTCACACTTTTGATAAGACAGTTGCTTGAGAAATTCCTGCTTATTGCTTAGCAGATCATTTATTGAAAGTTTTCAGATTGAGAATGATATATGGATACACTGTCCTCAAAATCACTTCATGAGCTGGCCAACAAAAGTGCAATCTAACAGAAGAAAGGCACAGATTCTGACAATAATGACAAATAATTTTACAAAGGATAAGAAAAAGGAGATACCGAATGGTTGTGTATTTGCCGAATACTGGCACCAGGTTTACAAAGTTCCACACAATGTTTGTTTGTTTCCAATATAAGCTCATAAAGCTCTTCCTGAATACACACAAAGCGATCACATCAGATACTATATATAAGACTAACTTAAAGAACAATGCATGTGGAATAAGCAGTTCTTATCTCAGATTTCACTGGGCAAGAATAAGGAGCAAAAAGTAAGTTCTAAACAGTTAAATGTCAAACGTTAGCATAAGAAAGAAAGATCCTGTTAAAACTGGTATCAAATAAAACAGAAAAAAAAAGAGAAGAGTAGAAATGCTGAATATGTCTGAAACCAGGATTTCAGTGTGAAAACTGGTTCAGAGCTTGATGGAATTCAAATAAGAACAAGAAGAAATACAAGAAAATAGGGTAAAAGTTCTGGGCATAGAGGAGCTCTTCTGCCTCTCAAAATTCTCTCACCAAATATCTGATTGCTCTCTCTCTCTTTTCTCTCCTAAATATAGACACCAACGTGCCTTTTTTTTGTTCCCACTCATTCTCTCTCCTCACAGCTCAGCATAACCAACTAAAGTTTTGTCCTTATCCTCCTATTGGGCCTAAAGCCAGCCCATGACTTCTATTCTTCTGCCTAGAATAAACCTTGCCAAACCTGGGGTCTGTATCAGATCCCATTCATATTACCAACCCCTATGGCTGGTAGTTACAAGCTTTAGCCCCGTGAGACCCCTTAGGCCCAGCGGAGGGGAGAGAATCTATCCCAAATTGTGAATGTCCATGCATGACTGCATGAACAAGTTCAACAGAACATATCTCACCAATTCAATATATTTGCATGTACAAAAATCTTCATTTTTGCTATAATGCCATCTTCTGCTCTTTGTCATTGAACTCTGTGTGGCAAGCCTTTTGGTTGTTTGTTGAAGTTTCAAACAAGTATATTGATAGGAAAGTGGAACTAGAATACTCTTTCATTGAATAAAACTCACTGACTACTGAAGATAAGTAGCCAAACAGAAAAGGAAAATGAGTAATGGCAGAAACACCAAAGAGTCTTTAAGGGGTCTGCTTCGTCCCTTCCCGAGCCTCACTTTCTTTACCCTCTCCTACCTCTTACTCTCCTTATTCCATTTCACCAACATAATCAGGCCCCAGCCCCACCTTCCATTTGTGCAGGTTGTTACAATACACTCCCCCAAACTGATCCCCCCCCATAATTCCCTCATAATCACGTGCCTCTAATTCCCTGCTGCCCTTGCCTTTCTTCCTAAAGTACACCTTAGTGATAGATGGGTGATTAACTTATATGTATCCTCATTCCTCAATCATAACAATTAGAGGTAAGCTTCACTTCACTCTGAGTAAGGAACACAACCTTCACTAAAAAGGCCATTTGGCTGATCTAATGCCTTGTCCCCAAGGTTGTTAGGAGCGAGATCCTATGTAGGAATGGAAGGTGTACACAAGATCGTAAAATGTAGGATCGTAGCACGGATAGTAATATCCTACTAGAAATAGACTATTACATTCATACAAATTTATATGTGCATATAACAACACAAATAAGCAAATTACTCACAATTGACATAATTATACTTTAAATAATACTTAATCAAAAGTTAACAAAAATAAGAATAACCACTTAATCCTCAAACAGAGAATGAAAATAATCACACTGAGACAAAATATATATATATATTTAGAACCAGTACAAAATAAACTAGTGGCAGCAGTTAAGTGAACCCATATTCCCATCCCACACTCAAGAAATAAACCCCACCTCACCAAATGGGTTGATTTATGCTGGTCCTTGCATAAAAAGATCAATACTGATCTTTCTTGTTTTAACCCTTGGATCAGAAATTTATGAAGTTTTAAATTATTTCTTTTCACAATCCAATGATAAAATTAAAGAAGTTCATGACTGGACCTTTATTTCAAGGTCCAGCATAAACACTTCCTCACCAAATAGAAGCTCCAAAGTCCAAATAGAGAAGAAGAAGAGTCAAAGACAGAGGCAGCCAGAGAGAAGAGCACTGCTGGCGCGAGAAGGGACAAAAGTGGCCAGAGATTGCGCAGTGACCAGCTGCCGGCAACTGTGCGAGTAGAGGCAGAGCAGGTGGAGGGATTCATGTGAGAGAGAGAGTTCAATCTTTGAGAGTGAAGGGCTTCTTTTACAAGGGTTTCTATGGGAGTGGGCTGGCCGAGTCACACAATGGGTCGGATTAGAACCGAAATGGGCAACAAATTTAGGCGCAGCCAACTCGCCCGGTTCGCACAATCTCCCTGATCTTGAGAACTAGCTTGGCACTCTGACGTCGATCCTGCAACTCCAAGCTGCGCAATAGGATCGAAAACGGAGATGGGTTGTGGGTGCATGGGATCGTGTGCTCCTACGAGCTAGCACGCGTTCCTTACAACCATGCTTGTCCCTCAAGTGTTGAGTGTAGAGTGCAGACTAGAAAAAATGCAAGT
Source organism: Pterocarpus macrocarpus (assembly GCA_031439585.1). NCBI lineage: Eukaryota > Viridiplantae > Streptophyta > Magnoliopsida > Fabales > Fabaceae > Pterocarpus > Pterocarpus macrocarpus. Next base: position 42,677,798 of record CM062516.1, read on the forward strand.
ATCAAAACTAGCAATCAAGTTAAATCAAATGTACTTGCGCACTTCTCTTTATTTGCCATGATGGAAATTTTATAAGCCCAAACCCCCTCCTCCTCCACTCCCCACCCTGCTTCCCCCCGGTTTTTTCTTCTTTTTAAAAAAAAAAAAAAAAAAAAATAAAGAAATATGGAAAAAGAAAATTAACTAGGATAAAGTAGCCATTCATTCATGTCATCTCCCAACATTGTTAACTTCCGTGAGACGCTGAAAGTGTGCCACTATGATATTCAGAAGGCCACCATAATATTCTGACTCTAAAAACTTAAGACTATTCATATTCCATACCAACATGAATCTTAATATTGCAAAGCCTTAGCCTTGAATAGAAAATCTACGAAAGAAACATATCATAGCCAAAAAAAATAAAAAATAAAAAATCATATTATTAAAACTTGAGGGGTGGAACAAAAATAGGTCCCAACACAATTTCAAAATGAAGGTATTTCACTATCTCAAAAACTCGATCCAGAAGAAGTGCATTTCATTTGAGTACAGATGTACTTCCACAAATGACAATCCATATAATTACATCCCATCATGCAATGAGGTTTGTAATGGAAAATTGAGACTATGTAGTCTGCTAGTTTCAAATTGCTGCTTGGTCAAAAGAACCTACCTTATATACAATGAATTGTATATTAAGTGAGAGGAAGAGTCAAGAAAAATAAAGTTGCATAAATAAACTTCATAAATGCACAGCCTAGGATAGGATGACAATACAATAAACCACTACTATGTTCTCCTGCAATACCTAGATAGAATTGCTAAAAGCAATTCAATCATGCTAACCTGGTCAGAAGAAAAGCTGCCGCAAGGTGGCCAGGTTCGAGTAAGATCACTGACATAACCATGTAACTCACATCCAACGTCCATCAAAACAAGATCTCCATGTTTAATCTGCCAAACATATCATAAAGTTCAACATATGAAATTACCCATAGGATAAAATTACTAGAAGATAGCATTTGGTAAGTGAAATTACTTTTTGATCATTTCTCGAATAATGTATAACACTTGCATTAGGCCCACCACCAACCACAGGATTGAATCTGACACCCGGGGGGAAAAAGACAAGAAAAAGCATATCATTAGCCATGGACACAAGTGATGCCCACACTCAAATTTACTTTCTATTAATGAACTTCTCTATTACTCTTGTGGAAGGTTCTCAAACTATCAATAAAAATACACACAAGTAACCATACTCGAACAAAATGCTTAAGTGGCCAAATCATTCAATAAAGAAATGCTCACCCCATTCGCTGGGCACCTCTCATTTTGCATTCATATTCAACCTTTGCTGCTAGCATACCTTCAAAAGGGTATGTCTTCGAGTGCAGCATAGTCAACAAAAGAGCCTATTCAACATCAGACAGGAAACATTCAAATTATCAAGTGTTTATCATTTTGCATCTAGGCCCAACTAATGGTAGAATTACCAATAGTGCATATAACAGCCTCACTGGGAGTTCTATATTTTTGAGTCATCGGACAGTTAGCTGTGCAATAAAGATGCATGTACCTGACAAGCAATTGATGCAGACTCCTTCATCAGCTTGATCTCAGCTGGAGACTTTATCCATCGCAGCTGATGTGTAAAAATAGATAAATCCCTAACATTGTTACAGTATGCTAGCTTTTTGAAGGCCTCCAGTTCCATGTATGTGGGAGTTGCAGTCTGAATGTTGTGGAACAACTTTGACGATCCCCTTAACATATCTGGAAGGATCTGAATCAGTAATTAAAAATTGTTAAATAAAAACATCATTATAAAGAACAGAACTGTTTGACCGAGGAAATGAAAAATCTTGTTTGAGAGCTGCGGCAACATTGGCTGCCAGCCACCAGCAGGCTTATCTATGGAAATATTTCACGTGTATAGGACAAAACATAGATGGCTCGACAATTTCTTTTAATAATTGATAGCAGTGATTCACCTCACGCAATTTTCTCATTGGATATGCCTTGTCAGCCTTGAATGTATCTAATGCTGCTTCAACTCCCGCTATTTGCCCTTGCCAAGTCACATCCTAGACAAAATTGTGGTTTTAAAATTATGTCAACTTCAAGATTACTTACTTCTTTATCCTAGAACTGTAGAAGAAGCCCTGAGAACAATTACACACACAACTACCAAATTCATGGATAGTGGCATGATTGAACAATCGAAATATTATATAGATTTCAAAAGATGGCAAACTGGTAACATGATGAATGATCAGACATTAATTTAAAAAACAAATAACTGAAATTTCTTTTATTCATCTACAAAGAATTTACATAACTTAAGATGATAAAATTTGAATTTACATCACAGATAAGTATTGCAGAACATCTTCAAGTAGAAAATACAAAAGAGAGTTCTAGTTCTAATAAGATATTAGACTCACAGAAGGCTTAGCTTCTGGCATGAACATGCATAAACCGAAGTCATGTCCTAAAACGGCCACACCACCGGGTTGTTGGCAGCCTGTGATATACAAATAATCAGCATCTTGTCGAAATGTATAAGGCACGACATCGGTCATCATCTTCACCGGTGCAGCAGCAATGATGGCCAAACTCTTCTTGGGGAGAAGCTCCAACAACTTCTTTCTCCTTAGTATGTATTCCTCACTTGATATGCCCGGCGTGATCTCGCCATCTTTTAGTAACTGCAAATGCAATGAAACACAACATATAAACATGCTAATTAACCTTAACAAATAACTATCCTAGCTAAACTCTATTTAACATATAGTGCCAAGTCCGAAAGTAATTTATTTATTTTTATTTATTTTAGAAAAAAAAGAGTGAGAAAATGTTATGGAATAGCACCTGTGGATGAGATGCAGGGGTTGGTTGTCCAATGTCAACAACAACCTTGTCAGTGCAATAGGAACGTAAACCTAGAACCTGCGAGCGAAACTTTGAAATGCCAAGTGGTTAGAGTAAGCCAAATGAATCATCTAATTCAACTCTTCCCGTTATTTAGCAAATAAAATAAAATAAAATAAGCAATTATTTGAATATTAGATCATCAATCATGTAACTTTCAGTCTCCAGCGATATGAACCAATGCTAAAAATATTTGCTGTTAAAGCAAAAATTGCAACGATTGAGCTGAAAGAAAGAAAAGCAAGAGTTGAAAGATGTTAATAAAGTGAATTTGCAGAAATAAAAATAAAATTTTCCGGTTTGAAGGCCACGGTCGCACCAGCGAACCGTTTAGTGATTAGAATAAAGTGAGCAAACATATAGTTTGGGTTTGTGTGTGAATACGAGGTAGAATGTACAAGGTAGGGGGGAAAGCGAAGGAGGAAGAAGATATGCATATACCTGTGCGCGTGAAATAGCGTTGGTTAGTTTTCTTACAACACGCTGCATTTTGGGGCTGAGCTTCTGTTGTGTTCAGGGCAGAGGTTTAGAGGGTTTAAGCGTAAGATGGCCTCACAAGCTTCCGCAATGACCAGACTTCTGCTCCCCCCGTTTTTTTGACACGGTTTGGCTCCATCTATAAAAATTGGCATATTTTTATCTGCTCACTTGGCTACGTTTGATGTGAAATTAAAATTATTTTAAGGTTAAAACCCTTTTTTTTTCCCCTGAATTTTGATTTTTGTCCATATATTAAAAGAATTTTGGTTTAAATCCTTATATACTAAAAAAATTTTGGTTAAGATCCTGTAGTGGTACTAAGTTAATTCTTATTATTAGAAAATTGCTAAACAGAATTTGTTCTTACTACTGTGACTAATATGAGCTAATATAGGATATAAGAAAACCTGGTTGTGGTTATTTCAGGACTAAAAAAGGTTGTTTTATAATTATATTAACAGCATATCATATCTATGTCAAATTTCATTAATCATATACATAAAAACTAATATCACCTAATAATTTTTAAATGACAGGTACTAACTCTTTATCAGAATATCAATATAGGGATCTAATCTAAAAATTTTTCATGTAGGAACTATAACAAAAATCCGGGATAAGTGGAGGGACCAAAATGTGCTTTTTAACCTTAGTTTAATAATTAATTATAAGTATAATTAATTTTTTTTATAATTGATTATAATAAAATTGATTTTATGTGGATGTATTAACTTAAAAATAATTTTAAGATACTGTGTTTTATTTAAGTTGTATTAAAAAATTTAATTATATAGTAAATAAATTTAAATTTATTATACTGTCAATATAAAAAAGTTTTATGCAGACATTCGATTATCTATTACTATATCAATAAAAGTGTTTGATTTATCTATGCACTGCCTTAAAAGTTTTACAAATAAAAGTATTTGATTGATTAATAGTGTAAAACTCTTTTATACTAATAGCACATCAAAATTAATCTCTTAGGAAAGTATTAAAATAGTATAATAAAAAAAAATACAATCACAAAATGCTTAAAAAAATTGCTTTGACTTGTAAGTTGTTGACATGTTTGGCAACTCTATATAACATTTTTTTTTTAATAAAAGCTATTTTAACATAAACTAACAATGTCTAGGTTAAAAGATTTAAATTGATTATAAGGGGAAAAAAGTATAAGTTTAGTGTAAGTAAAAAACATTATAATTGGTTTAACTTATGTTGGGGGAAAAAGGTTTTTTTTTTTTCATGAAAAACCTCTCTTGGGGAGAGCTTTATTTATGATAATAATGTAAAACTATTTATATTAATAATATATTAAAATTTATTTTTTTATATTATATAATTTATATTTAACTCATTTTATTTTCTACACAGTTATAATATAATCTACATAATATATAAAGAGAGAATCTATAATCTATAACTATAATATCTATAATCTATCTATAATAATAATAATAATAATAATAATAATAACTATAATATTTGAGAACCATAAATTGGAAAGGGTTGCCAAGTGGTAGCTTTTAAAGCTTTCTTAGTCTCCCTCAATTCAAATTCTTATTAATAAAAGAAACTTTTCAAACAAAATATACACAATAAAAAAGTAACGAAAATATATTATCTATCTAACTATTAGTTAAATCTTCTATCATATATTTATACTTCAATCCACTATCTCGAAAATAACACCCACTAACTCATTTCTTAATTAGTTTTTACTTTTTCTTTTACCGTAAAGCTTACATGATAAGTCATCCCAAACTTTAATACAATAACCCATTTACATCACCTATCCTCCAATCACGACGAAATTACATGTCACGTTTATCTACATTTAATTTTTTTAAAAGAAACACTACTAGAAACTATCGAAAGAATGACTGATTTTGTGGCCAAATAATTTCAATCGCAACAAAATAAATTGGTCACTAATTTTTGCGACGAATTCAAGTAACCTAAGACCAATAGATGGGGGAAGAAATCAATCATAAAATCAATCGCAAAATATGGATTTGCAACTTATTTTGCGATCGATTTGTGAAATTAGGGAAAAGAGATATAGAAAACAAAATCAGTTGCAAAATGAATATTTGCGATTGATTTTTCACACACATGTTGACATTTGTAATAAACTTTCGATCGCAAAGTCGGTCGCAAATTGTCAATTTACTATCAATTTTTTGAGGTGACCAAAATTTGATGGAGTAACAAATCGGTCGCAAATACAAACTTTGTGACCGATTTTGTGAGCAAGATTTTGATGTTAAAAAAATATGTTTGAAGATAAAATTGATTACAAAATAGGTCGCAAAATTTGAGTTTGCTACCGATTTTTTGAAGTGCAAGAAATATCATTGGAGGTGAAATCGGTTACAAAGTTTAAATTTGTGACCGAATATTTTGAGGTTTAAGAAATATGATTGAAGATGAAGTTATATGCAAAATTGGTCACAAAATTTGAATTTGTGATTGATTTTGGGAACAATTTTTTGAGGTGCAAGAAATATCATGAAGACAAAATTAGTCACAAAATTTGAATTTGAGACAAAGATATTAGTTATTTGCGACTGAATTTGCGATCAAAAATTGGTCACAAATTATTAATTGTTCTAAATTTCTTATCCCCAAATCAGAACATAATCCCTACTCCCTTTCACTCATCTTCAACCTCTCCCTTCCCCTCACCCTCAACCTCCACCCCACCATCCTCAACAGCTCCCTTGCCCATGCCGCCATTGCCACCACTGAAGAAGAAGGAGGAGTTGCTGCGCCATCACCTAAAGAAGACCATTGCAAAGGGAGAAGCTCTATTCACTCTCCATCATCCTAGTTCTTCTCCACCATTTCCTTATTCCATTTTTTTTTGTCTGATTTTATATTTTGGAATTTTTTTAAAATAATAAGAGTAGATTTGTCGATTGATTATACGTTGGTTCTTTTATGTTGTTGAAATTGGTTAATTATGTGAATAGATTTTTGTTAAATTGGTTGAGGTTGTTAAAATTGATTTTTTGATGTTATTGGTTGATTATGAGGGTAGATTATTGTTAAACTAGTTGAGGTTATTGAAATTGGATTTTTGATGTTGTTAGTTGATTATAGAAGTAGGTAGATTCTTGTTAAATTGGTTGATGTTGAAATTGGTTGATTTTATTGAAATTGATTTTTTGATGTTATTAATTGATTACGAGATAAATTCTTGTTAAATTGGTAGTTGTTTGTTGCTACCATACTCAACAGGTTGGTACTTGTTGCTTTAATATTTAGTAGCTATAGCTATGCAAAACTTATGAGAATTGGGAATATGTAAACTTTTAATTGGTTTTTGTTGAGTTTTTTTTTTTTTTTTAATTTTGTATCACTTGAGGAATTGGACTTGTTGATTGTTCAATAGTGACTCCTTGCTTAAGGGTGATTTGAAGTAGTTGGATATGATATAATTAAGTGTGGATTTTCTTGTTTAATTATCTTGTGTTGTTTGATGATAATCTTACAAAATATAGACACTTCACACTGATGGCTTATTACGACTTCACAATATAGAGCCAATTTGGTCAAGTTTTCAAACTATTTACATTATTGGAAAGCTATTTTTGCTAATGTATTGTTTGTAGGACATGTTAGTGCATTCTTAAGTTACATTGTTGTAATTATTGCATGGTGGAGCTCTTACTTCATCAGAGATATTTTGCTACACAAACAGACATAAGGATCAAACATGGGTGGATAGGAGATCGGAGCATATAGATGTAAGCAGCTAGTGTCTTTTTTTCAAATATTTAGTGTATGTCTAGTTACTATGTTAGAATATAGTTATAGCTATAAATTATGTTAATTTATAGTGTAACTTCTGTTTATATGTTATAAGTACATCAAAGTTAAAGCTCTTGTGCTAATTGACATAATTTTGTAATTGGCAGGCTAAATTCACACGTGCCATGGATGAGGCAACCCAAGTCTATTATTATGTTTTAACATTAGGTACTACATCTTGTATGTTTTGTGATGTTTTAAAATTACATACTGGTTCTTAATTCTATATAATCTGGACTTCTTAGCTAATGGACATCTAGATATTGCCTTTTGGTCTGTTGTTGATATTAGGCGTACAAAATTTGGATTCTATAAAATTTGGATTCCATAAAATTCAAAAAAAAAAAATTTTGTTTACAAGTTTGTGACCAACTTTGCAACCGATTTTGCTACCAAAAAAGGGGTATAGGTCACAAAAGTTGCGACCAATCAAAATTTGAGATTGATATAGAAACTTAATTTGCGATGATCAATAATTTTGGTCACTAACTTTGTAACCGATTTAATGACTGCATTATCTAACTCTAAATTTGCAACCAAAAAATATATGAAATATTTGGTATTACTTGCGAATTTTGCAACAGAAATTTCAGTCGCAAAATAGTAAATTTTGTGACCAAACTTTGGGCGTAAAATATTCAACGTGCGACTAATATCCAAGTCTCATATGTTGCCCAATATCGATCACAAAAATTTTTGCAACCAAGGGTTATGTGACAGACCGGATCGGTTGCAAATGGTTTTTTGTGACCGAATTAAACTATTTTGTGACCAATTTTTCGATTACAACTAGCCAATTTTCTTGTAGTGAAATTTGGAATTAATTCTTATAAAACATTTATCTACATTTATCTAATCTCTAAATTGAAAAAATTAAACAAATAATAATTATATAGAAAAATAAAGTTAATAGAATATAAAATATAAAATATAAAATAGTGTAACTGGGAAAGTAAAAGTTGATATCCTTATAAAACTATTTATATTTTTAACAAGTTGTTATATGAAATGATTTTATGAAATTTTTTTCTTTACAAGACTGCATACTAGAGGGACCAAGAAAATTTTTTTTTTTCAGTTGTTCAAGTCTCACATAAAAGTTAAAAATATATATCCTTATAAAATGAATTATATATATTTTCAATAATGAGTTGCTATATAAAATGATTTTATATAATTTTTTTCAAATTACTAAACTAGAGGCTAAAGAAACAGAAGGTTGAGAAAAATACAATAAATTTTTATTTTTGAATTATTCGATCATCTGTTAAAAATTGAAAATGGATATCGTTACAAGATGAATTAAACTTTAAATAATGAGTAGTTATATGAAATACTTCTATGAATTTTTCTCTTTAAAATTACTTTACTATAAGATTGAATGCAAAGCAGAAAAAAATGAATTGTTTTTTTCTAATTGTTCAATTTTCATTTAAAAATTGTAAGTAAGCATTCTTATAAATTGAGTTACATTATTAATAATGAGTTGTTATATAAAATTATTTTATCAATTTTTTCTTTCAAATTATGTTATTATTAGGAGGCTAAAGAAATGAGATAGATAAAAAGTGAAATGAATTTTTTGGGGTATATTAAATTATTTAATAGAATTTTTTCTTTAAAATCAACTATTTCACAATTATACTTTTTTGTTTTTATGATTATTTAATTCTAAATATTTTTATATTTATAATTGTTCCTTAAGTTATTTTATATATATGAGATCAACTTTTATATATTATATACCAATTTAAAGAATTTTATACTATTATTTAATTATGTGATATAATATGTGTGACTTTTAAAATAATAATTATAAAAGTAAATCACATTTGCAAATGTTACAATATATAATTGTATAATTATATAACGTTTTATACTAACAATATATTAAGATTAAATTTATTTTATATAACCTTTTTAAATACAAATATGATAATTGTTATATTTAAAAACATTAAAAAATGACTTATTATAGTTAATATATTATATATATTTTACGCTACACGTCCCGTGCATCGCATGCGTCCTGAACGCTAGTTCATTAATAAAATTTCGGAAATATAGCGTAACATGTGGCAATCTATCGTAATGACGTTTATTTGTAAAAGTTATCTCAAGTTGATAATTTGTATTTAAGTGGAATATGGATGCATAATTGGGTATCAACCTTTTAAGTTTCGGAGAGCTATTGATGTTCGCTTGCGATAACACATCATGCATGAGACATGATAAGGAATAAGTCAATAGATATGGACAACCATGCAAAAATAAAATAAAATAAAAATAGAATAGAGACCCAAAGACTCTACATAACGATTTAATAAGTCAGATCAATTTTGCCTTTCCTATTGAATTTGCTTATGTTATTAACCATGGTTAGCTAAATTTCTGGTATCTAAGATAAGGAAGTAACTCATCAATGGTATTGAAATAAGATCTGTTTATTCTCTTGGGTATATGAAAGATGTATATTTCTTGCTTTATTCCGTGTAATTTTCTTGCGATATGAAAGTATCGATATCTGGACAATGTTAGATAGTAAGTAAACGGACAAGGAGGAGAAATATTTAATATTAGGAAATTAAAGAATTGAACCTATGAGAATTTAGACATAGAAATAAGCTAATGAAATGGCTATCACAGAACTTAATGAGTTAGAATAATGCAATATTACAGTAGCAGTGTTCTTTAAGACTCACTTGAGATAACTAAATTATGTTACGATATACCACATTTACGAACAATATCAACCTAAAAATGTGAAAAAGATTGCAAATTTTTGGTGTAGTGAACCCCAAATCCTAGATAACTTTAATCGATAAGTCAGCCTAATTAAATCGAGCTACAATCTAATTTAACTCATGTATAAGTTAATTTACTAACTTAAACTGATAGTGGTTAATTACAATTTAATTTATCAGCTCATGAGTTAATAACATTTAACAACCTTTATCATACTCTTCAGTACATTTGATCAAACAAGATTGCAAATAATACTTTCGTTGTAGAATGGATCGGCTTCCACAACCACTGACTATCGCCACCGGCCACTGTCTAACAGCTACCGACCACATTCCAGTGGCTTTTTGGCAGCTGCTGGTCACTTTTCGATAGCTGCCTACCACCTTTCGACAACTTTTGATGATCACCAATCACTTTCCGGCAGTCATCGGCCACCTTTTTTTCACTATTGGCCACATTCTGGCAACTTTCTGATTGTCGCTTGCCACTTTTCGGTTGCCATTGACTACAGTTAAGGGTATTTTTGAAAATATATATAATATTTTAAGAAATGTCTATGTCAACAAAATATAAAAATTACAAAATTTATGGAAATTTAATTTGCATTTCAAATGCATTTAAACGTTATATTTAGGAAAGTTATTCATAGAAATAGTATTTCTGGTGAATGCTCAGGTACTATGGCATAAGTGTATATTTTGTGCATTTTTGTGTTGAACGGCGAGAATCGTGACATATCTTATGGTGAGATTGTGAGATGCATCAATGCACCAATCATCTATGATGCACTATAATAATATCTAATTTTAAGAAAATTTAAAAATATAATTAAATATATTTTAAAAATTAATTATTATATACTGATAGTATAAAATTATATTGACAGTATAAAATAATTTTACACTATCAGTATAATCAAAAAATTTTATCAATATAATTTTAATTATCATATATTGATAGTGTAAAATTATACTGGCAGTATAAAATAATTTTACACTGTCAGTGTAATCAAAAAATTTTATCAGTATAATTTTAATTATCATACACTGACAATGTAAAATTATACTGGCAGTATAAAATAATTTTATATTGATAGTGTAAAATTATACTGGCAATACTGTAAAATTACATTGATAAAATTTTTTGATTATACTGACAGTATAAAATTATTTTATACTGCCAGTATAATTTTACACTGTCAATATATGATAATTAAAATTACACTGATAAAATTTTTTGATTATACTGACAGTGTAAAATTATTTTATACTGTCAATATAATTTTACTGTCAGTGTATGATAATTAATTTTTAAAATATATTTAATTATATTTTTAAATTTTCTTTAAATTAGATATTATTATAGTGCATCATAGGTGATTGGTGCATTGATGCATCTCACAATCTCATCATAAGACATGTCACGATTCTCACCATTCAACACAAAAATGCACAAAATGTACACTTATGACATGGTACCAGAGAATTCACCTTTAAAAATAGCATTCCTAGTAATAAAAATTTATTTCATCTACTAAACATCCCTTAAAGGATAGAAAATCTTGATTGTCAACATATATTGCAATATTAACCTATCCTTCTAAGCAAATATATTTTATCTAACCTGTTAAGTGTGCATGGCCTAGTTGATTTGAAAGTCTTCTCTTGAAAGGCTTTCCATGTCATTTATTGTTTCTGTAACTAGTTAAGAAGCAATTTTCTAAGAGGTATGTTAGTTGTACATTAAAATTTAACATCTATGATATGTTTGGTTAATGGATAAAAATGAGGTGGAAATTTTTATCGATGAGCTTATACATGAAGCTCATCTATGAAAATTTCTACCCCATTTTTATCCCCCAACCAAATACATTCCAAATGTAACCCATTTCTAAAATAAACATACAATAAATCTATCTTACTTTGATACATGCGTAAACTTACACACAGTCATATTAATATACATCTATATAATATCTATACAATGAGGACCAAAAAAATAAAAGAAAAAAAATCTTCCATTTTCATTTCACCTTATTAACTCATCCAACAAATGCTATGTGGAGACATAGCTTCCTTTCATTCAATAAACAAAAAATTTGGGTCTACTAAGATGGATTGGAGTTTGGATCAATTTTTATTCTTGTTAAACCCCTTGTTTGCTTTATCCTAATCCAACGTTACACAAATTTTTAAGTTTCAACCAACCCATCCTTTATTTCAACGAGTTCGAATAACGGTAGTCTTATTCTTAAGATAAAGTTCATAATACATTACATATGCGTAAAGGTGAAATGAATTAGATTAAACCTTTTCTTCCCTTACTCATTTTCCATTGAATCATTGATCATTCTTCTACTACCTTAACAATTTTCTTTCCAATGTTATTTCCTTTGAAGAGTCCTACGAAAGCACGAGGGATGCTCTCCACACCCAATGACATGTCTTCAATCACTTGCAATTTGCCAGTACGAAGATAATTCAACGTTTTTGCATAAAACTCTGGAAAAACATCCATAAAGTCACCAACTAAAAATCCTCTTATGGTGATTCCTTTGTATATAATGTTCACCATGTTTAGCGATTCTCTCTTTCTTCCATCAGTATACTCAGAAATTACCCCACAAACAGCTACTCTACCAAACTTATTCATATTAGCAATTGCCGCCTCTAGCATCTCACCCCCAACATTGTCAAAATATATGTCAATTCCATTAGGAAAGTACCTAGAATAAAATAAACTACATCACACAGAAGAATTTGAAGTAGTAGTAATTTGATCTTTTTTCCAACACGGGCATTTGATCTTATCAACCATCACTAACATACCTCCTAAGAGTAGAGCTTAGATCTGTTTCCTCCTTGTAGTTGAATGCATCATCAAATCCTAGCTTGTCTTTGAGAAATGCCACCTATAATAAATTACACATGAATTAGGCTTTTCAATTGACACCCAAGTTGGGCTCAAAAGGGTAATAGTGCTAAGAGGTTGACCTTGTTTTGGCTCCCAGCGCAACCAACAACGTAGCAACCCAAAAGTTTTGCATATTGCCCAACCAAATTTCCAACACTTCCAGAAGCTGTTGACACAAAAACCTTTTCCCCCTTTTGGGGTTTGCACAATTCAAAAAATCCCGCATAGGCTGTTAGTCCACTAAATCCTGCAATAGAAACCAGACAAAAAGAATTTGCACTCTTCAAACATAAGTAGTGCAGATGTAGAGCAGAAAGGGAGGTTGATTTACTGGTAAAAGATGCGGCGATGTAGTTGCAGGTGGGGACTGGGGACTGAACACACTTTTGCTTTGGATTAAAACATAGTTCTATGAAAGAGTTATCTCAGTTAGGACAATGGTGAATCTTCATAGGGACAATGGGGCCAGCCACCCCTACCCCCTCAATTTTTTTTTCTCTCAAAAACTAACTTATATACATATATAGAGATGTTTTATCTGATAAATGAGCTTTAAGTCTTAATATGCTATTCTATATAGTGGTGTTACTCTATATAAATAGTTTTCAACTTAAAAATCTATCAGCTTATTTTTTCAATTAAAAGTAACTAAAAACTAAAAAGATTACATCACAATCGAACATCCTTTTAAAGTGGAAATATTTTTTGTTATAATATACAAGCAATTTAGCAAGTTCAATAATCAAGTAATGGATTTGTTAACTTACTATCTATTTTGATTCTTAAGAATATTTACAAAATTTTTGACATTGTTAAGTGTGTGCTGGTTTAATATGGGAATGCAAGAAAACAACTTTTCCTTTTTTTTTTTTCAGCACAAAGCTGTTTTTAAATAATTTCATATGTTTGAGTAAAAAATATGAATGAATTATAAGCAAAAAGTTATATTTAAGTGTAAAATCCACTTATAAGTAAAAATAAATTTTTGAAACTTCTGATTATAAACAAAAATTGATTATTTTTTAATTATAATGTTTTTACTTAAATAACCCCAAGTATAAAATATTATAAAATATAAACAAATCATTCCATGCTTTTTTTAATAAGTTATCATACAAAATAATTATTTTTATACAAGCCAAATAAAACACACTACTTTAAAATTACTTTTTAAGTTAATACGCCCAACATTGTTAGTTTTAATTTAATCGACATCATCTAATTTGCATTTTAAATTTTTTGATCCCTTAAATATTTTCTTCAAACTCCGCCACTGAATTAAGACGTTCTTTTATTGAGTAAATCCCTATTTCCTTCTTCAAAAAATATAAATGTCATTATTATGGTACGCAAAAATTAATGTCACCAACTTTTCAATAATGCAAAATGTTATCAAATTAATCACTCAATCATGTAAAATATCATTAAATACCCCTCAAAAAAATGAAATATTATTAAATTGGTCTCTATATTTATTGAGTAAATCCTTATTTCCTTCTTTAAAAAATATAAATGTCATTATTATGATTACATTAGTGAAGAACTAAATTTGCAACATAAATTTTTCAAGGACGAAAACAATGACACATATTTTTAGAGGATGAAAGCATGATTTTACTCTTCTTTTATTAAAAGTCAAGCTTTAATTAAGAATTGTTATCATGTTCGTAAATCTAGCACAAGGTGCTTGACTACCTGTAACAAACCATGCATACCTCAAGTCATCATGTAATGGAAATATGTAAAATACCATCTTTTACAACAAAAATTACCTAGAACTCCAAGATGATAAGTGAGTGGAAATTCAGGGGGCTCTAATTTTCTTATTATGCTTCCTTCTTTAACCAAACTGTACTCTGCCCAAGTGAATACTCCCACAACCAAATCACCTTTTTCAAACTTGGCACTCCCAGAAGCCACAACATTTCCAACAACAGGACCATCAATATACTGGAAAGTGTCAAACATAAAAGAACACAACATTAGAATAGAGTAATTAATTGTCAATGATTAAAAATGTTCATCTACACAGGATCCATAGAATTCATTCTTCGATACAGACTCACTCTAAAATAATGATTCAATCAACTTCTATTTCTATATCAATATTCAGTACCAAAATGACAACTACCTCGCCTGGAATTATGGGGGTAGAAAAGCTTATAGCACCATGGGAAGGGCTATAGCTCTTCATGCGGTTTATCTGATAAGGGTCAATAGAGATATAGAGATTCTTCACGATAATATCATCGGATCCAGGTTCGACTGACAGAGCCAAAGCCCCAGTTTTGAGCTCAAAATGGGATTCTTCGGGTGTATCATCATCAATGTGATGCTTTACCACTATGTATTTGTTGGTCACTTCCATTTTTCACCTGGCCTATTTGTTCTGGCTGTCGCTTGCCGCTAGCTAGGTGGTTCGGATATGAATATATATATGCTGTACAGAGAGAAAAGAAATCATAAACAAGTTCAAAGCTCTTAAAATATTGGAATGAGACTGAAAAAGCTTGGAGGCATCAAAATGATCATGGTACCTCTCTGCATGTTGAATATATTAATTTTTGTTTAGTGTTTATTGATGAAGGCTGCTATTTTTCAAAAACATAATGGAACTACGCTAATAACCCAAAAAAAAAAAATCATTTCAAGTCGTGATGTTTATGTTATGTTGAAAAAATTCTTAATAGCATTAAAAATTCTTTATCAAATTGCAAATAAGGATCAAAGAAGAAGGAAAGTAATTGTGTACTTTGCGGAAAAAAAAAAAGTTAGATAACAATCATAATATTTTATTAAACTTTTTAAATTGATTAGTACTTACATGCATGCATTTGATATGTATAAACTGAACTATTAATTATGTACTTCTTTCGATTAAGGTGTTTAATCTATAGCAATAGCTGCAGCGCAGTTATTCTCCCTCTCATGTTCAATGCTTCTCTGCGCCACGTGTCAAATGAGGAATCACAAGTAATATAGAGGTCAAATATTTTAATCTTGTCTTCTTTAATCCAGATTCAAGATAGAGATACTCTAGGAATTACACCATCATTTTTTGAGCCCAGTTCACTTCCTACATTAGCACCACCGTCGTTGGGATTATTTTGATTCTAGCACGATACTTTCACTGAAATGATATTTTTTGGATTAATAGGAATGATGATGACTAGTGATCAATAATTTGGTTGAAAAAATTAATCCGCGTTAAATAGCAATTAGAAATACTCTTCTCATCTTCTGATACGAAAAAAGTGATTTACTTAGTTTTGATGTTAGATTCAAGCTACAGGATGCTGAGGCTAGATCCAACTTGTGTTATGGTTTTATTGTAACAAAAAACCAAAAAACTGAACCAATTATAGTCAATTTGGTGTGGTCCGTTTTGTATATTAAATCAAACTGATTGGTTCATATTATCTAGAAACTAATTAGTTTGGTTTGGTTGGAATTTATCCCAAAACTGAATCAAACCAGACCGCACACATAAGCAAAACTTAACCAACCATTTCATTGTAAGTTCGTAATCCAAAGGCTTTTCATTAACAATTTAATTTTAATGTAATATTGGTATAAAAAAGTTTTAAACAAATATTCAATCCTATATTAATATATTAATAAAAATATTTGACTTAATTACTAACTACATGTATGATTAATTATATAGTAACATGCATGATTTCTACAATAAAATGATTTTAGTGATTACACTACATACAACTTACAACTGGCCTGTGGAAGAAAAGAGCTGCTAATACAAAAGCGAGATTGTTGATTTCAAAACCAGACAAAGGCAGAACCAATCAAGGGAACGAAAATGGTGAATAAGTGTGCGAGAGAGGAAGAAAACTGCTAAACCTCTTCAAGTTAGGTTTAAAACTCCACTAGTGAAAGAGAGATAGTACCCTCATTTATTGATCACAAAAAGAATGAATTTACAATTGATAGAGGAGGTCTTTATATACTTGTATGGCTTCAACTAATAACAACATTCCCTACTAATGCCTAACTAACTACCTAACCGACCAATCAATATTAAAGGTCTTCCTTTATTTGCAAACTTAACTAATCCTATACCTAACTATGACAATAATATAACAATTTGTTTATAATATATATTAGATACAAAGTCTGCGGCCCAGTTTGGAGTTCCTTTTACTCGTTGATTCTTGACTTGATTGACTTGGATCATATCATTATACCCTATTGGAAAAGGATCTTGTCCTCAAGTGACAAATGTTAAACCTCTTCGAGTCAGGTTTGAAACTCCACTAGTGAAAGAGAGAAATTACCCTCGTTTATTTGTATTGATCACAAAAAGAATGAATTTACAATTGATAAAGGAGGTCTTTATATACTTGTATGGCTTCAACTAATAATAATATTCCCTACTAATGCCTAACTAACTACCTAACCAACCAATCAATATTAAAGGTCTTCCTTTATTTGCCAACTTAACTAATCCTATACCTAACTATGACAATAATATAACAATGTTGTTTATACTATATATTGGATACAAAGTCTGCGGCCCAGCTTGGAGCTCCTTTTACTCGTTGATTCTTGACTTGATTGACTTGGATCGTATCAATACCCCCCTTGGGTTGCAAAAGGACCTTGTCCTCAAGTGGCAAATTGATGTTAAACTTCTTTGAGTCAGGTTTAAAACTCCACTAGTGAAAGAGAGACGATACCCTTGTTTATTTTTATTGACCACAAAAAGAATGAATTTACAATTGATAGAAGAGATCCTTATATACTTGTATGGCTTCAACGGCTTCAACTAATTACAACATTCCCTACTAATACCTAACAAACGACCTAATCAAGCAATCAGTATTAAATTAAAGGTCCTCCTTTATTTGGCAACTTAACTAATCCTATACCTAACCATGATATTAATATAACAATGCTATTTATACTATATATTGGATGCAAAGCCTACGGCCCAGTTTGGAGCTCCTTTTACTCGTTGATTCTTGACTTGATTGACTTGGATTGTATCATTACCCACCGTTGGAAAAGGACCTTATCCTCAAGTGACAAATGTTAAACCTCTTTGAGTAAAGTTTGAAACTCCATTGGTGAAAGAGAGACATTATCCTCATTTATTTTTATTGATCACAAAAAGAATGAGTTTACAATTGATAGAGGAGGTCCTTATATACTTGTATGGCTTCAACTAATTACGATATTCCCTACTAATAGCTAACTAACTACCTAATCAACCAATTAGTATTAAAGGTCTTCCTTTATTTGGAAACTTAACTAATCCTATACCTAACTATGACAATAATATAACAATGTTGTTTATACTATATATTGGATACAAAATCTACGGCCCAACTTGGAGCTCTTTTTACTCATTGATTCTTCACTAGATTGACTTGGATCGTATCAAAAATTATAAGAAGGACATGGATTGCTTATACTTGAAGCCACAAAAGTTGAGGATGACAATGGTACACAAGTGGATAAGGGCCAAGGAAACACTAGCCACAAAAATTGAATCACATGAACATAAGTTGTAATAACCAAGTATAGGAATACATAAATCGTGATGTAGCTTCAGGTGGGCGGGCGCCTAGGTGGCCAGGTCGCGGCGCCCAGGTGCCCGCTGGATGTAATTAAAAGAAGAAGCTCAAAGCTTCTCTCTCATTCTTCACCAATCTCTCTCTCTCTCTTCCTTCCTCTCTCATCCTTCTTCTTCCCTCATGGATTCCATCCATCCTTCACCCATTTTTACTCAAAATCCATCATTTCCTCATCATTATCCAAGCTTTGGGGGTTAATTTTCTCTTTGGAGCTCTCTCTCTCATCTTCTAGTAAGAGAAAGTGATGGTGGGAGGAGACCCACCACTCTCCTCATGCTCCACCACCTTCCTTCACTTCCTAAGGTAATTCTTGAGCTCACCCCTCCTTATTAGACTTTAGATTAGCTAGTTTTTCGTGAATTCCATGTTTAAGGTTATGAAAGGGGGGTTAGGATTCTAGAAATTGGGGGTTTTACCTTTTGGGGCTAATCCTAGTAAATTGTTGCAATAGTTAAGTGGTGGAAGTCTAACATATGTATTTGTCATGCTAGATACTCTCCGAAATCTCTTGGTGGCTCTAAGACTTCATAGAGTTTGGGCTCCTTTCTTTCCAAACTTGATAAGTGAGTGATAGTATACCTATAGCTTCTTTCTTATCTTTAATTTCCTATGTACATGTCTAAAATATATTTTAGTGAAGTTTTATGAAATAGTTGATTCAATTTGTTTTACTCTATATTTATAGAACTCTTGAAGTAATGATGTTAGTTATGTGCATGTGTATATATATTTAAGTGGGATAAGCTCTTATAGAAATTGATTTCTGACGTTGAGTAAATCGATAGAAAAAGACAAAGTTTCATGTGTATAGAAATTGCAATGTTTTAAAGTTAATACGTTGAATGATTCAATGGAAAGAGATAATTTAGATCCAATGTTTTGAGAAAGAACTTTAGATACTTAAAGCTTGAAAGATTTGAAGGTATTATGCCCTGAACCTATTGTTAATAGCACAGTTAAGTTACACATAAATTGATATAAAGAAGAATTTTAATGACAAGAACTTAGAAAAGATGAAGTTTCATATTTTTAGAAATTGTGATGTTTTAAAACTAGTTTAAAGCTAGAGATGTTTGAAAGAAAGAAAATGTGTTTCAAAGGAGTTTTAACTAAGGGCTCACATGAGGCATGGCGAAGACCCAGCAAGTGTGAGTGCCTTTTTAAGGGGAGGAAACTGTAACAAAACTGTTTGCTAATGGCAGCAACATTAGCCTTGGTGCACCTTGAATAACCCAGCTAGCAGGGTGAGTGCTAGCTCGGCATGTCAACTAACATGTTCGGAATATATAGACATGCACTGGCATGAAATTATATTTTACTGCTGGAGTTAGGCCACAGGGCCACCCAGTCAGGCAGCTATTTTTGAAATAGGATCCTCCCTTAAGCTTTATAATGATTTTGAAATAAGTATTTACTTTTCATGTTATGAGAAAGTATTTCTATCTTTAAGCCCAGTTCTTATATCCTTATTATGTATATGATTTATTACATCTAGTTGTAAAAGCGTTATGTTTATATATATATATATATATATATATATATATATATATATATATATATATATATATATATGTTTATATATATATATATATATATATTTGTAAGAAGTTTTTATCCAATGGAAAGAAAAAATGTGGTTAAGGACCTATGGATGTTTTAAGGACAGATTATACTTCAGGTATGTTTTGCCAGAAAATTTATAGTATGTTAACATATAGACAAAGCCTTTCCTTAAGAGATGATGTATAAGTTTTTGAAGCAGTGTATAAGTTATACTTTTGCTAAAAGTTAATGTTAAAACTTATTCCACTGTTGTTATAGATATATTATCCCTCATTGAGTCTGTATGACTCACTCTTTTCTCTCTCTCTCTCTCTAGATTTTTAAATAGGTGCGGGACTGTGCTCAAGCTTTCGCAGTTAACTAGAAGATTCAGCATTTAGGCTTAATTGTATAATCTCTAGAAGTGCTCCATTTGTCCACAGGCAGGGTCCTCCCTGTATCAGCTTTAATTTGTAATAAAAAGCATGTTGTTTTTAGTTAAGTCAAGTTGCTTTTTAATGATTATGGGTTAATGTTCATGATGGATACGTATGTATATATTTTCATAAGTATGATTACGATTTAAATTCCTATATTGTATGCTGTGGGGTGCATTCGGAGAATGCCTGGATCCCCAATGATTTTGTGTGTTTGGATTGTTGTGCAGGTGGAGGATCCGTATTTAGGAATAGTCCTAAATACAAGGGAGACTCTGCCCAATTTTTTTTAGAAAAGGTCTAGTGTAGGCTTGTTAGGGGATGTGTCCCCTATGCGCTAGTCACGTCTTGAGTGGGGTCATGACATAAGTACATGGCATTCGTTTGTTATAATTTACAAGGGAAATGATATTTTAACATATATATATGGCCAATATTTAAAGTTGTTTAAAGATCACATCATCAGTTAAAAAAAAGTCACATAATTTTATGTTTTAATCTTAACCATTCATGTAAGATCCAATAGTTAAAATTTGCTATTCTCACTTTCACAATTAACCACTCCTCTTACTTAATCCTCTTCCTATATATATATATATATATATATATATATATATATATATATATATATATATATATATTTGTAGACATAGCGAAAACAAAAAGCAAAAACAAACAAAAGAAACCCCACTATGTGGTCACATTAACGCTTATTTCAACTTTTAACATTATATTATATGTATAGGCATCATATTAAACACAATATATATATAACAGGAGTTGTGTAAGTATAAGTATTGATGTACACGTGCATGGATGTAAAATAGATATATAATATATTATATATTTACACGAAAAATGTGCTGCATTTGATGTTGAATGTTGATGCGCAAATAATAAAACTCAATTTACAATGTAAGGATATGCTCTTATATGCCTCCTCTGCTTTGGTTTCAATCTCTTGGTTGATTTGTAGAGTGAGACGCTGTGCCCCCCGTGTGGAAGCGGTAGCTTCAACATTTCTATTTGCATATTCGATAGTGTATAGAATAACAAGCATAGAGAGTTCCAATCATCAATATTTAATTCATGATTATATTTACAAACCTGTCTGGGCAAATGGCGAACATAAATTGCGTAGCATTGAAGGAGTTAAGAGCTTATTCTTACCTGTGCAGGGAACCAGGACTCCTTTTCCTCCTCTTTATACTTAACACCTCCTCTCTTCTAAGATATCTCGTCACCTTATATAAATGGACTCTGCCTCCTTGTTGCATTTAACTTATTTGTTTTAGAGAGGTGCTACTTGGTACGAATACCAAGAGCACGAAAGTCTACGAAATATTTGACAATCAATAAAATTCTTTCAACGGAAATCAAGGAGGAGAGAGATAGTTAATTTACAAGTGAGAAAAATTTAACACTGTTCGTATTAAAAGCACGAAAATGTTGTCGTGCCAAATATCATTTCTGTTTATTTTATTTTAAGTAATGCCATATGTGACGGCGGTGGTTTTTGTATCTCTTAACAAACAAAAATTTAAAAAAAATTAAAAAAATAAAATTAAATTAACGATTTTGATATTTGTATAAAAATCTGTGCAAGACTTTGTCATGCTAAAAATCATTTGTCTTTTATTTTTATTTCTAAGACAACAGCCGATGTACCATAGGCTACAAGAGGGAGGCAGTGGCTACTCCCAATCATCTATTGCCAATCCTTATTTATTATTTTTATTTATAACATTTTTAAAATACTTTTAATTTAAAACTTGTTTTTATATTTGGCCATTTTGTTTTTCAAAACTAACTCCCAATTTAAAGAGCATACATTTTAGAAAATGTCTGCGAGCATTATGAGATCATGGGACTAGAAATGCTTGTATAAAATATTGAAATTTTAATTTTATAATTTCACGTCACCTTCTATAAAAGAAAAAACATATGTTGCACATAATTTAACAACTATATGAAAAAGATATAGATGGTGAAAACCTTTGATGAATGTTTATATTTAAAAGTTTAATTTATAATTTTTATTAATATACTGTATTTTATATTAGATTTAAGAATATATTTTTTTTATTTCAATTTATATATAACTAAAGAATTTTATTGCAATAAATGAAGAGTGGCCATGGACAACCTTATATCTAATAACGTGTTGTTATCGTGCTTTAATAAATGTTCTTTTTTATATAATTATTGCTATGTTAAATATTATATAATATCGAAATTTATAATAGTGTATTAATTTCAAACTTCTATGGTTCACCAAAAAAAAAAAATTCAAACTTCTATTACATTTTTTTTTAACAACCTCTTATTGCACATTAAATTATTTAATTATTGATAATTTCAATCTTCCCAAATTATCTTTTTAACAATTTAAAATTATTAATAAAGAAAGAATTAAATATTTTTTATGTGTTTAAGATACACCAACTGTATATGTTCCGAAGAAAAAAAGATACACCAACTGCATTTTATATTTAATATTTTTATTAAGCAACAAAAATTTATAAGGGGATATTTTATAAGAATATAATAAAATTCTTTAGTTATATATAAATAAATAAATAAATAAATATAAATATATATATCTATATATATATATATATATTCTTAAATCTAATGTAAAATATAGTGTAAAAATAAAATTATATGAATAAAAATTATAAATTAAACTTTTAAATATAACCACTCATCAAAGATTTTCATCATCTAGTTAGATCTCTCCCAAATAGTTGTTGAATTGTGCACAACATATGTTTTTTTCTTTTATAGAAAGTGATGAGAAATTACAAAATTAAAATTTCAACATTCTAAAGAATTATTTCTAGTCCCATGATCTCATAAAGGCACACCATTAGGAGGATATATCGATACTTTTTCTAAAGTGTATGTTCTTTATATTGGGAGTTAGTTTCGAAAAACAAAAAAAAGATTGGCCAAATATAAAAATAAGTTTTAAATTAAGGACATTTTATGAATATTACAAATAAAAGCAATAAATGAGGAGTGGCAATAGACAATTGGGAGTGACAATGTCACACCGCTAGAGGTAACGTTACAGCTTTATCCATTTCTCACAATTAGAAATTATTATAGAATTGACGGATTTTACTGACGGATTAAAATAAAAGCTAAATTTTGAATTTAAATATTACTAACAGTTTATATATCCATCAGTCAAATCATCGATAAATGTTGGTGCCTAATAATTGACAACTAATCCGTCGATAATTTAGATAAAATAAACATTAATTATTATTTATTTTTCTTTTTTTATCAACGGATTTGAAAATTATAATTCATGCCAGAATCATTTTTACCAATGAATTTCTGAATAACGAGGTGCCAAGATAGTTCTCTCGTAGATTTAAAGATTTTTTTTTTCTATTTTTAGAAATATATTGTGATAATTTTTTTTTTTTTGGGCAATTGACAACTTTTATTTTAGTGAACAGTACATATTTTTATATTTTATTATAATTTTATTTATATGAATCTGTAAATAATTAAAATAATATTTTGAAATATTTAAATATTAATTTCAAATTTTAGTAATAAAAGCAAAAAAAAATTCAAAAATCTTATTTACCGATGGAAACTCCATCGGTAATGATAAAAATTTAAAATTTATTTTATAATTTTACCAATGGAATTTTATAAACAAAGTAGTTGATAAAATTTGGTCAGTGACAATTTCTAACGTTATTATTACCAATATTTTTAAAATAATATCGACGAATATTTTCTGTTGGTAAAATAAAGAATATTACCGATGGAATAGAAAAATAGTCGATAATATTAATATTTTTTATTATCGACACGGTATTTACCGATGGATTATTTCTGCCAATAAATCCATCAGTAATATTAATATTGATGAAATTTTTTTATTTTTTCGTCATTAAATTCGTCAATAATTGACCCCTTTTCTAGTAGTGTCTGAAATGTGTGCTTGTGTTCTCTGCTCATCTTGCCAAATGTTTTGAGGAAAAGAAGTGAAAAACAAACACAAGAAAATGGTTGTTCTTAGTCTCTATTTGGGTAAACAATTTAATTTTTTTTTTTTAATAGTTCGCAAAGCAACAACCCACCACAGCAGTGGGGAGCACAAAGCACCAGAAAACATAATTAGAATAAGTTCAAGTAGAAAAAGAAAATAACAAAAACAAATACTAGCTCCCGATTCTATATCAGATCACCATCACACAAAATGCCAACCCTGAATATGGCATTACCTAGCATAGAAGACTGTTATGGATCAAACTGCAACATCTGTTGTATGCGCCAAAACACCAAAGACAAGCAAAACGATCTCCTGCATCATCATTTAGCTCATGGCAAGACTCCCTAGCTAGCTAACCTTGAGATTAAAAGTAAATTGTCATACATTTGCACTGAGAATATAGTGCCAGGGTGATGCCCAAAACTAAATAAGATAACAACATTAGCATTTTATTGATCACCACTAGTACCTCCACTTCCTCAATGTCGATGGGTTCGAGCACAACTCATCACCACCAAGCTTCCTGTCACCTGGCCAGCTTTTAATCCAATAGCCCTATCTTAATTTCACTTGTCTTCTCTCAAGTTCCCAATCTGGTTTAACATCTTCAAACACCACACAATTCCTTATATTCCAAATGCTCCAAATCAGAGCAAATAATAGAGGTTTCCATAATTCCTTTCCAGACCAGAAAGAAGGCTTTGCACCATTCCATTCATGATAAAGATCAAGAACCTTCATTGGGCAGCACCAAGATAGCTCCTACTAGCCAGTTTAATTAACTCCATATGTGAATAGAACTTCTCACAAAAAGACTTGTATAAAAAAGTAACTTATAAATAAGTTACTTTATGTATCGATACACATTTTATATAGCAATTTGATCCTAGTGTATATAGAATAACTTTTGACTACTCAAAAATTAAGAAAAGTCATAAGTAGTACTATGTAAACCCATCCTCATTCCTATCGAAGAAAATGACTCCTCTAGAAACCGCCGCCATCCTCTCTTGATTCCCCCCCTCCCCCTTTCTCCCCCCTTCTTTGTTTTTTTTTTTTTAAGAACCAGTGAACTACCTCTTTTTTTTAAAAAAAAAATACATGTGTGGAAACCCCCTTTTGTAATTGTACCGATATGTGCTTCAAAAATAAAATGGGATTTGTTTATATATATATATAGAAAGACATAAAGGATAAAGTAAAATAAATTTCATGACAAAAAAAAGTAAAATAAATTTAAAATTTGGTGTTCACAATTATAATATAATTTTTTATTTTCTTTATATATTATGATGAACAATACAAACAAGAAATATTAAAATATATAAGAGAAATAAAGTATTATATATTTAATTTATTTTTATATTTTATTTAAATAAAAAAAATTAAAAAATATTGAAGTAAATATAGTTTATTAAAATATTTATTTGACCATGAAAACTTCTACCCCATTTTTATCCCCCAACCAAACACATCCCAAATATAACCCATTTCTAACATAAACATACAATAAATCTATCGTACTTTGATACACGTGTAGTTTGATACTTGCACACAATAGTATTAATATACATCTATATAAATCTATAGAGCGTGGATTAAAAAAATAAAAGAAAAAAAGATCTTCCATTTTCATTTCACCTTATTAACTCATCCAACAAATGCTATGTCGAGACACAGTTTCCTTCCATTGAATAAACAAAAATTCGGTCTACTAAGATGGATTGGAGTTTGGATCAATTTTTATTCTTGGTAAACCCCTTGTCTGCTTTATCCAAATCAAAAGTTACACAAATTTTTAAGCTTCAACCAACCCATCCTTTATAATACATTACATTACATGCATAAAGGTGAAATGAGTTACATTAAACCTTACCTTCCCTTACTCATCTTGCATTGATTCCTTGATCATTCGTCTACTACCTTAACAATTTTCTTTCCAATGTTATTTCCTTTGAAGAGTCCTACGAAAGCACGAGGGATGCTCTCCACACCCAATGACATGTCTTCAATCACTTGCAATTTGCCAGTATGAAGATAATTCAATGTTTTTGCATAAAACTCTGGAAATACATTCATGAAGTCACCAGCTAAAAATCCTCTTATGGTGATTCTCTTGTAGATAACGTTCACCATGTTTAGCGATGCTCTCTTTCTTCCATCAGTGTACTCAGAAATTGCCCCACAAATAGCTACTCTACCAAACTTATTCATATTAGCAATTGCTGCCTCTAGCATCTCACCCCCAACATTGTCAAAATATATGTCAATTCCATTAGGAAAGTACCTAGAATAAAATAAACTACATCACACAGAAGAATTCGAAGTACTAGTAATTTGATCTTTTTTCCAACATGGGCATTTGATGTTATCAACGATCACTAACATACCTCTTAAGAGTAGAGCTTAGATCTGTTTCCTCCTTGTAGTTGAATGCATCATCAAATCCTAGCTTGTCTTTGAGCAATGCCACCTATAATAAATTACACATGGATTAGGCTTTTCAATTGGCACCCAAGTTGGGCTCAAAAGGGTAATAGTGCTAAGAGATTGACCTTGTTTTGGCTCCCAGTGCAACCAACAACGTAGCAACCCAAAAGTTTTGCATATTGCCCAACCAAATTTCCAACACTTCCAGAAGCTGTTGACACAAAAACCTTTTCCCCCTTTTGGGGTTTGCACAATTCAAAAATTCCCACATAGGCTGTTAGTCCGCTAAATCCTGCAATAAAAACCAGACAAAAAGAATTTGCACTCTTCAAACATAAGTAGTGCAGATGTAGAGCAGAAAGGGAGATTGATTTACTTGTAAAAGATGTGGTGATGTCGTTGCAGGTGGGGACTGGGGACTAAACACACTTTTGCTTTGGATTAAAATATAGTTCTATGAAAGAGTTATCTCAGTTAAGATAATGGCGAATCTTCATAGGGACAATGGGGCCAACCCCCTCCCTTTCAATTTTTTTTTTCAAAAACTAACTTATATACATATATAGAGATGTTTTATCTGATAAATGAGCTTAAGTCTTAACATGCTATTCTATATAATGGTGCTACCCTATATAAATAGTCTTCAACTTAAAAATCTATTAGCTTATTTTTTTCAATTAAAAGTAACTAAAAACCAAAAAGATTACATCACAATTGAGAATCATTTTAAAGTGGAAGTATTTTTTTGTTATAATATAAAATCAATTTAGCAAGTTCCATAATTAAGTAATGGATTTGTTAACTTGAAGTATACTTTGATTCTTAAGAATATTTACAAAACTTTTGACGTTGTTAGGTGTGTGCTTGTTTAATTTGGGAATGCAAGAAAACAACTTTTCCTTTTTTTTTTTTTTGGCACAAAGATGTTTTAAAATAATTTCATATGTTTGAGTAAAAAGTATGAATGGATTCTAAGCAAAAAATTATAATTTTAAGTGTAAAATCCACTTATAAGTAAAAACAAATTATTAAAACTTTTGATTATGAATAAAAGCTGATTTTTTTTAATTATAATGTTTTTACTTAAATAACCCCAAGTATAAAATATTATGAAATATAAATAAATCATTCCATACTCTTTTTAATAATTTATCATATAAAATAATTATTTTTATACAAGCCAAATAAAATTCACTATTTTAAAATTACTTTTAAGTCAATACATCCAACACTATTAGTTTTAATTTGATAGTCATCATCTAATTTACATTTTAAATTTTTTGATCCCCTAAAAGTTTTCTTCAATCTCAATTAAGACATTCCTTTATTGAGTAAATCCTTATTTCCTTCTTCAAAAACTATAAATGTAGTTATTATGGTACGCAAAAATTAATGTGACCAACTTTTCAATCATGCAAAATGTTATCAAATTAATCACTCAATCATGTAAAATATCATTAAATACCCGTAAAAACAAATGAAATATCATTAAATTGGTCTCTAAATTAGGACTCCATCACTCATTTCTCTCAGTTTGACGAAGAAAAATCAAAGTGATTACATTATTGAAGAACTAAATTTGCAACAAAAATTTTTTAAGGACCAAAATAATGACACATATATTTGGAGGACGAAAGCATGAGTTTACGTTTCTTTTATTAAAATTCAAGCTTTAATTAAGAATTGTGACCATGTTCGTAAATCTAGCACAAGGTGCTTGACTACCTGTAACAAACCATGCATACCTCGAGTCATCATGTAATGGAAATATGTAAAATACCATCATTTACAACAAAAAATTACCTAGAACTCCAAGATGATAAGTGAGCGGATATTCAGAGGGCTCTAATTTTCTTATTATGCTTCCTTCTTTAACCAAACTGTACTCTGCCCAAGTGAATACGCCCACAACCAGATCACCTTTTTCAAACTTGGCGCTCCCAGAAGCCACAACATTTCCAATAACAGGACCATCAATATCCTGGAAAGTGTCAACGTAAAAGAACACAAGATTAGAATAGAATAATTAATTATCAATGATTAAAAAAGCTCATCTACACATGATCCATAGAATTCATTCTTCGATACTGACTCATTCTTAAATAATGATTAAATCAACTTCTATTTCTATATCAATATTCAGTACCAAAATAAAAAATACCTCGCCTGGAATTATGGGAGTAGAAAAGCTTATTGCACCATGGGAAGGGCTATAGCTCTTCATGCGGTTTATCTGATAAGGGTCAATAGAGATATAGAGATTCTTCACGATAATATCATCGGATCCTGGTTCAACTGACAGAGTCAAAGCCCTAGTTTTGAGCTCAAAATGGGACTCTTCGGGTGCATCATCAATGTGATGCTTTACCACTACGTATTTGTTGGTCACTTCCATTTTTCACCTGGCCTATTTGTTCTGGCTGTCCCTTACCACTAGGTAGGCGGTTCGGATATATATATATATATATATATGCTGTACAGAGAGAAAAGAAATTATAAACAAATTCAAAGCTTTTAAAATATTGGAATGAGATTGAAAGAGCTTGGAGGCATCAAAATGATCATGGTACCTCTCTACAGGTTGCATATATTAATTTTTGTTTAGTGTTTGTTGATGAAGGCTGCTATTTTTTGAACTACATTAATAACTAAAAAAAAAAAAAAAAACATTTCAAGTCGTGATGTTTATGTTATGTTGTAAAAATTCGTATAGAGCATTAAAAATTATTTATCAAATTTAAAATAAGGATCAAAGAAGAAGGAAAGTAATTGTGCACTTTTGCGGGAAAAAAAGTTACATAACAACCATAATATTTTATCGAACTTTTAAAATTGAGTAGTACTTATAGCTTTAGTTTAATATGCATGCATTTGATATGTATAAACTGAACTATTAATTATGCACTTTCTTTTTAAATCAAATTAATTATGTACTTATAAACATTGGTTTTTATTTTAAATTCATTTTATATAGTCATCGAAATAATACCATATATTTATCTAAAAGAAATCGTAATAATACCACATAATACAATTAAAACATTAAAATTCATATTTAAATTTATTTTTAACACAAGTTGTAAATATAAAAATAAATTAATTGTTATCTTGTACACATGTATATATATTATTTTAGGAAAGAGAGACTAGTTTGGGAGGGCAAGATCCCCGTACTTGCCACCCTATTTTATCCTTGTCTCCGTCTCCAATTTTGTCTCTGTTCCGAAATCCTCGCTGGAATTCCCAAACAAGTAAAAGCAAAATCAATATAATATGAAAAAGATTATAATAAAATAAACAAAATGATACACCACCGGTCGTTCATAAGATTGCATGATTGCATGACAAAATAGTAGGAAGGGAGAACTTAAACCCGCGTATAATGACATTCATTCAATTGCTCCAAATGATCTATGCTTCATGTCACTACATCCTAACTCTAATTTCCCATCTTCTTGGTAAAACCCTTCCCGTATTTCCAAATAAATTTCCTATAAATTTCAAAACTCAACAATTTCTGTATATTAAAATAAAAAGTAATATGCACCCCACCCCATTATCCTAACCCTTTTGTTAAGGTTTGTTAGAATATTCTACTAGAATATTCCTCTAAATTATAGTAAACCATCTTAAACCATTAAAAAAAGACAAAAGAAATATTAGAGAAAATGTGAAGGTTATGGTCACCACCCACTACATAAAGCCTGGGCCTTTACTTCCAAAACCGAAAAACAAAGCATGCCAAAACATCTTTAACCTCCTGCTACTCAAAAACATATTCATGAACAAAGGAAAACCAATACAAGAGAATAAATCATAAGGGCTATACGAGCAAAACCAACAAAGGTAAACAAACACAGGGGAATCAACACAAGAAACCTCAAACATAAGATGGCATCATCATATTCATCAACAAAGTCAAGAGATTCTAGCTTTTCAAGGATGAGGGTTGTGTGAGCTATGAACAAGATTTGTAGCTGTGAACCAAGTCGATTTCGTTCGCACTCTGAGTAATGAAACTGTAGCAATGGTGAAACCCTAACTTAGAAAAGTGAATGAAATCTTCTCCTTGTTGATGGTGGTGCATTTCAGTTTGTGAGAGTGGTGTGATGACATTCAACTTTTCTTTCCCGCATATAAGGTAAGCTTACCCAAGTAGGCAAGACTTGTTTAAGAATCTCTTTTATGTTTTACGAAAGGGTTAAACTAAGATTAACATCATAAGTTGGATAACAACGAGGATAGGATAACAGGATGAAATGTCATTTCATACAACCTTAGAAAGGTTAAGTGTATTTTACTCCAAAATAAAATTTAAAAAAGCCTCGGAATTCAAAGTTCATAATTAGCCGGGAAAAAGGGAAGAAAAGAGCAAATATCTGCAATTGCAAACCAAAAAAGAAAATCAATTTAATCCAATATCTATGGCTCTAAGCCATGACATGAAGGGATAATTAAATATCAATACGAAACAAGAATGAGAACATTACATTTATGAATAGAATATAGAGGCTGGATTAAAGGGGAACAAAATCGTAGCCAGCTGTGCAAAATGCAATAACCCCCCGGCCCCTCAACTATAAATCAATTACAGAAAAACGTCAAATGGTTCAGAACTCAGCAATGCTACTTCTTTAACTTCAAACAAAACTTAACCAATCAGTTCATTGTAACTTCGTACTCCAGAGGCTTTTATTAATAATTTAATTTTGATGTATTATTAGTATAAAAATTTGTAAATAAATATCTAATCATATATTAACATATTAATAAAAATTCTTAGTTCAACTACTCACTACATGGATAATTAAATATACAATAACATGCATGATTTCTACAATAAAACGATTTCAATTTTTACACTACATGCAGCTTACAATTGACCTGTGAAAGCAACGAGCTACTAGTACAAAAGCGAGATTGTTGATTCGACAAAGCCAGGACCACGGAAGGGAACGAAAATGGTGAAAAAGTACCCGAGAGAGGAAGACAATTATGATAAGGACTTAGATTGCTCGTACTTGTAGCCACAAAAGTTCAGGATGACGATGGTACACAAGTGGATAAGGGTCAGGGAAACACTAGCCACCAAAATTGAATCACATGAACATAATTTACAAGGGAAATTATATTTTAACATTATATTTTTTTTCTCTTATATTTATTTTAATTAGTATTAATCATATTTATTTTAATTTATTTTATTTTGATATTTCTAGTAAATTTATTTTAATTATTATTAATTATATTTATTTTAATATATTTCATTTTAACCTTTTATTTCTCTCAATAAATATTTATTAAGTTATCATCTTCCAAAATAATTTAATCATTTGACATAAAATTTACAATTTATTTTTTGTAAATATATATACAATTATATGATAAACTGAGATTTTACTTAATAGACAAACTATTAAAAAAAACAAAATACAATTAATATTGAGTTTTGAAAATAAAAAATAAATAGAAAAATTGTAAATGTTTTTCATATATTAAAAACATTCATTTAAGATGTTTAAATAAACATAATAGTTTTTAATTCA
The DNA here is from genome assembly GCA_031439585.1 of Pterocarpus macrocarpus. Taxonomy (NCBI): domain Eukaryota; kingdom Viridiplantae; phylum Streptophyta; class Magnoliopsida; order Fabales; family Fabaceae; genus Pterocarpus; species Pterocarpus macrocarpus. The sequence goes on from CM062516.1 coordinate 42,710,238, forward strand.
TATAATTCATATATATATATATATATATATATATATATATATATATTAACAAATATATTAACAATGTAAACGTTTTATTCCATAATAGACTACCCAAATTAAGCATCTCTTTTTCTAAGAGTAAAAAGTTGCCTTTATTTTTAAAGTAAATATTATTTTTAATCTTGAATATCAATTTAGTCTTAAAATAATTTTTAATATCAATTTAATCTTAATATTTTAAATTTTGACATTAATTTAATTCTATATTTATGATTTAATGGAATATTTAATTTTATAAAAAAAATTTTAGGGCTAAATTGATATAAAAAATTTTTAAAACCAAATTGATGTTTAATCAAGATATTAAAACTAAACTGATGGCAGACATCTATTTAAGACCAAATTGATATCAATTTTTGAAATGTTAAAACTAAAAAGATTATGTACTCTTATTTTATAAAGAACGTAAGTTCAAACTCTTAAAAATGCACTCTATCTTTTTTTTTTTTTTCTTTTTTCTTTTTGTGTTGGTCAGGACTTTATCCTTTTTCATGCTTTCTTTCCTTCTCACCATGACCTCCAGCCCCGCACCAATGGTTAGGCAATCCAATTGACTTTTAATTTTTTATTTCTTTAAGAAAAGGAAAAACAATCCACTTGTATAAATACATGTTTCAAGAAAAAAGAATTAGTAATGACCCAAAAAAGAAGGAGAAAAGAATTCGTGGTGGCAGAGTGCTTTGCGTATTATAAGTACTTCCAGTCCCTTGGGACAGATTTCCACACGGTATATATGCCTAATAATTAAATAAAGCAGATATCTAGATTCGTTTTTATTGGATCATTATTACATCTTCAGCTACTAAAAGTTGACTTTTTTTATTATCAAATATTAAAGAAATATAATTCAAAATTAGCAGCAATGAGTTATAATTTTTTTTTTTTCAGCCTAAACCATCAATATATGAAGTCTATTAGACTCCAATTAACGTAATTCGAGCTAAGTCAACCTTCTATAAATAAGTTCCCAACGTTAATTTTTTCTTCCACAACACTCAAAATCCAATATCTTATTTAAAAGATCAAGTGTCAAATCATTTGAATCAAAAATAATTGCAATGAGTTATACATATAATTTTTTTTCAACCTAAACCATCAATATATGAAGTCTATTAGACTCCAATTAACGTGGTTCAAGCTAGGTCAATCTACTACAGATAAGTTCCCAACGTTAATTTTTTCATCCACAACACTCAAAATCCGATATCTTACTTAAAAGACCAAATATCAAACCACTTGAACCAAAAATAGTTGCAATGAGTTATATATATATTGGATTTAAACCACTAATATTCAAAATTTATTAGACTCCAACTAATCTAACTCAAAACAAGTTAACCTATTATGAAGTTAAATTCTTTTAATTTTTCAATCTACAAGAATCGAATCCAATACCTTGACTTAGGGAGACCAAGAGTTAAAGTACTTAAACCATAAGTTATATTTTGCATGGTGATCCAATTCCGATTAGCATGACATGCATCAAAACGCGTAAGATACCCAATTTTTTGGACTCAACGCAGAACACATGAAACACATTGTGGTAAACTTGCAAAAGGGGATTAGGTTTATTTGAGAACCCAAGTTGAAGAATGCATACGCCACACACCAACACCATTCCACACTACGACAAATGGTTCAATTGGTGATCCCATATGTCCAAAACTCAAATCTTACTCCCAGCAATTACAGCTAGAAAATCTAACTTCAAACTATTTAAGCGAAAGAAGAGAGAGATGATTGCTGTAGCAACGGAGTCAACCCAATTTCCACAGCACGTTCTACAGTCACAATGACATGAAATTTTCCAAGCAAAAAATACGGGTAAAGTTAATAGCCAGAATCTCGGCAAACATCACCCTTTAACATTGATGAGGAAAATGCCAGTGTGCGCATCTCCTCCCTTCCATTCAACTATGAAACATCCCTAAAAATTAGAGACATCACTCTGTGAATAACCTAATATTTTCTTTGAACATGGCCTTCAATGCACATTTGTAATACATAATGAAGAAGTGTGCCCCTTACTAGAATTTTAAATTAGGCAATTGCATCACCATAGAGCATTGTACAAACTCTCCAGGAAGGTGGTATACAGAAGACAGAGATGATGTCAAGCAAAGTTATAAGTTTTGAGACAGTATCAAAAGCTTGAGATTTTACCTGGCCTCTTACAGAAAATGCCCAAGGAAATCCTTGATCTCGTCAATATATGGGGACCGAGTAGGAATTATATGGCCACAGTCATGTTCGACGATCACAGAACTTCGGTCATCGTATAGAGAAGCAAGTTCCTTGCTGGCTTGGTTGGCTATCTGTCTGTCTGTACCATGTTCATTGCCAAAAATATGAAGAGAAGGGCACTTGATAACGTCGTGTTCCATCTCCTTCACACGGAGAGCAAAGCCTGAGCACAATATTACAAATTTAAAGTCCATTTCACCTTTTAGCTTTTCTTGTTGTGTAGAGATTAAAGCACCCATTGCTGCTCCCTGTGAAAATCCCAAGATGCCATCAAATGGGCCTTCTCGGGAGAACACATTCTTTAAGTGTGATAGAGAAGTATCATATCCATCAGTTTGCTGCTGGTATTGAAGTGGATCAAATGGGCCATCTGCTACCTTCCAATCAACACCACTACTTCCATCAAAATTGGGTGCTACAAACCATGCAAATTTCTTCCTGCAATTCTCCAAAGGTGGAGGAGGACCTGGTGGCAATGAAGATGATATACTACTAACATGGGGCATCGATATGGGAGTTTGATAAATGAATGGCAACTGATGAGGTGCATCTATGAAAACAAATTCAACAATTTTCTTGAGTTTTTTGGCTAATGATGCTGTTCTTCCCTTAAAGCTGGATGCATTCTGCCGAAACCCATGCAAGCATAAGATTCTTAATTTTCTCGGGGTCCTGACATCTGCAACATCGTTTGTTAAGATGTTACAAACTGCACATTATGAATTGCCATAGTTTTAAATTTTAGGAGAATAAAAAATTTCAGTAAACTATAAATGCTTGTGAAGAGCAAGGTTGGTTCGAGCAATATGGATCACAGACCTTACCCTCTCCCCTAGGCATTTGAGGCAATAATATAGCATTTGAAGATGGATTCTGGAACTCAACATCTGGCAATGTTGTTTTTGATTCACCATTTTCAATTAACAGCGTTGACCTAACAGCCTTGCCCTGTTTTTGGCATAGCTCACAAACATACAGTGCAGCTTCATTCTGGTGGATCACAATAACATCAGAAGCAAGAAGACAAAACAAAAACCCGGAAAACAAACCAAAATAAAAAAAAGTCAAGACATCAAAAATGGTGGGGAAGAGATAAATTTCCATTTTGGAGTGTAATTAACCTAAGTTTTAGAAGCCAAAGCTTTGCGAGCATACATTATATTCAAATGAAAGTATGATTGAAGCCCAACTTTGGCCTGCTGATCACAGTAATAGCTCAGGCTTACACAATCACTCAATCAGCTCATGAATATGATGTGAGAAAAATCCAACATTTTCCCCCAGTAACAACTTAAATTCTTAATTAAAGTGAGTTTAGATTATTAGTGTTGTCTAGAACCAGTTACAACTTATAGCTCAAAAGCAACAGTCAAGTTAGGCTCACTGAGTAAACAAACATACCCAGAATCAAGCTCTTTTAGAAGCTCCTGAACTTGCATCTATAACAACCCAAAGTAGTTCTTAGTTCTCCACAACACCAGTATGTTCTAGACTATTAGATCCAGCAAATAATTCTGTTGTATGTAACTGATTTCCTATTACTTCTCTCCCCTCCCTAGCTCCTCGAGAATGCTAAGGTTATAGGAATATGCAAACATAAAATCTTGGAATAGGTAAGTTATCAGATAATACCTGGCAATTGTGACAAACCAAGACAAGCATTCTGCAATAAGCACATCGGCAGCGTGAAGAATAATCATCAAATGAACAGTGGCAAATAAGGCAGGTACCAACAACATTAGCATCTGAACTTCCAACTGAAATCCTACAGCCACAGAAGAAACAAAATCAGGGTTCATTTCATTTAAATTGTTACAACATTACCCCTAGTATTTGACCAGCTTTCAAGATTTCAGACTCTTCTCTGGATACTCTCAATCAAAAGAATATATACAATGAAGCCACCATGGCAGTGAAAGCCCCAGATGTTATTACCAGAGGACAAAAGCAAGTGGAACAAAACAAAAAAGCCAAAGATATCAAATTGAAATTGTCGGCACGAGCAGCAAGCCAGCAAGTTATGTGAACCATAAAACCACCATGGTCTATCTAACTTCTCTATATAAAGATTTAAGAGTGTAAGCTGTATTTTAGAGGAGGGATTGTACATGCAATCAGGAAAGTAAGTTTTGTTCATCACTTCATCACAGCATTTATCTTTTCTTAGTCATTACATACATGTATTAGTGCAATTAATACTTATACAAAAATAAATTCATGGTTCAGTCAAATTTATTTTTATGATAAGCATAGTAATTAAGTGATCTGGAAATTGAGAGCCATAAAAAGGTAAAATAAAGCCTAGGACAAAAAACAAGCTTAGGAAAATTGAGCTGGTAGAGAAATGAACTAGTGTAGTCACCAAGTCATTCATTATAGAAATGCAGGAGAATTAAAATTATGGGCCAGCCTTGAAAAACATGATTTATTGTAGGGACCAAATTGATTATTTGGTTAAAAAGTTCAATTAATTGGATAATATTTGCTATAAAGGACCACATTGAAAAAGCATTCCACAAATGCATCTGAGTCATATAATATAAGGTAAACTATATCTTCAATCCGAAAACAAACTGCTATGGTTATAGGGTTTTAGAGTTTCTTAAATAATTCCATGTGCAGTTCCTTGGTGTTTTAACATTCCAAAAAAATCTACTACTATAACTCTTATTAACAAGTAATGATTTGATGTTCCAATCCCAAAACAGGATTAAAAGATATTCATACAAACGCATGCCTAAAAGCAATCTGACAGTTAAAAAAACATACCGGTGATCAAAAACAAAGTTCTTTCCCTTGAAAAAACCGCCATCTGGGAATTGCTCTAGATACCGTTGTATACCACCAAATAACTGCAGTTAATCCAAAATTACAAGAAATACAGGTCATCAGCAATAAGATATTGTTGACCATGTTTCATAATTTCTTACAAAAGATACACTTCCAGAGGATTTCCACACTCTACGGTCCTCATATTTCATTGCACACCAATACCAAGGTCCTTAATACATAGCAGGCTCTTTTCTAAGGTTGTGTCAATATGATCAGTTTACGAATATACTACATGATACAAACCCATGAGGTATTAATCAAAATTTTTTCCTGTTCTTATAGAGAGAGAGAAAAAAACCAAGATAAAAGGAATTCAGGAGTTTACCTGAAACACATTCTCAAACCCAGCACCTTTTGACCTAATATATGCTGATGCCATTTCACACCTGATTCCACCAGTACAATACCTGTAACCAACAAAATAAAACACCATACTCAAGTGCAGAAATGATATCTGCATTGAAACTACTACCCCCAAATCACTAAATAGATATTTACCAGACCGTAACACAATACTACGAGGGAACCATGAATTATCCCTGAAGTGCATGGAGAACTTACATGAGGACATGTTTTCCTTTCAACTGCTCACTATTATCATCTATCCATGAGGACAAATCACTATACTGCCTAACTTGTGGATCTAAAGTTGCAACATTTGGTACATGGAATTTCCCAATTCTTGTTTCGTACAGATTCCTTGCATCGAGTAAAACAAGGCTGTTTTCTGGACTTCCCTTATCTACAAAACAACCAAGATTATACAACCAAAAGTCTTAGAATTCAATCACAGTTCTAGAAACATAATGAAATGCTCTAGACAGCGAAAATAAAAATGGCGTAATAAACATGAAAACATGGCAAAAAAGGACAATCGAAATTGAACTAAGAAATGGAAAAGATATACATCAAGGTTAGCATGTTATAGAAACTTACCAGCATTCTGAAGGGAAGAATGGAACTCAACTGCAGAAAGATGTCTTCCAGCATTTGAAATTTCCGGTGACTTTAACAGGGGATGAGAACTGAGAGTAACCAGTTCCTACAGAAAAAGCAAAAATATATCATCAAGAAGAGCTGAAACTAATAGGAATTAGCACAATAATAATAATTCAAGATGCCCCCAAGCTCATGCCCAGCAACTGAAAAGGAGGCAAGAATCAGAACAAAAACAGCAAGGGTAGCAAATGCGAAAGAAAAATAAAAGCTAGAAGCAAATAATTAAAAAAAAAAAATGCTGATTACATTTCACCAAAACAGATATATTCGTAATTGCTAGTAAAAATCCAACATACCACCTTATGCTGATAATAATAGTTCAACACTATAAAGGTTAAAAAATAAAAAATGCAAGGCTAATTAATATATTCGTGCCTGTGTCTAGTGTTGATGCAATGAATAATAGCGTCGCTCGTCCTCTCCTAATATAATAATAAATAACGCAACATAGCCTTATACTTCTTTTGCTTCACATTATTCAGCTAAAAAAGACCAAACCAAAGTACCAATAGGGCCGAAATGCCTGCCTAAACCCTAATCTAAAGCAGCAATTACATATGACCATTAACATTCATCGTTTCGGAGGACCACTAAAAATAATAATAAGAATGGAGAGAGAAATATAGACGATGAATAAGTTAATGACCTTGACGACGCGAATGGAGAGAGAAGTGAAGCCACACTCCTGGGCGACCCTGTCATCGAGTGGCTGGTGACAAGTGGCGAGCTTGAAATCGGTCCCTTCGAAGAACCTATTCTCGGTCTCGGCCTTGAGGGCTTCAATGTGGCTCTCTAAACACGATAACTTGCCGCCAACCTATTCCAAAATGAATTAAAAACGCGGTTTCAGTTTGGAATGGGAATGGGAATGGAAAAGAGCATGAAAGAGAGAGTTACATACAGTGACATTGACGCCGCGGGAAGAAAGGCGAACGCGTCCGAGGAGGCCGAGGGAGGAGCAGTTTGCGTCATAGAAAGAGACGAGGTCGTCGAGGTTGGGGATGTCGGCGTACTTGTAATAAAGGAGCACGCCGTATTGCTCTCCGCCTTTCTCGTCGGACATGGTTTGAGGGTTTGTGTTATGCCCTCAACTCAATCGCAGTTTTCCAGTTCCGCTCAACAGCACCACATGAATTAATTAAGAATCTTTTAGTCGTAGGTAGCGAGAGTGAGAGGTGGTGATTTTCAGTTGTCACTGCAGGCGCGTGGCAATTCTACCAAGTGCTCGAGCACTTTGGCTGGAGATTTTTTGCGCATTCGAGCCCATGCCATTTGGCAAAAACACATGGGGCTTTTATTTCCATTTTCTTTCATGTTGCATTTTGTACATTATTTAACAAGATTGGTAGAAATTTGGATAAAAAGATTATCATTTTTTAAATTATTTATAATACTATATATAAATAATCTAATTGACAGTTTATATTATCATATTTAATATATTAAAAAAAATCACTAAGGAGTATGTGTTTTTTATTAAATCACTCTCCAAACAAAATTGAATAATTATTACCACATGATCTTGTGATACACAAGATGCTCGAAACATTAGATAAGCCATTACCATAATTGACAGTATCGAAGTCAGCAAAATTTGATCAAACTATCAAGCAAGAATGTAATAGTGCTCAACAGAGACACTGGAAAAATAGAAATCATTATACTACAAGTCTTCCCAAGTATATTCGACTAGCGAATTCCTAGAAAAGGCACATCAAAGTTTATGTCTAGAACAAAATTGGGAAAATGAAAGACAGCCGCCCATAGGTTATTTGCTCCAAAGTGTTCAAAATAAAGAAACGATTTGACTAGTCCAAAGTAAACCATCAATCAATCATCCGAAACCATTTCACAAAAATGTTTATCTCAAGCAAATATTAGAGTATGGACTCATATTTAACCGAGATTCTTCCGCACAAAAATCTTCTTTGCACCCATGGGCAATGAAAAGAAGTATTTCGAAGTGAAGGAAGACGAAGTAATGATCTTTCCTACTTCAACCATCTATGACTCATCTAGACCCAGATGCTTAATAGCAAGTAATCCTTTATGAATCTCTTTCTTGATATTTATTGTTAGCAAATAGACTCTTAAAAGTAACTTGTTACGCCTTGAATGCCTTAACTTGTGCTCTTGCACAAGGCAACAATATTGTTCATTGACTTGATTAAAGAGCATATGAGAGCTTCCTCGGTATTAGCTTTCCACTTTCTAAAAGTGGATTGACTTTGCATCAAAGAGTTACTTTTATCTGCACTATTGTCCGTCTATGGTCGAGATGCCGGCCTATCATTCTCAATACCTTCTAGATTTCCAAGTTGCCCATCCTCATCAATAGGGGTAATTACAGGTATAGTTAGACCTGGCCAACCTAATCTAACCCAATATAAATTTTTTGAGTTGGGTTAGGTTGGGCCATTGAGTTAGTTTAGTCTAACCCTATTCACCTGAACTCTAATTAGTTTGGGAATTGGGTTTTAAAATTATGCTCGACTACCTAACCGAATGATCAATGACCCAATTACATTTTCTTTTAAAATTATTTCAATGCTTCTAAATTGGACCTAGACACACCTACCCTTGCCTATTCATTTTCTAATTTTCAAAAGAGCACCATCTCTTTCTCTCTCTCTCTCTCTCTCTCTCACACACACACACACATACACACACATTCTTTCTTTTTATCCTTTAACCCTAGCAGCCGCATGTACCATCCCTACCCACCATCATCTATCGTTTCATTTGTTGTCACTTAGCCTCCAGGTCGCCACTACTTGCCTATACACTTTCGTTACGATCAATTGCTTACCATCTGCTAGTTCATTATGGTTGAGCTTCATGAATATGAAGGCATTTGTCTTGCGAACATTTACTTGCTGACTATCGTAGGTCCACATTTATGGTCTTCGTCTTACTCTTAACAACAACTTAGTTCGTGTCTTGCTCTCACCACTAATGGTCGAAGCTGAGCTAGTTGCCTCTTTCCTTATTTCTTCACGGCTCCACAGCTTGGAGTAGCCACCACTACGCCACCATTCATCGATGAAGAGAGATTTGAGATTGTCACCACTATCATAAGCTATGCTTTTACTTTTCTAAAATTTTTTCATATCTGGAGATGATGCATTGATGCTGCCATTTTGATTGTTAGAAGTTGGACCTTTTTTTTTAGTTTTTATTTCTTTTTACAATCTTTGGCTTTTTTTTGTTTTGCTTAAAATGCAAATTGATGAAAATCTTGTTTATCTTTTATTTGTGGGTAGTGAGATTTTTTTGTAATCTGTATGACCCGACCACCTAACCTGATTTAGATTGGGTTGGGTTAGCTTGGGTTTTCTAAACTTTTTTTTTTTTTTCAGAAAGTCGACCTAACCCAACCCAGCTTTAGTTAATTGATTTGGACATTGATTTTCCCTCCAGCTTGACCCAACTTGACCTGTGATCACCCCTACTCATCGAGATTGACAGTAACTGTAAGAATTTTAACAATTGCATTTGCAAGATCTTCAACCCTCTAGCTTGTTGCTCGGTCTTTTCCAAATATGATTAGCAAACTATTGAAATAAGGAAATAGGTTATTCCCACTACCGAATGCATTTGGATGGTGCTGTTACAATGAAAACAAAAAAGTGTAGGACTAATTAATAGTAAACCATATAGAAAGCAACAAAATTATAAGCAACACTTGACATCTTATTTGCATACCTTGACCCACTATTCCTATACATCTTGCTCACAAGTAACACAACCTATTTGTGTCCCATACAAAGCCTTATGCTTAGTACAATATATCATAAATAGCATTGTATCGTGTCTTCAATAGCTTATGCCTGGAATAAATATAGGGATGGTCCTTGAGATCGCATCCAGGTGAGGTGTCTCCATTATCTTCTCGAGTTGCATTAGGAATCTAGGTTTGAAATTATTAACTTCATCAGCACTCTAGAAAGGATCATTCTTCAAATCAATCATGCAATCAACTAGCAGAACATCTTATCCTGCTATCCATTAATGCTTTTTTCTACTTTGAGTCCTTCTTTGACCTTCATTAGCATTCATATCCATATTTGTACGATCAAAAACAAATTAAGATCTCATTGCAAATAATGTCAATGCAATGATAATATAATTTCCATTACATATACATAATTTTAGATGGCCAAAACAAGGTTCTAATTACATTATAGAAGTCAACAATAATAAAGTTTGACATAATTATTGAATCCAACAAGGCTACAAACACACATGCATTTAAAACACAATGTTCAAATTACATAAATGATGATATCATAAAATCTCAAGCTTTGGACTCATCCTGCATTTCTTCTTCTAAATCATCCCTAAATTGATTCCAAGCATCCGAAATATTGCAATGCCAATGTCCATGGGTGTAGTGACCTCTGGTACCGCATTCTCAAATGAGTCATTAGACATCTTTTTCCTAGTATGATTATGGAGTAGAGCATACGGAGGACAATTCTTGCATGAGTTTTTACAAGATAAAAGGACCTCTCTCTAAGAATAGCACATCTTATCTTAAGAAATCCAAAGCATCTCTCAATAACATTTCTAGCGTATGAATGTTTGTAATTTTATAACTCCTTTGGTGTTCTAGATTGACGATTTTGTCTCCAATCATTCAGATGATATCATTGACCTCTATATAGTGTCAAAAATCCCTCTCCATTGGTATATTCGGCATCATGTAAGTAACAAAAGCCTACCATAAATAAAACTACGCTAGAGAAATAAACCCAAAGCCTATGTAATTTAAATATTTTTATTTGTCAGATGACTAATGTAACACTCTCCCAAGCACAGTACTACGCTTAAGTCATAGTACCATATTCGAGAGTTATTACTGTTTTTTAAGCAGACCTTATCTGACAGCAACTGTTGACCGTCTTCACTCATCCTAGTCACTTCACCTAGGATGATCTCTTCAGGGTCTCTTGCATTATCTGGATATAATATGGAAATAAATATAAGAGTAAAAATTTAAAATTCTCAGTAGGATTCTCTATACTATCACTTATAGTGTTATCGTTATTATCTCCAGCTACTTTGGTTTATTATAAAAAAGTGAACATATTATATAAACTATTCAGTTTTATAGTTTGAAAATATATTGTCCAAGTAGAGTTTATTTTATTCATATACTCATCATTTGGGAGAATAGTCTCATAATAATAATAATAATGACAACATGATCTATAAATTTCATGATGATAATAGTAATAATAACAAAACACAACTTGTACGTATGCAATCTTTCTTTACTTCCTTTACTCATCATACACATTCTAGAGTATAATCACTATATCATATTCCATTGGGGTGTGATTGCCATGTCACACTCCTTAGGATATGCCCACCTCATTTTTCTTTAGCTTTCTTTATTTTCTTTTCTTGGCACATCTAGACATTATGTATCACTGTCCCTAGGGTGTAACCTTGACTTGTTATACATATTTCAGAGTATGATCACTATATCATACTCTATCCGAGTGTGATTGCCATGTCATACTCCTTAGGAAGTGTTTGTCATGCAATATTCCAAAGTATGATCACCATGTCTTACCCAATTAGAGCATGATCGCCATGTCATATTCCTTAGAAATATGGAATTATCATCATATCTTTAACCGTAGAATCATGAATGCATGGGCTTTATATCTTACTTTCAAATATTCATACTTGCAAGATAATCATGTATATAATGTATAAACTTCTATAACTTTCACATAATTTTGTTGGAATTTCAGCAATATAACAGATCAAATCCGCTTTCTTATAAATAGTACCAATTAATTAGATAGTCATTCATATAGAAAATAAATACAAGGCATCGATCTTTCAATAATTAAATAGAATTTGCAAATTTGAACTTGAATTAAGTTCCTGTCACCTTCTTTCAGTTCTGCCTGGATTTATAAATTAAGCCATAAATTCTGTTTAACTCATTTAGACCTGAATTTTGGATATATTAAAGTGTTATTTGTCTAGTTTTAACCTCTTTAATCCCATTAAGTTTTGATAGATATAATTCAAATTATTGAAGATTTACCTAGGCTTGTATTGTACTAAATAGATTTAAGTCTCGAAAAGTGAAAATTACTAAAAATGGAAAACTAGCTGAAACTATACGAAACCTATATGGTTTTAAAGTTAACTGAGCAAATTTTTATTTCCAACAAGTTTCATCCCTTTTGAATAAGCAAAGCTCAAGTTATAAGCTCTTGAAATTAGCTAACTTGAACTGTCCTATTTTAGCCCAGTTAGGACTTGGGGCAACTTTTATGAATTATTGGCAATAACAGGGATTGAATTTGGTTCTGAACTTTCTAACAAAATTTGATGCACTCAATTTGAATGAGTATAAGGCGAGTTATGCCCTACTCAACCCATTATGGTTAGATCCAAAGACAAAAACATAGGGTAAACTTAAAAAAATCACATCAATACTAATATAATGGTCTTATAATTTATATGGTTGGAAAGCCTTAGATATATAGTTTCACATAAAAATAGGTTCACTAAGTTTTTGGTGGTCGTAGCCAGAGCCATACACTCTAAAAGTACAGATGCCATGAACTTTTCTAAGTTTTCAGATTTTGATTTACTCCCTTTCTTGTTTTCATGCAAGATTTACTCCCAATCCAACCAAATACTTGCTAAACTAGCTATAAATCATCATAATCACATCATATATCCTCAATTAGATGAGTAGAGAAAGATTCCTCAACAACCACAAATTCACTAAAAATCAAACAAGAACTTGAATCCTACCTCAATTTAGTGAAACTAGCAGCAAAAAGTGGAAATCTTAAGGGATAGGAGTGATTAGAGCTTGAAAGTAAGATGAGATGGGATGAAATGGGGGAAGAAAAGAAGGAGAGAGAGCTGCTATCTTTTGGGGTGAAAAATGTGAGGGATAAGGAAGGAAAAATTGAAGTTTGGGAGATAAGGGTGGTTGGTATATTGGCATCTTATTGGTCCTTGGCTTGAGTGGCTAATATTGGACCAACACTCCCTTTCTTCTTGGCTAATTGGTGGCACCAAAATGGGGAGGGTATTGTTGAGTTCTTAGCCACAATTTTTAAGGTTTTTAATGTATAATTCTATTGATTCGGTTCCGGCTATTTAAAATATCAAATCTTTACCGATTTCCTTCAAATCAGCAAAACAGTTTTGAAGAATTTTGGTGAGGTTTTATATGTTTCTATTCTAGTTGCTTCTAATCCTAATCTCTCCAATTAATATCTAATTGGCTCTAAATAAATACTTAATCAATTTTTAATTAATCTTGCTTATTCGATAAAACCGAATAAATTGATTAACAACGTTAAAATTTGTCAGACGTTACAACTAAAACTATTACCTTGTGGCACTTTTAAACCACATGGTTTAGATGTTGCATCTGTTAGCACTCTACAATCTATGGTTGACCCTTCCTACCCAGGTTAAACATAGATAAATTACATATCTTGATTGTAAACTCCTAAAACATTCATAATTATCTTACCTTCCCCTGTTATATGCCTGGGCTTCTCAATATCTTAAACAATGCACAATATATGTTCCATCTAATGCTCCTAGACAATTCTAAAACAAAAAATGTATATAATTAACATAATACTTTCATAATTAGCAAAATAATATAAAAACCTCTAAAGAAATGTCATAGTAGCTTAAACTACTTTCGTTTGTAATAAGTTGAATTTTCTAGTAGGGCTTGGGTTTCTTGAGTAACAACTCATAACAAAGAATGATAGATTTCAAAACTATAGTGAAATGCCCACTAACAATCTTGTCACTCCTCTCAAATTGTCTGTTGATTACCCTATTTTTTACATGATGAGCACATATATGTAAAAAACATCGCAACGATCTCTTCCACATACATATTCTTTACACTTAATAACCTCCCATGAATTCTCAACATATCACATAATTTATGAAAGCTTCTTTGTTCCATACGTGTATTCTCTATACAAGCCAAATCAAAATCAAAGATGATCACTCTCAAATTAATTTCCCTAATAAATTGGCGGTCATCTTCACTTACCCTTCTTCACATATTCCTTCTTATTAACTAATAATCACAATAAGCTTTCAAGAAATAATGCAATAGAACAATGATTTTATGAAGGTCAATAAGCATCGTAAGGAAAGATGTCAGTTGTAATTGTGATTCATCCATCCCACTAATTAGAAACAATAAAGACAAAAAGAATAAAATAAGATAGAGTACAAAACAATTCAGCTTCATCTAATTTATTTTCCTTTTGGCAAGAAATAACTTAAGCTACATGAAAAGATATACATGCTGATCAATATAGAGTAGGTGCACTCACATTTGCATAAAAGAGCTACAAGATCCTAATGGATTGAAACTTCAAGACAGGAGTGCTCACAACATTCACAGTGGAACTCGGACCTTAGTTTCAATACAATATGCTATCATTCCAGTTAAGGTTCAAATTCCCATTAATTAATGGTGTGTTTGTGAATTGCGATTGAAGGACAATGAAGAGTTTGAAAAGCAACTATGAGTTCACTTTGCTTTTCAAAACCCTCCACTTCTTCGTGCGTTTCATATTTCAAAATATGGCTCTTTCTGTCTATAGGAAGTGTTTTAAGCTCCATTATATTTTTTTTTTTTCTAAAAAGAAAAAAAGTATGGTCTCTCTCGTGTGCGCATGCATGTGGGTTAAAAAAGGGATGGGGTTAGGAGGCCGATCTATGAACCATCGCATGCATACCCCAACTATAATCAAAATCTTCATAATTAACTAAATTTTTGGATTTCTAAAGCTTTACCTTTTGACATGAGTATAGTAGCATCTTTTTAGATGCATTTGAACCTACTTAACTTTACTTTTTTTTTTTAATTTTTGTATATCTTACTACAATGGTAAACAAAATAAATTGAAGATATATTTCGTATAATTATGAGAATAATTTAGATACATTGTTGATGTAGAGTATTTTATATTGACAACTAATTATATATCAACATATATATGACTTTTGAAGTAATTATTATAAAAGTCAAATATTTATAATAATATGATAATATATAATTAAATGATTTGTATATAAATCTTTTAAATTGAGAATGTATCAAAATTAAACCCTATAAGTACTTTATATATTTTTATGTATTTTGTAATGCAAAACCGATGATAATATTTTTTTTTCAAGAAAAGTGTATCTTTGATGCCAGAATAGTAGTATGAAGATTTGAAAAATTATCTGGAGTAGTATGTTAATGATGGTGATTCCAAATAGCATTGATTGACGATTTTATGTTTAAGTAATTTTTAATAATGGTAACGTGGATTGACTCATCTTATCCATCTTTCGATTTATGTATTATCTTGATGGAATCATCGCTATTCGACCCCTATTACGAAGAACTCGATTAATCTGACTCGACCTGATGGAAGATCCTAAAAGGAGTAAGTGTCTCCCAATAAAAATTTCTTTCGTCAACCAACCCCACGTTAGTGCTTTCGTATTATCATAACTTAGATTTGAATCTTATATTCTCGTACGAGTAGGTCAAATGTAGATATCTTTGTAAGTGTTTTGTTGAGTAACATATACTCTAGATTAGGATGAACTTTCCCATCAACATAATTCTCATTTGAAACTTGTAATATACAGTAATTTGTTACTTTTTCTTTTTGACAATATTTATGCATTTAAATTTTTTTATATTTTAAAGTATTTTGTTAATTTTAAATATCAAGAATTTATTAATGATTTTTTAATTTTATTTTATATTAATTATGTTCATTAATATAATGAATAGAACGTATAAATAAGATTATAGCTTTAATATAATGATAATTTTGCAAATTAATTTATTTTTATTTTTTTTTGGAAATAATATTATTTTTTAATAACTTATTAATTTTTTAATAAATAAGTAATTTGTTCAAATGAACAAATAAAATCTAAAATGATAGAAACTGTGAAATGGATAAAGAATTATTCAAATGTGCTTCAAGCCACGGAGAAAGCATTAGCCCCGATCGATAGCATGCATAATATAATACTATGGCCGTGATCCACGTGGAGGAATAAAATATTTATCAAAATTTGTTGTCATTCCACCTCGCGGAGCATTAATCAGTATTTTGTTACTTTATTATTAATTTATTAAAAATGGCATTGTTACAAATCTTCTTGGGGATCACGCGTGTTCGTTCAATCCACACGATAGTTTGTTAATAATTATCTTTCAAATATCTCTCATTTTTTTTTTTACAAGAAATATCTTTCAAGTTATTTCATAACTTATTACTCAATAAAATAAATAAAATTCTATCCACCCAAAATAATAAATAAAGTTCTAGTGATAGGAGCTCATGAAATTGTTAAAAATAAATAATCAAGTTTGTAAGAAATAAAATAACCAAAAGGGATAATTTGAGTTTTATCTTTATTTTTATATTAACCTATTATTTTTTTAATTTAATTATTTAAAATTTTAATTATTTATTAATTTAATTTTTGTTATATTTTGGTCAATTTGATCAAAAGATATAATAATTCATTATTATAAGTTATGATGTTAGGTTATTATTATATTATATAGCCACATCACCATTGTTAATATTACGTCATTTCTTTTGTCATAAGTTGTAATAAAATTATTATTAAAATCTACATTAAAAAATAAAAAATGAAATCACCTATTTTACCCTATTTTACCTGTATAGTTAAATATTAAAGGGTTTCAATACATTTTTAATTTTTTGAAAAATGGTTAAATCCCGTATTGCATAAACATAAAAAGCGTCAATTAATTTCAATCGTTGAAATGCCACACCCCAATTGTCACAGATACGGAATGCACCCACATGTGTTTATTTGAAAATATGCTTCCCTTGCTATGGCTAATACACTTGCGAATGAAAAGAGTTCATTATTTTAAAATCAAATAAAGATTTTTTTTTTTTTTGGGATAAACTACAACGATATTGTTTTTTTTTTTTTTTTTGGATTGATAACCAAGGCTCAGCCTCAAAAGAGAGGGAAGCACTAAAGGTACAGGAAACAACCACAAAACAAAAGCTATAATCATCCAGCCACAAGTAATATGGCCACCAATATCCTAACCATCAACGCACACCAACACCACAGTAACATACACAGCATCAGTATATAACAGCACACATGTGCAATGGACCACGCCCAAATTCCGCAAGCAAACAATATTCAGCAGATTAGTAATAGCAGATAATTTGACCATTCAACACTGTAGACTCTGCAGAAATGATTGATCTAAGAACACGAAGTTTTGGACCACAACTGCCATCTATGCCAGAACATCAGTTTGCATTTATCTGCAGCAAAAGGTTGTTTTTCAAAGATAATTTTGTTCCTTGCCTCTCAGACAGACCACACCCACAGCAAAGAAGCAAACACACTATTTCTTCTTCTCATTTTTGCTTAGTCTCACATCAATCCAAGACTCAAAAGCAGATCTAGGATCAGTCGGCATCACCCAATCACTCTCTTGTGTAACTTTTTTTTACAAAAAAAAAAGAGTTTAGACTAAGAAAAATACTCACCTCAATGCATGATATATATATTCTCCCGTTATTTACTGTGCTTAAAATACTCATTTTACAACAGAAACTAATTAAAAGAGTAATGTTAAGTGAGTATATTTTTTATGGGATATCATACCAACTCACATATTATTCATTATTAGATGGGGTGTGGATTCTACTTAAATTAGGATCACACCATATCCGTATCCTATAAAAAATATATTCATCTATCATATTACTCTAATTAAAAAGGGATCAATATTAAATTTCATACATTTTTCTTGTTGAAAGCACTTACAATTTAGTATTTGATAAAGTGTTTGAAATCTTTTTATCTCACCATAGCATTAAAATCTTCCATCAATTTTTCCCGCTGCATGATTTACTCAAAGTTTTAGAAAGGTCTAAAACCTTCTTAAGCTTACATATGCAGATAATAAGTTCCACATTTATGTATAAAAACTTGATAAAAAAAAAATGTACCATATGTGATGCATCATAGTACAAATAACACTTATCCATCCTTACTACATAAAGGAACCAGGTTTCATACATCACATGTTTTGTGTGAGAACTTCTGTGGCAATTGATTCATGTGCGACGAAGTGCATTCTATATTTCCATGTGTTAGGTATGGGTTTGTTTATGCTGGACGCTGCAATAAGGGTCCAGCACTGAGCTTTGTGCTTTTAACCAATAGATTGAAAGAAGAAATATTTTAAATTTTAAAAAAATCTAATCTAATGGCCCAAATGAAAGGGACCAGTACTGAACCTTAGTTTCAAGGTTCAGGATAAACGCTTCTGTTAGAAATAGGTTTTGATGACCCAGCCTAACTTTGTATGAATATGTAAATTACATTTGTTCATAAATTATAATAAAAAAGTAAAATATAGATAACTCATTTAAGATATCAAGAAATAATACTCTATCTCATTTATTTACAAAATATATATTCTATCTCTACACTAAAAGTGCATTTGTATTTTTTTTTTCCAGAAAAAGCACTTTTTGTAAGAGTTTTCGTTTTTAAAAAAAATATTTTTGTAAGTTTTTAAGCGTGTTTAGATGCAATTTAAAAAAAAAAGCTCATGTGAAAAAAAAAGTCAATCTACAATATTTTAAAAAGTTAATAATACCCAATTTGTAAAGAAACAGAAATAAAAGTGGTTTTTGAAAGATAGTTTTGGGTGCAACATCAATTCATAAATACAGTTTTGGGTGCAACATCAATTCATAAATATACTTAGGGATGGTAACGGATATCTATAAGAGCAAGGACATGCCCTTGCCTCTTGTCTCTATTTAAAATTTTGCCCCCCGTCCCCGTCAAACCCTTGAGGATATTCACGGGTTTATACAAAAAAATTAGAAAAAAAAATCCAAAAAAGGAAAATTTCTAAAAAAATCTTAAATATGAATAAAAAATTTATGAATATCCATAATTTATTGGCACAACACAATCCAAATTAAAAATAAAGTACATGATGTCAATCTATTAAAAGATAATTAGAAATATCCAAAATCACAGACACAAATATCCAAATTTCATTGAAGGGTGAATAACTTGATTTCTTTTTTTTTTTTTTTTGTATATATAAAGACATTTAAACAAATTCATATTAATGAAGATTTAGTCAATACCATGGAGCTAGGACTTCCCCCCATTCCCATGAGAACCAAACTTGTCCTCATCCCCGTCCCCATTGCGAATAATCCCCACAGGTACCCACTTTGGCAGTTTTTTTTTGCCATCCCTAAACACAACCTAAAATTCTAAAAAAGTAAGACCCTAATCTCATAAACTTACTAACAATGAAATTTTGAGGGGGCAAAATGGCATCAATGGGGTAGTCAAAGCTTTGCTATAGAAAGGTGTTGTTGTTGGTTGAAATTATAATGTTGCCACCTTTTTCAAGGGTGGCAAAGGCCAAAGCCATTGAGGAAGCGGAAGGCATCAGGGGGAATAAAGCAGAAGGAGGTGCTGGAGTCAGAGAAGGATGGAGTTGGAGCTGTAGAGAAGGATGGAGGTAAATAGGATTTCAGGATATTTTGCCACAATAAATAAAAAGGAGGAGGATTGTTGCATGGGTGGTAACCACATAGATAGTCTCAATATGAGCTAAGTACCTTACTAGTATGAAGGCAAAGTGGATTGCCTTGGAAATTTGGACTGCAAGCAAATAGGACTAACCAAACAAGACTATGTTGTTGGCCCATGCAATTTAAAGTTACACTACTAGTAATCCAAATCGATTACCCTCTACCAAACACTTTCTTAAGGGCTTTTAAGGAACCAAGAATAGAAAGCTTTTAAGTTTTTAATGTATTTAATGCATTAACTTAATCATTTAATTAGTAAAACAATATTGTAATATTCCTACTTTAGATAGGCCTTAGTAACATGGATATTAGGCTTGGTGATGGATAGGGCTGAGTTTGGTCGCAAGAAGACCAAATAAGATTGTATTTAATTAGTTTTCTTGTTTGAGGATCTCCCTAATGTCATTTTGTTTAATAGTTTATTGATTATTACTATATTCATATGTAGACATATATCTATGTATTATGTGTTCAAACAAGTATTGAGTTTGAGTTATGATTTTAGAAATATCCTATGTGTGATATGGATATATTGTTTATTCACTAGGTTGTATGACTTACCTTTCATTGTTCCTTTTCTTTTGAAATACATGTGTTGACATGGGTCCCGCTCCTTCAGCTTTGTAGGACACAGGCTTCCGTATTCTGGTGAGTCCTTCACTTTGGAGTGAGAGCTAGTATTGGAGTTTGTTTTGTTTATGTTTAGAGTTACTCCAATACATTATAGGCAAAGTCCTTATTTTGTGTTATAAAAGAAGGATTATGTTATGTTTACTAAATTCATGTTTTCCAATGTTTTCCAAAGTTTTCATGGATTTGACTTCATTTATGTACAAGTATTTGATGATATTTTTCCAAGATTTTATGGAAACTAACAACATGTTTAGGAGCTCGTTAGATAGCTCTAGAATCAATTCTGGGATTTTTTTATGATGTTTGATTTTTGACTCTCAGAATCAATTCTGCCCTCTAAAACTGATTCTGGAAGAAGTGAAAATTTTATTTTTTGTTGGAATAATTTTTAGAGGAACTACTAAACATAAATTACTTTACTTCAAAATTAATTTTAACCAAATCAATTCCAACAAAATCAATTCTACAAAAACAAAACTAAACACGCACTAAGTTTACAGTTGAATAAGCATATTATTTATTTGGAAATATTATTTTGCGAAGAAATTATGCCATTTTCAAAAAAACACTTTAAGTAGTCTTACTAGAGGACCAATCCTTGATGCGTTGGTCATGGCCAAATTTGGTCATGAAAAATTTCAATATATTCCCTGATTTTATAGTTTGTACAAAAAAAACAAAAAAATTAACATCGCTTTTCATATTTAAAATATTAAATTAATACCACATAAAAATATTTAATTAATATACACGCTTTTTTGGAATACCAAATGTTATATTTATTTTTGGAACATTAAATACGGTTTTCTCTTAACGTTTTTAATTTGTACCCTGCCTAATTTTGAAATAGTGCAATTTATCAAAGTATAATTCAATTAATTTAAATTGAATTGATACATTAACCCTTTCTAAATCTTTGTTTATTTTTCTTTATATTAAAGGTGCAAGTAGTTACGTAGGTGAGGGGAAATGTGACTTGTTCGATGACAAATCTTTAATATCAATGTTTAGGTCAAGCTTTTAAAATTTAGGTCATTACTGAATTATAAGTTTCTTTTATGACCAAACTGCCAAATGGTCCTACAAATATATGGCATTAATTTACTCTTCAAAATGCTTGTGACATCAAATTAGTCCTGTAAAAATTCTAAATGACATTAAATTAGTTCTACTATCAACTCCTGTCTCCCAACCGTTATTATGATGCCTAGGTGTCACGTTATTTTTCACTATGACACGTAAAATGTCAACATGGATGACATGCAAAAGTTCAACATGGAGATAAGAGAAAGGAACCCGAAATTGAACTAAATTCCAAATTATAAAAAAAAGAAACCCAATAAAGAAACAAAGTGAAAGTCTCTTTGAAGATTGATTAAGATAGAAAGGAAATTCTACAAATTTGTCACCATTGATGCATTCATACGAATATTCAAGATAAAGCCCTAATGTTTGAAGAGATTCTGATTGCATAGATTTGCATTTTGTGTGGCTTTTGTCTGTTGGTTATTTACTTTTTTAACCCAAAAAGTTGTTGTGGTACCATGGGTGTCTCTAATGGTATGTGTAATGGTGCGCGCGCGTGTGTAGTGAGTATGTGTGCAGTCCGGAATGCAAAATGTAAGGGTTTATATTATGTGAAGCTGTGTTGTGGCCTCTTGTGTCAGCAATATTAGTTAATTATTTATTACCATATTCATGAATTGCATAATTTACTCATTTCATAAATTAGGTGTTCGGGTTTTATTGTTTTTGTTGTAGATGTCAAATGGCACTTGGGAGGTCATGCATCATGGAGGTATTTTCAAAATAAACCACAAAATTAGTATGTTAATGATGAGGAGAATGCATTTGTTGATGCAGATCTAGATAACCTGTCCTTAATTACCGTAAGTTATCCTCCCAAGCTTTAGTTCATCCAACTAGCAGTCATCTCATCAGTATGTGACTATTTGATGATTTTATGTTTAAAAAAAGTGATCTAATGTTCTAACATTTTCATTATGCTTAAGGATGCAACAATTCTTAATACCCCCTTAAAGTCTTCTGCCACCATCTCAGCCTCATAGCCAACTCATGTATTCAACCACAAATTTTTTATGTTAGATATCAAATTAAACTATATGACATTCTAACAATGTTTATTGTTTTAAGGTTACTTCTATGCATAATGTCCCTCTGTCTAGCCCTCCACCACTGACTCGGCTTTCGACTTTTGCATCTAATAGTAAAAAAACTCAACTGTTAACACTTAACTTCAGTTTTGCATTTGGTTTTGCCTTGTTCCTGCATCTGGTTGTGCATCTGTTTTGCATTTGGTTTAGCCTCTACTATCACTTATTGATATCGATTTTTTTTTTCCTTTTATTTTAGTTGGCTAAGACAAAAGGGAGTATACCCAATTCTCAATCATGGAGACAATTATCCTATCTAGCACTTATTAAAAATAGGATAAGGATACGATACGATACTGATTCGACGATTCGTTAATATTTTACATTTATAAGATACAATACATAACATAGATGTATATATAATGTATATATTAGAAAATAAATTGTAAACATTAGATAATAAAATTATTGATCAATTCTTTAATTATCTCTAGCAATCTCTTTATATTCTCTTTCCTACGTAATGCACACTCACTATAATTACACTGTCCAAGGTTCATTTCTTTCTCTTTATTGGAGCACAAAAAGCGGTGTCGTTCCTTTCATCTTCTTTATTTTTTTTTTTTCGCATGCTTCTCTGTAACCAAAAAGAATATCAACTGAGAACAATGATGAAAAACCAAAACTCAAATAGCATCATCAGATTCAAATGCAAAATGACAAGCTGGGGAGAATGGAATCCAATGTCGAACTTGCTAAACATTAACAATGGTGTTTTCCCAAATCTGTAAGAAAAAATGGAATAAGAAGAATGAGTTCTCTGTTTCACTCTTCTTTATTCTCAAGTTTCAACTCCTAAAATCTTTCCAATTTACACACTACGATATGTATTACATCATTCTTTGTGTCTACTCATTATTCACATTGTATATGAACAAGTCTTAATCATGTTCTTATTACTTAAGTTGCTTCTCAGGAAAAAAACAAAGGACGAATTTTGGTGTGTCGTGTTAGTATCAGACACAACACATCCTGGAAACGAGAAAGTTGAGGAATCCACTATATACGTGCTTCATAGCGATTATATATTACAATGGGTTGGATAATCCAAGGCTTATAATTTTTGTTTTGTTTTGGGAATCATATGATAAATTTATCAATATATGGTTATTTTGAATTTTTACAGAAATGTGGGGTTTGTAAACACAATTTGCCACACAACAAGCAGAAAATTTTTTTTATTATTTTTTTAAAACTTAATAGAACTAAATTCTACACATTGCAAGGCGAATTTTGAACTTACGCACCTGCAAAAGCCAACGCACCAAAGTACTACCTAGGTCAAGGGGATTCTGAGATTTGTGCGACTAGCGTGGTGTTCTCTTGGAAAGCATTTAAAGTGGTTAGGTAAAAGTTTGAACCATTAATGCTCCAAACTTTTGTAATTATTGAGATATTAATAAAATTAATATAATGATTTAGATGCAATAAAATAAATCTAATATGATCTTATATAGTTAAAGACCATCAATACACCTAATTGACTAGATAAATGATTTATTAGGGTAATAAAGTGAGTTTAAAATTCTTTTATATTTATAGTGTATAAATTTAATCTTTTAAGATAAAGCTATGTAATTAAACACATTTTGTATATATTACGAAAAAAATTAGGATCGAAAGCCAAGCTCATTGACTCATTGGTGTAACCCATGAGCCCATGACTCTTTTTTTCTTTTTTAATTTCCCAAAGTTTCTTCTCACATAATAAATGAAAGACTAATATTATGGGATGACCAACATTTTGTTGATGGCCATGGCTCATTATTTACCTTATATTTGTATAATAATAATAATAATAATAATATTTTAAGAGATAATATATAAAAAATATAACTAATTTTATATAAATATGTAACTAATTTTAATATTTAACTGATTTTACCATATTTACAATAATAATTATAATCTTACAATTAAATACATTAACCTTTATTAAAAATACAGAATCGAAAAAAGAAAAAAAACTCAACTACAAGTTAAACTAAAACAAGATTTTCTCAAATCATTGAAAATGTAAAAATTATTTTGTTTAATAAGATTTTGATTTTTTTATTTGTTTTATTTGAATATTTTCACCTTAAGCTTGGCATGATAGGGATGAATTTTAATTTATTTTTAACTTTTCTATTTAAACATATCCAGTATGTTATAAAGGAGGTTTAGATCGTATTGGCTTGCAAAACTAGGTAGCAAATAAAATATTATAGCAATTTCTATAATGTGATTATTATATTTAAATAGAAAAATTAAAAATAAATTAAAATTCATCCCCATCATAGCAAGCTTAGGATAAAAATATTCAAATAAAACAAATAAAAAAATATAAATCTTATTAAACAAAATAATTTTTATGTTTTTAATGATTTGAGAAAATCTTGTTTTAGTTTTTTAAAAAAATGTTAAAGTACACCACTTGTAGTTGAGTTTTTTTTTTTTTTTTTGTGTTATGTATTTTTAATAAAAGTTAATGTATTTAATTGTAAGACTATAACTATTGTCATGAACACGATAAAATCAGTTACACATTTATATAAAATCAGGTATATTTTTTATATATTATCTCTTAAAATATTTATTAGTATCATTAATATTATACAAATATAAGGTAAATAATGAGTCATAGCCACCAACAAAGTATTGATCTGAGTGGAAGGAGTTCGAATCTCCGCTTAGGTACCTGATCGTATCCCATAATATTAGTCTTTCATTTATTATGTCGAAAGAAACTTTGAGAAATTAAAAAAAAAAAAAAGAAAGAGTCATGGGTCGTGGATTACGTCAATGAGTCAATGACCTTGGCTTTCGATCCTAATTTTTTTCACAATATATATAAAATGTGTTTAATTACATAGCATTATCATAAAAAAATTAATTTCATACACTATCAATTTAAAAGAATTTTAAACTCATTTTATCACCCCTAATAAATCGTTTATCTGGTTAATTAAGTGTATTGATGGTTTTTTACTCTATATGATTATATTAGATTTATTTTATTGAATTTGAACCATTACACTAATTTTATTAATATCTCAATGGTTACAAAAATTTAGAGCATCAAAATCCACCTTTAATTTTTGTCTCACATTTCGCCTCCCTCGAAGTAGAAATGTGCCTTAGATTTATTTTTCCCACTTTCTTATATGTTGGGGGCGAATTCTCTAACAAATTTTTTCACTCAAATTTCGTCTTCGTTCAAGTAGGAATTTGTATCACACAATTCTACTTTCTTGTGGGTGAAATCTCTAACACCTACCCCATATTCCAGTAATAAAATTCAAAATGCAATATTATCGTTATGTTGATTAACTAATCCCATATATAAATAATGGAGTCAATAATCCAACCCCCTTCCCAAAAAAAAGACATTCTGAAGCACCTAGATCATGGAGGTATTGAATGGGGTTGATCCCTTTAACATGGATGGAAAGAGCCAACCTAGGTGCTCCCACTCCAAAATATGATGTACTACTAGTAAGAAGACCTTTACCATCAAGCCTCCTCCAATTACGACTAAACCCCTACCATCTTAGCTACCACTATGTTTTAGGCCATCTTGATTCAAGTGGAGAGGTGAACAAAGTTTCACCCGAGAGACTTTATCACATGCTTCCAATGAAACTAGAAAAAGATCACTCATGCTACTAGGCAAAAAGGATGATACTGAATCTATCCCCCACCAACTCAGCAGCAGCTTTTAGTACCACTTAGGTTATTTTGTTGTTTATGGTAATTTGTTATGCATGATAGGATAAACCTAATATTATAATACCTCTTAAATTTTAATACCACATATTGTTTGGTTTGACATTGCATAATATACTGTATTACATAATATAATATTGACCTCAGCTTTCACAAATAATTTTAATCATAAGTAAAAATTTAATGAAAAAAATTATAATAAAATAATAATTTTTATTAATTATTTAATTTTAAATTTAAAAATAATTACTTAAATATTTTTTTAAATTATTACCAATATTTAATTTATGTTGAAGATTATTTATTATTTATTTCAATATTTTCTAATAATTATTTTTATTTTAATAAAATATAAAAAATTAACAAATACAATATATTCTCTTTCTCATATATATATATATATATATATATATATATATATATATATATATATATATATATATATTTCCTTGTACTTTTTATTATAATATATAAAAATAAAAAATAAAATTATATTGAAATAACAATAATTATTAGTTACTTAAATTTAAAAATATTTATTTATTAATTACAAATATTTTAAATGTTTTATATTTTAGATTATATATAATTATAATTTGTATTAAATAATAATTATTACTAAATATTATTTATTATTTATTAATATATTACTATTAATTAATTATTTTTATCATACTTTATTTTATTCTTAATAGCTATTTTATTATTAGAAACTTTATTATAAACTATTTATTTAATATTAAGTATTCTATTATAAATAAATATTTTTCATTTATTTATATAACAATTTTTTTATAATTATTTTTATTTTAATAAAATATATAAAATCAAATAACGAAAGAGGCCTTATATATTAAAAGCTAGTTAGTTCTAATAACAAAACACCCAAATTGATCCCTCTTAATTTTTGCGTTAGACAAATTGATCCTTGTAAAGGGGAAAAAACTTGACTTGTAGTCCCTGCCGATTTCAAACGTCCAGCAACTTAGTCCCTTCTTAATATTTTTGAAGAATTTTTAGGACAAATTGATATTTAACGATATATAAATAGTTCAAATTAGTTCCCAATAAAAACACAAATAAGATAAAAACATTCAACAAAAAATTTGAGCAAGGACTAACTTATTCTATATTTTTAATGTTCAGGGACCACGAGATGTGTTTTTTTCTTGAAGGACCAACTGTCCCGGTGTTATTCTTGATAGGGACCAACTTGAGGGTTTTGTCTAGTTCTAATCCTACTTCCTTAGACTTGAGTAAATTCTTTATCATTTTGATATATAAGTGGATTTTAATAAATAAACTTATATTGCTTGTACTAAACGACAAACAAGGCCATAATATATTATATTAGCTTGTCATATCGTGTCTAGTATAATATACCAAATACATCTTCTGGACTATATTATAGTTAGGGTCTTGTTAGCCAATGCCCTTAAGTCACTAGTCAAGGAATAAAGAAAATGAAAGTTTTGAAGTTTTCAATGTATTGAAAACTTAAAATTTTACTTTTTTAATAAAAAAATTTTCTTTCTTGATTACTTAGTGTTCTTAGGACATTGATAAGGACACTAGTTATATAAACCCTTATAGTTATAATAGAGTTTGTAATGTAATATTTTGGTCCTTATTTATTGTGGTTTAGGACCACTCATGCTATTTGTTATTTAGGATCAGATTATCGTTATAAAAGGATTTGGAATGTGTATCTCTATGTTTTACTGGTCCATGACTTGAAACTAATATGACCGTCAAAGGCAATGTGCTTCAATTTTAATTTTTGGGAATGAAATTAGTACTTTATTTTTTCCGTCTGAACTAAAGTTTCATTTAATATTTCATCCAACGTTCACGTTTCAAATCGCATCTAAAGATACACAATTTGTTCATGTTTCAAGTTTCATTTCAAATGAAAATTTTATATAATGTTCTACTTTTTCGGAAATACTAGTAAGCAGTTGGAATTGAACCAACTACTATAAACTAACATATTTCATTCAATAAATCAAACTACGTTTTATTTAATACTTTTAATAATATGATAATATATAATTAAATGATTGTGTAAAAAATGTTAGTATTAATATTGTATCAAAATTTTATTCATATAAAATTAGATAATAGTGTAAACAAATATAACACTATGAGTCAAAATTAAACGTTACTTGGCTAAGCTTTATAATTTCATAGAGCAAACTCCTCAAATTAGTCTTTGCCAATATTCTCAATGTAATACCCTATTTGAAATAAAATATAGGTAACGAAAAATTTAATAATTTCACATTAAATTTTATACTAGTAGAGGAATTTAATTAATTTAAAAGGGAATAAAATTTTAATTATGAAGTGTATGTAGAAAAAAAAAATAAGAGAGATGGGGGGAGGACCACCAACACTTTAAGTGAGGTGGTCCACCCTAAGCCCCCATTTTTGCTTCTCCATTCTTTTTCACTGTAAGTGCCCTCACCAATTCCTATCTCTATTTCAGCTCTCTCTCTCACCTTATCTCTCTCTTTCTTCTTCTCTCCTTCTCCCCCTCTCCCCTACTCACCACCACATACCTTATGGCTCTCTCCCTCTGTTGTACCATCACCTCGCCGCCCTTCTCTACCGGACCACCACCACCTTGTTGTCTCTTTCTCTATCTCTCTCTCTCTCTCACGAAGCTTTCTTTCTTCACTGTGGGTGTCTCTCTCTTTGTCACGGGTTCTCCTTCTCTCTGCCATGCAGTGGTGGCTGAGCTTAGTTATGCCTTTCTCACTCAAACCGTAGCCCTTAGTCAGCACCTTTTCTTCAAGCTTGGTGTCCCACTACCTTGAAATTTTTTTTGATTATTTTGCTTTATTGTTGTTTATTGTTGGGAAGAGTCTAACAACCCCAAAGAGGGGTTAAAAGGAATTGTGAGCTAGTTAGTTTAATTGGGTAATGTGTATGGATTTATTTCAGATAGTTTTAATTGTTATTGTGACCTTCCTTGTGGTGAAATCTTGTAATTGATGAATTATAAAACTTATTAAAGATGTTATTAGTATATATGTATAGGAAAGATTAGAAGATAAGGTGCTACGAAACATGCTTTTTTTCTTAATCCTTATTCTTACAGATATAGGGATAAAACTATAAAATTATTAGTCTTCAAAGGAACTAAAGAATGTATAATAAATAATAGGGAACTTAAATTTAAATCGATGAGGTGGTAGAAAGAGGGTTAGGGTTAGATTCTAAACCATAGTGTTATGTTTAAATTGAAAATAATTGATTCGATGTTGATTATAGATTCTCTAGGTGATCAAACTTCGAGTCCGGCAACTCCTAGGACGCAGATTTGACGTCCTCTTACTCTGTGAGTGGACAATGTTTCTATGGCATATGCGTTTGTTTTGCAAGTAGTATTTGCCTTGAATTTAAAGGGTTTCTTATACTTTAGTTCCTTCTGAATATTTGTTTGGTTCTATTTAAATTAATCTATATTCTGGAATGGCTACTAGTTACGGATATTTGCTGTTTATTTTGAAAGATGCTTGAAAATATATTATGAATTTATAAATGAAAGGACAAGCTCTGATCTTTTGTTTAGATTATTAAACTGATTTGTTGAGTAAATTATTTCGAATTTCAATGATAACTTTTGTTCATCAGAAATTTGTTTGGATATTTATTGCTTTAGCTTTTTGTTGATATCTATTACTTTAGTTTCTATATACTTTGTGGGAGGATTTTCAGTTAATCGGTAGCTAGCGGTCGCTGATGCTAGCTTTTTGCACCTTGGTTCGAACCCAGTTAGCAGGGGTGTTGCTAGCTCGGTGTGTGTATGTGTGTGTGTTAAGCCTATGCACACCGTTGACTTAGTTGGATCTAAAGGGGCTAATCCTTATTTGGAAATTTCTCAAAATTGGAAGCCTCCCCACTTTAGTATTTGTGTTTGAGAAATATCTTACCAATTTTATGAAGTTATATTAATACTTTTATACGTATAATTTATTATAATAATTCTTTATAATTTATGTTCTTGATTCTATGCATGTATCTGAGTATGATTTTGTTCTATTTGCAGAGGTTGTTCTCATATGTTATAGACTCACTGCCCCTCATTGAGTCTGTTGGACTCCCCTTTCCTTTCCTGTTTCAGACTTTTGTGCAGCACTTGGCTCAGGTCGTCCAACTTTTTAGAGTTGCTCCATGATCCACAGGCAGGGTCCTATGACCTGGTCATTCTATTAGGTAGGATATTTGAATTTGATATTTGTAACCTTGGAGTTGTATTCTCATTCATGCTTATGTTAATTATTAGAGATGCACTAATAGCTTCAAATTTTGTGTTTACTAGTTCGCTAGTTGGGGAAGCTAGGATAATAGGGGCATTTGCTAGTTTTTCGGTGAGCCTAATCATATAGGCTTGCTAGAGGTTAATTACCTGTTAGCGCCGGTTGTAACATCCCCATTTTCTTAAAAACAGCATAATAAAAACCTAATTCTTAGCCAATTGGGCCACGGAGGTGTCCACATATGAAATGATATGAGATGCCCCTGGACTTGCTCAAAATTACGGAAATACCATTAATTATGGAAAATAGAAAACAGAAAGGCCCTAAATTTTTGCAAAATGGTTAATTTACGTTGGTGATCGATTTATTTGGTTTTAATAGTTATATAAGAGCAATTAGAAGTTAGTTAAAGGTCAATTAGGAGTTAATTAGAGGCTAATTAAAGAGATTATGGTTAAGGAAATTAGGATAGATATGTAGAAAATCTTACAAAGTTACTAGTAAAAGTTTGTCAGTTTAAAAAAAATCGATAGAGATTCGGTATTTTAAACTATTGGAACCAAATTAGTAGGATTTTATACTGATAAGACCCTAGATTGGGTGGCTGAAATTCAGCCACCACCCCCACCTAAATGGCGCCATATCAGCCATTGATAAGGAGCAATGTTGGTTGAATCTTAACCATCCAACCATTAGCCAATCTAAGACCAAGATTTCAACTACCACCAAGTTAAGTTACCAAGGGATTAACACACTTATTCCTTTCTTTTCCTTGAAGATTTTCGTGCAGCCCCTCCCCTTCATGTTCTCCATCTACATTTTTCTCGTTGAGCTCATTCACACTCACTAAAGCTTTTGCACCTTGTCAACTTTGCACAAATCTTTCACTTCTTCCTTTTATTTCATCAATAAACCTTAAGACAAGCTCATAAACCTCCTTTCCCTTGAATCAATTAACCTCAACCACCAAGGAAAAAAGGAGGAATTATCACCTTCTTGTAGCATAGTGAGGAGGAACCACCAAGAAAACTCAAACCTACGAGCTACAAGTTGGATTAGAGGTAGGATTCATTCTCTTCTCTTGATTTCTTATGAATTGGTGGTTGCTGAAAATTCATCTATACTCATGTATTTGATGTTATATTGAGGTTATGCATGTGTTTATGGCTGGATTGTTAGGTATATATTGAGTTTTGATTGATTAATTAGTGAAAGAACCAGAAAGGAAGCAACTAAAGTGAATTTAACTAGGAAACCCTACGATATTCATACTTGTGCAGCGTACGAATTTGTCTATAGATATCAAAATGAGATGACACTAATTTTAGATGAAACTAGACATTTACAACTTTCCAACTATACAAATTATAAGACCATTGAATTAGTATTGAGTAAGATATGATTTTTTGAAGATTACCCTATATTTTTGCTTCTGGACTTGACTTGAGTGGATTGTGTAGGGCATAACTTGCCTTATACAATTTCAAATTGAGTGCAACCAATTTTGTTAGAAAGTTTACACATAGGGCAACCCAATTTCAGAGTCAAATTTGGTCCTTGTTGCTCCAGTAATTTATTGAAGTTGCCCCTTGCCTTAACCAGGCTAGAATAGGACAGCTTAAGTTAGCCAACTTCAAGAGCTCATAACTTGAGCTCTATTTACTCAAATGAAATGAAACTTATTGGAAATGAAAACTAGTTCAATTATCTTTAAAGCGATATAGGTTTTGTATCATTCCAATCAATTTCCTATTTTTAGTGAATTTTTACTTTTTAGTGCCTAAATCTACCTAGTAACAGGACAGACTCAGGTTAAATCTTAATAACTTGAGTTATACTTATTAAAACTTAATGGGATTAAAGAGGTTAAAAACTAGATAAACAACACTTCAACATGGTAAAAATTCAGAATTTAATACATTAAGTAGAAATCATGGCATAATTTACAAAACCAGGCAGAATCTGGGACATAAGGCAGTATGAACAACTCTAAGAAATAGCAAGCTTTTCAACTCCAACTTGTAGACTTAGCTAGTTTCTTTGAACAAAACCCTTATTAAACCATTGAAATGATGATATATGACTGTGATGTTTCTATCATGTGAATTGCTGATTGTCTATACTGAAAAGCACTATTCATGGAGAAATAGATCTAATTCGTTATGCTGCTGAATTTTCGGCAGAAGCTTATGAAGCTATGATAGCTTATGTTATGAAAATTTATGATATGAATATGAAATTTTACATGCAAGAATATTTGAATAAGTGTACTATAATGCATAGGAACATTGTATAATAATATAGTCACGATTCTTTTTATGAAAGATGGCATATTTGCATACAAAAGAGGAAAATACATGAATATGTAAGATTGAGTCCCTTCACTCGGAGGCATTTATTTGAATCCCTTCCTGTAAAAGCAATTAAAATATAGGATGGTCATTCCATATTCCTAAGGAGTGTGACACGGCGATCACATCCTAATGGGGTATGACATGGATATCATGCTCTGGAATATGGCATGAAAAACATATCCTAAGGAGTGTGACATGGCGATCACACCCCGATAGTGTAACACCCTACTTATTTAATGTTATGCTTAAGTCATAGCATTCAATTAAGTAGACTGTGTTACTGTGTTAATATTCTGCTTAATTTTCGTGAGTTGTATCATAAAACAGTCGAAACGGTGCGCTGTCATGTAATAGATGTGAATAGCATTATATAACGAAATAGAGTTTAACATTATATAACAAAAAGATACGAATACGTGGTATATTATCAATTGTATGCGTACATATGTAGGTCAGAAGCCAATGCTTTAGTTTATACATATATATATTAACAGCATATGAACTAAAGGAACAGCAAAATTCCTATTGCTAAAAAAAAGACAGAGGCAGAACTAGCAGGAGCAGGCTGTGTGCAACGAGTCCAAATCGGAGTCATAGTAGAGCTGCAAGTCTGGGATCTCAATACAAGGAGTGGCCGTTGAGCCCTTTGCCAGCATCTGAGAATGATGCGGAAAATATAGAACGAGGTGAGAATTTCAAGAAATTCTCAGTAGGATTCGTGTATAGAGGTTGTCTGATGTCACATACATTCTCAGTTGCCTCGGTTTTTATTTAACTATAAAAACATGTGTTCAAGCTAGTTATCCATTTTATTGAGTTTAAAGAAAAGTCTGGCCCGAGGCAAGGTTCAGTTTTACTTTAGTGGACATAGGAAACAGAATAATTCACTAATAAGATTCCACAGAATAGTAAACAGAATAACTAAATAAATAAATAGCAGTAAATAAACTTTAGCAGTAAATAAACTTAATAGACACTACATTCATCTTGACATACTTATTTCATGTAACATGCATTCATGTAATCATGCAAACTTAATCATGAACCTTTCTTCATAAGTCTTTCCATTTCTTTTCATTATTTTCCATCTCTTGGTCCCCTGGGAGTTCTTGGCCATTTAGACTCCTGGGTAATAGTCTGCTTCTCAGGATCGAGCTTGTAGGTACAGGAATGCCGGGTTTACTTTCCCCGACCTTCCCACCGATCTTTTCCCCTTAACTTCTTTCCGGGGCTGGCCCAAGTAGTATGGAACTTTCATAGTAACATAATTCCTTATATATAACTTTCATAACTTTCCTTGAAATGCACATGTATTAACATGTAATTCATAACTTATGCATGGATTCCACCGAAATTTCGGTAGCATAACGGAACGTGTCCGCTTTCTTGTGAATAGTGCCAGCATACCAGAACATCAATTTATCACAAAGAACACAACATCACATGCATACCCCAATATTGAACTCATATCAACATCAAATTCATTAAGGCAGAGTTCCTGCTCCAGCATAGTCAACCAACCCGGTTTTTATAATTCAAGCCATAATTTCTATTTAACTCATTTGGACCTTAAATTTGGATATGTTTAAGGGTTATGTGTTTATTTTCTAACCTCTTTGGTCCCATCTAATTTTGATATCTATAGCTTGAGATATTTAGATTTTACCTCGGCCTGCCCAGTGGCTAGCCAGAATCAGACACTTAAAAGTAAAAATCCACTAAAAATCGAAAACTGACTTAATTGATACGAAATTGGACTCATATTAAAGATAACAGGGTAAAGTTTCATATGCAAAAAGTTCCATTCCATTTGACTTGGTAGGGCTCGAGTTATAAGCCCCGAATTCTGACCTTTCTAAACTGCCCTGTTCTGACCCGGTTGGGATATAGGGTAACTTTCTTGGATCACTGGGAGGAATTGGGACCTTATCTAATTCTAAAATTTTTATGGGACATTCTTCTATGTGTAAGCTTTCTAAAAAAGTTAGTTTCACTCATTTTCAAGTAGTATAGGTCGAGTTCTACCCTAAACAACCCAGTCTGCCTGGAATCAGAGTCAAAACCCTAGGTCGAAATTCAAAAAATCATATCTCTCTCAATACTAATCCAAAAGCCTTATATGATCTATCTATGGAAATCCCTAGATGTCTAGTTTCATTTAGAATTGGTTTCATCAAATTTAATTGGCTGTAGGAGGAGCCGTACATTCCGCCGTACGGACTGCCGAGGGGTTTTGGGTTCTCCAGCTCTCCATCTCTTCCTATTCTCATTCTTTCTTGCTTCAAGTTCGGTTTTAACCAAACAAACAGCCCAAAACCAATCATATATCATCATAATCATTCATTTAACACATCAAAGATCATGAAAATAATCCAAGCTTAGCTAGCCATAACCACAGAATTGATGTAAGAAGAGAACTCCTACCTTTGTTCCAAGTGATTTTGCTGGAATTTGAAGGCTTGGATAAGTAAGGCTTGGATTGGCTTGAGGTTGGCTAGAGTTTTTGGTGTGTAAAGAAGAGAGAAAGAGAGCTGAAAAAGGAGGAGAAAAGTGACGCAAGAAGAGGTCAGAATGGGTGATAAAAAGGGTGAAAAATCTGATTACATTTGAGTGGTGATAGTTAACTTACTTTCGCTTTTGATTGGTTGGCTTTGCATGGCTGAAATTCAGCCAAGCTTCTTCACTTTCTATGGCCTTTGTTGCACCACTTTTGGGTGGTAAGTGGCTGAGTTATTAGCCACTCAAAATAGGGTTTAGAGCTTGTAATTTTATTGGTTGAGTTCCGATAGTTTAAAATACCGTAATGTTACCGATTTCCTTTAAATCGGTAAATCGGTTTCGTGAAAATTCTTATGAAATCTTCTATACTTCTAACTTAATTCTCTCATATCTAAACTCAAGTAATTGCTAATCAATTGATTCTAAATAATTGTTTAACCGAATTTTAATTAATCTCAATTATTCGATAAAAATCAAACAATTGAACGGAAAACGATAAAAGGATTTCGGTGGATGTTACAGATAGGGTATGACATGGCGATCATACTCTGGATTGTATATGTCAAGTAAGGAAAGTAACGAAAACATAAGTAAAGATATATCCTTTGACGTTAAGTGAGTGCCTATGCATACGTTATGTTCTTGTTATTATTAAGAAACTTCAAGTTATGTCCTTGTTATTATTATTATTATGAACTTTCTCTATAACAATTTTTTTTTTAAAAAAAGAGCTAGATCACCTAACACCCATATGGGGTTGGAGCATCTTAGACCTCTCTCTTATTCTTTTTACTCTTTTCCTTTTTTCTCAACGACACATCTCTTCCCCCTTATCAATTTTCTTCTTCTTCTTTCTATCTTACCCTCTGTTTTTATCTCTCTTGTTCTTTTCCCCCCAGTCTCGCCCTTTCTTTCTTTCTCGGGTCCTCTTCCTCCACCATCCCACCACCGTTGTGCCTGCATCCTCCACCAGCCCACCGTTCACGTTTTCATTTTCTCCTTGAGATCTCTCTCTCTGGCTGCAGTCCATCACCGTTTGTCTCTCTATCTGCCATCCCTCTCTACCCTGTGTTGTGCTCCCTCTCTCTCCCATGGCTAGGAGCTCGATTCTGCCTTCCCAAATCACCACCATGCCTTTAGTTGTGAGTTCCCTCTTCCCACGCCTTGTTGGCCCTCCTTTCTGTTGAAAACTTAAATAACTCTAGTAGGGAAATGAGTTTTAGGATTATTATGTTAATTTTGGGTGGGTTGGTGAGTAGATAGATATTTGAAGTTTAATTCTTTTGGGATTGTGGTATAGAGAGTTTAAGTGCCTTTGCCCACCAAAGGCGGTAACATGAAAATAATGTTAGTTACTAGGCTTTCCCACTTGTAAATTTTGGATCTTTATGTCATATAATTTGATACTTCATAATGTTTATTGTGGTACATATATTAGTAGCTTTTGATAAAACTCTAATTCTTGAGAACATTGGATATCTATAAGTGAATCAATTCTACCAAACTAATTTAGCATTGCCCACTAGCATCATATGTTTTATAGTAGCAAAATCAAATCAAGAGAATTAATTATGATAGTATGAACAATTAATTAGTTCATTAAACTACAAATATAAACTACCACTAATAAGATTATTTTCAACATGTGAAATTCCATTTTGTTGGTCAAATTTATAGACTTGGGGTATATGAATTTGCTTTATTAATTGGCAACCTACGGAATTGTGTTACATGGTAAAGTCTGAAGTTTCTATTACAAACTTATGGGGTGGATTCTATTTTACTGGTTTAATTTAGAAAATATGATTCTTAAATTTTACTTTACATATGTATGGACCAAGGAGTTATACTATGTAGTCACTTGGGTTCGAACATTTTTTTTAATAATTAAGTTCATTGTCTCTAAACTCTAGTCTAAGTGTTTATGATATGAAATTATACTTTGTTTTTCAAACGACAAATATGTTGTACAAAGAACTCTCCCTTCGCGACCTTGATATTGTTTACTCACATGGGATGGATAAATTGTTATGTTAGTGGGATATGTTTGGAAAGCATTGAGTTATAATTATGTTTACTAAAGATTAACAATGTAAAAAGAGGATTAGGATTTAGACTCTAAACCATCGTTATGCTTAAGTTAGGAATAACTGATCTTGTGCCAGTTTCAGATTCCCAGGGAAATCAACCCTCGAGTTCAATGGCCCTAGGATGTAGATTTGACATTTTCTACTGTCGGTGAGTGAATAACATATCTATAGAGTTTTATATATATATATATATATATATATATATATATATATATATATATATATATATATATATATATATATATATATATATATATATATATATATATATATATATATTCAAATACAACTCTATTAGATATCCAACTTTATTTTTGTATGAGTCTTCAAAAGATTGAAAGTTAAAGCTATTGCCAAAAGAGCTGAATTTTCTACGGCAAGGTAATTGTTTGCGACAACCTTTTTACTTATTAGGTGTCAATGGGTAAATTCTGTGAGTAATAGGATATCTGTAACTTATTAATGTGTTATTTTGTAAGACGATGTTATTATTAATGATAATGTTTGGATTGTGAGATTGTGATGTGAAATTTGAATTTTGAGAATGGCAAAAGCTTTTATGAAATGATATTGGAATTGTTGTGTAAACTTTGATTTGTATGATAGTTTGAGCTATGAGATCTTGACCAACATGTTATTTCTTTAAACATATGTGAAGTGTGAAGTGTGAATTATGATATATTGGCTCTATGACTCTCTAGGATACAAAGTGCCATGACTTATAGAATTATCTGGGGCCCACCTCTTGAGATCCTAGAAGGGCTAGGAATAGTTATATGTTAATTTTGGTGCTTGACCTCCTAGAAGCAAAGTGCCATGGACCTAATGAGTATCCGAGGGCCACCTCTTAAGTCCTAGGAGAGCCAGGAACAAAGTGCCACGAGTGATAAAGTGCATGGGGGCCACCACTTGAGTCTTGGTCAGGGCTAGGAACAAAGTTCCATGAACCAAAGAGGCGTTTGGGGGCCACCTCTTGAGTCCTAATCCTGTGAGTAAGCTGTAAATTCTTATATTTAATTTTTGTAAAATTCATGTGTGATTGATGTTTTGGAAATTGAGACCTCCTGCTGGATACTTACCTGATAAATGTATTCCTGGCTTGTTTCAATTAATGTATCTTATTTAACCATATTTGATAGATGTATTTTAGTCATGGTCTCTGTTTTGCTATAGTTATGTTATCTCTCACTGAGTCTGTGTGACTCACTCTTTTTCTCCCTTATTGCAAGCACATATACGGGTCAGTGCTCAGGTCCCCCGGTTAGCTAAAAGCATTAATTCTTTGGTGAGCCCATACTGTTATTCGTGTGGGCCTTGTGTCTGTATACATGAAATGTATTGATTTATATTTTCGAAAACTCAATTGTATATAATCTCTGGAAAAGCTCCATTAGCTGCAGGTAGGGTCCCGCTTCCTGTATACTGCTTTGTTAGTAATCTTGTCTTGAATTTTCCCCTTTTTTTATGCTCTTGTGATATGTTCTAGAAACGTTTGGCTGATTCTGTGCTCGTATTTGCAAGCTAAGGCGGTTAACAACCTTGTTTTAGGGGAAAACTCTATCAATTATTCTGTAAAAATTTCCGTTCTGGCTTGCTAGGGAGTCGATGCTTCCTATGCGCCGGTCATGGCCTCAGTGGGTCATGACATTCTCTCAATCTGCTATACTCATGCTTTGAATCTTTTTCTGTTTATCAAATGTGTGAATAAAATGAACTTGGCTTCAGGTAATACGTTTTCAAACTATAAAATTGAGGTGTTTATATAATATGCCCATCTTTTTTATATTAAATCGAAACAGCTGTAGATAATAACGATGATACAACACGTGGTAGTCTGATTAATCTTACTGAGAATTTATAATTCTCACTCCTATGTATATCTCCGTGTTATCTCCAGATAGTTCGAAGAAGATTGAAGACGGCCAAAAGGCACTGTCAGACAAGGTTCAATATGTGCCAATAACCACCCTCAGGTGTAGTACTATGACTTAAGCATAATACCGTACCTGGGGGGTGTCACATCAGTCACGGCTTCGGGGTGGGTCGTGACACTCAATGGATAGATTAGTTCCTAACAAAAATAAATGAATTTCAAGGTGCATGATAATTGCAAAAATTAGAAACTTTAATCCTTAACTCACTTGCTACTGGTAAAGAGTGTGATGTCTAGGTTACATGTTGATTAAGACATCCTATTAAGACATCCTAACTCATCCTATATGGCACCCCCTTAAATTTCCCCAACCATCCCCCCCCCCCCCCAAAAAAAAAGAAACTAAGAAACCCCAACACATTAACCCCTTAATAGTAAGACACAATGCTAAACCACATCTCCTTTCCAACTACGAGTAGTTGGCTATCAACAAGAAAAAATCGATCCCCATCTAAACCCATCTCCTCTCAAATTGTGATAATTTATCACTATATCAATTGCAATATTAGAGAGGAGATAGAGTTTGGAAATTTTCAAATATTAGGTTTAGCATTCAATAGTAAAATGGTGAGTTTTTTTTTTTTTTTTTTGGGGTTGCATGTTTGGAGGTGTTAATTTGACATGAGATGAGATTAGGATGTTATAATCAATATATAACCTATATATCACACTCTTTATTAGTTATAAATAGATTAGGGACTAAAGTGTCTAATTTTTGTAGTTATCAGAAACTTTGAAATCAATTTATTTTTATGAGAGATTAATTTATCTATTAAAAATATTATTAGGTACTAATTTGAGAGTTTACTTTAATTTCATACCAATAAATTGATAAATTGGTACACATTTAGTTTGTGAATTTAATTTACATGCACTGACAATATAAAACAGTTTTACACTGTTAGCCAATAAAAATAATAGAAAGCGCCAACTCATATAAATAATCATCCATTATAATAAAGGATCCTCCATAATTTCTCACTTTCCACAATTTCTATTGATTGACAGTATAAAACTGTACATACCAATTAAACTCATAGTTTGCTGCGAAATTAATTAAAGACATTCATCGTAAGTTTGAATAGTTCCTTGTAACATGTGCAGGTAGTAGGGAGACATTAACCTTAAATTAGTCCACCAATCTTTTTTTATCTCCAATCAACCCACCAAATTTGAGTTGGCGGAATTTAAAAGCATTCATCTGTTGATCAATTTTGTTTAAAATTTAAATTTTCCCTCCCAAACGACAATGAAAATTTCAGGTTCTGCGTATTTTAATTATTTTTGTCTTATTACATGTTGATTTAATTTGATTGCAAGTTGGGTGCGATGTTTGTTACAACGTTACTGTCCAATAACACTTGGCATGCTGAAGGATCATTCACATAAGAAACGATCAATCGCAGCGGCAACTCACCCTCCTAAGGTCCTACACAACAAAAACCATCAACTTCACCAACTCACCATGAACACAAAAAGCTTTAGTAGCTCTGACCAGACTATAACATTTCCCATATCATGAAAAACAGCTGTAATTATTCAAAAAAAACAAAAAATGAAAAAAAAAACCTTCTCAATAGTCCGTCCCGCCGATTGCAGTGGACCCCACCCTCCTCCCCAGACTTTGACTTATTTCTAATTTGTTCCAATTTCAAGACTTTAGACTTGTGTTATGTCTGAATTTAAAAGGGCCTATAAGAAATGAACGTGGAAACTTTGCAAACACCGCATGTGAGCACTATACAGCTATACTATTAATACTATTAATAAAGGGGATTTTTCCCATTGGATGTCCAAATTTATTTTTTCATTTTTGCCCTACATAATCAACCAAATACAAATATAAAATCAATCTTCTATCCAATTACTTCTATCACTATTCAATAACTTCCAACACTCTTTTTTAATTTGCAAATTAAATTCAAAAAACAATATGTAACAAAATTTTTATATTTGAATATATTTTTTTTTAGCTTAAGTTTTATATTTATCATTTTTACCATTTACCATTTACAAGAATAGAGTACAGTAATTAATTCCCTCAAATAAGTATCCCAACCTCCTTCCCACCCTATCGCAACTTTACAACACGCTGGAACTCAATAGACAGCGCGAGAGAGACCGAGAAAAGCAAAAGCAACTTTCTCCTATCTCAAAGTTCAAACTCTACTTTCAGAGTCTTGTTACAATGGCATCGGCATTCCGTTGGTTAATCTTCGATTTCTCGTTGCGATCATCGGTGATGCGGTGGCCAGAGACAGTGGCCTCGTACATAACGCCGCCGCCGACGTGGTCGCCTCGCAGGTTCATAAGGTGGTCGGGCCTCGTGGGGCTGTCCATTGTGGACGATGTCGTGTGGGGTGTCGTCACGGCGTTCGAGTCCGTTGCTCTCGTCTCCATGCTCTGCTTCTTCTTCTTGTTCTGTGGCTGCACGATCTGAACAACACTGAGGTTCCGTTGCTGGTGGATCCATGTTTTTTGGCTTTTTGGGGACTCGGTTTCAATCAAAGTCGCTTGAGACACTTACGATGCTCGTGAATATTGCTGCCAAATTTTTGTTTGTTTGTTTGTTCGTTTTATTATTTCTTTTTCTCTTAGCAGTTTCTTTCTTGTTAGCCCCTTGGGGCCTTTTTTTTTTTTTCTCTTTTCAAAATTTTGTGTTTTTTTTTTTTCGTAATTGAAGTTTTGCGTAATGGAATTAGAAGAGCATCTTATGGAGTATGGTCTGTGGAGCATAATTCACGGACGGCGAACGAGTTGGGGAAGGTTAGAATTTTGCCTCTATCTCAAAAGTCTAAATTTTTCGGGGTTTTGAAATTGGCGAACAAAAGGTAAAGTTAAATAAAATGCTGATACAACTGCTCTCAACTTTCTAAACTAAAAGAAAAATCAATTTTGGTTACTTTATGTTGCTGGTAGATGTGTAATGCCCTTTTTGATGTAAGTAATTCGCGACGTTGGACTCGGTGATCAAGATTTAGCCCCTCGGTTTACGGTCTCGAATGCTAAAAACACGTGTTTCTAAGCTTCTTCTTTTTTTTAAAAAGGAAAATTTGGACTTAAACCCATCGTTTGGATCGATTAATTTTGGAAGGAAAGATAAATGATGGAAAGAAAAGGGGATGATTATGCTGTTTTTCCTCGTTTGTTTTACAAATGAAAATGGGGAGAAAGAAGAAAATCATGTGTGGAGCCCACCGTTATATTTTCATCTCATTGATGCGAAGAAAACTACGTAATAAAGAAGTAAACTAGCCAAATGACTATTACACCCCTACTTGGAAATCTAATTTCAAAAAAAAAAATTGATACTCAAATACCAACATATCACTGTGCCAAAACTCACTAAATACTAATAGCGTTATATTTGACCATATCAAGTTTTTATTATCTTTTTTATGATCATGATTAAATTAACTTCTTTTTTTCAAAAACAAATAAATCAGTTCCTTATCTAATCAAAATAAAATACTGTATTTGATTAAAAATGATATTTTTATTTAAAAATATTTCAAATCAAATTTTGATATTAGTAAATTAATTTTTAATTAATATTTATTATAAAATTATTTGATAATGTAATTTACAAAAATAGTTTAAAATTTAAGTAAAAATAATATAGTTATATTTTATTATATAATAAAGATATATATATCATTTTACATATTTTTTATTTTCTTTCTTCTCATTTTCTCTTCTATTTTCTTTCTATCCAAACAATAGAAGAGAAAATATACTTTTCTCTTCATTTTCTCTTCTCTTTATTTTCTTTCTTTCCATCTTCTTTCCTCCCATTTTCTCTTTATATCCAAACAAAGTGAAAGTGCTTGTTATTTCAATCGACCTTTTTGTTAGTAGGAAAATAAAAAGAATTTTTTGTTTTTTTTAATTTTTGACGAGGTAGACATTTTAGACAAGAGAGAAAAAAATTATAAAAAAAAGAAAAATGTGAAATATTTGATGAAGAGAAAAAAGTTAAAGAAAAAAATGTTGGAATGTTCACCATTTTTAGGTGTATAAATAATATAGCTCAAAAATAAATATCTATTGTGATTGTTATATTTAGTTTTTTTTCCAGTTTTATTTATTGTAGTAACTAACTTTTAGGTCTCTAAAATTACTTCTATCCATAGTAAGGAGGACGTTCTTTTTCATTTTTTTCACCTTAAACTGAAATATAATTTTATTATATTACTCATATTAACTTTTATTTTACTTTTTTCTAAAATTATATTAAGTTCTTTTTTCGTTAACTTTATCCCTAAAAATAATTTTATCCTATTCAAATAAAAATAAGTTTTTTAAACTTTTAAAATATTATTTTTAAATACAAATCAATTCTTTCAATTTTAATTCTACTAAAATTTATTCTTTAACTTTAATTTTTTTTCATAGATAATTTCACTAATGTCCTATTTGGCGTACGGAATTAAGTATAGAATTAGGTTTGGAATTGGAATTGCACTTTTGAATTTCAATTTTTATGTTTAAATAATATATAGAATTATAATTATAATTTTATATTCAAATTCTATAGAATTGAAAATTAACTAAGATGAATTTATCCTAATTTCTCCTAATTTCTATCTCATACTATATGAATTATCAATTCCAAAACTTATTAAATATTTCTTTTCTTATTAAAGTTTATATGATT
This sequence comes from Pterocarpus macrocarpus, assembly GCA_031439585.1. Lineage (NCBI taxonomy): Eukaryota > Viridiplantae > Streptophyta > Magnoliopsida > Fabales > Fabaceae > Pterocarpus > Pterocarpus macrocarpus. The sequence goes on from CM062516.1 coordinate 42,754,341, forward strand.
CTCTTCTTCTTCTTCTTTTTTTCATTTATATGCTATCTATTATATTTATTAGAATATAATATTTTTATAAATAATAATAGTAATAATAATAATATCATCCTAAATTGTAACTTATTATATTATATATCCAAATCCAAAAAAATATTATTATTTTATATATAAATAATTTTCATAAAAAATTACTATAATACAAAATTGTTATGTATTAGTATTTTTATTAATTGAATTATCTATTTAAATAATAAAATTATTCTAATTCTTTTGCAAGCCCAACCGTAAATGCAAACTGACTCAACAAAAGCATGTTTGAGTGTGTATGAAACATGCTCATTGTGGTAGATTCCGACTATCATGTAGTAATCAGTAAACACTTGAAGCTTATTTGAAGTTTTTGCAATTCAATACTCTAGATTTGGATTTAAGTGCTAGTCTCTAGCTACTAATAGTGGTGGAAGATCACAGCGATAAGGGGATAGCTGCCGAAAGCAAAATTGCAACACATATATAAAATTGTTAACCTCCACACCTTCATGTGGAAGTTAGTAAACTCTATATTTTATATTGGACATAAAATCCAACCATCTCTTTTCTTAATCAATATTCAATTTTGGATAATTTTGTAATTTATTTTCATCTATATTAGTTACTCATTTATCTCTCTCTCTCTCTCTCTTAATATTCTCTCTCCATTATTTTTCTTTATTCAAATAGTAATATTCTTTTTTTATATTTCTCTTATTTGAATAATATGTAAGTGATTAAAAATTTAATTAGTATTACTATACTTTGGATAAATATATTTTACTAATTTAATAAAAAAATTTTAATAAAACTTGACTACAATTATATTAACGTTCAAGTAACTCATGCTTCAGTACTTGATACATAATAAAAGCAATATTAACTTCGTGATAATATTAGTACGAAGTTTAGTACAAAATTTGATTAATGAAAACGCATTTTGCATTACTTGAATAGTTTAATTTTGATGCTATTTTAATATTTTACAAACTTTACAAAAATATTTTATTAGATTAGTAAAATATATTTATCCAAAGTATATTAATACTAATTAAATTTTTAATCAAACTTAGTTAATGTGCCTACTAGGGTTTATAGTGCTTTACTAAGGTTAGACCTTGAAGAATGTGAACACTGCCTCTCTGAAGGTGTGAACAATGCCAGATAACGGTGAGAATGTGGTCGTGTCGAGTCTATATGGTGGAAAGCCATGAGAATCCTCATCGAGAAATGGAGGTAAACATCAATAATGAAGAGGATGAAGAAGATATCCAGAGTAGGGTTGAAGATTGCTCAAGAAGCTTGGTGGGAAGATTATTGGCTGATAAATATTTCTCTCTAGGAACAATAGAAAGTGCTTTGGGGGCTATATGAGGACATCCAAAAAGGTTTTAGGTGTTGGATCACAGAGACAACATCTATCAATTTTTCTTCTCAAGAGAAGTGGATGTTATGCATATAGAGATAGGATCCCCGTCATTGTTTAAAAATTATGTCTTGCACCTACGGAGATGGCAAGACGGGATGAGGTTGGCGGACAAGGAGCTTTTGTGTTTTATTGGTAGGGGTCCAATTGTGGGGATTGCTGAAACAATGCAAAACACAAGAAGTTAGGAGAAGATAGGAGGCAGGCTGGGTAGGGTTCAAGAATTGGGTTTCTTCAATGTCAAGGGTAAGGAGGGTAGAATCTAGAAGGTGAAAGTGGAGCTAGATGTTTCAAAAGTCATCAAAGGAAGTCTAAAGATTGTAGGACCGGATCAAAATACTATTGAGGTTTTGTTCAAGTGCGAGAAACTCGGGTGTTTTTGCAACTATTGTGCCCATATAGGGCATGAGGCTCAAGTCTACCCTAGATTCTTAGAAGACAAGGTTGCTAGAGTATAGCATAAGGACAAAATTAGAGCATGGGTGAAGGTAGATCAAGTGGGCAGAAGGGTGGAAAAGAATAAAGAAAACCTCAACTTTAATACTCATGGTGGAAGCGGCAAGTTGATGGGAAGTTCACGTAACCCTACCTCGATTAGTCTTTTACATAGATTTTCCAATTTATCTGTAACGGAGAATCAATGGGAAAGGATTGATTATGATAATCGAGACCATAGGCGAGATGAGAATAAGGAGAAAATAGGGGAAAAAGAACATGGAGGGGCACAAGATCAAAGGGCAAGATCAAGCAACAATTTAGTTGAAGTCGATGATGAGGATATTTTCTCTATAACATATAATGGTGTTACTATGGACAAAAGGGCAAAGGGACTTACATGCATTCATGCAAATATGCATGGGAAAAGCGATAGCCACAGAGTCAAGAAAGGCCACGGAAACAATAGTGTTTAGTTCAAAACCTCAAGGCCTCGAGCACCAAACAAAGAAAACAAAGCTAAAGCAGTTGGCAAGGATAGGTGAGAAAAACATAAATGGTGCAAAAAGGAGGATGCTTAACAGGCAAGGTGAAAAGGCCCAGACGAAGGTGTGCTCCAAAGAGAGCATGAACATAAATGCTAAGGCGACGGGTGCCAACCTTTGTATGGCACCTTAGGGCCCCATGAAGTTCCTCTCATAGAACTGTCAGGGTTTGAGGAGACCCCTGACAATCCATAATCTTAAAGGGATATGCAGATCCCATTCCCCCAAAATAGGTTTCTTTTACAAAACTAAGAACCAATCTCATTTGGTGGAAGGAACGCTCAAAGGATGTGGATTTAATAATGTGTTTATGGTGGACCTGCAAGGAAGAGCAGCAAGGGCAACCTTGGGTTGGAAAGACTAGGTGAATGTGCAACCATTGGTTCATGGCAACTAATTTATTATTTTTTCGGTTACTAAGCAAAGAATGAGGGAAGAATGGGTTGTAATTAGTGTTCACCTTCATAGTAATGAGAGGATTCAGCAAGAGCAATATGAAGAGATTTTGGGCCATATTAGAAATGCAGGTGATAGAATTGTTATCATGGGAGATTTCAATACTATATTTTCTTTTGATGAAAAAGAGGGAGGAAGTGATAAGTCACAAGCTTCCATAGATGTTTTCTTCGACTTTATTAAGTAAGGAGAAGTGGTAGATTTGGGCATGATGGGAAATGGATTTACTTGGTCGAATAAAAGCTATGGTTACTCATTCGTGAAAGGCTAGACCGGTTTATGGCCTCATCGGGTTGGAGGGGATCCTATGTAAAAGCTAAAGTGGTGAAACTTGAAGAACATGGCTCAGACCGTAATCTGTTACTGCTAGAATCTTTAACATATTGTTCAATGAAGGTGCAAAGATTTAAGTTCCACGAGCGGTGGTGTGCCATTGATGAAGTAAGATGAATTGCCTAAGAATCCTAGAACGTTGATGTGGTGAGATCACCTATGTTCAAGCTAGCTCAGAAATTAAAGCATTGCTGCTATGCTCTAGTGGATTGGCAGTAGGTTAGGAATGGAAATTTGAGGAGAAGAATTGAAGACCTGAAGAATGCAATCAATAACACAAGAAGCAGTGATGTGGAAGGAAGCAAGGAAGAGATGAATGCTCTTGAAAAGGAGCTAGTTGATGCTTATCAAATGGAGGAGCAGTACTGGAAGGAGAAATCTAGGGTCAATTGGCTAAAATGGGGTGATTAGAACACAAAATTCTTTCACTCCAAGTTTCAAGCAAGGAATTGAAGTAATAAGCTATAGGGCTTCACTACTAATCAAGGAGCATGGCAGAGAGCATTGCAATAGTTGCAGAAGATTATTTCAGAGACCTCTTCACATCTAATTCCCTTCTAGACCCGAATGAATACTTCAAAGAGGTTAGAACCAAGGTTACTAGCAGAATGAATAGATTCCTCATGAGATCGATTTCCAACACTGAAGTCAAACATGTTTCGCATTCTATTAACCCATAGGGAGCTCCAGGTGATGATGGCTTCACCGCTAAATTCTTCCAATTCTTTTGGGATATAATAGGAAATGATGTATGTGCTGAAGCAAAAAGCATTTTTGCAAGAGATAGATTATTGAAGAGTTTTAATCATACTCATATTTGACTTAATCCGAATGTAAATGGAGCCAATGACATGAAGTAGGTCAGGCCAATTAGCTTATGCTCAACATTTTATAAAATAATTTCGAAGAGTATGGTGCACAGGATGCAAGGCTTTATGTCCAGGATTATTTGTGCCAACCAAAGCACGTTTGTTAAAGGAAAACTTATTTTTGACAACATATTAATGGCTCATGAATGCATGCACTATTTGAAGAACAAAAGGGCGGGTAATTTATTTGAAATGGCTCTAAAATTAGATATGAGCAAGGCGTCTGATAGAGTTAAAGCTTTCTTTGGTTCATCATGCGAAAGCTAGGTTTTAATGAGTGTTGGATTAAATGGGGCTATGGATTATGTATCTATGATGTCTTATTATGTTATCATGGAAGGCCAACCTCACAGCTTCTTTAAGCCGAATAGGGGACTTCAGCAAGAAGATCTCTTATCACCATATCTCTTCCTATTATGTGTAGAAGGCTTCTCTTTCTTGCTCCATAAGCGAAACAAAATCAAAATATTCAAAGTGTAAGAATTAGTGGAAGATGCCCATCCATAAGCCACTTACCTTTTTGCAGATGATTCCTTATTTTTTAGCAAGGCTTCAGCTTTGCATTGCGCAAATGTCATGGAGGTACTGAGAATATATGAACATCATAGTGCATAGATGATTAACTTGAATAAGTCAGCCATCTCCTTTAGCTGAAACATTCCGCATAGACTTTGAACCAAATTAGCACAGCAAATGGGTATCCAGCATGTTGGAGCACATGATAAATATCTTGGACTCCTATCCATGATTCATAGATCAAAGAAGATGACATTTGCTTACATAAAAGAGAAGGTGGGGAAGAAACTTCATAGTTGGAAATGAAACCTTCTATCAGTGGGAGGCACAAAGGTCCTGGTAAAGGTAGTGGGAGAGGCAATTCTTATTTACTCATTAGCTTGTTTCAAGTTGTTGGAGACCTTAATGTAGGATCTTCATAGAATGATGATTAAGTTTTTGGTGGGACTAGCATGGCATGGAAAGAAAGCTGGCTTGGATCAGTTGGAATAAAATGTATAGGAAAAAAGGCATGGGTGGGCTTGGATTCAAGGACTGAAGGGCTATGAACCTTGCATTATAGGCGAAGCAATGCTGGAGACTAATAACAGAGAAGACTTCCTTAGTCTATAAGATCTTCAAAGGCAAGTATTTTAGGTATGGGGATGTCTTGTTAGTGGAGGTTGGTTCCAAACCTTCTTAGGCATAGCGAAGCAATCTTGAAGGGAGAAAGGTAGTTGAAAAAGGATTGAGATGGAAGGTTGGCAATGGTTCTAGTATATAGGTCTTCTAAGATCCTAGGCTCCCAACAAATTATCCTTTCTTGGTCCCGAGGAAGGTTCCCAATAACCCAAATTTTCCAATGGTCTAGTACTTGATGCTGGAAAATGGAATATGGAATGTAGAACTGGTGCAGGCTCTTTTCCCAGCAGAAGTAGCAGAGAGCATTCTACTGATTTTAACTTTAGAAGCAGATGATGAAATGGTGTGGTGCTTGAACCCTGGTGGTAAATACTCGATATCTTCTAGATACAAAGTGGCTTTTGAATTATTCCATCCACTTATAGATGTTTCCCTGATTACATGAAGAGTAAGGACATCTGGATGTCAATTTGGAAGCCAAAGGTGCTGCATAAAATCAAGACTTTCCTATGGAAGATTGTGCACGAAGGTATTCCAGTTAGGACAAATCTTTACAAAAGAATCCCAACTATTTCAGAGGGTTGTCTGAGATGTAATTTGGCCAAGAATCGATGGTTCATTGTTTGCTCAATTGCCCTTAATCTCATATGGGTTGGAGACTACTTCCCCTTTTCTTGTAGCCTTCTCCTCAAACCTTCGAGCACTTCACGAATTCCTAGCTTTCCTTGTTGGAATATTTGGATGGCTAGGAATCCAAAGATCTTTGAAAGAGTCAACACAAGGCCATAGGTCATTACAGGTTCAGCATTAAGACTTGAAGGGGAATTGTCAGTTATTAACACCCCTCAAATTTCTACTTCTTCAAGATAGACTTGTTATTTCTTTCCTACTTTCTGTAATGATATTGGGTTATCCCTATTTTCTGTTTTGTTGTGTGTCATTAGGATTGCTTGTATGCATTGATTCATCAATATAGTACAGTTACTATCTTTGTTAAAAATAAATAAATTTTTAATCACTTATATATTATTCAAATAAGAGAAATATGAAAAAAATAATGTTATTTGAATAAAGAAAAATAATAGAGAGAGAATATTAAGAATGTGTGTGTGTGTGTGTGTGTGTGTGGGAGAGAGAGAGAAAGAGAGAGAGTTAAATAAGTAATTAATGTAGATGGAAGTAAATTATAAAATTATCCAGAATTATATATATTGATTAAGAAAAGAGAAGGTTGGGTTTTATGTTCAACACAAAATATGAAGCTTGCTAACCTCTACATGAATTTATAGAGGTTAGCAATTATCATGTTGCCTAAAAAAGATCTCTAAGTTGTAATAAAATAAAGAAAGAAAATATTTCCAATTTTGTAATAGAAAAATACTTTCAAGCTCAAAATGCAATTATATGATAAACTAATATTTGCAAGAAGTAAAGATAATAGTTTGATTTTTTTTTAAACCTTCATTTTAGTCTTTTATTATTATTTTTTTTAGCAATTTTGCAGTGAGAAACTTTCTTCTAACTAAGGGAGTATTTGGTAACCTCAAAAATCAAGTTAATATAATATAAAATAGAACTAGTTATCTTAACTAGTATAAAAATGAACTAATTTTTAATTAAATGTTATTTGATTCCATAATTTAAAAAATTAGTTTTAACATGTGTTCCTCTTCTTCTTCTTTTGTACATTTTTTTATTATGTCATTAAAAAAACTAATGTAGTAGATGATGGTAGGTGGTGGTGGTGGCTAGCAGCAGTAGATAATGGTGGTCGACGGTGGCAGGCGGTGATGGTCGTCAGCATCGAATGATGGCAACTGCAGCGACGGCAGACAATGGCATGCGGTGGTGGTTGGCAATGATAACGACAAATGGTGGCAATGGACGGCAACAACAAACAGTGGCAAATGGTGGCGGTCAATGGCAACAAATGGCGGCGGACGGGGCAGGAGGTGGATGATGGTGGAGTGTGGCGATGAATGGTGATGTACAGCAGTTGAGGATAGCTAACAAGTAGTAAGAAGACATAAAATAGAAGAGAAAATTTTGGAATGAAATAAAATTAATTTTTTTTAAGAATTAATTTTAGGCCTAAATTAATAAAGCCTAATTTTAAAATATTTAGGTAATTATTAAATAATATTTATTAAAAATCAAGTTCTATTATACCTAATTATTTAATTTTTATAATTTGTCAAACAACGACTAAGATTAGATATATGTCTTGATCTAAAAAATTTATATGAGCTAATAATTTTGCCCCTCAAAATTTTAAGCTGAATGCCAGGAGCAATTTCTGCGGTCAACGAATATTGGAAAATCAATATTAATATGCAACCCCTAAACTCATCCAGATATAAGCCGAGTTTGGGCCTGTTACTTCGATTCCGCGACGAATGCTTCCAAAATGTTCGATCTGTTTTGTCAAAGTAATTGAAGTGAATACAACGATTACGTGATTGATACTCCAATTGACAGAATACTCAAGTGTCATGCATTCATGCCGGTTAGGGATGTTAATGGTTTTGGATTGATCCAATGAATCCGAAGATCCAAACTAGAGCGATGGAATTGGTTCGGATCGGTTTAGGTAATCGGTTCATTTTCAAGGTGGAATCAAACTAAATCAATTATTATTGATTCAATTCAGAATTTATGATTTTTCAATCCAATTACTCAAATATTCAATCCGATCACCTGATCAACTAATTTTTTTTTTAAATTTCTAATATTTCAAAATTTTACACTTAAGTTTTTAATAATATAGTCACTTTTTTATCATTTTATTAATATTTATTTAAGAAATTTATCTATTTACATCATTATTAAGTATATCATAATCAAATTTTATATTATTATTAGTTATTATAAAAATAAATTTTTTAAAAAATATATAATTTTTTATTTTTTATTTTAATCCGATGACCCGAACCAAACCAACCAAATCTTAATCGGATTGATTTGATTCGGATTGTTGTGAAAAAATTTAAAGTCCAAATCAAACCAATCCAATTAAATTTAATTGATTCAGATTTATTTTTTTACATAAATTTGATCCAAACCAACTCATTTACACCGCTAATGCCACTCTCCATAACCTGGTAGGAAGAAAATTGCGTCCTTCCATGTTTTCTCAGTTGCCATCCATCTCCACACGCATTAGCTTATCTTAATGTGTTCAATGGATATTCGCTGAAAGAATAAAGACTAAAACTTTATTTTATTCCTTCTAGAATATATTCTTTATCAATTTTAGTTATTTAAAGATAATTTTTTTTCCATTGTTTTAAAGTTTTTTAAAATTTTTTTATCATCCATTTATCTAGTTAAGTTTAATATTATTAAATTTAAATACTTTTTTTAATACTTGTTTGTTATAGTCAAAGATGATATGATACCTCTAAATCAGTTAAGTAAATTAAATTAATGTCATTTTGCAAGGCTTATACATTACTTGGAGGCTTGTGTGTGTATATTTAGAGTATTTATATATTTTGTTGAGATACATTTTAGCTAAACCAGATCATCTTGATCTAATTGATTGAATTAAAAATGTTATATTATCTTTTAACTTTAAAAATTAACTTTTGAAGTTGATATTGTTAAGCCCAAATGGATGGATGGATGAATGAAAAGATTTGTGAACTTCAAACTGTAAGGACTAAATTGATAATTATCCTTAAGAGTTTAAGTTACGTTTGGTTTGTGAAAATATTTTCTATTTTTATTTTTTGAAAAATATTTTTATTTTCAGATTTCCTGAATTTAGAAAATGCATTTGGTTCGTCTGTTTTCAAAAAAGAAAAATAATAAAAATATATTTGGTTTGTCTATTTTCAAAATACATTTTCAAAATCAAATTTGAGATAATAAAATTATATTTATTATTAAATAATAAAAATTGATATATATTTAATTTGCATATTTTGTTCTTCTACTAAAATCATTTATTAAAATAATAAATAACTCTACAGAGTTGCTAGTATTTTGGACAAAATTTCTAGTAAATTGTATAGATTTATCAGTAGTTTCAACAAAGTTAATAGTATTTTATGAAAAGTTACTAGCGATTTATGGGTTCTTTAAAATCAAATTTTATAAAGTATAAGATATAGAGAAATATTAAATTTATTTATTTAGGTATCCTTGCTCAATACTTGTTAGTAAATTAGAGAAGAAAAAAAATTACACAAATATCAAGCTTTTCCAAAAGTTACTAGTATATTGTATGGAATTAATAGTATTATAATGAATATTATTTTATTGCTAAGTTTAAAAAGTTGCTAGAACTTTTTGCTCTAAAATGATAAATCATAGGTATTACATGCACTATATATAGTAATATATAATTAAATACTAATAATACAAGGAAATTTTCACTACAAATGATATCTTTTGCTATAGAGTGGAGCAAGATAACCAGGCTTTACAAAATAAAATTGTAAAATTTTCTTGAGCAACAAGATAACATTGTTTTGTCATAGAATTAAATTGTAATATATTTTTTTTCATAAAATATTTTATGTAGAATAATTTTGACTTATCTATTTAATTTGAAATATTTTAATTAAGTTGTTTAAATTGTTTCGACAAAAATAATTAAAAGTTAATCGAAATATAACTAAGGACAAATAAAATAATAGAAGTAAATTTTAATTTATATTATAATATTAGGAAAACTTTTTGTTAAATTACGTTAAATTCTATAACAATTTTTTATTGGTTCCCAGAAATTCTATAACAGTTTTAGTAATAATAATATTATTATTAGAATGTTTACCAAAGCTTATGTATCTTTAATTTAAGATTTAAGATAAAATATGAATAAAAAAAGATTTAAGATAATAATAATAATAATAATATAGTGATAAGTATTAAAATAATAACAACAATAACAATAATAATAATAATAATAATAATAATTCCTGCCACAAAAAGTCAAAGAGTGACATACACTCCATTACTCCAATGTGAGTGGAGTGATGCAAATTTTGTGTGTAGAAGACAAAAAAAAAAAAAAAAGATGGTCTTCTTGTATCAGGAATCGAACAGGTGACATTATAAAAAAAAATAGAGGAGGTTCCTAATTACAATAGTGCTACCGCTTCTTCTTTAAAAATGTTTTCAACAATAAAATCGGAAAGGCTGCAGACATGAAATTGTCGTTTTCAATTTTGTGTCTTCTTTGAAAGATATTTTCACGAAAATATTTTCTTTGATGTTCAACAAACATGTTTTCATGTTTATTTTTTATTTTTACTTAAAATAGAAATAAAAATGAGTGAATCAAACATATCCTAAGTTTTTGGTTTTATTTTTATATAATTGATTTTAGATAGAATTAATTTTATTAAAATTGATTTAGTTAGAATTCATTTTGAAGTAAAATAATTATGGGTGCATTTGTTTCAGATTTTGAAAAAAATGATTTTGAAACTTAAATTTTATATATAACTAAAAAAATTGAAAATTAATTTTTTTCATAAGCTATTTTTTTCAATTTATCCAAAAAAGCTGAAAACGAATTGTTTTTGAGAATCTGATTATTTTTAAAAAATTATCCAAATATATGAAAACTGATTTTTTCAGTGAAAAAGTGATTTTTTTATCCCAAAAAAACACAAACAAACGCACTCTATGTTTAATAATTTTTCTAAAAATAATTCTGATAAAAAATAAAAAATTTTCACTTTTCATAAAATCAATTTTAAAACCAAGAATTGATTTTGGACATTATAAAAAATTCATAGAATCAATTCTGGGGCAGAATTGATTCTAATCTTTGCAATCGAATATCCAAACATGTTGCAACTTGACAAAAGCTGTCTTTGAGATACCAAAGCATAATTTTACTCAAGAATAAAAGGGAGAAATTGTTCAATTAGAGCGACTGATGATCAAATGAGCCAAACCTGAATAATCTAACATAATGTATGAGTTGCAACGAAGAAAAAAGACTTGACCCGAATTGATATGGCCAAACACAAGTGAGTTCACAATGAGCCGTGTTCACCTCACTTGCAACTTGCAAGTATAAAAAAAAATGTCATTACCAACCTTTTAAAATAAAATAAATTTAATTTAAGTAATTATTATTATTCTTAAAATAAAAAATATGAATAAATATACCATTTTTTTTTAGTTAACGCCCGTACATCTTCGATAGGAAAAGAGGGTTCATATATCATAAATCTGAGATATCAAATTCAAGTGCAGTTAATGAGAGGTGGACAAATTTATCATTAAGCTGGTGCTTCAACTGCATAGCAACTTGAACAACTCACAATTCACATCCGCTTTTAATGGGATTTTTATTTTTTAGTGGTCAACAGCTTATAAATGGATTGGGCCAATATTTACCAGTCCATATTATATTTAAAACCGTACGTCACTCCATGTGCGATTCATGAGCCCAAATACGCGGCCAACTAATTTGGACGAAGAAAAAGCCCAACGGCACAGCACAACCGTTTGGGCCATTACAGCAAGAGAGGAACAATGGTCTGCATACAGCAAACGACGTCGTACAACCGAATGACGGCGAGGTTTTGCACACAGCCCCCAGTCCAGACCCACGGCCTCGTCAACCTCTAGCGGCGGCATAGAAGCTCATCCCGTGTTGGAAGAAGAATTACGAAGTAAACGGAATAGCTGAAGGGTTCAAAGGTTGTGCGCGAATTTGCTTCGGAGGCAATAATAAACATGGCAATGGCAATGGCAATGGCATCATGGTTGCAGAGAATCGTCAGAAGCGGAGGGTCCAATTTAGTAGTCTCAACAACAGCAACGCTCCCGCAACGTACACCTTATTCTTCTAGATTCTTCTCCAAATCAAACCCTTACGTTGGTACCTAACATTTCCATCCCCTTTCCTTCTTCTGTTGGTTAAATCGGAGCATCGTCGGAATTGCCCCCATGAATCGCTGGAATCGTGAATCGAACCATGTTCAACGATTCTGGTTGTGGTGGTGCACTCTGTTTGTAACAGCCCTACGATTTTTCGTTTTTTTTTTCTTTTCACCCCAACAAAAGAGGAAGCATGTTAGCATGTCATGACGCTCCGTTCTGTATAGCGGGTTGTGAGAAAAACCCATTTGATAGCCTTTTGCGTCAAAACTCCAGCTTCTGTTCGTGCTTCTGCTTCCCCCTCAATTTTATTTTATTTTATTTTCTACTGCCATATTCTCTTTGATAGAGTCATTACATTTATGACTATGCATCATTTATCAGTTGTATAATATATCTCATGCTCGTTTCCATTATATCTTCTCATTACTCTGTTATGACTTGATGATTAATGATGAATACGTGTTTAACTATGAGTATTTTTTATTTTTGAGCATATATATATATATATATATATATATATATATATATATATATATATATATATATATATTCCCATATTCTTCAGTATAGTGGCCATCATGCCATCCGCTATAGTGATTTCATCCATGAGAACTTAGGAATATAGCTTTATTTTAAGTTTCTTCGCCAAGACTTGTGTTTCTGCTGTGTTTTAAAATTCTTTATTCTTCCGAAATTGGGGCAACATTGGCATTTTAATCCTTCGAAAACTTCTCCCATGTAATGTGAATGATTGTTTTGTTCTTGTTGCTGCAGTCAAGGTTGGAATACCGGAGTTTCTAAATGGAATTGGGAATGGAGTTGAATCCCACGCTGCAAAGATTGAATCTGAATTCGGTGACTTCCAGAAGCTACTCGTTACTCGCACCCTCAAACTCAAGAAGCTTGGCATTCCTTGCAAACATGTAATCCTTTTCCACATCCTTGTTCCTTGTCCCTTACTCGCTCTCTCTGCTATGTGCTATTATGTATAACTGTTGTGTGTGTCCATGTGTGACGTGTGATGCGTTCCTTTGCTATTTCTTGTTTCCATAACATATATATTACTAATGCTTATTAATTGGTTCTTTTCATTGTCTAGAATTTACCAGTGTTCGTCTTTTTAGAGTTTACTAGTGTTAGATTTAGTCTCAGAAATATATCTTTTTGGTTTTTGATTTTCTGTTTGTATGGACTGGCCACTTACCTATGTCTCGCCAAATTTTGTCCTAGTAAGCTAATATCACTTTTTCAACCCGTGGTTGTAAAATTTGGGGTATTGGGTATTAACCACAAGGTTCATGGGGTTTTCCAGCAACAGTTCGAATTCGATCTCACCTAGTAGGATAAGGTTTGGTTGTTATGTTGTTGTTGTTAGGTATCAACCACAAAAAGAACTTGCCTATTCTACCTAGGTAGGATACTAGGATTGCCTGCAGAGGAAGAAGATATTACCTTTCATCTGGGAAAAACAATTGCTAGTCCTAATGGACCTAATAAAGGCATTGGATTGGCTTGTTAACTATTGTTAGATTAAACTACATTGAACTGTGTTCTGCTTGAATCTTTAATTCAGAAGGCAAAATAGTATCATAACCTTGAAATCGATAAAAAATATTGTGGTTAGCATCATAAGCTTAAAGTGAACTTGAATGAGGGCTTTGATGCTAAGATTATCAAAGGCCTTCTGAAAGTCTTTAGGATTTATAGTGCTGTTTTGTTGTCTTACAAAATAAATTTTTAAGAGACATAATAAAGTAATTTATGCGCCTTCTCCTAACAACTTAAGCTTTTAGGAGAGTTTGTTGTTGACATGATATTAGAGTTTTCTGACCGAGTGTTCATGACTTTGATCTATGTTGCCTCCATTATTTCAAATAAAAGTTGAATTTTAACACATGGTAAAAAATGGGTTTTGCACATTATCCACGATTCAAGCCCAAAGGACTCCAGCATGAGGGGGGTTGTTAGAGCTGTAGTAAAGGAATTCATGAGCCTTCCTTTAACAACTCACGCTTTTAGGGAAGTTGGTCCTTGGCATAAATTACCTATCTAAAAATCTCTAGTGCTTTTGAACTTGGAGCTTTTCTGTCCTAGTCATTTTTCCCCTCTCAATACCTACTTCTTTTTCTATAGTACCTTCCTGCTGTGTCATTAAGCCATTGGACTGGCACTCTCACTATTAGAAAAGCGTGAACTTGTACACTGAAATGACCCCAACTCAAGACAACAATCTCAATACAGAAATAATTCCTCAATATATCAGTAACAGAAATAACCAGTTCAGATCTGCGAATAATCCAAATTCAGGAACTCTTTCAGAAAAAAATTCATGTCTAAGCTGTCATCAATCAACAGAAGGGAATCAAGGAAAAAAAAGTAAATGAGCTTGAGGTCAGCTTCAAGAGGTTACTGTTATATTGAACTAGACACACCTGCATTCATGTTGTTCGATAGAAATGAGAGAAGAATTCTGGTAAAATGGGACTTAAGGGAAGTGAGAATTTCAGAAAGTGAAAGGAAGACTCAGAGGGAATTTTAGAGAATTGACACACCATCCATACGCCTTTCCTCTGATTTTCCTTCCTTAAATCGATGGCCATGTGTCCCACTTCCCCAACTAACTTTTCTTTTGGCTCTTTTTGCTTACTCATCACCTCATGCTGATTGGTCATATCCTGATTGGGCTTTGTTGCTGCCAGGTCCATTACATACACATAGCTAAAGATTAAGTGATTCAGTTTTTCACATATGTCTGTGTGGACTAAGCTGTTTGGTGTACTGTCATCTTCATCCAGGCATATACCTGTGCTTGGTGAAAAGTTATATAATTCTATTACAGGCGTCTGAGATGCCTATAGGTGTGTGATTCCCATCAATTACAGCTACCACATGCCTTCTTAAATATTTAGGGACTCTGGCATTATAAGTAAACAAGATTAGGCATTATCAACGTAAATTACTGATTGTGTTTGTTGTTGTTCTTGTTTTTTATCAATCTATTTTTTTTTTTTTTTAAATTTCAAACATGGGGAATTCTAGATGGTAATATCTCTTCTATCTTACACTGGTGTATCCAAGATGGATGTGCACCAGATAAATCCTAAATATGTTGTTAACTCTAGATATTGGAAATGAAATGACTCTGTCATGGTAGTCACGTCTGGTAGCTGGCGAGACAGTTCTTTTTTGTCGATCTTAGGATCTTTTGATGGGGACTAAAATGATCAATTTTTACTTTTGGCAGGACTGGAGGTTTTGTAAGGTTACCTTGATTTAAAGATGACATTAATTTGATTTCTTTTGCTCGCAAAGCATACAATTGTTTAGTCCACTCGCAAACTCTTGCTAAAACTAGTTTTTGCTTTGCAGAGGAAGTTAATATTGAAATACGCACACAAGTACAGGCTGGGATTGTGGAGGCCACGTGCTGAGCTCATCAAAGCCTGATTAGTTTCCAAGTAGTAAGGTAAGACCAAATCCTAAATGTTTAGCTGCGGCACTGTGTGGCAATGCTGGACACTGCATGAAAAGATCATGCCATTGGCTCTGCATACCCACCATCTCTTTCATGAGGTTGATCTCTTGTGGACAAAGTTTGGTATTTATATTAAGTAGAATGGACATCTTTTAATTGACAGCATGTGTTTGTTATGTCATATTTCCAGTGATATCACTGCATTTTCCGGTTTTTAATCGCTAGATGATCCACACTATGTGCATGATTTGACTGGACATTATCTCATGTATGATGTTGTCTTGGCACCTCCTTAACTAGGATATGTTTTAGTTTGTTGGGTTACAAATCAGGATACTTTTTTTTTTTGTTTTTTGTTTTTTGGGGGGGGGGTGGGTTTCAGACCTGGATAAATGTATAATTTACATTCCTATGCTTCGTTTTTTGAAAAAAATGGAAATTTCTCTGCTTTTGAACCTCTTTTTATTGATGGGCCAATACTTAGTTTTAAACTCGGTAGAGGCTAAGCCTTTGCTTAAGGATGGGCCGAAAAATGGAGACATTTGGTCATTTGTGTTCATTTGGTAAAGGCCAATCACTGTACAGGTTTGGTACGAAGCGAGAATCAGGGGTTAGTGGTTTGGATCCATTTTGACCCTTAAACAAGTGTTTAGCGATGCATATTTATATGAAAATGAGTCTTCTAACCCAAAAAGAAAAAAAAAAAAAAAACAAAACAAACGAAATAGTCTTGCTTAACCATTTTTATGTGAAGTAAATTACTTCTTTGAGAAATAAACTTGGAACTTTAAATCAATACCGTTAGCAATTGGGATTCAAAATCGAGATTTCACGACAAAAAAAAACCAAAAAAAACTCGAGATTTGAGCCTATGCTCAAAAGGAGGGGGAAAAAAAAGCAGAAAAGATGCTATACTTTGCAAGGTAATGAGTACTGCATGTGAGTAGGGATGTCAAAATTCCCCGTTTGATGGGGATCCCTGCAAGGACTGCCTCATTGGAGATTTTTCTCTTGCAAGGATGGGGATTGTGGTAAAAATCCCCCTAAGGCAAATTCAGCGTATGGGAAATTCTTAAAATGCCCTTTATATATATATATATATATATATATATATATATATATATATATATATATATATATATATATGTGTGTGTGTGTGTGTGTGTGTGTGTGTGTGTGTGTGTGTTATACTTTTGTGACATCTCATGACGTTTTTTTTTTTTTAAAATAAAAAATATGTAAGTTAGACTATCCAACCCACATTACCTAGCCCAATTTCAAAATTTAAAAACCCATCTAATTTAAACTATCCACATGGCCCAGACCTATACCTATACTTTAGTTTTCATTTTCTCTCTAATCTCTCGGCTACCATCTCTCCCTCTGCCTCACTCACTCCTCTCTACCCTCACTTCTTCCTCTTTGCCTTCACTTCCTTCATTCCCAGCCTCATCGATGCTGCCGACGGTACTCTTGGCTTTCCTACATCTACAATTCTTCGGCAACTATGGACTGCAAGCAAGCCACAACACCACCTCTCCTGGTGGCGATGGCGATGGCAAAGCCAACTCGTGGTCCATCTTTGGCGAGATGACTGTGAATTGCCGCCATTTCCGCAAATCTGTGCTTTACTTCTTTCGTGCATGCTCTCCATAACCATGATCTATTGTTGTTAATTCATAGTTGTTTCTTTTTTTTTTTTTAGGGCAAATGATATGCTGTGTTATTGATTTTTTGTTTTTTGTTTTTTTTGGATATATCATCTATTGTTGATTTGTTGCTGTTGTTATTGTTAGATTGAGAAAAAGAAATTTTTTTACTAAATTTGGGGATCCTCGCTGGTATCGATGGGGAAGCGAGGAAAGTAGAAACCCCCCCCCCCCACTATGAGGAAGGAGGATGGGGATGGAGACGAGTAGGGTTTGGGGTAGCGAGGAGGCACTTCCTGCCTCTACCTCACACTGGTGACATCCCTACATGCAAAGTGTATGTGTAATCTCAATGATTAAAATGTTGAGCTGATGTTTGCGAAGGATTAATATTGTAGCCTTTATTCAAAATGAATTTTACCATTGTCTCACATGTAGCAAATTATGGTTTGAATTTCAGGAGAAGTGTCTACTCTTAGTGAATGTTCAAGTTTGGTTTAGGAGGGAAAGGAAAGGAAGGGAAGGGAAGGTTTATAAGGATTTTACCTTGTTCATGAGTTTTATTTATTAAAAGAGGAAGGCATTTGGAGTTTTAACTAACTTTTTAAAGCTCTCTAAAATTCCCCATTTCATGGTTCTCCCAACTTTTAAAGTTTTGTTGAGATTTGAATTTATTTACTTATCTATCCCTATTGAAATATTAAAATATTATTTTTACTAATCCATTTTAATTTTATTTAAGCTTTTCATAGAAATTATATTTCCCTCTTAACTTTTTTATCAGATTTCAATGAAATTTGTTCTCTCTTAAAAATATTCTTAAAAATGAAATATTTTTAAATTTGTAAAAATATATAATGTTTTCTAAATCTTTTTAAATTAATATTATTATAAAACATATTAATTATACATAATTATTTTAGTAAAAGTTAAATTATAAGTCTTTCATTTCCTTTTTCTTATTAATTTTAAACTCATGAATAAGGGTAGCTAAAACTCTCTAAACCCTTTCCTTTCTCCGTAACTCGCGAATACATTCTTAGTATGTAATTGTGTTTCAAGCAAGATTATCTTTAGGAAAGGACATTTGTGGGAAACAAAAAAAAAAAAGGAGGGGGGGGGGGGGGGGGAAAATACTTTACTCTTGTCACTTAAGTGTTGTTCCAGTTTCTGCCGACTATATAAATGACAGGTCTAGAATATGAAATATGAAATACTCATGGTATAAGAATAGAAAAAGAAGACTCTTGATATTGAGCATTTGTGAGTATTCTGTATTGTCATAAAAGTTGGGCATTAGGGCACCAAATAAGAATCACATTTAATTCAAACTTCATTCCACCGTCGGTCTATATTTATCTCTGTCATGGATGGTGGGGTATCCAGCTTAACTCTCGAGTACTCTGGAGAATAGATGCTGCACTGCACTTCACAGAGAGAGAGAGAGAGAGAGAGTGATGAGATGATAAGAACTTGAGAAGAGGAGAGGGTACCATGGCCCCTTATGGGAAGTTCGGATTGGTGGGAAAACAGTGACAGAAGAGACATCCAAAGAGGTGGCGGGTCTGGGCAAGCCGCAATTAAGGGACCCTCTGCATTGAGTGTTTTTGTCCATCCTTGAAGGAGGCCACGTGTGGCAAGTGACACTAGGGGCCCAATCCCAACACAGGTAGTTGTTGTATTTGTGTCACAACCCCTTTACCTTTTGTTTGTTTCCCTAATTTTTTATCTTTGCCTTTCTCAACCACCACCACCAAGGAACCAACAGCCACCACCAAGCTTCATCTATTTCTTCTTTGTCTTTTTACAACAATTAATAACTTTTCTAATCATACTTGAACTTCAAACAAAATTACATAAACAACTGCTTATGTTTTTATGTGAAATCGTACAAATATAGAAATTAAAGAAATGCACAAATATTGATATTTTATTTTTCATCAATTATCAGAGGGAATTTTTTTTTTCTTAAAGAAAAGGGAATTCGAGTAATAAAACATGCTTACGTTACAATGGCATTTAAGTACATGGTGTTGTGTGCGCCCCCACGGCACGATGTACATTGAAAGAATAAATGGGTGAAGCAGGTTTGTTTGACACACATTTTGTCGCATATTGGGTTTGGGCCCAACCCGATGTGAACCCTCTTTTTTGGGAGTATTAGGGGGTTGTCGATGGACTCTGACAACTCAAAAGCGATTCTTAAATTGTCGTTTACTAGCTGCACTATTATCTCACTCTTCCCCACAGCCAATTGAATGAAAGGTTGGGCTTAACTGCTAAACATCGCCAAACCAACCAAATAAGCCTTATATTAGGTTGCAGTTGGAGGTGTGGTATGGTATCTATTTAATCTCGAGGTGCCATTTGGCTTCTTTCTTTAATCCTAATTGCAAAACTGAAATTTAGCAAAAATAAATGCATTAATTAAAATTGCCTAATTGGGATTTAGTATAGAGGTAGTGTTTTTCGCCGACAATTTGTGCTGCCTTTTTCTGTTGTGCTGGTTTTTTCAGTTGCTACATTTGAATAAAACTTTTTTGTATTGTGTTTATCGAAGTTTAGGGTACCATGATATGGATCGTTTATCTTGACCTCCTCCTAAACCGAGATTTTCCCGTTGTTAATAAAGATAATTTCAAGATATCGATATTGAACTAGCAGACACATGCATGTACCCAATAATAAAGGTGTTGAATTGAAAGGGTCATCCTTGTTTTTTCCCCCTTTTTGTTGGGCCAGTAGCTTTGATTGATGAGACCGAAGCAAAAATATAAAAAATCGCGAGAAATTGTTGGTTTGGTTGGCTCAGGATTGAGGAATATGCGAACGCTTCCCTTTGATCCAACTGTGACATGTCACTATTTATTTTTGCGTTGAATGTGACATGTCATTTGGCGGCACATGGATACAGTTATACAATTGCAGATTCAGGTACCTCATCTGAATTTCTGGATAGAAAGCGACACCCCAGGAAACAGGGCATGTCTGCACACCACGTGTTGTAATATTGTCCAAAAAAATAAAAAATAAAAAGCAGCCATGAGAAGAGTCAGACAGAATTTTCGAAAATTTTGGAGTTTTTTTTTTTTTTTTTATGTGTAATAACTTATTTTAGGAATCAAATTAAATGGGATTAAGCTTGGCAACAACTAGAATAAGACATTTCAATTTCAAATGTTTCCAATATATATATAAATTTTGGATTTTTTTTTTTTTAATGTGTAATAACTTATTTTATGAATCAAATTAAATGGGATTAAGCTTGGCAACAACTAGAATAAGACAATTCAATTTCAAATGTTTCCACTATATATATATATAATCACTTTGCACAGAACCATTATACATTGTCAAAACTATTGACATTGACTTGTAATAACTCTTTAGATAAAGTTTGTGTGAAATATATCATATCAACAAGTAAATTAAAGTAAATGACTATCGTTCCTATGAAGATTGTGCAATCAATTAGTAGTTTATTTCTAATAGTGACTAGTTGAGCGATGAAAGATTAAAATTGAGAATAAAATTAATTAAAAATATAAAGCCAAATAATTATTGGGAGGGTCTCTTATTCGTTAGAGATAGCAATATGAGTTAAGTCCATTGGGTTGATCCACTCAACCCACAATTTTTGGCAAGCTGTGTTGATATTTTTAATTTGCAAAACTTTTTCAACTTGCATGACCCATTGGTTGATCTTTTTTTTCATTTTTTTTTTCCTATTGACACTACACAACATTTGGGCCAAGAGGCCCATACACTACAACACACTCACTTCACTCATGCTCCCAAACACTTCTGGATAAAAGACCCCCCCCAAAAAAAAGACACTTCCAAATAATGACTTAAAAAAAAAAAAAAAAGAGATGCTTCCAAATAAATAACTACTAATATAATGTTAAAGAATGCATCGTATGCAAAATATACGCTCAAGACCTCATTGTGAAATGTGAGTTTCTTAATAATCTATTATGGATTTATGGTTAATTTGTGAAGTGAGCATTTGTGACATGATTTCAATAGGAAATGATTCTCATGTTTCTTTCTCAATTGACAGATTTCACATATATATAGTTAGGAATATCAACAACTAACAACCCATAAACAAATTCTTTCTTTGATAGATAATTTAATCCAGAGAAATGGAAATACCCAAAGCGAATATGCCAGAACCAATTTTCATCTGATGTCACTGAATTCAAGCAAGAAAAAAAAATTTCATGTTGAATTTTCAATGGGAAAAGTTGAATTGGAGTCATATTTACATTGGTAATAAGTCTCTTATTCCTATCAAATATTATGCAGTATCCATGATGCATATGCATATTGTAATCTTTCTCTGACAATTATTCCATACTCAATAAATTGTGATGAAGATCAAGAGCATAAAATACATCAGATATAAAATTGTAAGAGCCATCTTTCAATTTAATCGATATCTAACCTTTTCTCAAAATAGGAATATTTGTGTTGCTGCCAATTTTTACTATTAAATTAACAATTTTATCAAGTGAAGAGAATAACTCTTTTTTCTAAGCCATATGGTTATTACATCCGCTATCTAAGTACCATGCATTTTCATCTTTTATAAAAGAATTGTTTGCCAAAAATAAACTTTCTGAATTAGCATTCTCACCAATATTCTAGTATTGATTTTCTACAACATTTGCTTGATTGTTGTAATAATTTTGCTTCATGGATTTGAATTTGTAATCTGCTGCTTTATTTCCAAACTTCTCACAATGAAATCAATTAAAGTTTGTTTTTTGTTGGTAATAAGTGACTCTTCCTTTTCCTTGATTAGCAGACCTACTCCTTAACTACTTGGTCTGAAATTGTTGCATGTTCTCTTCCTCTAAAATTTTCTCTCCCTCTACCTTTAAAATTTCCTTTGCCTTCATTGTTGTAGCCATGATTGCTTCTTTCTCCATCTTGGCTTGATTCTACAAATTTATTTATATTCACTTGACTCTTCAAGGCTTCTTCATTTGACTTTTCTCTTTAAGGCTTCTTCATTTGACTTTTCTATCTTTTCCAAAATTATGGTCATGTGGCTTTTCTATACTTCCCTGCAACTTTGTAATTGTCATCGTGTTTGCATCATGCGACTCATATTATTATAGTCACCACATGATCAAATTTGATTGACATCGTGCGAAGGACTTTTTCAACCACCTTGTTGTTTGGTATCTCCTCTCCATATACCCCTGTTTTAACACTAGAAAAAAATATTGTTCAACATTTTTTGAGTTAGGCATTTCCATCATTTCATATTCCCTACATAGAGGCTACAATGTGGATTTCTACGCCTTATCCGCTCCTTTGTAAGATTGCTATAATATATCGCATGCTTTCTTGGTAGTTTTGGCATTGATAATTTTGTCAAATGCTAAATAATCAACTCCATGGTGAATTTGAGACAAAACCAACCAATCTTTTCTTTGAGCAGTTACATCAACTCCTTTTTGTATTTTTGGTTCAACAATACTCCAAATATTGTGAGCCTTTAGATGCATAGACATCAAAATCTCCCAATAGTTATCATGTTTCCCATCTAGTATGGGACCCGATCAAATTAATAATATTATAATTATTTGTTATAGTGACTCTAAAAAATAATTGTATGGGAACACTCTTGTTCTACACAAACCTCTAAAATCAGGCGTTGGATCTTATCCAACTTTGACATCAAATGTAAAAAATAAGAAAAACTCATGCACATACCCACACGTGAATAAAGGGATAAAAAATTCTCAATTCAATTCATTTTCTCTCTTGTATTGTAATTAGTACAATGGGTGCCTTTTATAGACAAGGTATGGCATGAAAATAGTAAATGGAAGAAAATTGTAATAGCAAATCAAGGTATGCCATTTTGCTAATTGTAGGAATCATAGCAACTTGGTTTAATGTCTATCAACATAAGTGAGAGAGTAGTAGAGGTGCTGAAGGAATGATAGAAGGGGATGATAGGAATGTGGTCAGTGGTGAGGAAGAGTCACTTGTCGCAGCTAGTAAGGATGAGATTGTGCGGCTATTCTTGTAGTGACAAAAGGTAGGAGTTCATGATAACAAAGAAATTAGAGTTGAGTGAGAAATGTCATTGGATATTTCAAGAATGGATGGTGAGATTGGAAGTAAGTTTTAGACTTACTTTTGGAGTAAACTAATCCCCATACATACATGCATATATAGATACATATACTCCTTAATTTTAATATATTGATAGTGTAAAGTGTTTTATATTAATTAATCAATCACATCTCATTATATGTGTAACTTTTCTAATAATAATTATAAATTTCAATCACTTTTAATAATGTGGCAATACATTATTGAAAGATTGTGAAAAGAGTATTACACTAACAAGACTAAGAGCCACATGTGGGCCGGGGAGATAAACTATTGGTTTATTTAATAAATATAGATGGAATAATTAATGTGAATTGACTATATAATAGAAATAAAGTATTATTTATTCATGGTAAACTGAAAGCCTGATAATATAAAAAAAACGAAAGTATATCGGCTTTATGACCATTTGGAATGTGATGTAACCATACGTACGTCTAATATTGAAATATGCTTTATTCTTTTGTTGTCATATTTGTGTTTTCCCTTTTTTACACCCATCTCATTTTCTGCACTTGTTTTATTTTTTTAATTGGGCTGCTTGTTGGTGTTGTTTGATTGGTTCTATTTCTCTTGAAGCTTCAATGTAAGATTGACTTTTCATCTAATGTAGATGTGTGAATTACTTCTATTGCTGTCTTTCTTATGCCTTTGTAAATAATGTCTTCATCCGATGATATTTCTTGTATTTATTTGTACTTATTTTTCTTGTGCTTTTATGGGTATGAGCTCTTCATCGGATGATATTTCTATTGGTAAATGTGGTTCTAAATTATGTTAGGGATGAATGCTAGAAATGAAATTTCTTTATTTAATGTCAAAATGGTAGTCTTGTTACCTGTTTGATTTGTTTAAAGAGTGGCCGAACTTTTGAGTTTTTGCGGATTGTAGAGTAATTAGAGAATAAGAGGTTGAGGATGTAACATGTATAACCTATAGTTATATATAATTTTGAAGAAGCAGAAGCTCGATGGTATGTGGTGGAAATAGTGTAACAGATTTTTTAAAAATCTTTAATAATTTTGCAGTTATGATATATTCTTAAGTTGTGTTTAAGACAATTATTTGGTTTCATAAAAAATGTAGAAGGTAGTTTCTTGGAAAGCATTTTTTACGGAACCAAAAAAATTTTCAATGTCTTAAAAAACTATGCATACAAAAATTATATTTATTCTTTGAAAATGCAGTTTCATTTTTTAGGTATCTACTTCAGTATTATCTTTTATTGATCAGGAAAATAATTTTTTCGAATTGTAGAGACTTTTAGAACAATATACATGTTTTGTAATAAATATAGAACACAATACATATCTCCTTGAAATTTCATAAAATGAAGAAAATAAAAAATAAAAATATAAAGTTGTCAAATGTTTTTCATAAAATAGATAGAAAATAAGCGTTCGTTGTTAGCAATTTTTGATTCTAGGTTGGTTCTTTTCCCATTACATTTATATTTATGAATATTTGAATTCAAAAGCTGCCCAAAGTTTCATAAATTCATTGCTGGAAATTTGTACATAAATAGGCAATTATTGTCATTGCTTATGGCTAAATGTTTGAGCATTAAAATGCAATGATCTCACATTCTACAATTTGAATATTCTATTGCAAATAATAAATAGAATAAACACAATTAATTATGATATGTAACTGCCTACAATAAATCAGTGGTGATATAATATGTCACCTAGGGACTGCATGTTAGATACTAGGATATGACCACAAATCTTGTGCCAGTAGATATCACCAAAATCCTGGTTATTTATTTGGCTGCTACTATTTTTGCATATTTCTTGTTGCAATTGATGGCCTAGGCCTGATTGTGGATAAAATCTTGTGTTTGGCTTGTTTAATGCTTTGGCATGTTGGCCTTTATAGAATATTGTAAATTACAAGCTCTGTAAATAGGCCTCAAGCTAGACCAAGTTTATAAACAAACCAGGCTTAGACTGAAAAAAAAAAAGATAAAAAAAGCCTTTAACAGGCTACAGGGCAAGCTTGGACTGATTTGTTACTATACAGGCTTAGCCTATTTTCACCTCTACTTTTCCACAACATCCTATATAGAAGGCTTATGGTAATCATCTTATATGCTTTTTCAAACTAAATTACAACCAAGTAAAGTTGGTTGAGGAAAATAAAAATCATTAAACCTCTTTGAGTAGAAACCAAGTTGTTTTAATTTTTTTTTTTTTCTTTTTTTCTTGCAGTTCTAGCAATAGATTTCATACATTATCAATTTTCTTTTTCCAAAACAAAATCGGAAAAGAAAAAGAGATAAACATAAAAGAATGTAAAGTATCCCAAGCAAAATTAATGGACAAAATAGATTACATTACACAAATCCAATAAAAAACACCATTATAGTCTTCAAGATAATGTAAAATAAGAAAATGGCAATGAAATAAACACTCACTATGAACAATGACATCATAAGAACCAATTTACAGTCTTTGGTAGATACATGCGTCGCGTATATTTGCAAAAGTTAGAATTATATAAAATACCATGGTGGACTGTGGTGCCAACACGGCAGGCGAAGATGCCAAGCGCGACATTAGGTAGGATGATGATGGTGGGGCCAGCATTGCTGTAACGGATGACGCAGCTCCTTATCAATGCTGATGGCGGCGGCAGCACATTCCGAGCTTGCAATCCAAACAACTGCAAGTGAGTTGTGGTAAGGGAGTTGAGGGGTGTCGGACTATCAGGGGCTGAGATACTGCAGAACGTGAATTGGGGAAAGGGTATATTGTCATAGGCTAATTCCTTCATTTTGTAGACCACAAGATCAGCTTCATAATAGCAATGTCTTCAATATCTAGCCAAAATGATACTTCTTCACTGTACTGAATTGCCTCTACTCAAAACCAATCCTTGTCGTGTTGAATTACGAAGAAAAAGCACCTCTCAAAAAGGCCCTCTTCATATACTGCTGACGTATATCATTCCTACTGTGTTATAACAATTTGCTCCAATCCTTGTTTACCAATTAATGTGTAAGAATCCAGTTCAGAGTCTAGTTCCAACATTTAGTTGGGATTAATCCTTGTTCATATACATCATTACTCCATTCATATGTGTGTATGTGTTATAGGTGTTACTGACTCGATCTGATCCGACCCAATAATCCATCCCAACTTAAAGTTTTTTGGACTTAGTTTGGGTTGTAAAATTTGATCCTGTTTAACATTTGGGCTGGGTTTCGGGTCATACTTTGGGTTGGGTTGGTCAAGTACAAGTACTTCTTTATAAATTATAATTTTTTTAAAAAAGTAGTGATAAATTATAAGATTTTTATACTTTAATTGATATGTATTACATAACATGCTATTAATTTTGTCTTGATATAATTTATTTTAAAATATGTGCTATAAAACATATCTTGAATTTGTTTTTTACTTTCAAAATTTTGACTTTACCATACATAATATCTAAATCTTTATATGTTCACTAAATATCAAGTTGACTCGCTTCGACCCAGTCATTAGTTGGGTCTTTATCGAGTTGGGTTTGTATTCAAAAAAATGGTCCAATCAAAAAACGGGTTAGGTTCAATTTTGCTTTACCTTTGCCTAACCCTGGCCATGTACACCCTATGTATGTGTATGGGCACACACGCGTGTGTGTAATAAAATGTCCTTTTTTTTCTCTAATCAAATTTAGGTGACGATGGCTATTTTACTAATTAAATATGCCATTAAACTAAAGAAATGAATATTTCTCTCTTTTAATAACTGCTAACATCATATATTCTTTTTTAACATTTTTTAATTTGATAGTACTATACTTTAATTTTTAATAAAAATCATGTAAAAATTGAGTTTACTACAATTTTTTAAAAAATAAAATATTATATTTCTCTCTCATTATTATTTTTTCATAGAGAAACATTGTTTTTTTATTTTTTTCAAATCTAATAATTTATCAATTTTTCTTTAAAAAGTTAATAATAATAATTTCATTTGACAAACATCAATTTTTATATTTAAAATATAATATTCTATTAATTTCTAGTTAAAAATTAGTAATGTAAATTTTTTTTATCCTCACCTTTTATTAACTGGTATTTTTTGTACGACATTAATTGATATTTAATATAAAGAAAATAATTTATTAAATTAATAATTATTTGTGGAGATAAAAATTTATATTTTAATTAATAACTTATTTAAGTTGATTATTAAAAAAAAAAAAAGAATTTTAGTCTAGAAAAGACGAAAAGTGTGAATACATGTTCACAAGTCAAAAAAAGAGTGTGTCGAGTTGGTAAATAATCTTGATTTTTATTTGTCAAAAATAGTAAAATATTTATTTGAAGAACAATGTGTGGGGATTCCCCAAAGCGCCTGAGATGCTTAATTAACAATTAGCATTAATGGAAATACATCAAATGAAGAACGAAAGGAAAATTTCAAAATGGGTCATTTTAGTGACACTTATATCTTATTTCCCAAGATTGAATGTGATGCTCAGATAAGCGCCTTCCAATTGCTGAAGAGGGGATGGAGGAGGATATGTGTCATGTAGTGCAGATTTGACTTGCAGCTGACCCACGCCTACCTTAGGAGAAAAAAGTTGGTAGAAAGAAATATAGCTACATTGGAATCATTAAGGGTATAATCCGCGTCGTCTAGAGTGTGGTTGTTCATTTTACATTGTCCAACTCTAGTTAGGCAGCAAAGTTGCATCTTGGATTGGTATATTGATTCGTAGTCCTCACTCTTATATGCCTAGACTAATTAGAAGCAATACAACCAATGAAACTTACCAATTGGGGATCTCTTCTCCTTATTAGAACAATCTGCCAGATCTGCTTCCTGTATTGAAACTTCCTCATTGATCGGCATCGAGATCATCCAGATGGTCTAGTGTATGTAATCTCCATTAACCAAATATGCTTCCAATCCCATTGACCATGGAGCCAAAAAGAATGGAGACTAGGCTAGGCGCATAGGGGTGTCGGAAAGATGCATCAATGGAGCAATGTGGGCGATGGATTGGAAATTGGGTTTGGTTGCTAAGAGAGTGATTACTCTACTAAAGAGAGACTATGCTGCTTAAGGTGGAGGGACCTGAACAAGGTGGAGGCTGCTACAAGAATTAGGACTTGTTAAAAAAACCCTATCAGAGCCCAACTTTGTAGATAGCTTAAAGGTCACTGCTTGTTGTGGTAAATAATCCTGATTCGAAAACGTAAATTAAAATATTCATTTTTTTTTTTTATAAACAAAATCACATAATTTTAGTGTTTTTATAGTCAAACAAAATTGGTGTTACGAACTATTCAAGGGAACTAAACTTATGAGCACGCTCTGCAATTAAAAAACCCCATAATTTGAAAAAATAAAGTAAAATCTCTTAAATGGATAAGGGAATGGTCGTCACTATGTGATCATTCTTAATCAGACAACAAAATAACATGGGTCAACACCAAAATTATAATGCTTTAGGCTCCGAGGCTCCTAAGCATATGATTACCTCACCTGCTTTGATGAACATCATGTGCAACAAAAGTGAACTGCTTGAAACACAATTCAAGATTTTGGAACCATGACATCAATGATGACATTAAGGTAAGCTGCTTTTTCTTTTCTTTTTTTTCTTTTTTTTTGAAAAAATAATAAACAAAACATACATTCACGACAGAATAAGCTAATGGTCCCATTTACCTTGTTGAACGAGTTTAACGCCAGTTTTCAAAGGGACATAAAGTAAACCCAAATTTTAAGGGCATTAATGGAGAACATGCCCGATTTTACACCGTACAAAGTCGATAACTGCGTTACTAAATAAATGGACCACAGTCTATTTGAATTGTGAAAACTGAAAAGATGGTGCATCCCTATTCGGAAAAGCAAGTTTTCCCATTGACGCTTGTACCTATTTTTTCGAGGCTTATTTCCGTCTATAGAAATGCAAGGACGCCTGCGATGAACAAGCGTTGGTGTATATACATTAAGCAGGCAGAGAATTGCAACATGATATTTATTCTGTATATTATAGGTGTATCATGACACTTCAACGTTAAGCAGACAGAGAATCTCAACATGATATTTTGTTGTTACTTCATAGTTATAATGAAAAATAATCATTAACATGTGTCATACCATTGAGGTCATCAACATTGTTGTAGAGGGGAAAAAAAATCAGAAAGTCATCACGGGATATGATTCTCAATATTTAAGGCCAAAAAAGGAAACCTAGCTATTTTGTTAAGGCGAGAAAGGAATTGTTAGTATCTGTTTGGTTTCTGTTTGTTGAGATCAAAAAAAGGAAATAAAAACAAAAAATAAAATAAAATTTTACTCTTTTTTGTTATTTTTCTTACAAAATTTATAAAACAAAAAAAATACAAAAAATAAAATCATAAACCAAAGATGCCCTTAGTATTTGCCCTTGTCGTAGATTACAAATATTGGGTCATCGAGGTGGTGGCTGGGATTTTGGAGGCTGTTTGGCCTGTATAATTTGAGCAAAGCATCTGTCAGGAAAAGTAAGAAAGGAAGATAAAGTTGAAGGAAAGACCGAAAGGAAGGAGGGAAGAGAAATTAAAGAGAGAGAAGGAAAAGGAGAAAGAAAAAAAAAGAGATGGCTTCTTAAATGGAAGCACATGGCTGCATGCGAAATGTGGTGACTAATGGGATTGAAAAAGAATAAAATGAAAGCCCACAAATAATGTGACTTCGTGGAAGTTAGAAGGAGCAAGTCAACAAATACACATTATATGTGGACGTGGTACCCTCACATTAACCATCTATACAATGAAGTGATGTTATCAAAAATATATTGAGTGATTTTGAAATAATATTTAAAACTGATTTTTCTAAAATTTATTTATCTGAATGATTTCTTAATTATTTCTTAAAAAATAATAATTGTTTATTTTTAGAATTATATCTAAATGATTTATAAAAATTTAATAGTTAGGTGCTTTTTTTATATAATATTTGGGTGGATTTTTTAGCTAAATTCACTACAAACAAAAATTTAAATATTTTTTATATCTAAATTTTTTTTACTTATTGGATGTTGTTTTTATCCAAATTTATTACAAATAAAAAAATAAAATATTTTTTATTGAATTTAGAATTTTCGAGTTCAGTTTTGCCGAAATTTCTAGCTGAATTTGAAAATTCTGATTTTATTAAATATAATATTAATATAAATTCTTCTCAATTTTCATATTTTGATATATTTTTCATTTAAATATTATATAAAAAATAAAATTCCAATTTTTAATAAATATTTTTTTATAAAAAATATTTTTCTTATAAAATAAATGAAATCAAATGCACTATCGTTTTAATTATCTTCAAGAAATTATATTATACAAATCAGCAAATAAAGTTATATTAATTATATGCTGTTTATTTAAAATTATTTATTTGCATAGCATGTCTTAGGAGTGGGCGAGGATGCAGTCATCCAGCAACAAAGAAATTTTTATATATTCTTAAAACATTACATAGATATATAGGGAATAATATTTTAAAATAAAATTTATTATTAATTTATATTTTTATTTAAAATATTATTTTATTATCAATAATAAACAAAGTGCATTTAAGAGTATTCAAGAATTTTCCTGCAGCAAGGAAGAACCGTACCTATAATGAATAGTAATTGGGATTGCCACATGGGCATAGGCATGTCACCATCTGGGTCATATGGAACTTGACAGTTGTATCACCAAAGTTACACACGTGTCAGCCTTTAATTAGGAAAAGGTATCCCTTAAAAGTCGCTAATTCATTCACCCACTGTGGGAGGGGGTAGGTCCCAACCCAAGGGTCTTTGTCTAGGGTCTGACCCTCATGTGTCTGTTCTAAGAAGAGCAATGTGGATGCAAATGTGCAATACAAAACAGCCACTAGGCGTTCTCGTCCTTTAAATGGCATGTGAAAACTCTTCTCCCCATGCTCACAGTCACATGCAAGCCAATGTGCAAAGGGTTCGGTGCACTCGATATTGTAGGGCCTCCAAGGCACATGATATATGAGATGAGGCTCCTCTCAGGCTGTTTGAAATATTTGCCTCATTCACTAACTTTTGAATATGTGGGGTTCCTATAATTTTTCTTTTCTTCTTTTCTTTCTTTCTTTCTTTTTTTTTTTCTGGTCAATTTTCCTATATCTGTCACAAATATCCAAAACTGTCACATAGGATCTTCTCTTCTTCGCCTTTATGAATCTTATTTAGATTATTACTTGCACTTGAACTACATTTAAATTCAATATATAGAGATAAAAGGTAAATTTTTGTGATTAGTTAAATAGTGATGCTGACATATTCTTATAATCACTATGAACCCAATTGATCAGACATGTGGGAAGGAGTATTCATGTTGGGGTCATAGATGATTGTGCAAAATGGGCGCCTACAAGGCTACAACCAAGTTCTTTCAATGAATACAGTTAATCATGTTTTATCACTTTCATTTGGCGATGCTGTTAACTTCAACGATACATATAACCAAAAGTGGAGTAGCAAATGAGAATGGGATGATAAATGCTGGCGATGCTGTGATGGGTCGTAGATTACGCATGTCAGGTGGTTAGAGAAAGCAGTTTCACTTTGTGTGGTTAGTTAAATAAAATTGCTAATGCCAATTTTGACTGTGAAGTACTACGGTCAAATTTTGCATAAGCAATTCGGTCGGTGAATTACTCCAGTTGGAATGTAATCTGGTCAGACCGTACTCCGCTGCTTCTGTATCTATTTTGATGAAAGATCATTGCTAGCCGAAAGCATGCGGGTGGTGATTTTGAAAGATCAAATTGAAGGTCTCTTCTTCTTTTTGTTTTTTCAGAATAAAGTTTTTGTAAAATAACTTAATCCACTTTTGTTTAATTGATGAGATAACGATTTGTAAAGATTCTTGTATTACTTTGAAAGCATGTACTGCGTACCTTCTATTTTTTAAAAAGTGAATCTGACATGAATTTATTTTTATGTCATATACTTGAAGAAATCGTTTGAAAAAGTATTTAAAATTAATGTTACTATTGATTTGAAGGATGGTACTAGTATCATGTCTGAATGTGCAAAATTTACTGCATGAGATGACGCAACTGGAGTGGATGTGGCTTGAAGTCGCTCAAAGAGAGGAGGAAGAACAAGGAGAAACATTTGCAATACTTCATAGCCTAATCGGTTAATGCCTTCATTTTTGGGTTTTGCAGTTTTTAATTTTAAGATAGGCCCTACATATTTTCAAAATCGAAGCTTATGTGCCTTATTCATAAGGGTATTGCGAAGTTAGGCCAATATACTCTTGACTGTTTTCTCTAGCATATATCTTTATTTATTTATATACATTAATTCTGATATAATTATAAAATAAAATATTTTATTTTATCAATTAATCTTATAATATTATATATAATTTTTAAGATAATTATTATAAAAATTAAATGCTTTAATAATATATATATATATATATATATATATATATTATTAAAGCATTTAATTTTTATAATAATTATCTTAAAATATATATATATATATATATATATATATATATATATATATAAACTAACGACCCTTCAAAATTAAATTCTTATATTTATATGGTTTTCACTTTTCGAGCATAAATGCAACTTTCTACCGGTACACAAAATCGTAATTGCAATTACGTTAAGTTTGTAACTTCTAAGCATTACAAATCCCGAGAAAAAGTGATGTATAAGTGATTTTTATCAGTGATAAAAGGCCAAGAATCATTGACAGGTCACAACTTACAATTTCAAGCTCAAACGATGAAAGCCTGAAAATGACATTGATCAATTAAGGTGGAGGAATAGTTAAAAGCAGATCTTTTTTGTTTTTCATTTTTTTTTTAAATTGAAAACATTTTTTTTATTTGAAATAGTATCTTTACGACGGGCGGAAATTAGTTTGCAGGCTTCATACGCAAGAATTATTGTCGTTTCTCACAGATTTAACTAAAAAACTTCATGGCTGAAAAATAATAGTCTGAAAAACAAACAACACTAAACATACACGAGGTCTTTCTAGATTTTGCTATTTACAATAATACTATTTTATGGAATAATTTTTTTATTTAAGTTCGATATAAAATCTTTCTTGGAAGGACAGAATTAACTACCGAATATACGATTATTTATTTATTTATAATAATAACAATTTTAAGCAATCGTTTCTTTTCGACGATAAATATTCATCGTCAGTTATTTATTTTATGTCGGAAAAAACAGTTAAGAAAAGAATCAACTAATCAAAGTAGGAGGTAGCACGTTCACATTAATCAACTCGATAATAAAATAAAGAATAAAAAAAATAAAGAGGAAAAAGAAAGGTGGTGATAGTGGAACAGAAGGAGGAAGAAAAAGCAAATGGCATGTACACGATATATAGAATACATGAATCTGAAAACCAATAAAAATGAAAAAAAAAACGATATAATAACACTAAAAAAAATTACTAAAGAAAAGAAAAGAAAAAATTAAAAAAAATTAAGAAACACCTGGCGCAATATGGCCTAGGCTGATCTAAACAACTCGGGGCGGGTCAACTCAACGATTCACCGGCGAGTCCACCCGGCGCGCCACCACCACCAGAAGCAAGTAACTCGGTGAGAGCCGTCATGGCCCTTACTTGCATCTCCAAGGCGGAAATATAATCGGTCGCTTCTTCTAGAAGGTTCGGGAACGAGAGCTTCCGGCAACCGGGAACCAACCGGCTGAGAACGCGCGCTTTCCTTTGAACAGCCGGTAACCTCCTCGTTTCCCCTTCGTTACGCGACCTCTTCAATCCGGTAACCTTCTTCTTCGGCGCTTTCTTGTGCTGTGGCAGCCGGAGATTCCACCGTTGCGGCGGCGCCGAGAGGACGGCGCGGCTCCAGCGGGTTCTGCCCTTGGCGGCGGCGGCGAGGACTCGGTCGGCGGCGTAGCGGACCTGGCGGGGTTTTGACGCCGGGGAAGGGTTACGGTGGAGGACGTGGCGGAGGGCGCGGAGGAGCTTGGTGGAGTAGATCTGCTGCTCCGATTCGGATCTCCAGGGGATGAGATTGAGAGAGGTGTGATCGGAGGTGTGGTCTCCGATTTTTTGGCGCTTCTTGTGATTGGAATCGGGGAACGTTTCGGGGTTAGTGGTGGTGGAACCTGCGTTTGGTTCGAGGGATGCCATAGATATGGTTATGGTGATGTTGAATCAGAGGTGAGGGAGGAGAAGAAGAATCAGAGAGAATCTGGGATAGAATGAAGGAAGGAGAAGGAGAAGATGATGATGATGATGATGATGAGGATGATGGTGGAAGGGTGGGAAATGGTGAAGGGAGAAGGAGAAAGAAGTGGAGAGGAGAGTATAAAAGGAATTGAAGTCACGGGGAACCATGCGTTCTTCCCTTCGCACATTTATTGCCCTCTCTCCGGCCTGATTTCGCCCTTTTAATTTTAATTATTCCTTGTAATTATTATAATTTCTTAAAATATTAGCTATTTATTTATTTAACTCTGTTATTAAAGGTTTATTAAATGAGTTACGTTACGTATATTCATTTTGTGTTGGTTATTGTGTTAATTTATATTTTATTTATTATTAAATGAGATATAAAATTAATTTAAATAAAAATTTATATCTTATTTAGTGATAAATAAGATATAAATTAATATAATATTTTATATAAAATAAGTATAAAAGATATTTTTTTTATTAATTTAGATTAATTTGACTTGAATTAGGCTTGTCATTTATAAAAATTGTTAAATATAGAGTTATTTATATGTTTCTATTTACTAGTATAAGTTTTTATGAGAGATAATTTATAATATTATATTAAAATTTTTATAGTCAAGTAATCTAAAATTTAATTCTCATTTATTTTTATTTTTTTCCAAATAATTGTTAAATTTTTACATAAAAATGAGTGAATTTGTGCATTGTCTATTTTTCAAATTTAAAGATACTCTTATTTTAAGATAATATATAAAGTTATTCATATATCTCTATTCAATAAATTAAACTTTTAGAAAAGATCCTTTATAAAACTGAAATAACATCTTTTCAATATTATATTTTTATTATTAAGACCTAAATAAAAATGAGATAGAAGTTGGTATGATATCTCACATAAAACAAGTAGTATTTTTTTTTATTAAATTTAGATTAATTTGACTTGAATTAGGTTTGTCATTTATGAAAAATGTTAAGATATATAATTATTTATGTATTTCTATTTAATAGCTTAAGTTCTTAAGAGAGATAACTTATGATATTATAATAGAGTTTTTATAATCAAGTGGTCTAAAATTTAATCCTCATTTACTTTCATTATTTTCTAAATAATTGTTTTATATAAAGTCATTCATATATCTAATAGTAGATGGGGCGTGAGTTGGCATAATATCCCACACAAAGTAAGTATAAAAAGTAATTTTTTATTAAATTTAAATTAATTTAATTTGAATTAGGTTTGTCATTTATGAAAATTATTAAGATATAGAATTATTCATGTGTTTTTATTTAATAACTTAAGTTCTTATAAAAGATAATTTATGATATAGTATTAAAATTTTTATGATCAAGTGATCTAAAATTTAATCTTCATTTACTTTTATTTTTCTCTAAATAATTGTTAAATTTTTGCATAAAGTCGAGTGAATTTGTGTATTGTCTATTCTTTAAATTTAAATAAACTCTTATCTTACGAGATATTTTAATGTATAAAACTATTTGTATGTCCTTATCTAATAATTTAAATTTTTATAAAAGTTGATTCATAAAACTGAAATAACATCTTTCAACATTATATTTTTATTAATAAGACCTAAATGAAGAAATTTCGAATCACTCAAGTCAAAAGTGCGGATAAAATCTCTATATTAAAAGAGGTTGGGATCAGGATCATGGTAAATTGATATTCTTTTTGGGCCTAGGCTCTAGAGGCTAGAGTAAATGAAAACAATACTACTATATTGTACTGGATTTATTCAATAATGGATCACATTCTATTTATAAAACAGCGCAGCTTAGTTTTATGGCTTTACGACCGATTCATCTTATGTCATAATTTTATTCTTCAGTGATCAACTTGTAGTTCAACAAAAAAGAATTATAGTTCAACAAAGTTCACCAAAATAAACTTATAGCTCAACAATACCAAACATATCATTATAATTATATTGTTTAACATTCTCATAGTTTTTATTATTTAATTATAACTGAGTTTATCGTAGTTTTTATTATTTAATTATAGCTGAGTTTTTTTTTTTTTTCACTTCCATACACTACACATATTTAAGACTGATATGTGTCTCTACTGGTTTTGTTTATAGTCCCTTCTTTGACACTGTGGATTTAACATTAACTTTGTGGTTTCAAATTAATTAAAAAAATCAACTTTAATATATTATTAATGTAAAAACTTTTTTACATCATCAACAAATCATATATCAAAGAAAATTTACTCTTTTGTAGTACTAATACTATATTATTTACGAAAGAGTGCCAATATTTAGCCATAAATTTACTAACTTAAAACATAGTGTTTTCATTTTGAAAACAAAAATAAAACGTGACTTAATCTTAATCACAGCCTAGCATAATAATATATAATTGGTTAACAATATAATTTTATTTTTATTTTATTATACATTTTTATCCCCATTTCAAATCACCCTTACGATAAATTAAAATCAAAGTCATTACTTATAGGGGTAGTTAAAATATATTGAGGTTGGGAAGAAACTTACCTTAAAAGCTTAGCCCGTAAGATACAATTAACTAAGCAGTTTAACATTTGAGAGTTTGACTAATTAAACGAATTGAAAGATTAACAAACAACAATGTACTTTTAATATATGGTTTAAAAGAATAGAGAAAGATAGAGACCTCACATGGCACCACCCATGAGGAAATTTTAGGTTTATTTGATTGGACAAGGTGGGCTAGTGGACAACTTGCCTCATTAATTTTATCGTATTCTCGTGCAGTCCTAACTAATTGGTGATCCCTTTTCTTCAATTTCAGCCCCTCAAGCCTTCGTTTCCATTCTAAATTTCGGTTCAACAAACTATATAAAATTCTAAATTTATTAGTCACGGGAGGCACAAACTATTCGTAATTAATTGAAGAAAAAAGAGTCCACTTTCAACGCAAGTATCCAATTAATCACTATTATTTTTGTACCTCTTACGGGGATAAGATCTCCCATGTTGCCTCAATCATCTTAACTTGCTTGCAAAGATAAAACATAAAGACAGAAGAGAGAGAAAAAGATAGGGAAAAAAAAAGTAATCAAAAGATTAACTTATCATTAGGTTAACCGAAGTGCCTAACTTTCATTTCCTGCAACATAATACTAATCTATTTGGATACCTAAGTAGTGTTTGGTAGGTTATCTTTTTTATTTATATTTATATTTATTTATTTATTTTGGAGCTCTACGTCACCTTGCAGGTCTTTTTTTTTTTAATATATATCCAGGTGAAACTTTTTTATCTCATACATGCAAAGCGAAAAGAACATTTTCAATGTGTCTCAATTACATGAAGTGCAAATTTTAACCCTCATGAGAAAACAAACAACATGAGGGGTACTTGGAAGCATTCCAATCAAACAGTTCTCGGGCATTGCTGTCTCGTATCCAACGGTGAAGATTGATGGTCAGAGTCAGTCATCAGATGGTCACGCTAAATGATAAAGTTCTATTTCCTTCATTCTCTCTTAGTTTTTTGGCAGGGCATGTATGACCGGCCTCATGAGTTCAGGACAAATGGGTGGCATGTGACAAAAGCCATAGAATCCGTATTATTATATTTCACTGTGTTTCTTACCTTTGCCTATAAGGATTGCATGTTCACCCTTTTAAGTTTCTTTCTTTTTTTTTTTCCCTTTTTCTTTTTCACTTGTCAAAAAAGACTAAGTTTTCCCCATTGTTGGACATGTGAAAGAAAAGTGATATATTTACATATCCATGGTGTCTTACATATAGTATACAAAATTAGAGTATAAGTAAACTCAATAATAATCAGAATTTGCCTCCACTAATGTATATGATATCTTTATAGAGTACAGTGCAGCATTTTAAGTTTGATAACAAAATCAATAGCATATGTTATTATACATGTATGATTTATCATGCTTGCGTTTATGTTTTATAAAATCTTAAACCATTGATTTTTTCATCAAGGATTGAAATACAGCACTTTATCCTTTGAAGTTCAAAGTGCATTTTAGAGGAGTCAAATTGAAAAGTATGTAAATATATTTATGCATTGCATTCTTATTAGTGAAATAGGTGAATAAACTGATCAAATACTATGTACTAAACAAAAACTGATGTAAGCACCGGATTTGGTCGCCAGAAACAAAAACTTTTATTATTTAATTGAAAAGCATTAATGGCATGGTAATGGCTTATTGGATAGGGAAATGGTGTTGGCTTCCGTTGATTGGTTCCTGAAATAGGGCCAAACTTGTTTGTTTTTATTCCTTGCAATCATTAGAGAGTTGATGCACCCAAATGGAAGCCAAGATAGAGAAAAAGGGAGGCATGTGGTTGCTTTCATCGCACTTTCTGTATCACCTGGCCCTCTATTTTGTTTTCTTTTTTTTTTCTTTTTTTTAATGAAAGACAAGGCTTTTGGACTTATTTCCTCTATCATATAGTATGGCCAGGTTTCATCCACATTGCCTACCCTCTTTCCTCTCCGTGGAGAATATTGTTGCCGTTCATATAGCCTTGCATTATTGGTTCACACACTCCATTTTGGCCATGACCTGATTCAACTGCTCTTGTAGCTTTAAGGAGAGTATATTAAATTATAAGCAACAACATAAGAATAAAAAGGCCGTGGTGAGAATTGAAAATTGGGAACAAAATCTGTGAGGAAATCTGATCAACCTTGGATCCAAATGACATGCCAGAGAACTTTGCCACTTTGAAAGAGACATGCTTTGCTGTCAAAACTCTCCAAGAAGCCAACTGAAAATATTTTAAGCAACAATGGAATTGGTCTTGTGCATTGATTTTCGCCTTCAGCCAAGAAAGATGGAATAAATTATCCATTTTTATTTGATGACTAGAAAATTTAGGTTGAGCGGAAGGCCCACCTTCTTTTAGGGTCAGAGAATGTCTTCGGGCTCATCAAATATTTATAAAAATACTTATAGATTACTCATTAATAGAGGAACCTAAAAATCAAACCTAAATCATGACAATGTATAAGTGGAAGGTTGATCAAATGAGTCAGTCCCTGTTAGCAAATTATCCATTTCATTGTAATAAAACAATGAATGCTTTGTGAGGGTGAGATCTCTTCCCTCTCTCTTTTGCTATCTTTCTCCCTGTCTAATCTCTGAATTTTCACCGGATAACAGAGTATTAATTAAGTGTTATATGTTCTTAATATGGAACACATGGTCAAGGAGTGAAGCTTTGTTGCTTATTATATTGATTACTTTCTGTCCCTGTACATGCCTTTTGCATTTTTAAAGCTGTATCGGTCAGAGATATTGATCTTTGCTCTGTGTGAAACAATCAGGTTTTACCTTTCTCATAGATTTGATCCAAATCTTTGATTTTCCTGTGGGGTTAACAGGATTTGCAACTTGCAAATCTTGAAGTTAATCCCCGTGATAAGATATGACTCATAATTAGTGATGATACTTTTATGCAAAGTTCCTACTCCTAGTTACTAATCAATCAATTTGACTTCTCTAATGCACCAATAATTCCAATCAGCCATCCTGTTACCCATGTTTTTTTGTTAAGACTGAAGAAGCCAATTTGCTTTCCACTTCCACCTTTCAGGCCATATTATAATATTGATTGGAAGTTTAGCTCAATGCCTCAAAGCACAAGTACCAGTATAATATGAAAGATTAGTTAAATCAAGTGACCGCATAGGACAAACAACATTCATTAGTAATGCCGCTTTGCTTCCCAACATGGTTTTCTTGCATTAAATAAACCTAAAACATATTAATTAGTTTCTTATTTTCAAATACAGATACAGTACATATATGATAGTATATCTTTTCACCAATTATGGTGTACAAATGGTTGACCTTGATAAGCAAACCAACAGCTGACTTATCTCAAGTTTGATGCAAACCTATTGTCAAACGTGAACCAATGAACACGACATAGCACCAAAGTTATATTCTTCATCTTATCAGGATCCATCGAATACCTAAGGGCTTTCCCACCTGAATTGTTTTTTACCTCAATTGGGTCGATTTCTTCCACAGTCATTCACTCTTGATAAACTCATAAGAATGGTTACACTGATAAGTGATAACCAGTAAACGAACAAACGTAGAGTTTAATTTGGTTTGTTGTGATTCAGGGCTATACGAAGTTGTGATGTTGCAATTTATTGTTTTCTCACAACAGTGATAATCAACCGTATGGCACTAATTTCAGAAGATGACAAAAATTCAAAACGATGTAAATTGTCTCAATAAGTGGTGAATTATGGACTAACGGTGGAGTTGACAATCATGGATGGGATCCATGACTTTTCATATGTGGAGTGTAAATTTTTCAATACAAAGTACACTGACATATGAGATTAGAGCCTAATAATTGCTAAATAAACGTGCCAAAACTTTTTTTATTAGACTTGAGCATTGTGCGTTTTCCAATTTGATTATCTTAATATTTTTCTTTGTTCAAGTCATTGAACTTGAACAGCCTAGTAACCTTCCTTTGGAGCAAGTTTTGAAGACTATTATTGTTATATTAGTTTTACACGCTAAATTCAAAAAGAGTTAATTAAATATGTCATCAAATAGTAAATAATTTTTTAAAATATATTTATTTCAAATTGTGTTGACAAAATATAGAGAAAAAAAAATTATGATGAAATATACAAAAATTTTGAATTAATATGAAATTTCGTATAAATATGACATGCATGATG
The DNA here is from genome assembly GCA_031439585.1 of Pterocarpus macrocarpus. Taxonomy (NCBI): domain Eukaryota; kingdom Viridiplantae; phylum Streptophyta; class Magnoliopsida; order Fabales; family Fabaceae; genus Pterocarpus; species Pterocarpus macrocarpus. The sequence goes on from CM062516.1 coordinate 42,795,565, forward strand.
CAAAATTTTAACTTAAAGATAGATGTTTGTAGAATATTTATTTTGTAAATTAATATAATTTACATCAGATACTCATCTAATGCATGTGATATGCTACACAAAGTATAAGATAGTTAGGCGCCTCAAATGAATTGAGGGTTTTGAAGGGGATATTCAGCACATGTCCTCATGGGAAAAATTTTTCCCCCGTCAATATAGATGTTGATTAAGCCTTAGAATAAACCCATTAACCTGATGCTTTGCACCAAACTTCTAGACAATTGTTAGGCAGGAACTTAATTTGGGATTTGGTGGAACTAACGCGTTTCACTCTGTCTTATTTTAATATTATAATCCTTGTTCTCCAAAACAAGGCCATTTCTACACACTAATCAATTCCTTTGCTGGCTACTTTGGGGGCTGATCTGCTTCTCTGCATTCTAAGAACCAATAAAACATATGCATATGTCCAATTATTGACCATTCTACTATATCATTATATTAATCCAACGCAACTGCGCCCAAGTGTCTGCCTTGGTAGCCAATCCATCCCTTGCTTATCCACAAAACAACCAGCATAATGATGGTTCTATATAATATGGTAACAAAAAAAACATATAAAACATTATTTTATGTGATTACATATGTGTTAGTTAATGTGATTACACATGCAGTGACGGTGTCAACTTAATAGCGGCGAGAAAGCAAAAAGGTCAGACTAAAGCCCTGATTATTGCAAATTATGATGGATTGTTATAAAAAACATGACTCTTAAGTTTTTGAATATTACTTCTTTCGTTGTAATATATCTGTCAATTTAGATAATTTGATACATTTTAAAATCAATTTATCTACATATAATTATATCTAAATGTATTAATTTATAAATATACCAAGTTATCTAAATTAATAGATATATTAAAATGAAAGACATAGATATCGTAATAGAAAAATGAGCAAGAAAGTGGGATACCAAGCCCTCAAGCTACTGGTTGGAGTTTTGGGCTTTACAAAATGCGCAAGAATGATGTCTGCTTTTGTGGAGCACCACCAAGAAGCTATATGAGATAGATTTATATTTTCCAGACCAAAAAAAGAAAAAGATAGATTTATAATTTCAGCAAAAAGTTAAAATAAAAAAAGGATAGATGTATAATTCACCACCAAAACTAAAATAACCCCTGTTTGCGGTCCACAATTTTCGTCTTTACAAAAATTGCCCTTTTAAAAACGAGCCTGGCTCGTTACTGGAGCTTAATCAGTGCAATCTTTTTTGGGCCCAATACAATAACAGCCTGGTTAAGTAATGTTTTTGGGTTGACCCAAAAACATATTCACAGGTCGCCCCTACTGTTTGACTGTCCCCCACTGCAAGAGAACTTGTGAAGAAGTTTTATTTTTCTATGCTAGTTTGGACTTTGGACAATCAAATTGAATCTGATCTATCGAGTGCTCATTTAATTTAAAGCAAGATAATGTTATGATTTGCCTCTTTACAGTTATTAGGGTAGATAAGTAGATTAAACCACCAACAATTATAACGTCAAACTAGTTGGTAACTCATAATTATTATTATTTTTTTTTTTGGTAAACAGTTGGTAACTTAAAATTGATAAGAGAAAATATATTTATGAAAGTATAATCAATATTTATTACAAAATTAGTAGACTTGATTTCCAAACAGCTTGCTAACTCAGCTAATCCGTCACATGGAAACCCAACCAAGTGTGTGTTTGGTTCTACTTTGTAGAATTGATTTTATTGAAATTGACTTGGTTAAAAATAATTTTAACATAAAATGATTTATGCTTCAGCTCCTTTTAGGCCTCTCAGTGGATTTAGTCACTCTTGTCTATACACTAATCATCATTAAGCTTAGAAATGTCTTATATTCTACTTCCTTGTATCAGCTCACCAGCTTGTCAGAGAACAAGGAGATAAGGGACAAATTAATTTAATGTTCGAAATTGCATTTTATATTATTTTTCTAACCTTAGTGAATTCTATATAACTATACACTTGCACTGAGACTAGTTGATTGGATTTCTATATAGGTTAATCATGAAGGGAGTGATTGTAATTCTGATCATTCTTGGCTTTGCTTTATAATTTATTGAAAGTGAGGCCCAAAGATTCATTTTCCAAGAAGGGAAGAGAGGGTGAAAAGGTATCAGGACCAAAAGAGTTGGGAAAAGAGAGAAAAGAGAAAGAGAGAGAGAGAGAGATGAGTTTGAGAATGATAATCTGATTATGAATCTTCTTTTTGTTATCATTACACTGATACATGCTTCACTTATATACTGCCCTGCCTTGCTTGTACTGCAAGCTTCAGAATGTAACTAACATAACAGACTCCAACTAACTCTGACTAACTGTTAACTAACTTTTAACTACCTTCATCCTTTTTCCCTTTCATCCCCCCTCAAACTCAGCATATGAGAGTCAGCAATGCTGAGTTTGCTGCGAAATTGGAGGAACTTCGAAGAAGAAACAGCTTTGGTGAGGATGTCTGCAATCTGCACATCAGCAGGTATGTGGCTGATTCTGATATGACCCTTGGCAACATGGTCTCGGACAAAGTGAAGGTCTAACTCGAAGTGCTTGGATCTTGAATGCAGTACTGGATTGGCAGCAAGTAAAACTGCCCCTACATTATCGCAGTAGAGTAAAGGAACAGGCAGAGATATCCGTAGTTCAGACAAAAGGGATCTGAGCCAAAGTAGCTCAGCAACAAGAGAGGCCAACCCACGATATTCAGCTTCAGTGCTACTTCTAGAGACTGAGTGTTGCTTCTTGGAGGACCAAGAGATCAAATTCGGACCCAAGTACACACAATAACCTGCCATAGACTTTCGATCATCAAGAAGGTCAGTGAGACCCCAATGTAATCCGATAAGTTGCAGTGAGGATGGTTGTTTAAGATGAAGACCAAGAGATTTGGTGCCACTTAAGTATCTAAGTATGCGTTTAACTGCCTTCCAGTGAGTATCCAAAGGGGATTGCATGAATTGGCATACCTTGTTGACAGGGAAAGCCAATTCGGGCCTAGTGATTGTGACATATTGAAGGCTGCCAACGATACTTCTGTATAAACTAGGATTGTCAAACGCAGAACCATCATGACTAGAAAGTTTTAGAGTGGAAACCATAGGTGTGGACGCTGGTTTACAGTCTGCCATGTTGGCTTTCACTAATAAGTCATTTATATATTTAGATTGAGAGAGTAAGAGTCCACCTTGAGAAGTTCTGCTAACTTCAATGCCCAGAAAATAATGAAGCTGCCCCATATCTTTTAAGGAAAAGGTGGAATGTAGTTGGTGAATCAGAGAGCTAATGGCCGAGTCTGAGCTTCCTGTAATGATAATGTCATCCACATAAATCAGAATATACAAGGTAGAGGAGGCAGTGACCTTAGTAAACAGAGATACATCAGACTTGGTGGCATGGAACCCCAGCCGATGTAAGGCAGCAGAAAGCTTGGAAAACCAAGCTCTGGGAGCTTGCTTAAGACCATACAGAGCTTTTGAGAGCCTGCAGACCAAATGCCCATTACCAACTGCATAGCCTTGTGGCTGCAACATGAAGACATCCTCCTGCAAATCGCCATTCAAGAAGGCATTATTGACATCAATTTGGCGAATGGACCACCCTTTTGCTAAAGCAAGTGAGAGAATCAATCTGATGGTGGTAGGTTTGATGACAGGGCTAAATGTTTCAGAGTAATCAAATCCCTGTCTTTGGTTAAATCCTTGAGCTACTAACCGAGCTTTGTATTTCTGAATTGAGCCATCAGGGTTGAATTTGGTTCTGAACACCCACTTACTCCCAATTGCACTTCTGTTTGGGGGCAACTCAACTAGTTCCCATGTCTTGTTTCTCATTAAGGCTGCATATTCCTCATCCATTGCCTGCTTCCAATGAGGGATGGTGAGAGCTTGTTTTGCTGATTTTGGTTCTAGTGAGACAGAATAAAGCTTTGGTTTTCTGATCCCAACCTTGGCCCTGGTTGTCATGCCATGATCATTGGTGACTAGAGGAACCTGAGTGGAAGCTGGTGCCGCAGCAACCCGTGGTTGAGATTTCCTGGATGTGTCAACAGGTTTAGAAGTAGCAGCTGGTGGCAAGACACCAACTGGTGTTGGTGCAGGACTGGAGAAATTAGTCTTCATGGGCAGCACAGGAATTGTGGGCATTGCAGAAGAACCAGAAGCTGATTCTGCAGAAGAAGGAGATGCCAGAAAGCCAGTAGTATATTCTTTGAAGGGAAATGATTGCTCATCAAAGACAACATGCCTAGTGATAAACACTTTCCCTGATCGAGATAAACACTTATAACCTTTGTATTGAGGTGCCAAACCCAGATAGACACAAGGTTCAGATCGAAAGGACAGTTTGTGCTTTTGATAAGGCCTAGTATGGGGAAAACACAAGCAACCAAAAACCTTAACCATATTAAAGTCAGGTGGCTTTCGAAAAAGCTTCTCAAAGGGAGATATGTGCTTCAATAATGGTGTTGGCAAGAGATTGATGAGATGTGTTGCTGTGACAAAAGCTTCACCCCAATAACACAATGGTAATCCAGCTGCTGCAAGAAGGGTAAGCCCCATGGTAGTTATGTGCCTATGCTTCCTCTCAGCTGTCCCATTCTGCTGATGAACATAAGGACAGGAAAATCTGTGCAACACACCTTCAGATTTCAAGTAATGAGAGAGACATGCAAATTCTTTGGCATTGTCAGTTTGGATGGCCTTTAATTTGACACCAAGTTGAAGTTCAGCCATTTTCTTAAATTGAAGAAAGATGGAAAAAATCTGAGATTTGCTATGCATTAAAAAGATCCAAGTGAATTTGGTATAAGCATCAACAAAATGGACATAATATCTACAACCATTTATTGAAGGAAAGGGAGCGGGCCCCCATACATCGGAATGCACTAATTCTAAAGGAGTTGAATATACAGTAGATGAAGAAGAAAAAGGTAAGTGTTGGGATTTTCCCAGACAACACGAGCTACAAACAGAATCTGAAACAAGGAAAGGTATATTACAGGCTTTTAAAACTCTTGAAACTGTATCAGCAGAGGGGTGACCAAGTCTCAAGTGCCAAAGCTTGAACGTGGCCTCACCTTTTGCTGAAGCCAAGAAGGAATGTGGAGGACAAACAGCAGAATGCACAGGCCCAAAAGAATAGAGACCATGCTTAATGGTTCCTTGGAGAAGTGTCTCCTTGGAATCCTGTGATTTGACATAACAAGAATTAGGATAAAACTCAAAATAGACATTGTTGTCTTTTGCAAACTGAGACACACTTAACAAGTTCTTGGTGATATGAGGTACATGCAATAGATTTTTGAGTTTGAAAGCATGAGAAGAAGAAAATGGCTTAAAGATAGAACTTCCAACATGATGAATGGGCAAACCCTTACCATTGCCAACCAGAACATGCTCACCACCAGTGTAGGGAACCTGATCTAAGAGATGAGAGGCGTCTGGAGTCATGTGATGCGTGGCTCCTGAATCCGGGTACCAATTTGGATCGTATACAGTTGAGGGAGTTGCAAGTGATAGATTAGCATGAGGCCTGAAACTAGAATGCATATTGCTAGCTGAGTGACTCGTGCCAGCACTACCATATTGTTTATCAAACCTGTGCCAGCATTCAAGAGCTGAGTGACCTACTTTGCCACACACTTGACAAGTTGGTCTATCAAATTGTCCATATCTTCCTCTGCCTCTGCCATTGCCAAATCTTCCTCTGCCACGAAAACCAGATTGTTGTCCTCTTCCATTGAATCTCTGATTTTCCACAAATCTTGCTCCTTCTTGTTGATGATTGCTATTTTTCTTTTGTTGATGTGTCTGTGCTACATGAGCTTGAACACTGCCTTCATCCTTTCTGAACTTTTCAATCCACTCTTCTTGAGCCATAAGTAAAGCTTCCAATTCTCCAACCGAAACTGATTTTTCTCTAGAAGTAATTGCTGTGATGAACGGGGCATATTCCTCTGTTAATCCTTCAAGGATGGCTTGAACATGATCAGGTTCCTCTAATGGAGCTCCCACCGAAATTAAAGCATCAACCAATTTCTTAATTTCTAGCAAATAAGAACTAACAGAACCTTCTTTCTTTGTGTGGCTGAGCTTGGTTTTCAGTTGCCTCACCTTGGCCTTGATCTGAGAAGCAAAGAACACTTCCAACCTCTTCCAAATTTGGTAGGAAAAATCACACCCTACCATTCTTGTAGTGAAGGGTGTGCTCATAGAAGCTAGGAGCCATGACTTCAACAGCGCATCTTGCTTCTTCCAATTTCTGTATTCAACAGCGATGACACCAGATTCTTGATCTGCAGTCGAGGCAAACTTCTGAGGGATGTCTTCACCTGTGATGAATTTGACTAAGTCATACCCTTCAATTGTGGCTTCGGCTTGCTGTTTCCATGGAAGGTAGTTCTCTTCATCAAGCTTGATGGCCACAGGATTGGAAAAGGTCTGTGAGACAAACTGAGAACCTGATCCACCTTGAGTAACCTGAGATGATGAATCTGACGCCATAGCAGGACACAATTGAAAGCTCTGATACCATGAAAAGGTATCAGGACCAAAAGAGTTGGGAAAAGAGAGAAAAGAGAAAGAGAGAGAGAGAGAGATGAGTTTGAGAATGATAATCTGATTATGAATCTTCTTTTCTGTCCCTATTACACTGATACATGCTTCACTTATATACTGCCCTGCCTTGCTTGTACTGCAAGCTTCAGAATGTAACTAACATAACAGACTCCAACTAACTCTGACTAACTGTTAACTAACTTTTAACTACCTTCATCCTTTTTCCCTTTCAGAGGGAAAAAGTGTGTTGTTAGTAGTGACGCTTCACGTTTTATGCCAAATGATCAAAATGGTAACGCTGCTAGAAATACACTTCCTGCAGCAAGTGATGAGATGAACACAACAGATGACAACAGTGATAGTGATGATGAAAATGAAAGTTACGGCAGCTGTGGTAATCCTGGAGGACCTTCAACTAAGACTCCCCATTTGATTACATGAAAGATGTCAAGCTGGGAAGAATTGCGCCATGTCGATCAATTTCGAAGAAACTAGTGAAGCTCTTATGGTTACAATGTTATTACAATAAACAAGAAACGGCAAATTCTCAGTATGGTTAATTTTCTTAGAGCTGTGTCAGGGTGCTTGTCATTTGATCATGTCATGTCCTCTTTGGTCAGGAAATCTAGTTCAAGTGTAATGTACTAGTGCAAATAAATAAATAAGAAGCATGACTAGTTTATAGTTTGTATCAGCAATCAGAAAGAACTTATATCTACTCACTTTGACAAAGGATTAATGAACAATTTTGAAGGTCTGCCATTTATATCATTTTTTTTGCCGGGTGGCAGCATTTGTTTTTGCATGTATAATAAAGCTTTCCTTCTTCTCAATTTTGCTTCATGCACAATTCTGTATGCACTGGTTTTCTTCTCCAGAATTTGGCAGGTTTAACTGTCATGCTTAAATGTGCAACAAATTTAGTTCAATCTTTATGATAAATTGATAGGTTGTAGTGTTTCCGTATAATAAATCATAACCATCTTCTGTGTCTCATTGCTAGTATCAAAATTGGAATAACTACAGCAATAAATATAAATAAACCATAAAAACTCAACTCTGTACTACACTACTATTTAGGATCTGCAAAACGGTTTGTGTCTTTGCATGGAAGCATCTGAAGAACTCCTAAAATTAATGTGTGTCTGAAATCATTAAGCAAACATTTCAATCTCTCCTTATCCGAGTTATTTTGCTGAAACCATGTTCTTTTGATATCTTGGGAATGGTGAGGGATGGATGGTCTAGAGGGGGGAAAAACTAATATTGGATTACTAGCTTTATACAAAATCCATGACAGATAATAACTTAATTGAGCGCCAGTGAATTTAATTAGGTTCATCTAAGTGTGGATTTTTTTTTAATAGCAAATGGCCTAAGTTCAGATACTAATATAGCTCTACTTATTTCAAAAGCCTGTTAAAGCCAGGTCGTTAAAGCTGAACAAAGCTGTAATGCCAATCTGCTTGAAATTCTAAGAATTTAATACTTGCAAGGCATCCCTTTTGAATGTCTCATTAAATTGCCTAATAAGCTTATTGTGGAATTCTTATGTTTGAACTCTCTCTCTCTTTCTTTCTTTCTTTCTTTTTCTCCTTTCCTACCTCTACCTTCTTGTTAAGAATAAGTTTGCGATCATATCCTGCACTAGCGCAAAAAAGTACACAGACAGGGCATTTGGACAAATTTTAGGAAAAGAATTAAGTTGCAGTTTGCTAGGACTTGCATTAAAACTTCATCCAGTACAGTTTTATTTTGTCAAAATTATCAATACAGTTTCCTAGACTCCAACTAGTCTGAACCAAGTTGGGTTGATCCACTGTTAAAAAGCTAGTACAATTTCCAACATATAAGTCTAGCATATATGACAAATGTTCATCACAGAAATTCCAATTACTGGTTGAACTACAAAAATGGAAACATGACTTGCAATTAGTATAAAACACCGTCTTAAATTATATTCTTTATTACCATGATGTTGTTGGCCAATTGTAATCTCGTTGAAAAACCACTCCTTAAAGGACACAATCGTTTTAATTATTTTTCTACATAATTATTTTGGGTGAATAAGTCTATACATCCACTAGTTTGTTCCACTCACTCAAAATTTTACCTTCGCACTTACCATGATTTATGATTAAGGAGGGATAAATATTCTATAAAGTCTATTCCATTTGAAATCAATGAAGAGCAGCTCCTTCAAATAGCATAAAAGACATAAATAAGGTACTCTCAGAAAACCAAAATGTTTTCAGTTCTTAAATTGAATCTGTATCAATGTATAACCTCTTCTGCTTAATTAATAACTTACCACCTTCTATTATTAAGTATATGACATTTTGGTTACTGCAGCTTAATCATGAAAGGATAGTTTTCATTCTGTATGCATTGACCTAGCGTTATTTGCTCCTGAAGGCGATGCCAAAAGGTTCATCTTGGATGAGGTAAAAGAGCAAGCACAGAAATAATTCCATACCTATAATAAATGATTTTCATCTGCATGCAATGGCCTAGCATTAATGTCTTTTGGTGTATTGTATACCTATAATTACCATATTTATTGTTGGCTTTATTTGGCTATCATCACCTTTAGGATTCGATGGGCTTAACATCCCAGCCCTTAATGCCTGTAATAGGTGCAGCCTCTTATATTTGATGCGATTCCGAGAAAATATACTAAAATAAGGTTGTATCCTCGCCATCAGCTATAGCTTTTGGCCTAGTAATAAGCGATTGATCCAACACTTATCAATAATCGATGTGCAATATTCAAGATATCATTAATGTCTTTTTGAGTATTGTATACCTACAATTACCATAGCTGTCAGTAATCCATGTGCAATATTAAGAAAATGTGTAATAGAGAAAATATTTTGCTGGATGATGGTGATCTATGTTGACTCGCAGGTGCATTTTCACTAATATTGTAAACCAATACAGCTAACCATGTTTTTCCTTTCCTTAAATTTCTGAGCTAAGCATAGCTAACATTGTTGTTCACGAAGTAGCGGATGGTACCCCTTTTATAGATTTAATCAAAATTTTGTCTTCCTTCACAGTTTGAATTAAAATCAACTTAGCTTCTATTGACATGTTTTATTTAACACCTTACCAAAAATCCTTGCACGAACACATTCCATTTCTGAAATGATGATAGCGCACACGGTCTCTCATAATAATATCACGGCTATAAACTTGAGAGGCGAGCTTGAAGGCAGAATGGCAATCCTCACACACCCTCAGATTCTTCACAATGCGCAGAGTTGTTCCTGGTTCTGTATGAAGAAGTCCAAAAGCAAGTGCAATTTTTTCACTATGCTGCTTAAGGGCAGTTTCCTTTTCTTCCTCTTCAATGTCAAAGGATACCAAGGATGTATTTGGTGAATAGCCTTCCATCCTTAGCTTCTCCATCACCTTTTCTAACATCACGTATATTTCTTTCATTTCAGGGTGTGAACCTTCTCCCATCTTAAATTCATGAACTGCACCACCTAAATCCATCATGCTACTTCCAGGAATAGTCTTCACTCCCCTTTCCTTCATCAACTTTCTAACTCTAGTAACATCATCCCATCTTCCTGCTTTTGCATAAATGTTTGATAGCAATGCATAACGACCACTGTTTTGAGGCTCCATATCAAGCAAAATCCACCCCACTCTTTCTCCTAGCTTGACATTTCCATGTATCCTGCATGCATTCAGAAGTGCTCCCCAAATGGCTGCGGTCGGCGTCATCGGCATAGATTCTATAAGCCTCTCTGCCTCATCTACAAGTCCAGCCCTTCCTAGGAGGTCAACCACACACCCAAAATGCTCCATCTCAGGCTCAATGCCATACACTCTCTTCATTGCATTCAATAAGGCTACTCCTCTTTCAACCATTCCAGCATGTGCACAAGCATTTAGGACACCCACAAATGTTACACCATTTGGCTTCTGCTTCTCCTCATGCATCTTGGTGAAGAGCTGAATTGCATCCTCAGCTCGGCCATGGATCGAAAGCCCCCCAATCATGGCATTCCAAGTGGAGATTTCTTTCACGCTCATCTTCTCAAACACTTCCCATGCCATGTCTAGGCGCCCGCATTTGGCATACATATCAACCAAAGCAGTCCCTAATACTGCATCAACCTGAAAAGAATTCCTATCCACATATGAATGAATCCATCTACCTTGATCTAGAGACCCCAAGTTGGCACAAGCTGTTAGCACACTTGGTAACAAGTACTGTCTTGGCTTTACCTTTTCTCTCTGCATTTTGTGGAAAACTTCCAAGGCCTCCTTGAAACTCCCTTCTTTGATATAACCATCAATGATGGCACTCCAAGATATTTCATCCCTCTCTTCCATTTCATTGAACAAAGTCCTTGCATTCTCAATCATCCCACACCTAGCCAACCCACTTATCATTGTGTTCCGTGACCCAACATTCTTACCCGGCATACAACCAAACAACTCATTAGCTGCTTCCACTTCTCCACGCTTCAAGTATCCATCAATCATTGCATTCCAACAAATCACATCAGTTTCACCACTCTCATCAAGCATTCTCCTTGCCTCTTCAACAAGTCCAAATGATGCATACATTTGAATCCCAGCACTCTTAATGTGACCATCCCCACTAAGCCCATGTTTCACCACATGTGCATGAAACTGAACCCCTTCTTTAACAGAGCCTGTAATGGCACAAGCCTTGAGCAAACTAGGGTAAGTGAACTTGTTAGGCCTAGAATTACATAACACCATCTTATGGTAACATGATATGGCCACATGTGGCTCCCCATTCTCTAAGCTCCCTTTCAAAAGTACATTGCATACGAAAACATTAGGCCTTGGAATGTGATCAAAGACCTTCACTGCCAAGTTGAAGTTGCTGAATTGAGGGTTGGCATAACACTTCACTAAGGTGCCAGATACATAGTGGTCTTGAAAATAACCAGTTCTCAATGTGACAGCATGTGCTTGCCTGAGATGTTGCAGAGAATTGAAGCATTTCTTGTTAAGGATGTCTAGGACGTGTTTCTGTGAGAGGTTTGACGCAGGAGTGCTCTCTGTTGAGAGCTCCCCCGGTTTAAGAGGAGGAGGAAAATTTGTGGCTGTGGTGCTCATCTTGTCAATGTTATCCAGTTTCTAGCAAAAGGCTACGTGTAAAATAAGCGTTTATAACGTTTGAGTTGAGACTCTGGCAGCTTGAAGTTTGTCCATGCTCTCCCACTTGCAGTGACCCATCTAACAGTGAATTATTCCACAGTGATCCTTTGACTCTTAAAAGATTCTTACCGTGCTTTTTGATTGAGATTTATTCCTCCTGTGTTCCAATATATCTGTTAGTTTGACCATTTGAAAATCAATGTATCTATTTTCATGTATTGTATTACTATTAGTATTACTAAAATGAAATGATATTTATTTATATTCAGGGTGTCCATGAATACTTAGAAGTCACATGTAAACTAATATTACTTTTAATAACATTATTACTTGCCATTGTACTTCCCCAATTTTTCGATCATTTATGTAAAATTCCCACAGATGTTCTAAAAATTTGGAAAACTACAGTGATAAATGATAATAGTATCAATAATAATACTAATTTACACGTGACTCTTAAGTGTTGTTAAACACATTAAATGAGTATGTACAAATATCATTTCCCTTACTTAAATATTAACTTGCACCTTTTCTTTATTTTCTTGGGATTTTATTTATTTATGTAATTCATCAACAGAAAAATATTTTTTTATGGAGAATTATATAACAGAATTCAATAATCAATGGTGTTGGAAGTATGTGGGAAATAGGAGTTTGTGAGAAGTGTACTGTTTGTGCAAGTTTAATTGCTCTAATGTCTATGCATAAGCATAATCATCATTTACAATTTTCAACCCCGAGAACTAATTCGAATGACCTCAATAAATGAGTCGTGTTAGTTGTCTGCGTCCCAACTGAAAGGTAGTTTTCAATATATTAGGATTCTCTTATATTTATTTTGAATATAACCATGTCACGTTATGCGAAAGTTAAAGACAAACACTTCAAATAAGTGAAACTCTCTTAAAATTTGTAGAATCCAATTTAAAATATTTGTGTCTATTTCTCTTTTCTCTTAAGATAACATAGTCATGTTTGAACATGAGGGTATCTAAATCCATTGTCAACACTAACCATGCCAACAGACTGCATTACAATACAAAGACTTGGATATATAAATACAGACATCACTGGTGAAAGAGGCGTGGGAGGATGCTATACAGCACTACCAAACCTGCTGCTGTTGTTCCAAAACCATATATGTACAACACATAGTAGCTTGGTTTGAGTAACATGTATCAGAACTATACAACTAGCTCAAGCAAAACAGAAACTACTATAGGATGCATAGTCACCGCCCCAAAGAGCAAAAAGTGCCACCTATAACTAGAGCAGTAGAGTTACTTGTGTTCCTCGGTTGGCAAATCTACTGAACAATAACGATCCAAGTCAATTAGGAATAAGGAATCCTTGGGGGCATTTTCGGCCATTTTGAGAGCTAAGCCTATTGCTGCTTTATTGACAGGGTAGTTATCTGCCTCAGGTTGTGAAGTTACTTGGTAGTCACCACTACACAGACTAGGCATCTTCTCTACCCTCTCATTTTGCATGCTGCGCCTTTTATTTTCAGCAATCATTACTTCCTTAAAGTTTTCCTTGTTCTTCTTGCTTTCCTCCACATATGGCTGCATGAAAAGTAATAAGAAGTGGCAAATTCCAAGCAAACCCAAAAGAGGTGAATGAAAAAGAAAAAATAGATAAATCATTCAAGAATAGATAGTGTTAACTTCAATGTATGTACCTGTTTCTCAGTTTCAGACATGTTCTTCCATGCATCAATTGCCATGCGCAGGATTCTCGTGCGGTCTGAGGCTTGACTACAACTTCTCAATCGAGCACATTCCTGCTTGAGGAAAATCTGATATGCATTCCTTTGTCCCAGTGGAGCACCTCGGCGCTTCTTCCTTTCTTTGTCGTTCGAAGGTCCCGGTAGAAGCACTTGCTCTTCTACAAGCCCAGCTCCTTCTGTAAGTTGCAATCCAAAGTGTAGCATAAGAACCTCTAAATTCTCATCAGCCACCTTTAAACTCATTCAATAGACCCCCGAGTTGCCTAAGAAAACTGCTACCTAAGGACTTGGAAAGTGTTCAGCTAATTACGTACAACAAGTAGTATACCTGTCATTTGGCAAGAGAAGTAACTAGCCATTGTATTCCGCTTCCTCTTGAGTGGACCTATAAAAAAGAAGAGGGTGTGGAAGTAAAAAGGAGACACTAAGCAGTACACATTAGTCCTACAACCAAAATGCACCAAGGACAATCATATAATGAAGCTGCTGAATTCTGAAATCTCTTCTGTTATGTTTAGGCAGTAAATGTAAACCATATATGAAGAAACTGCCAAGAAACATAGCACATATCAAACATACGTGTGAAGTAGCTGACAGAATCAATATCTACTTATAATAGCCACAAATTGGTCTCTTAGATTAACTAACCTATGGCGCTGCTGCTAGCTGCAGCTTGCTTTGCAGGATCTCTATAGAAGTACAGTTGCTCGAATTGGTAAAGAAGATGTGCGTAGAGCTTTTCAACTTGAGCAGATAACTTTGCAATACTGCCTTCCAATTTCAGGGCAGAGACAACTTCACCCCATTTCTTTTGCCGACCAACCTGGAAACATATCAAAGAGTCAGACATACATATAATCATATATATAAATTATTTTAGTCCATGTTTGATGATGCTAGATTCTAGACCAAAATGTTGCAGTGTTTGCATTGTAGCAGCAGAACAACACTGAGATACACTAATAACAAATTTTCTCTTCAAACTTATCCTCCAATATTAATACCACTGACTCACTGACAATGAACGAGTCCAATATATCAAAATTTGTTTTAAAATGTTTACTTATGAGATGTGATCAACTAGATATTGACATAGCATATTTTGAAAAGTATGTTCATTTGGGCAAAATCCCTTGATTTGGATGAATTAGCTTGATATGCACATGCAATCCACAAAGAATATAGACATTGTGAAATTAACATATACAACTAAAACTCATGTGAGGATTGTATCAAAGAACTCATGTGAGGCCAATATGTACCTGATGATATCCTCCTCTTCTGGTCACCTCCAAGTAAACTAGGTACAAATCCAGCAATGTTTCTCGGACATTGAAACTGCAATATAGAATAGGAATACAGCATTGTTCATGCCTTTTACCCATCCCATAACACTTTAGTCCAAATAAGCTCACATATAATTATATATAATTTTTCACATTTGATATCGCCTTTGCGTGTAGTCATCACATAGAAGAAAAGCAATAGACTTTAAGAAGAGAAAGGGAGAGAATTTTTCTCTAACACCCTTTCTCCTCTCTGTTTCTTTCTATATAAACATAATATAGTAAACATGTAAGAAAAATATTATTTGTACTATTTTTATAGACTCATTGTAAACATATAGTGAGAGATAGACTTATTGTAACACATAACAAAAGAGAAAAATATAAGGTAATGGGTGTTGAAAAAGAGAAAGTAGTAGATCACGACCTTGTCTTTCTCTCTCGATATATGTTTAGAAAGAGGCCATAAAATGAATACAAATAACATTACTCAACATGTAAAGAGGAATAGATAATCATACATATGCTATTATAAGAATGAATTGAAGCCCACCATTATTTATGTCACTCTGAGGGAAGTGAAATAAAAGCATATTCATCTCCACTTTTTCACCCGGCTAAACAGGAATCACCAACACAAAAAGACTAAACTTTATTTCGCATGCAATTTCAGACCAACCAACAAGAGCAGTAAAAACAGTCCCAATAACATTATCAAAAGAAAATAATAATAATAATGCCAATAATCTCACCACCCATCACACAAATATAAACAGAAAACAAAAGGCCAAAATGGAAAATGGGAAGCACATTACAAGAGCAACATGTTGAGTCTGCTGTTAATACGAGGAAACTCACATTAGGCTCAGTCCAGAGGACTCCAACAACTCACTGAGTTTCATGTAGAAGCTATCTGAGTCATCAAGAGAACACTGTCTTCCACGGGACTCGCATGCGTCAGTGATACCGCTTGCATTGGTGCTAACAAGGCTTTGAAAGCCCTCAACTTGGGCCTGTGAAGGTGATGGAACCATCCCTGGTTCCTTCCCTTGCATGTTTGAGAAAGCAACTGAACTAAACTTCAAACCTCAACCCAACTTGTTTGGTTTTTTTCTTGTTTGAAATGTGGTTTATACAGTTAGGGTGTAATGCATGTACGCTGTGGAATGGGATGGTGAGACCTTATGCACCTGCGACAGCTGCACAAAACACCAGAATACGTGTCAATGTTCTGTTTTCCCTACTTACATTTTTTTTATAAAGGGAAATTACATTGATATCTCAAATTTATTGAAAATATATTTACTGCCTCTAAATTTTAAAATTATATCAACCTCTTTTACTTGTTTATAAAATATTACAGTAACATTTCTTATAAATTTTAAAAATATATGGAATAACTTTTATACTTTTAATTATTTATTCTATTTTTATTCCATTCCTATTATCCTAACTAGTGGTTTCAGCCCATATTTTTTATTTTTAAAATATTGATATAAAATTAGTTACATAACATATAAGTTCTTTAAGAAAAAAACTAAAAATTTTAGTGATTAATATGAATATTTTCTCATTTTATTCATTAAACAAAATAAACTATTTTAACTAATAAAAAGGTTCATCTCTCAACTAGGCTACCATAAACTCTATTAAATAATTAATATTTTTAAAATATAGCTTATATCTTATAATACGGTGACTATCAAGATTTTATATAATATGTAACAAAAAAGAATAAATAAATAAATAAAATCTCAACAATGGCAACATAAAAAGGCAAAAGCTTAAATTATGGGGGGAAAAAGAAAAAAGCAAAAACCTAGATCGTGGGTGTGAAAAATAGTGGAACGTGGGTGTACTTATCAATGGCTATAAGTGATAGAGGGGAGAAGAAAGAATCGGATGTGGAATGGGTGTTAGTGTTAGATCTTATAAAAATTATTTTACATTATTTTATAAAAAAAACTTTCATAAATATTATAAAAAAATGTATATAAACTTAAAAAAATTTAAATATAATGGAAAGAGACCAAAATTTAGTTATTTGAGATAATCTCCTTTATAATAATAATATAGATTATCACCCCATCTTCCCCACAAGAACACTGCTACTCCATCACCCATAAACCATGTTCAAAACCCCTTCTCTTCTCCCTCCTCCACATTCAAAACCAGCCATTACAAATAGGAAAAAAGACCCCAACAAAATCGTCATTCAAGCAACAACAGCCAATCATCATCCAAAATGTAAAATATCTCTACAAAAAGCTACCATTATAGCCACATTACTATATGGGGAACAAAACCCACTAGCCCAAGTGTATGTTTTGATAAGAGAAAGAACAAAGAACAACACCACTTCTTAGAAGGGTCCACATAAAAGTTTGAAAAAAAAATATCCTTTCAAAACTTGGTAGAGCCTGGAAATCACAAGCGAGCGCAAAGTCCGCGTTCGCACCCTCTTCTTCTTCTTCGTCCTCTTCAACACTGGCGATCAAATCTGCAAGCTTGCAGCAATATGGGCATGGTGGCTGAGTGCTTGAGGGGCCTTGGACCCTTCCTCTTTGAGCTTCACCTTGTAGAGGCTGTCCAGTTAAGATTCTAAGTCCAAGATCTGCTCCATTGGCAATGATTCTTACAGCAGGCGAGGGTGGTGGTGGCGCTAGAGGTGGGTCGCGGAGGGTGATTGGTTGGGTATGGGGGGCGGCAATGGATGGTTAGGGGAAGAATGAAGTTTATGTCTTTTTTTCTTTTCTCATGTTATATGGAGGTTATTTTGGAAATTTCGAAAAATGATTTAGAGATAAGGAAGGTAGGTGTGATTTTAAAATTTAGGAGAAGGTAAATATATTTTTAATAGATCTCAATGGAGATTAATGTAATTTTTTTTTTTAATAATGCAATATAAAAGATAACCTAATCCAATCAAAGCCAAAATACCTAACCTTAATTTTACTTTTAAGTAAACTCCGAAGGAAGCCCTTAGCAAAAATGCCGTCGAACAACTTAGTTCATAAAGGAAAAAAAAAAATAAGATAAACTCAATATAAGTTTGAATTTAATTTAAATACATTGACAGTATAAAATAATTTTACACTGTCAACTAATAAAAATAGTGGAAAGTGCCAACTCACATAAATAATTATCCATTATAATGAGGGACCTACCATAATTTCTCACTTTCTCCTATTTCTATTAGTTGACAGTGTAAAACAGTTTTACACTGTCAGTGTATACCAATTAAACTCGTTAAGTTTTACACTATGATAAACTCAATTTAAGTTTTACACTATAAAAAACATGAAACACAGTCTTCGAAAATTTCTTATGTGTTTGTACAGTAAACATATTTTTGCTCTTTCATTTAATGTGTAGCACTTCATATTTAGAGTAAAAACATTTTGCAACTAAGAATGTCTCTTAATCTCTCTATTAAATTGTCATTATTAAACTTAACAAAAATATACACGTGTCCTTTTAAATAATTAAAACAACCCCGTTTTATTCTACACTAGCATCTTAATAATTTCCCTCATAAAAATGACACCATTCGGAATGTCTTCTTCTTCGTTCATATACCACTAATCCATGTTGCATCTTCTTCTTCGTTCATATACCACTAATCCATGTTGCACCATGATGCAACAAATTGTTTTAGTATGAACCCTAATTGCTAAATTACATCTTCCTTCTCAAATTCTAAACTCCAAATCTCATCTTTGTCTTTCTTATTGAAGCATAAACCTAAATCCCACTTATCATTTTCTTCCTCCTTATTTATAGCCTAAACCTTATATTCCATTTTTTTGTTCCTCATTGAAGCATAAATGTAACCCATTAGAAATCAAAATGTATAGTGATGGAACTAACTCACCTATTTTGAGTTGTTTTGCCCAAAGACAAGTATTGGGTGATAGTAGATGTAATGGAAATGTTGCTAGTGTTGGAAGAAGGATATATACTGGGGTGATGTTTTTAGGTGTAACTGTGGAATGAATGCCATATTGAATACATCCAAGATTGCTAAGATTCCAAACAAACCTTTCTTTGGTTGCCCACACTACAAGGTTATGATTTTGAAACTTTACACCTCTTTATTTGCACCTCCATTGATGTATTAACCATATTCATCTCTCTACAGAAGAAGAAACCATATTGTCACTATTTCTCATGGTTGAATGATGTTGATGACAATTATGTATTGTCCTGTTAGATGGAAGAAGGAAGACTTACATTATATTTGGATTTTCTTTTATTAATGAAAATTGAATGGAGAACTAGTAGGAATGGAGTGGAAAAGGAAGGGAGGGAATGAAACAAAATTACTTTCCTACTTGTTGGAAGATAATAAAGGAATGAAGCATAAATTCATTATTTTAATTGACAAGCTATATTATAAAGGAATGAAACGAAGCATAATTTATAACTAGAGGAAGACTTGCGCATTGCATAGATAGACAAAGTGACCATAATAAATATATTTTTTATTGTTAAAGAAAAAGATATAAGTGATATTTATTGTAGTAATATATGAATGATTTAGTAAATGTTGTTAGAATAATTTGAAGTGAAATAACTAGGTAATAGAAACAAATATAATTATTTATGATTAATTGATAGTTGGATAATACAAGTAGAACAAAAAAAAAATGTGTCTTTGATAATCATTTAGAATGTATAAAAGTTATATAAATATATGATATTCAATTGAGCTTCATCCCTTTAATGTCATATTTATATTCATATTTTCATTTTTCTTTTCTTTTTTTTTTTGTACCTTATCAATTTCGAAATTTGTTAAGTAATTGTTAAAAAGACAATGATTAGTCTATTTAATTGTATATCCATTTCCTAAGTCATTTAGTCAAATAAGCAAAATGTTACTTAAAATCTTCAACTGAACTTAAAAACAAGGGTAAAATAATTGTTTCATATAATTACTCAATAATAATAATAATAAGTTTCAAATAAAAAGACTATAAGAACATACAAATCCATAAGAAAATAACATAATTTATTAAAAAAAATTACAAACCTATTATTTTCATAAAGCAATACGATTACAAATCTCTAAAACTTAATTTCTTGGAGAATAGTCTGGCATAATATGCTTTAATATTTCTTTACATTTTTCAAATGGATAACCTACTTGAAACTTTTCGCAATGTGGAGTAACATTTAGACACGGGGAAGGATTGACGTGTCTTAAATTTTCATGAAGTATTCTTTGGTGCTAACATAATGGAGGCTTTAGGCTTATGTTGTTAGTATGCTTTATGTAATTTTTGGTTTTATATATTTTGGGGTTTGTTTTGTACTCTGTTCTTTGGCTCCTTCCATTCCTAGGAAGTGTTTGAGCATGTTATAATTATCCAAAAAAATTGTAAAAGTATTGGGGATGTAGGTATTAATCTTAACCTAAACTTTGATGGATCTTCTCAATATTATCTTGGGGGAAGGGGGTGGAACGCACCCATTACACATCTATTTCTTTAAGATTGTTTCTGCCGTATTGAGCAAAAGAAAGGCATACATTTCTTTTATTAGTTTCTCCTAACATATATTTGTGCCTCATAATGTGTGTTTATGTTATTAAAATCTCCAAACATGCTTTACAACCACAAGTCTATGTCACAATATTGGTGGCCTTATTATTTCACATTTTTCTTCAAAAAGGGAAAATCATTTTATATTTGACATTTGCTCAACACTTGAATTGTTTCTTGTATTATTGATCTAATTCTTATAATAATATTGATAATGTCATTTTTATACTTACATCCTTCACTTTCCTAATCTACATTTCTTTAAATCTTAGTTTAAGGGGTTTCTTCTAATCTTATTGAAAACATGCTTAGTTGATAGTTTAAATTAATGAGACAAATGTAAGATACCGAAATGTATTGAATTAATGACTTATAGATACAAGGTAAAATTGTTTCATTTGCTACAAACATTCATCTTTGAACTATCATGGCAGGAGCAACTTTTCAATCTTGTTCTTTTATTATCTTTCAACTATCTTGGACTATATCAAAGTGAAAAATAGCATTTTCAATCTTCGATTGGTCAATTCTCTCTTAAATAGGTGAGTGTTATCAAGTTTTCAACTAGCAATAGACATGCCTCGGTTAGAATCTCACTAACTGCGTCATTGCCTCACTTTCATAACTAGCATTAACAATCATCTTTCAACTATCATGGAGTTGCTCTCATAAGCAAATTTCCGATATTGTTCTTTTACTATCTTTCAATTATCTTGGACTATGCCAAAGGGAAAACTACTGCTTTTAGTCTTCCATCGATAATTCTCTATTAAATTATCATTGTTTAAAGTGAGCGTTATCAAGTTTTCAACCAGCAATAGACGTGCTTCAGCTAGAACCTCATTAGCTGCGTCATTGCCTCACTATCATAATTAGCATTAAATTTTTTTTTAAAACTTTTAGAGCGTGTTTGGATAAGAGGTAATATTAGGAAACGGAAAATGAATGATGGGAAAAAGAACAAGTTCTCTTAATTATTTGAGATTTTAATAATTGATAGAAACATAAAGGAATTTAAGGGAATATAGTTCCCTAGTTCTAACTCAAGATTACTAATTACTAATTTATTAAATATAATTTCATTTTAATAATATAAAAATGTTGATCACCACCAATATCAATTAATTTGTAATCAGTACAAATTTTTAAACATTTGTTATATGTTTATTAAAAATAGAGCCATTTATCTTAAATTTTTTAATGCACCATGAGATCTAAATTGCCTCTACAACAATAATAATGAAAGGATTGGTAAAAAAAAAAAATTGAAAGTATATATTTCTTTGTTATTTAAATATTTTAACCAATAATCTCATATTGTATAATGGATATGTTTGAGCTTTAATTTAAACTAATATATTGACATGTATATACATATTTATCAATGAGTTTTTTTTCATGTATTATTCATTTTATAATAATTAATTTATTTAAAAGTAAATAAAGGTTAACTTGCATTATAAAAAATATAATTGCACTTTATTAACTTTAAAATTGTGATTATGATTAAAAAACTATTTTTAAAATTCTAAAGTATCCATTAACGTAAAAAGAGTATAAATGTGAAACAATTATTACAAATAATAGAATAAGAGAACAAGTAGTTATTTTTAGTATATTTACGAATTAGTTATTATAAAGAGTCACAAATACAAATCTAAAATAAAATTGAAATATATAGTTGGATTTTAATCTTAGATCATTGAAACAAGCAAGCAAAAGGAAAAACAAAGATTGAAACAAGCAAGTAAAGAGAAAAACAAGGGGCCTGATTAAGACAAACATTTTATAGTTTGGGCTTGTAGTGTTTCACTTATTTATACTTGTTCAACCGCCTGTATGGAGAGCAGACATGTAATAAGTGTGTGGCAGAAATGAAGTTCTAGAATTTTCTCCACTTCATCTCTAAAATATCTAGATATTTTTCTGAACTGAAATTATAATGAAAATATAAAACTAATAATTTGTATAAGATAAATGGGAAAGGTGCATTTATGTTCCTGTTAATCTATATTCTTATTTATTATTTTCTATGTTAATTTATTTAAAGTTGATAAAATTTGTCTAGCGAAAAATAATTAATTTAATTTTTATAAATTTTGATAATTTTAAGGCACAATTTGTGTATATATTTGTGTGCAAGTACTTGATGATGATAAAAAAAAAAATTATTTTTAAAATTCTAAAGTAATTATCCGCTATAATATTTTAAAAGTTTAATTAATCTACAAATCTCTATAGATTGACGTAATTTTTAATTAGATTTCTATAATTTAAAAATTTTCAATCAGATCCCTACATTAAATAAAAATTTGTAGTCAAATCCCTCAAGCAATCTATCATCAACAAAATTTTCTGTTAGATTAAATAAATTTTTATGTTTAAACTTACAAAATTAGATTGAAACCAATTAAACTACATAAAAGTTTAAAATTTTTTATAACATTAGATTATTTCAAAGACTTAATTATAAAAATTTATCTATTTAAGTATCAAATTAAAAATTTTTAAACTATAGGAACCTAATTAAAAATTTGATCAAACTATAGCAACCTACATGTTAATTAAATCTTTTTTAATAGTAGTAAGATAATAGCATAGGTAATTATTATTAATATATTTACAAATTGATTCTTATAGAAAATATAAATTACTAAAAGAACCATCCTCTTTGTTGTTAATAATAATAATAATAATAAATAAATAAAAATGATAAAATATTAAAAAACGACCATAAAAAATAGTTAAAGTATCTTAAAGCCTTAATATAATAATAATAATAATAATAATAATAAGTAGTGAATTAGGAAGCATATACATATTTATCAATCTACTTTTCAAATTTACTAATAGTTCATTTATTTAAAAATAAATTAAGCATGATTTATCTAATAAACTATAATTATTTTATAATTTTCAATTTGTAATTTGTACATATATTTGATTGTAACTACGCATCTTGATAAGAGTTCTCCTTGAAGCGGTTATAGACTTTCGTTGCTAATAAACAGATTTGAAACGGTTATGAATTTACATTACAACGAGATTCTTCTATCCTAATTATCTTGCTCTCCCTCTGTTCCTCTATCCTTGTTACCGACGATGTCCTTGGCTGGGGCAAGATTTCAGACTTCTACCTTGGCTGCGACTGCAATCCTCATTATTTGCTCTTCGTTCTGGCAGCATTATTTGGGGGCAGCAAGATTTCATATGTTTCTACCTTGAAATTGAATTTTGCGTTACGCACCAAGATTAATTTATATCTGGTGTTGAAATTCTGGTAGGTGTTTTACACTATTTACCATGGTATTTTCTTTTGATTATTTCATAATTTAAATAACTCTCCTCTTATAGTACTGTACATATTCTTTTACACATTTTTTTTTCGCCTTTAGGAACAACTCATCAGAGAAGGTTCTTCCCCATTCTGAGATGTTATTTTATTCCATGGCAAATGTCTCTAAATCAACATGGACGTTGAAACTTGGAAGCTCCCACGTAGGCCAAATCAACGAGCTTCTCACTAGTCTCCCAAATTTTGCAGCTCTTTCAGCTTTGAGGAAACCCCTGCAGGCCTTATCACATGCCATTTTCTTGTCTCAGCCAAAGCCTTAGCAGTTCAAGTACCAGGATACTTATTGCTGATGCCATTGTCTATGGTTTTAATCTGTATTTTATAATTTAAGTAGACTTTGTCACATGTAGCTCACAGTAGACATTTTTCTTGGTCCATTTCATATTTAGAATTTTTTTACGGATTTTGGCTACCACAGTTACGTCCTATATTTCTTAGTTATCATGATCAATGCAAATGAAGTTCAAGTGACTGATGGTCCTATTAAATTACAAAGTTTTAAGTTCTATATTTCAGTAATGCTATGCTAGAGATCATATTTTAATGTAATTAAACCTTCAGTGTTAACGCGAGTTAAGTTGGGTATAAGCAATGCCCACTAGATTCTGTTGGGGTGGTGAGGTTAATTGCATACAGGGAGGTTCACTTTGACTTATTAAAGGCACTTTTCAAATAGCTTTCAGTTCAATTCTCTTACGTGACATTTCGGAACCACATGTTGAGTGAAAGTTAGACAAGAGAGAAAAGAAATGGGATGAAAAAATGTGATACTTTTATGCAATCAGAATAATTGTAAATGATCATTCAGACTCATTGTAAGCACTGGTACGTACTATGTGTAAAATATGACACATATTTGAGCTACTGCTATGGAAAACATCTTAAACTTTTACTACTCTCCAGTTCTGGCTCAGCTTCTTCAGCTGGTCCTTTTCAAGAGGATTGCTCTTCTGATGGTGCACTGGACTTAGAAGGTTTCATGAACTGCACCAAGATCATGGTCATACCATCGCATCCCTCGCCTGTAGCAGTCGATGGTGCCAAACTGATAGAGAAGAAAATGTTTAGTCAATTAGTTTCTTATCTTAATTTTTTTGAGCTTTAGGAGGTTCCTTCCTTCTAAGAAGGAATTGTCCTTAATTTTCATAATAATTTGGTGCTTTATGAAAATTAAAGCTAAAAGATAAGCTAAGAAACTAATTAGCTAATAATTTTTTTCTGTATCACAAACACTGTTCGAGTACTCTTTCACATACTGCAGGAAGTTTGGTCTCTTGAAAGATAAAATAATTATATAGATCATTCGATCACGATGCTATCAAGACTAGCCATAACGCATTAAAATAATTATTTGATCATTGACCTGCAGACTATTACTTGAATGTAAAATTCAGGCACATGTTACTTGACTAGAAAATTCTAGAGCTCGAGTAAAAGACAACAACTATTGAGTAGAATGGTGCATCAAGTGACAAAGAACATAGCATAACTCCGTCCGCAATTAGAAAATGGTAGTCTACTCAGCAATATGAGTTACTAGTAGCAGAGATAGCACAATTCTTATCCATCAAAGTAACAACCACCAAGCACGGTATTAGATATCATCAATAAGCATAATCTGTGAACAAGAATGACAGCTACTTATTAATTGAATACTAATCTAAAGTTAAAACTGAACTCACCAAGCGCAAGTTCATAAGCAAAATCTACCGTTTGTTAGCTTGACATGCAATCCCTGAAAACAATCAGGAGAAATAAATTACTATTCTCCAAAAGGCGGGTGTGAAGGGGCATTCGCAAGCAAAATAGCATTTTCTGAATCACACTTGGTCCGTGTTAATAGCATTTCAGAAGGGTTTCAAAAGATGGACAGCATGCATAGCTTCTGGCAATTGGTGATGAACTTCGTGGTCACTCAAAAGCACCTGAGGATCACAAATGGTTAATGGTTGTTTCAAATTGGCTGAGCAGACAAGATCAAATGGAGAGCGAGTGAATAACCCAGATCTTTCAAAAAGCCCCATTGAACCATGGTCAAGGGATAAATTTGGGTTCCGGGAGGAAAACAAGTTTGACACAGAGCAACTAAAGTATGTTAAACCTGGACGCATTACTGAAATTGTGAGCCAAAGCTCTCTTCGGAATGCGGCTTACAACATGAATGCAGTGTACCAAAAAAGTAAGGCAAACTTGGTGGGAAACATTAACAGTAACAAGTATAGTGGGAATATTCAGCACAACAACAGCAACAAGAATAAGTTAATAGATGTTGCGGTGTCCCATGAAGATGCTTTGTAGATTTTGTATGACATTTAATACCATCGTATGATTAAGTACAGATAAAGCCAAGTATACGGCCGTGATCCATAGGTTGATCCGTTTAATCTGCATCGCTTAACCCGTCTATTTAGTGGTCTGTTTATTTATGGGTTTTTTTGGCTAGAACCGTTTAGTCCGCGGGTTCGTGGATCAACCCGTTAGCCCGCATTATTTTTTTTCTTGTTGAGTATGAGTGAACAACAGCCCACATGACCCACTCTCACCCACGGCCCACATTGACTGATTCACTCAAGTCCATAACACAAACTGCATGTATTGAAAAGAGACACAAGATAAGGTGAAGGCAGAAAAGAAAAATCAGAGAAGACCCCCCAAAAAAAATGGAGGTATAAGCCCAAAAAAGTGAAGGCAAAAAAATATAGAGTAGGCCTAAAGAAGTGACTGCAGGAAAAAATGGAGAAGGTCCAAAAACAGTGAAAACAAAAAAAAAAGCTAGGCAGTGTGGATGTGGGTTAGCATTTTGGGAGTCCATTTACTATGTGGTTTAGCCCATTTAAAAATAATCCTTCACAAATTGGGCTAAACAGGTCGAGCTAGCCCACTTACCCACTTCTAAGTACAAACTTGCCATGGAATCATAGGAACGAGTGTTTGTACTACTAGTAAAGCTTTATCTATTTCTATTAAACCAAAGAAGTAAAAAAAAAAAAAATGGAAAAGCTGATAGTGAAGCATGAGAACCCCAAAATTTAGACTTAAAACCATCTCTATCCCCACTATAATCACTACTAACATCAGGCACACTAGTTATTAACTTTGGTCACACCTTTTTACGTACTTTGATGATTGACTGTAGTAGGACCTCAGATTTGAGGGTCTATAGGTGATTTGTTTTGTTTCTCAATCAAGCTCAAATCAATGGAGAAAGACACCGCAAACCCAGGCCAAATCCATTGTTGTATGAGACAAGGACCTTGGAGAAAGAGAAAGAAGAGGCGCGAAGGTGGAGATGGAGGGTAGGGGAGCGGGGAGGTAGGTGTGGAGCAGAGTGTGGGAGTAGAGGAGAGTGGTGTTAGTGGGGTGCAGAGTTGGATGGAATGTGACATGGTGGCGGTGGCGAAAACTACTCCGGCAACGATGGCGAGAGAGAAAGAGAGAGGAAGCACTTGCGAGTGATGGCGGTTGTGGCTAGGGATGTCACTTGCATAGGGTGGGGTTGGGGAGTGCCTCCCACCTCCCCGTCCCCACTACGCCAAATGCTTCGCATCCCCAATTCTCGCCATGGAGGGCTTTTTCCTACCATCCAAGTTCCCCACTTCCCCATCGGTCCTCGCAGGCACCCCACATTAATAATGTTTTTTAAATAAAAGAACAACAAAAAATTGAAGAAGAAGAAGAAGAAGAAGAAGAATAAAAATAGCTTTGAGATTGAGAACAACAGCAACAACAAAACTACAACAACAGAGATCTGAGACTGAGAAGAAGAAGAACAACAATAATGGTTCAGAGAACAACAACAACAACAACAGAACAATAATAACAGCAGCACAGATTTGAGAAGGCTTTTTTGTCTAGATGTTAATATAGGGAAAAAAAAAAAGAAATAGGAGTCGCGAAGACGCAGCAATGAGCAGACGCCATTGTGGTCATGGATAGGGTGGTGCTGGCTGTCGCGATTAAAGTCACGGGTTTCTGAGGTTGATCCGCTGGTGGTGGCTTGGCTGTTGTGATCACCGAAGTTGAGGCAGCTAAGGCCGGTTTGCTCTGGTGGCATGGTTGAGCAAGGTGTTAAGGAAGAAGGAAAGGAGTAGCAACGGAAGGGTGTTAGGGAAGAAGAAGAGACAAAACTTCCAATCTCATTCTCTCAAATTCACAAGACTCAAAAGGGATAAGGTTAGGTAACAAGAGTAAATTGGGGGTTATTTTTAATTTTTAATTCAAATTAATATGTGAAATGTCATAAAAGTATATACATATATATAGATAGTATGAATACTCATTATGGGTAACTTAGTCTTTTTACATATATGGGGTCCCTGCGGGGCAGGAAGAGTGATCCCCGCCGCTATCTCTGAATCTACTGTTGAAAACATTTATCCCCACCGCCATCCTTGTAAGGGAAAAATCCCCAAATTTGGGGCCCCGATGGGGCAGTTCTTGTGGAATCCCCTACTAGACGAGGATTTTTGACATCCTTAGTTGTGGTGGAGAGAACAAAGTGGAGAGTGTGGACTGTGTTTTGGTTTAGTGAAAGAGCCTAAACCAATGTCAAATGTCAACCCATGTCAAAGACGCCACATCATTCGTGTCGAGCAAAAGGTTCGGGCTCAACATTATTTGTCTTTTGATAATGCGTGATTAAAGAAAAACTTTTATTCCTTAATTTCTAAAATAATTATCATTAACATCCAAAAAAGGCTAACTCTAAATTTTTCTTTGGGAAAATAATGTTATAAGAATATGAGCAGTTATTAAATTTATTAAATATTGTGTTAACATATTATTATATGTAATTGTAATTTGTTTATATGCATAATATATTAGAATTAAATTCAACAAAATATAAGTTAAGGGTATATTATCTTTGATGCACCTTCCCAATTATGGTGCATCATGCACTCTGATATCCAATGGTGCAAATCTAATGGTATATTCATACACCAATTATTATCAATGCATTGTAGTAGAGCTATTTTCACTCTCCCACTAGAAGCACCCCTCTCGTTGCAACCCCCCACCCCTTGCATGCCATTGCGCCTTCGCTGTCACCAGTATCTCCTTCCACCACCAACCTACCCCCAACATGCCTATGTCTAGCTCCTAAGCCACCCAACTCTACCACCACCACCAAAACCAAAACCTCTCTTTGTCCCATTCAACTTCAAGCATGAAGTCACCCGACCTCGATTAAAGCAAGGTCATGCACATGCGATGATAATGCATATGTAATGGTAAGGGTGGCAAACACGTGTGGTGGCTCATGGGTTCAAAACAATGTTAAAAAAAATGAATAAAATTTGAATCTTTACCACTAGGGGTGCAATCAGGCCAGGCCTATATCATAATTTTTTGGCCTGAGCTTGGCTTATGACCTATTATAGGCTATTGTTTAGGCCTAAGTCTGGCCTATTCAAAAGCCTGGCCTGCCCTGGAGCTTGTGTAAGTAGCTTGCAATAGAGTTAAAAACTAGTACACTCAAGCCATGTTGAACACAAAAAAAGGAAAAAAAAAAAGCCATATCCATACAACAACATAACATACTGCTACCAAGAATCAAAATTCCAGTTTTAATACCCACAACAATCAAACACAAGGAAAAAATAGTTGAACTCTTGCTCTAATTAGAGAATTAGAAAATTAACAATTTTATGTAATTTTATAAATAGTATCAACATGACCACCCATTCTTATTATCAGCAAGGTTTTGAATTAAATCACCCATTCTAGTTTGCGACCTGCCACAAGAAAACAGAAGAATACAACAACAATAAAAATGAATTTTGAAAGCGATGAGTGATGCCATTCCATTTCGCACATGTTGGCCCTGCATCCTTATCAAAAACAAAAGAAAAACCTCTATTTAGAAAAGCCCCTTGCTTTTTTCTATCCTAATGCAAAAAATAACATAGCAAAGAGAATGATAGAGTGAGCACTGCTGCATCTACCCTCATCAGCTACAGTGTCATAGCAGCCCAAAAAAAAAAAGATAACCGATTATCTGTTAATCACTTAAACCAGTGGAAGAAAAAAAAAACTAAACCTAAAATAAAATAAACCAAAAATAAAAATTAAAACAAAAATCAAGAAACAGAGCTAAGAGAGTGAATTAGCTAACCTCCTTCCTTTAGGCTGGAAACTAAGGAGCCAGCTACGGGGCCGGTGATGAACTGCCAGTCACCGTTAGAGGGCAACAAGCCACAATCTGCAAGGGTTATGGCGTGGTGAGCAGCAGTGCAGCACGACAAACAGGGTGGTGGCATGGTGAGCAATGGTGTGGCATGGCGAGGAAGAGAGAAAAAGGATGATGGAATGGTTTGTGTGATAGAATGGCGAGGATGAGAGGCGGATGGTGGGGAGGAGTGAGATTGAAAGCGAGATAAGAAATTATAGGAAAGACGACATATAAGAAGAAAAAAAAGGGATTAGGGTTTTAATGGTTGAATTTGAAATAATACATAACATAAAGTGTTAAATATAAAAATTATGCATACGTATAGTAAGAAAGAGTGATGGACTAGTGGTGTAGAGGTAGGTAACTCACGGAGTGGCAACGGGTTCGAATCCTGATTTTAATTTTATATAAAACAGGCCAGGCTAACGGCCCCTGACAAGCCGCCTGGCCTATTTTCACCCCTATTTACCGCCTAGGAAGTGCTTACTGTGATTAAAGTTGAGAACAAGGTTGAAAGAAATGGTGGATAGGGAGAATCATGGGGGACGGCAATGGAGTCAGTGATAAGGGGAAGAGCAAATTGTTGGAGATCAAGGAAGGGTGAGAAAGAGAGATAGTGAAATTTTACCATGTATCAAACGGTTTGATGTATCGATACACTAGCGAAGTTTTGATTGGTCTAGATTCAAGGTACATCTCCTGATGCATTGTAGCATTGTCCTAAGTTAAGTATGTATAGTTATTATTTTATTATGAATATTTATTGATTTTCAACATATTGATAAACAATTTAAACTGCAAAGGTACTTTGTTTGATTAATGAAATTATATTACCTTCTCTCAAGAGAGGCAATGAACAGTAGGACAGCGAATGGCAGGACAACAAGCTGGGGGACGACAGGATGGTAGAGGCGAGCAGACGGTAGATAGCAAATGGCAGGCGGCAAATGACTAGCTATGGGTAGCGAGCAATGGACGAGAAGTGGCAAACAACTAGTAGTGTATAACAGGCGTTAAGCAGTGAGTAATGGTGGCTTGTAAGAGGAAGAGGTCAAGACACAATGATTAGAGAAGAGACAGGATTTTATAATTCCTCATTAGGAGGTAGAAACTAGAATCTACTCTTTTGAACTTTAGAAAATACTTTAAAAATACTTGAAGTTTAAAAATTCCTTAGTATTAGTATCTAAATACAGAATTTTATACTAAGTTAATTAAAATCCTTTCAAAAAATATGTTACTCTCAAAAAATACTCTATCCGAATACACTCTTACACGCACTCTTAGGGATTACTTAGTTTAGTAAGAGTGTCAAGTTTAAATCTAAGTAGGTTTATCTTTAGACTTTTTCAACTTTTTTTATTCCTAAGTGAGTAACTCTTGCCAGAGATATAAAAATTAATTATCTTTATCTAAGCCAAGGATTGGTGCAATTGGTAACGAGTGATTTCTTATCCTAGAAGAATGTGAGTTTGATTCCTGCTACTGATATGAGAACATCTTTGGTAGGCAAGCTTGTAAGCCCTCCTTAAATGCTCTCTAAGCCTAAAGGCTTTCCCCTGCCCTTAGTAGGTTGACCGACGCCACAACTACCTAAATTCTTTTCAACCAAAAGAAAGAAAGAAAAAAAAAACTCTATCTAAACTATGATGGATGGGAATAGATTCGCTCACATCATTTTTGAGAAAAACACAACGCACCCAATAGGGTTTCAAAGTTTCTACCATCACAATATTGGTAGTCTTATATCATTTCACATCTCTCTTCTAGAAAGGAAAAATCTTTTTTTTTTTTTTTTTGTTTAGCAAGTTTTCAACACATGCCCTAGATTTTGCAGTATCACTTATTAAAGAACATTTGAATGGTTTCTTCCATTACTGACCAAATTTTTATAATAATATAGATGATTCAATTTCTATACATAGACCTCTTGCATTCCTATTTTATATTAGTAACAAAGCTTAATTTAAGGTGTTCATTTCTTTTCAATGCTAACCTTGTGAAAAACATGTTTATTAACCAGCATAAATTCAATCAGACAAATATGAGATAATAAAATCAATTAAATTAATAACTTTCCATTTTCTTCCCCTTAACTATATCATTGGTTGCTTGTGTCAACTCTTAATCAAACTTGAAGCAATCACCTCACCTATCATGGAGCTGCTTCCTCAAGCAACCACCCTGCATCTTGTTCTTCTTATTATCTGCTATCTCGTGGTTGGTAGAGCGCAAGATTGTGGTAACAAGCAAGTTGCACGTAGCATGACTGTTGATCAATCAGGCAAAACAAAATTCAGAACAGTCCAAGCTGCCATTGATTCAATACCCGAAAACAACAATCAATGGATGAAAATTCACATAAACGCTGGCACATACACGTATGTTTCGTTATCCATTTGTTTTAGAGCCAAATTATTCTGTCTTCCTCTACCGTTTTGTTTTTGTTTTAATTATTTATTTCATTGTTTTGGTTTTCTATTTGTTGAGGGTTATTTTGCGCGTAGGGAGAAGGTACAAATCCCCTATGATAAGCCATGCATCATTTTGGAAGGCCAAGGGAGAGACGTCACGACTATTACATACAATGCCCACCAACAAACAGATGAAAGCGCCACATTCTCTTCGTCTCCG
Source organism: Pterocarpus macrocarpus (assembly GCA_031439585.1). Classification (NCBI taxonomy): domain Eukaryota; kingdom Viridiplantae; phylum Streptophyta; class Magnoliopsida; order Fabales; family Fabaceae; genus Pterocarpus; species Pterocarpus macrocarpus. The sequence goes on from CM062516.1 coordinate 42,828,022, forward strand.
AATAATGTGGTTGCAAAGGGCATTACTTTTGAGGTAAGATAAGTCTAAACATCATCATAATACAAAAAGTTCACTTAAAACCTTATCCATAAGGCAGTTTCTCCATTATTCTTTAGTTACTTGTGTTTAAGAATTATTTATGTGTCCCATTAACTTAAAACTTTCAAATTTTTAATATTTTTTTAAATCATATTTAAGATTTATAAAACTTATTATCAAATTATAGTCCTTAAAGACAAAAAAGTATCAAAATTATTAGTTAGAATTTGTTAAGAATTAATAAGGATTGTCGTATAAAGGTTTTTTGTGATTCATTGGCAGAACTCGTTCAATGTGGCGGCAGTGTCGTGTTTGCAGCACAGGAAAATGGGAAGCCGAGTGGCCCCGGCATTGGCAGCAAGAATATATGGAGACAAATCTGCCTTTTATGATTGTAAGTTCGTTGGTTATCAAGATACCTTGTGGGATGTTGAAGGTCGTCATTACTTCAAAAATTGCGTAATCGAAGGTGCTGTAGATTTCATATTTGGTAATGGTCAGTCCTATTACGAGGTATTGTACACTGGAGTTATGCTCAAGAGTTATGTTATTTGCACGTAATTTTTCAACATCAAATACAATATTTCTACAAGATAAATATATTACTTACTTTGAATCTCACACAATCACATTCCTCGACTCTATGAATACTATATGTGTACATTCATATACTCTCTATACATACTACATTTATGTATTTTGGATATTTATTGATAGAGAGCAAAAAGCAGTACAAGCAATCAAAACCAAAACCAGATTGCAACCTATACCACGTATCAAATAGGCACCATGGTTCCACGGAGCTAATTCAAATAAACTGCCTACCTTGGACACCCAAAAACACTAATGTGGCAGCAAAGTTCCACCATGTCATGTAAGCAAGATTCTGCAATACCATTCAGTGCAATGTTGTAAACTCAGCAGCAAGCAATACTTCTATAACTCCGAAGCCAGAGTAGCATTTTGCCACATGGCTCTGCTAATTGTCCCATGCTGACATCCACCAGCTACAAGTCATACTATATCTATACATAATATGTTCAAATAATATTTCTATTAGTTCAATTTTATGTATCTCTTTTCCATTTTCATTAAGCTTGAGCATTTAATTGGATGTAGGATTGCGTGCTAAATGCCACCTTCTCGGGCTTCATAACAGCCCAAGGGCGCAGATCAGGGAATGAAACGAGTGGTTTTGTGTTCAGACGGGGCTCTGTAGTTGGCGGTGGCAGTGTTTCATCTTGGTTAGGGAGAGCCTATGGTCCTTATTCTAGAGTCATATTCTATGAAACAAACTTGGGTTCGGTGGTTGAACCTCGTGGATGGAAAGCTTGGCATTACGTGACACACGAGTATGCTCGATCCCTTTTATATGTCATAAGGACAGTTTTATATCTTACAATGAAGAAATTTTAAATGTTAATGTTACATAAGAAGACAATATTATTGTCCACGGAAGTTAGCTAACCTGATCAAATATTTTTGTTCATGTTTTATCATTATTTGAATTTATTTATTTTTATTAAGTAGTCTTAACGGTTATTAGGACCAGCCACCATCTTAACATGCATGAATTGAATTAATAAAAAAAGAAAAGAATATTATTTAGTGGTTTTAAAAACTTGTTATACCCAAATATTGGGTTTTTTTTTTTAATGTTATTGAAGTTTATTTTGTAATTTGTGCAACAATTTAGTGTTATTTTATAACTTGGGATTAATTTGTGAACAAATTTATGCAGGAGTAGATTCACCTATGCTGAAGTTGACTGTATAGGGCCTGGAGCTGATACTTCCAAACGCGTCCGTTGGCTGAAGAAGTTCGATGCTACACAGCTACTTCAATTTTCAAGATCATCGTTCATCGACCAAGATGGGTGGATTGCAAAATTACCATTGGAATAGCAAAATTACCGGTGGATTGCATCCCACTTTAGTTTCTTGGCTTACCTTAGAGCGTGATAACCCTAAATGTTTGACTAATCAAATTAATGGCTTTAGTTTGATTATCTTTACTTTTTCGATTTTGTTAATTGATAATCATTTTTGTTTCTCAACCAAAATATAAAGTCAACTATTCAATTTTTTTTTAATAAGAAATTATTGTTTCCTATATTTTCTCCTAAAATGAAAAATTGTAAAATATCCACCACTTGATAAAGTGCTACCATTCTACGTCTTTAAATTCTCCACGTCATTCTTGGCTAACAAAAAAATCTCGAGTGTCATTTTCTCCCCCACTTTCCCAGATTGGCCCAATTAATCTCAATGAACAAGTAATGTGACACATTCCCTTGTTTTTATGGGCTTCTAAACTCTAGAAATGTACATAAAACATCTTTTTTGGTCAACAAAAATTTGTCGCTACAATATATCTGGGCTAATTTTCCAAACTATGAAAGTGACTGGGCCTCTTACATGCACCAAAGTTACTTGTGGAATCCCACGAAGCTACATGGCACAATTCTTTGCAACTCGTCAACTAATTAGCGTCCAAACCAAAACCAAACACTTCCGAGGGAAAAGAAAGCTGAAAGGGGATGCCAATTGCCAAGTTGGTGTAAAATGATAGGACGACAGTGCCACGTGGCAGCATGGGAAGACTCTAATTCTACGGATTCACCAAACAAATGGAAAAATATGGCCACACAAACAACACCAGTTGCACTCTCCGCCCACAGGCACACGCAAAAAGACTCAAATGCAGCCTCAGAGTGCACATTACCATATTCCAAAACAACACCAAAGATAAGGTTTTTGCTCAGTGTTACAAACACCCGCAAAATCCGTTCTCTTCATCCGAAACAAACAACTCTTTCTTCTGAAATATCAACACAAGAATAATAACCAAGTGGTTTTGGTTTATGTATATAAGGTGAAGCTGAAGAGAAGTTAATGAACATTGACCCAAAGGGAAGGGCATTCAAAGGGTGATATAGGAAAAAGGGTGTGTTTTCTTTTGGTTTTTGCATAGTGTTTTTGGGACTGCATGAGTTGGGAAAAACCCAATTGGTTCTTCTTCAAGTTTGGGAGCTTGAAGTTTTATAAGCTGCAGCTATGGCTATTGCTACGGCCACCTTCTCTCTCCATTTTTGCAAACTCTCCATCATTCGTCAAGCTCCTTCTCATTCGTCCTCGCGCCCTTCCTCTCGAATACGCCATCGCCTCCCTTCTAGCCGATGGTTGAACCCCATTCACCCTTCTGCCTCCCACAGGTCAGGTTTTTGTTGTTAAAAAGTACTTGATGGTTTTTTATGTGTATCTACAGTTTGCAATTTCAAATTAGGATTTTTGACTTAATGGGGTCTGAGATCTAGTTTTAATAGTTTAATGATACATATGACTAATGACATGATATTACGACGTTCTTTGATCCATGTAGCCCACCCTACTTAATGGGTTAGACTTAGTTGTTGTTGTTGTTGTTGTTGTTGTTAACTTAGTGGGGTTTGAGACCTAGGTTTTAATGGTTTAGATGTAAACATAAGTTATGATATGACACCATGATGTTTTTTGATCTATGTTGCTGACTCTACCTAGTGGAACAAGTCTTAGTTGTTGTTGTTAACTTAGTGGGGTTTGAGACCTAGATTTTAATGGCTTAGATGGAAATATGATTTATGACATGACACTATGATGTTGTATGTTGCCAACTCCACGTAGTGGAACAATCTGAACAAGGCTTAGTTGTTGTTGTTTGTTATTGTTGACTTAATGGGGTTTGAGCTATAGTTATTTATTGTATTTCTATGTACCCCTTTTGGCTTTGGTTACAGATTTGCATGTTGTAGTCCCAAATGTTCAATAACAGATACTGGCATACATTTGGACCATGTTGCAACGGAGGAGGGTGGTGAGGGAGGGTCTTCTTCTTTGGCAGTTGAACCTGAATGTCCGGTGCCAATTGTTAAACTCAAACCTGATATTCTTGAGGCTGAGTCTTTGAACCTACTCACTGAAGCCACATTTGTAGATACCCTCTTGACAGCATTGCCTGTAGGTTTACTTTTCCCCCATTTAGGGTGTTGTTAAGCATGGCCTTAACCATTTCTCATATTCCTATGGTGGTGTTATGCAGGTTTTGTCTGAAGAGGAGCAACATGCCCTTGCAGCTACTCCAGCACATCCTGCTGGGTTACATGGTGGGGTGTTTCTCAACTTTGCCAAACTCCAACTATGGCATTGTTCATTTTTCAGAATGTTTACTTCCCAAGCTGTCATAGTTCTATTGCTGAGTCTTGTGCTGAATTTAATCAACTGGAGTTCTCTTTTTGGGGTAGAATGAATTAATAACAGACAAGCAGTACGCTCTGTAGGCAAGTGTGATGCTCTTTATACAATGTACAACCGAGTCATTCTTGCTTGTTGGCAACTGAGTCTCTGGTTTTCTTAAATTAAGCACTAGCTTGAACTAAAATCCCCAAATTTACTCCTGGAATGAAAAGCATTAAAATGCCTGCCTATTGCACTGGATGGAAGCATTTGATATTGACATGGCTAGTCTTTGATTTCATACCTATTTTTAATGGTCCAAATCTTATCTTAGGGTGGCTTCACTTTTTTAAAACTCAAAAGAGCTCTCATTTGCATGAGTTCATAAGCCCTTGGAAACAGGTTATAACCATTATCTCCTTTAGGTTGAGAATAATCCAACTTGACAGTCTTATTGTGTGTCAATTGTCTCAAAAATTGTTTGATGGCAGTTGAATCTTGTCCAATGATGTTATTCTGTGTCTTTCATCATCTAACTTAGTTGATGATTGCCAAGTTGAATCATCTAAGCTAACTTGAATGTTATGTGTTTTCAGCTTTCTATGCTAGCTGCATAGTTGCAAATTTAGTGGAGCAGCTGTGGAATTTTGCTTGGCCTTCTGCCATTGCCTTGATTCATCCAAGCCTTTTGCCTGTTGCTGTGATGAGTTTCTTCACTAAAGTGGCCATAATTGTTGGAGGCCCCTTGGTTGGCAAAGTTATGGACCATCTTCCGAGAGTGCCTTCATACAATTGCTTAACTATCATTCAGGCAAGTTGTTCGACAAGCAATAAATGTCCAGGATATAGCTCTTTTTCCTAAAAGGGATCATTCTTTATATTTTCAGGCAGTTGCTCAGTTGCTATCTGCAGCAATGATTATACGTGCCCATTCTGTGAGTCCTACTTCAGTGTCTACCTTGCTTCTGCGTCCATGGTTCTTCGTATTGGTTTCAGCTGGGGCCATTGAGAGGCTATGTGGTGTAGCTTTAGGGGTTGCAAATGAGCGTGACTGGGTTGTGATGGTATTGTCATTCAGAGCTTATCCTCTTCCTTTGACATATGATTTGTGATTTGAAAATTTTGTGTTAAAATAAATATTGTTCTGATCCTCGGTGGTTTGTTTCTATAGCTGGCAGGAGTGAATAGGCCAATTGCACTTGCTCAAGCAAATGCTGTTCTAAATCGAATTGATCTCCTGTGTGAGGTATTTGCTTGCTTTTATATTTGCGGTACTAAGTTCACTAGCTAGCTTATATCTTTCCCTGTTTACAGAGCATAATATCCCTTTTTCAGTTGAATGAAATATGCAGAAATGGCCTTAATGATTATCAATCATAGGAACTGTCTTTGAGACTTATGAAATGTTCATTTACAGATACTTGGGGCTTCGCTGTTCGGAGTACTTCTTTCCAAATATCATCCTGTTACCTGCCTGAAATTTGCTGCTGGCTTAATGATGGGGTTACTGCCTATTACAGTAATTTCTCTGCCTTTCTTCTTGTTCTGTTACTTCCATAAGTTGAAAGATGAATTCATTTTCATTCCTTATTTTCAATTTTCAATTTTCAATTTGCAGATTGTTTTCACATGTTTGGCAAACAAGCTTTCCACTGGTGTTCTTGAACGGCCTAGACTTTCACAAACTTGTTGCAGATCATTCAATGAAGATTTTGCACCAGATGCCGACAGTATAGGTACTATTGAAACTGATCTTTCTGAAGAGAATCATCTCATTATCTGTATATTTTAAATATACTTACTTTTATCTGATGGTGGACCAGCGGTTAAAGGTCTGGAAGCCATTAAGCTTGGCTGGAAGGAGTATCTGGGTCAGCCAGTTCTTCCTGCTAGTCTTGCCTGGGTGCTCCTCTACTTCAATATTGTTCTTACACCAGGAAGTTTGATGACAGCATTTTTAACGCAGCGTGGTATGTGAAAATTCACTCCATGGTACCTTGCTTTTTGGGAAACTTCTGTCACTTCTAACAGATCATTTCATAAACTATGACCTTGGACTAAGTTAACATAATATATGCTCTATTTTAATTACTATTTTCAGTGATAACATTCGTAGTCTAGCATAAATTGCAGTTTTCCAAGTTTTTTTAATTGATGTCATCCTTAGTATAAATTTCTTATTTTGAATATGTGATTGTTAAAGTGAATGCTGTAACAAACATTCAAAAAGACAGAAGGGGAAAAGGAGTAAATTTAATGTGATCATGTCAGGTTTACTGTTGTATTCTCCACTTCTGTTTGGCCCCCTTAATCATTCTATTCCATACTTAAACCAATCATAAATGTCATTCTGTTTTTCTTTTCATTTTTCCTTTTCCTTGTTTTTTGGGTGTGGGGGATTATTTCCTTTTGGTTCTTGTGCTAAGTCCAATATCTTTTTTGGATTGTTCTGCAGGCTTACATCCATCTATCATTGGAGGTTTCAGTGGAATGTGTGCTTTTATGGGTGTTGCAGCTACATTTGTGTCTTCAACTTTGGTCAAGCAATTTGGCATTTTAAAGGTTTCTTCTTGGCTTTTCCTTTTCTTTTTCCTCCCTCATTACATGAATAGGAAAATATGAGAACTTATTCTATGAGATTGTTGAAAAAAATTTCTCTCTTTCCTAGGCCGGGGCAGTTGGGTTGGTGTTTCAAGCTTTACTTCTCAGCATGGCTGTTGCTGTATATTGGAGTGGATCAATTGCTCATCAAAGCCCACTTCTTGTCTTCTTGTCTCTAATTGTAAGTCACTAAAGTATTTTATGTGTCAACTATCATTGATGTTGAAGCTCATTAATTAGAAATGCCTAAATCATGGAAAGTGAGGTAGATCTGATAGGGATCCAATTTCTGCTTATACTGAATTAGTGACCTAAAATCTTTAGGTAAATATGATATTCCAGTTAGTCAGTTCTAAGAGGCAACTTTGAGCACTGGTTTGATCCTTTAGAGCCTGTTTGGTTTCTATTTCCATTTTCCGTTTCAATATTTTTCAGGCTTTTGTGAAGAAAACAGTGAAAACAGAAAAATCCTGTTTTCTATTTTTATTTCTTGTTTTTACTATTTCTTTCACAAAATCCTGAAAAATATGAAAATAAAAAAGGAAAACAGAAACCAAACATGGTCATTAAATTCTTATTCTCAAATGAAACATGCATTTGTTGGCAAACAAAAATTGGAGCTTGTAATGCACGGAAGTTGTCTGGACTCTGGACCTTCTTTGTTTTACTAAGGTGACAGGATATGTCTGCTGAAAAATGTTGCAACATGTCATTCTAAATGAATATTTGTTAAAATAGAAAAAGCTTTGTATGAGAGAAGACTCGCCCATTGGGCATCCCGAATTTCATAATTTGGAAATTTTCAATCTTGGTTCACATAGCTCTTGTCAAATTTGTTCCGTCTGAATTTTTGTGAATAAACTTCCGTTATTCTGTGTGCAGATATTGTCACGGTTAGGACACATGTCATATGATGTTGTGGGGGCACAGATTATCCAAACAGGGATCCCATCATCCAAAGCAAATCTCATAGGGACAACTGAGGTTGCTGTCGCTAGTTTGGCGGAGTCTATAATGCTGGGAGTTGCAATAATTGCAAATGATCCTTCTCATTTTGGACGTCTGGCAATGTTGTCTCTTCTCTCGGTGGTTGGTGCAGCATGGATGTTCTGTAGATGGTTGTTGAATCCAACAGATGAACAAAAAACCCTGTTTTCTTATGATCCTCAGTTTTGATATTTAGGTAAGTATATATTAATAATTCTTTTTTTTTTTTTTTGGGGGGGTGGGAGTTGAGGCCCACCGGTTCACTGGCCCTATTAATAGAAACTTGACTAATCTAGCTCAACCCATAAAGGTTCCAGAGGGGGCTCTAGGTCTCTCAGTGGGGATTTTTTCTATTCTTAGGACTCAAACCAGAGATACTTGGTTAAAAGACCAAAGCACCTAGTTGTTTCGACCAACCCCACATTGGTTATTAATAGTTCTGTTAAGCAGCATATTTTTCTATGTGGTCTGTGTCTTATTATATAAAAAATGTAATAAAAATGCCTTTCTTATTGTGATCCTCAGTTTTCATATTAACAGTTCATTGTTTAATACTATATTTTTCTGTCTGGCCTGTGTCTTATTATATAGAAATTTTCATGAATTGCTGACACTTGTTGGCTACATTTTGATATGGTATTTGGCTGTTGGCTATAGAATTGCTATATCCTTTCTTAGTCCGACATTTACTCATGAAAACTGGGATTATGTGATGGTTTTCGTTCACACTGCCACATAAAGGTAGAAAAGATCAATTCTTCAAAATGTTCAATAAATTATTTGGTGTAGACGGCAACGGAATAAATATTCTGTCTGTTGATTCTACTGGTGCTTTGATTCTCTCGCTAGTGGTGTAATAATATTTTACTAGTCTAACCAATAACTCATTGTTTGTGCAGTTGTTCCATTAGCTGCGTTAGTGCAAGGGCTGTTTGATGGTGGACAAGAACCAAAATAATAATAAAATTCAACATTTTGGTTCATTATTATCCACGTAATACGGGAGCCTGAGGGTGTTTTATTCTCACACCTGGTCATTGATACTCATTGTATGAACAAAAAGAAATAGATGGCCTTACCTGTAATTCTGTAAATGTGAACATGCCTTCGTATTATAGCAGTGTACATGACAAAGTGTAAGCTAGGTGTCCAGGTCCAACACGTACAAACATTTTGTAAAGCATTTATTGGTTTTTAAATTCTTTTCTGGGGTTTAATAATGTGGCTGATGCGTTCCTAATTGCATAGACTTGTTGCGGTGACTGTGATCGGGTTTACTGATTTCTTGCGAATCTCGGGCGTATGTATGATAAAATAAGGTATATTAATGTTTGACAGATATATAAGTATAAAAATATAAGATCTTATAAAATTTTAATGTTAAATGGTATTTGGTATAATACTATGTAAAAATTATACTATACTATAAATATTTTTAACTATAATTAAATATTTAATAAAAAATAAAACTATTAAAAAATAATAATCTTTACTAATTATTTAAAATAAAGTTTATAATTAAAATATTTATTTATTGCTATATGTAATTCAATTTATATTAAACATATTTTTACTAAATATAATTTTTTAATATATCTTTATGTAAAATTTATTTATATATCTTTGGTATTATTTTAAACAGATATGTTTATATTAAATGTTATTTATTTAAAATATTTATTTATTATTAAATATTTTTTAAAAATATTGTATTAGTTTATATCTTTTAATTTTAATACACAATAAGTGTAAAAAAGTTTTATACTATTATTTAATTATATACTTTTATTTGTTATATATTTAAGATAGTGAGTAGTTGAGTCAAACATTTTTATTGATATGGCAGTACATAATTAGACGTTAGAGTATTCATCGAGTTGGGTCAACTACAAACCTATAGGTTTCAACTCAACCCAACCCACAAAATACAAGTTGGGTTGGGTTAAAAAATCTGTAACCCATGAGATACAGGTTGATTGTAGGTTTAAAATTTTCAACCTATACAACCTAATACAACCCATCTATATATGATGATAGTGAATATTTTGAAAAGATTGAGTGAAATCAATAATTATATCAATTCATGACTTCAACTAACTCTTCTAGGTTGTTTTTTAGGACTTACGATACGTTCTTGAAAATCATTAAGATCTATATATGCTGTTTAAAAAAAAAATTATTTATGTATTGTTTTCTTAAAACTTCTAGGATTTGTAAATGTTTTCTTAAATTTATGCATGTTGAGACTTGTAATTGTTGTACTTATTAAAAGATTTTATATATATATATATATTGACAAGTTTTAATAAGTAAATTATTTTTTACCAAATGTATATTGAATCCATAGGTAAACCCAACCACTGGTTAAATGAATGAGTTGGGTGAAAAAGGTACCAATCTACCCAACCTAACCTATGGGCATCCCTGATTGGATATATGTGTGTAAAACTTTTTTATATTGACAATATATCAAAATTAAATTCATTGAATTATCCATTATTGTGATATATAAGGAGGATATTATGGATAAATTTATACAATATATTACTTGCACTAAATAATTGATAAAGCCATAATATATTGTATTTGGCTTTTTTGTTGACATGGTATTTACTTATTTTATCATACCTAATATAACATGCTAAATATGCACTAAGTGTGTTAGCTTGATTAATAATAATAATAATAATAATAATAATAATAATAATTCTAAATATGCACTAAGTGTGTTAGCTTGATTAATAATAATAATAATAATAATAATTATTATTATTATTATTATTATTATTATTATTATAGAAGTAAGATAAGGAGGTGATTTAGTGGAGGTTGACTATCCACTATTGGTAACTTGATCCACCTTTTCTTTATCATCTCATCATAGTTTAAAGTACTTTTAAGACTTCTTAATAGAGGGTGGAAAGGAGCTAGATACTATTATTATCTATGGAAATACTAGGTTGACATTATTTTATTTTTTTAATGATAAAAAATTAAAATTAATTCGATTGATTAATTATAAAAGGTTAACATCGATTTAATTTTTAATAACAAAATAACATTGACTACTTACTGAATTTAATATATTATATACTAGTATTTTGAACCCATGCAATGCATATAATAAAAAAAATAAATATTAAATTAAAAGTAAAATGCCTAATACTATGTAAAGTTGTAAATAAATATAATAGCTTAAACAATAAATGTTGAAATTAATAACAATAATAATAATTTTTTAATAATATTAATATCTATTGTAAATGAATTTAAGTATCAAATTTGTATAACGTATAATCAAGGTAAAGCTTATGAAGTATAGAAAAAATAGAAAATAAAATGAGAAAATAAAACACTCAAAACATGAAGAATAGAACAAACAAACCTACATGTAAATGAAACCACGCCAAATGCGCTGTCGATGACTCCTCGCCAATTGTCGCCGGCATCGCCAAGAAGAAGCCTCCTCTGACCACTGTTCTCATCGGCATTCCAAAGAAGAACTGCGTCCACCGCAAGCTGCTTGCCCACAAGAGCATCTCGAAATAGAAGTTGAACGTCAAGGAAATTCACCATCAGAAAAATCAAAACAAAAAAAAGTTAGAAAAGGTATGGATGAAAGAAGAAATCATTAAAAAAATAATAAAATAATATCAAAGAAATGATGAAAAGTGATTCTTAAGAATGAAACACACAAATGAAAGGAATTTCTATGATAGATAAGAAAAGAGAATGAGGAAAAATCATTCTATTTAGAGTTAGGAGTGATTTTTTGGAAAATGAAAGAGCTGCCCACTGTTGAAACATGTGAACAAATTGGTGCATGAATAAGTCTTTAGATAAAGCATGTTTCATGTAAAATTCAAATTGTACATGAATGAGAATTAATGGGTAACAGCTATAACATAAATAATTTATTTTTGAAATAATTTTTAAAGCAAAAAGTTAATTAAAAGATTTTTCCATTATTCCATACACACATGAATTGGGGGATTGGGTCACGTGATTGGCCTTCTGCTTATACATTGTCGTAACTTGTGTTCAATTCTTAAGTCTATATAAGTGCTCGATGAGTCTTAAATATGCCTTGTGTAACACCCTATTAATTAACTATTATTGTACCATTTATTTTATCTCATTAAATTCTAATAATAATTAGCTAGTGGAATAATACTAACTTTCTACCTTAATTTTTCTAGGGCATTTTTATTTGTTTATTTATTTTTGCCAAATGTCATGTCCAATTCTATTATCTATTTATTAATTTTATGCAGAAGAATAACTCTACCATATGCTAGTTGGTAATTACCATAGTTAAGGCAACCATCACATTCTAAAAACATGCATCATAATTACTAAAGTCTCATGAGGGTTATATAAGTACCAATACAAAATACATAGGCAGAATACAAAAAAGAAAGCGCCTCATACAATAATAGTAATATTAAGATATAAAATAACTAAATTAACTTTGTAGGTGACAAAGTCGTATTCTAAGATTGCATCCATCTCAATAGTTATCGTAATCTGTGCCATTTGGAAATACCAAAGAAAAATGGGTGAGAGAAATCTCCTTATAGGGTGGTGTTCCTAGAGCAGTTTTGCTTCATCCCGAAAATGGTAAGAATAAATCGGGAGTGCAACAATATACATAACATATAATCAATCAAATCACAAATAAAAATATTAGAATATTTAGCTGCAAAATAACACATAATAAGTCGTAGGCAGTAGATAAGATAAATTATCATTTCAACCATTTCATAGAGTCAAGCAAGATGATAGTGCATGTTAATAAGCAATAATAGTAAAGAAGCATCACAAATAGCACATTCATCTATACAACTCATAAATAACGGCAAGCATACTGTTAAATTCCTTTTTTGCCGCTTTCTGATCTTTTTTTATGGCTAAAGTCTGCAAGGTCTTCCATAATAAATTCATATCTGTGAAAGCTCTCATTGCTAGAGCGCCCCTTAGTCAGATTGGTAGATACACTACTTGTCCATTACGAGGTGGGGCTGATGTATCGCCATAGGTTAGTACACCACTTGTGTACTGTGAGGTGGGGTCAATGTATTGCCATTGGTAAGTGTACTACTTATCCACCACGAGGTGGGACCGATATGTCAATTAGTGAATATACCACTTGACCACTATGAGATGAGGCCGATATATTCACTTCACAGCTTCATGTAAATATACCACTTGTCCGCTACAAGATGGGGCCGATATATTGACTTTACAACTCAATTTGGTACAACCACAAGGCAAACTATAACCTATATGGAGCATTTACACATAGTCTTGCCATTAATTTATCATCAAACATATTGTGTACATATTTATTCTAAAGAGCTCATTATGTCTCAATCATCAAGTGCATATAATAAAGTCAAAATCACATAATCTCATATCTCTGGAAGACCATATGATCACCAAGTCCTTATCCACTACGAGGCATGGCCCGATGTGTCGTTTGTTCATTTACTTTAATGTAGTAGTCATTTCACATAGTGCATACATATAATTTCATTCTCAACATATATTGCACATGATCTCATATCTATCTCATAATGCTATCAATCAAGAACTCCAATTTCATCAAATGGCACATCTTGTCAAGTTCTAAATTCAAGTCTTGTCCATATCTATGTGCAAATTTCAATAATTTCATATTATATTCAATCCATGGCAAATATCACCATTTATTGTAACATGCACAATTCCAAGGCATTTAAACATAGGGTATCTTTCACTAATAACCCATATCATAAGGGCACATGTAATAACACATATTCCAAACCAATTTTTTATGCCCATATTTGAAACATGCTTAAGACAAAAATAAACATAGTCTTAGGCAAATTTAGGGATGCAAACTAAATACGGATCAAACAAAAGCCTTAAAACCATTTTCAAATAATAGTTCAAGAAAAGAATTTGTTCTTAAAACAAGCTTTAGACAACCACTTCAAGCATGGAACTAGCTAGCTTATTTGAAATTGCTAATGGGACCTTAACATTAATCCTAATATTAAGTGTTTATTAATGTGATTAAAATCTTAATCAAGTCCAACAGTCCAAATCCATAGAATAAATACTCCAAAGCATAGGGTAAGACCTTAAAGGCCTCAAATAAGTCCAAAGAGCATCAACAGCTCAATATTGTCCAACATAGTCCATAACTCTATACACATAGGTCTTGGTTCAATTATCAAATTTTAAATGTCTTTTAAGAATTATCAAGTTTTAATGGTCCCAAAAGAAACTATCACATAAATATAGTCAATTCAAACATGCTCAAAGGTTTGAAAACACTTAGATTAAGAAATCTAAGAAAAGAAAGCTTCATGTGATATAAAGCTATATGGTCAAATCCTTCAAAAATCCATATCTTTGCTCTTTTATTTCAAAACTTCATAGAACCTGTATAAAACACTTATATCTTCATCCTTAAGCCCTTGAACATAAGGAAATCATAATCCTCCATATATTTCACCGTAGGCATAGCCATACATATGGTGCTAGGAGGATGAACTTCCAAGTGCTCTCCAGCACAGAGAATCCAATATTTTGAATATATGAGTTATAAGACATTCTTATCAACAAATAAGGTTATCATAACCATTTTCTAGCCTTTGAAACTCATGAGAACCAAACACCATCAAGACCCTTTATAGGCATAGCCATACATGTGGGGTTTGGTATGGTTCCTCATGACTTTAGGCTTTATTATTAAAGAAACTTAAGAAACAAATTCAAGAAACTTATAATACAAGATACCACCTTTTTAAGATGTTCAATGTCATTATCTAGCCTTATAAATATGTATAACCAATTCACCATCAAGACACTCATGTAGCCATGGCCGTACTAATGGTGTTTGGTGTTGGTTTCCATGTATTAAGGCTTAAATTATCGAAGAAACTAAAAAATACTTAATAACTTTGAAAACTTAAAACATCTTTATGAAAACTTGACTGAGGTTCTTTTAGGCATTTTATCAAACCCTTGGTGTGCAACTCAATGGATGTTCCCATATAGAAAGTGTCACCTTCACAAAATATCACCAAAAATGTGATTTTTCAAGTTTTTAAGCATTACAAATGAAGGTATACTAATATATATGGATCAAACACTTAAATTTCATCAAATATCATCCAAAAACTCTTCAAAAACATGACTTAAAGGTGGCTACCCATGCATGGCCGAAAATAGAAGTATAAGCACCAAACATGATGATTTTTAAGCTTTTAAACCTAAAAGCAAAAGAAACTCAAACACATACATAATAAGCTTTCAAATCAACATAGATACAACACCAAAAACTCCCAAAAAAACACCCTCACCTTCAGCCGGCATAGAGGTCTGGGTTTCACAAGGTACATGGGTGAAGTTTTTGATGTTTATTTGATGGAAATCCATGAGAACTCAAGCTTACACTCGAAAAACTATCAATCACATATAGGTGTAACCTTCAAGTTTCATAAAAACGCAAAGTTCCCCACTGCCCTCATGAAGGCCATGAGCTTCATGGAGAAAAAGAAGAAACTAGACATTCAATATATCCGAGAAAACAAGAATTCCAATTCAAAGAATTAAAGCAAGTAGTTTACGCTTTCAAAGCTTAAAAGAAAACATCAAACCCCAAACTTTTCCCAAGCTTTAGAGAACTTCAAGAACCTTCAAAGTAAAGTTCAAAATCTGGAAATATGAATTAAAAGCTTTGATGAACATAATCACAAAGAACAAATGCATGGAGCTTAAAAGGTGAAAAGAAAAACCCTACTTGTGTTATGATACTTGAACTTGATTTGTGCAAGGGCTAGGCCAACAATTTTGCAACCTTTATAACCTCTTTTTGAGGGCTAAATCACAAGCTAAAGGGGTGAGGAATGTTGGTGTTTGAGGTCGATGCAAGTTGATGGAGTTTACCTGGTGGTTTGATGGTGTTTCTTGAAGTTCTTTGAAGCAAATGGTGAAGGTACCTGGTGGCGGTATGTCCGGCCAAGCGGCCGTGTTTGGAGCTTAGGTGAGTGTCTCTAAAGTGTAGGAGTGTGAGTTGGTGAAGTTCAATTTATAGAAAAATGCTAGGATTAGTTAGGATTAATCATATGATTAGTTAATTAATTTAATATCTATTCTAAACTTATTTAAAGACATATTAATACTCATCTTATGTGTCTAATAGAGATTAAGAAAGGATTGAAGTGATTTGGTGCTTAATTAGTGCATAATTAGTATTTCTGTTAAAAACTAGATTAGGCAATTTATTCTTTAATTAACAAAATAATTAGAAAACAATTAGATTTCTTTAATATATCATTAAAATCATATTTATATATGTGTGATATAATATCTCAGAATTTACATAATTTTTCTATAATTTTTAGTATTTTTAGTGTATTTTAACCTTAATTATGCCTATTTTTTAGTTAATGAGCATAATTAATTATCTACAATTAAAATAAAAAATTTTCCTCATCAGCCCATGTGCTTGCACGCCATTTTCAATGGTCAAGGGGACATTGTGGGCTTGGTAAAAGATTTGTGTCAAAATTTGGCTAATTTAGTAAAAGGTTAATTAATGTAATTACTTATTTCGACTAAATTCTACTCTCTTGAACTCTCTTCAATTTTCTTCATTTTTTTTTCTAAATTTTGGGGGTGGATGGGGACTGAGGGCGTGTATTTTGGTTGCAGCCCAAGTTTGGATAATTTTGTTGGGTTTTTTTTATATTTTTTGGGTGAATTTCTTAAGCCTTTTTATAATTTTTTAAAAGTTCAAGGCCTTAAAGATAAATAGTTTATGGGGTTTAAGTATTAATTGTTCACAGGTGGGTACCTAAGACAAGATTCAAACTTTAGTTTTGGGCCCCAAAAGCTTATCCGACGTTAAGTTTGTTGTGGTTGAAGTTGAATCCCCGTAGCAATGGTAGTGTACTTACAAGGACTCCAACGCTCAAGTCGGAGAATGCTAGAGGTACTATTAGGCGAGAGCACGTTAGCCGGATACTATTCCATGGAAGCAGTGAATGCCATTCAAACTACTGTCGATTAGTGGGTTCCAACATGGGCCTTGGAATGATATTTATGGGCTCTGAATTGGGCCTTTAGATTTGACGGATACCCATCCAATATGGGCTTCTCATTCTTATCCAAATAGGGGCATCCCATGTCATTTTACACTTGAATATCTCTGTGGGCTAGTTAGCAGAGATTTGGATTTCTACAGTTCTGCTACATAGCTCTCGATTTCGCTTAAACACCTCTTCTGCTAATTCTAATGGTGTAGGTACCTAAATGTAATTTTTAAAAATTCAGGGCCCTAAGGATAAATAGATTATAGGGTTTAAGTATAATTATTGAAAATATTAGGGTAATTCTACAAATAACAAAAGTTTACACTATAAGGGCATTTTCATATTTTCCTAAATTTTAGTATATGGTAGTGCCGTATTTTCAACGGTAGTATCATACCATCCTATAGTTCTTAGTGTGAATATTGTCATGGCATAACACTGCCTGAAAAAAATGAATCAAAGTTCTTGTTATGCTTTATTAGAAAAAAATGAGGATGTTACATCTTGATCTTGAACTGCAGTGAATCTTCCCCTCAATCTAAGTTTTTGTTAATAAGAAAATGAGCATTAATCATGCTTCATTACGCCACATATACCAAGTAGGCTTTCAATTAAATTTGCTAATATTAATATTTTTGTCTAATTTGTTTCTAAAATAATTTTTCCTCCTATTTCCCTTCTCGTGCATGTTTTAAATGTTGTTAAAAATTATGATATTTAGTTAGTTTCTATGTATATTATGTTTTTCTTTTCTTTTCTTTCTCATCCAACTCACTGGACCTTTAACGCTTTGACATAGTTAATGGTCACATGTGTGAGATACAATGGAGATTGGGTGACCAACTGATGGTAGGGACCTAACTAGAAAATTTTTCAAATATAATAACTCAATTAAAAATTTATAAAGGATAGAGGCTTATTTGAAAATGCACTAAAATTATAAGGACGTGTAGATTAGTTTAACCAACACATAAAAGAATAATTTCAATATAACTTTTCATAATTGAAAATTAAATTAATGTCTTATATCTCTAAAGGACTAAAATTAGACTTTAAAGAAATAAAATGAAAAATTTACTTAAAAAAATCCTATTTTTCCCCACTAAGCAAACACACAATGTTGTCTTCCAGCTATTTGAATGGACTAGGTTCTCCAGGGAAGCTATCGATTGAAAAAATGTGGGCTACAGCAAGTCAATTTTGTTATATTTTTACTTTGGCAATATTTGTCTCTATCAGATGCCTTTTTTACCATAATTTTCTGCATCTTTCTTTTGCTTTTCTTGGAAAGTTGATAGTCCATGTTCACAATTATTGAGAATGGAAGAGAAAGGTGCATTCCAATGTTCACTATTCACTTTTATTCTCTGAAGTAAAGAAATAAAGAAATACATCCCCCCGCAAACTGCAATATTTTAAGTTTTCCTAGATTGTTAAGAAATGATTGGCATGTACACGCATGTGAAGATCCTAAGGTCGTTTGCCACGCTTGATAATATAATATTTGATAGGATAAGGGTTGATTATATAAAATTTGATAAAAATTTAATATTATGTAGTATTTAATATATCATTATATAAGATATTATATTATGTATAATATAATAAAAAAAGAAATTATAATAAATATAATTTTTGATATTAAATTTAAATTTAAAAATTAATATAATTATTTAAATATTTATTATAATTATTATAGCTATTTTTTATTATATATAAATATAATTTTATATTAAAAATTATTTATTTATTTTTAATATTTTTTATAATATAAAAAATATGAGTGATTGAGAGAGAGAGAGAGAGAGAGAAATAGAGAAGAAGTTTTTATACATCAAAATTTAAGTAAACCTAATATTATATTCCTATATTTGATTATATTTTTTATTATATATAATTAAATTTATATTAAATGTTATTTACATATTTTATTAATAAATTTTTATTCTTATATTTTTATATTAGTTTAAATAGTTATTTTATAATTATTATTTTTTTAAAATATTTATTTATTATTAAATATTTTTATTAAATAATATTATTTTTGTTTATATGATTTTTATTTTTATTATTTATTTAATAATTATTATTTTTAATAAAATATATTAAAAATAAATAAAAAAAAAAGGTGAAAGAACCCTTATACATCAAAAATTTATCAGGCCTAATACGGCCTCTCTAGACTGGATTAAGTTATCCATCATTTTGACGTATAAGGGAAGTTTGATGGATAAGTTTATACAATACGTTGAGTGCACCAAACAACGGATAAGGTCATAACGTATTGTATTACCTTATTCTATCATGTATAATACGGCATGCCAAACACGCTCTAAGGTGCAGAAAAATCGAGGAGTTGAGGTGTCAAATTCTCGAGCAAAAAGTAAAACAAAAGGGAGAACCACCATTTGAATAACGAAAGATCAAAATATTGATAATTTAATTTTTAAAAAATATTTTATTAATTTATGATATTCTAATTATAATTTTTATTACTATTAATAGGCATTATCAATGTTAACAAACAATATTTTAGAGACTAATTTATTGGTAAATTAATTTTTTAGGGATTAATTTATCAGTATATTAATTTTTTAGGGGCTAATTTATCAGTGCATTCATTTTTGAGGTACTACGAGAGAAAATAATATTTTTTGGGGTTACAATATTAGTATTTTGATCTTTCGAGGGCTAAATTGATGGTTCTCCCAAAACAAAATAAATTTAATTTCAATATACTATTAGTATCAAAAAATTTATATAGATATTCAATTATATACTATCACATCAATAAAATTAGAGTTAATTACATTTTACCCTCTATATTATAAGTCATGTGCACTTTAACCCCTATATTTTAAAAATGTGCATCCCGACTCTCTATGTTTTATCAAATGTGCACTTTGGTTATTTTGTTAAATTTTTTTTATCAATTTTAAATAAAAATATCACACATTTAGGGTATTGGGTTGCATATTTAAAAAAGTTTAGGGGGTCAATTTATACATGATTCAAAATTTATGGAGATATAATATACTTATTTTGGGTAAAATACACATTCATAAAGCTTAGAGAGTCATGATATATATTTTTAAAATGTGAGAGTTAAACTATATATGACATATAATACAAGTAGATAAAGTACAATTAACTCAAAATTATTTGACATTTATCCCATAATCTCAAAAGTTTATATATGATGGAATATAATTGGATAACAATGTAAAGAATTAAACTTAATTTCAAACAAAATTTCTTTGCCACAAATATAAAAGATATTGAAAATAAATTTTTGTGCTATTAAAAATTGGTAAGGTCTTTTTTTTTTGTGAGGGAAGAAAAATAAGATGCGCAGGTCAAATGGGCTTTGAGGGTTATAGCCATAAGGCCCATGTTTGTTTAGGCTTGAGACCTTTGCAGTTTATTTGCTACTTTGTTCTGAACCAAAACAGTGTAAAATAAGATGGAAATTTGATGCTGTTTAGAAAAGATTAAACATTTTTACTAGTAATATGTTATTGAAAACCGATACGTGACGCCCAAATAGTGGACGCATATTAAAAAGTGAGAAAAACGATAAAAATGCTTGAATAATGAGTTCCACATAATTATTGCTACTTTTGTTTAAATTTTTTTTCAAAAATTTACCAGCGTGTGCACTGTTTACGCTGGTAAATTCTGTATAAAAAAAAAATTTACAAGCGTGAACAGTGCACATACTGATAAGTTTTGTAAAAAAAAAAATTTACCAACATATTTTGTTAAAAAAAAACCAGCGTATTTTGTAACGTGAACAGTACACACGCTAGTAAATTTTGTGTAACAGTGCATACGTTAGTAAGTTTTATGTAATATATACAAAACTTACCAACGTATTATTTAAGATGCCGGTAACTTTTGCATATATATATAAAACTTATCAGCGTATTATTGAAAAATATAGGTAAGATTTTGGATTAAAAATAAATAAATAAAAATAACAATTATGTGAGACATATTATCCAAATATTTTTATCATTTTGCTCACTTTTTTCGTATATATCTCGTATTAAATCGCAAATGATGCGTCTCCCAATATTTTTTTTTTTATGTTATTAGATAATCATGTAGAAAGCTTTTACCTTACATCAAAATATTCAAAACTTAATTCTTTCATAAAATAAAAAATAAAGCAAGTAGACTGTGCTGTACTGTGTTGACCCGTTTCGCATTTATATGTGGCACTGTTATTGGTGCGTGCCGTTGCGAACAAGAACATGAAGATGGCATCGAGTTTGGCACCTGCGAACGGCACGTATCCGTCACGCTGGCCCCTTCTTCCAATGGAATCATGTACTACGCTACTATATAGTATTTCGGCCTTTGGATGATAGTTTGCTTATTATAAATCTCGGTTTCGCGTTTGCAAATTGAGTTTTAAAAGCATATGAGATTTTATATTTTAGATTCCATTGAACCGCTTATGTTCACCAGTGAAGGGAGGAATTATTTGCTTCTGTTCAACGTGTCTCGGATGTGTGCCTCTACACAACTAACGTCGTGACACGTTGAAGAAAGTTTCAAACATACACTAATATATTTGGCAAAATCTCAAGATATGTTTCCAAGTGTTTTTAGGTTTGAAATCATAGGTTAGGTTAAAAGGTAGAAAAGTAAAAAGATTAAAATCCGAGCATGCCATCAAAGTTCACGTTTGCTTAAGCAATAATTGATTGACTGACTCGTACTTAAAGGAGAAAGAGAGGTGAAAATGAAATTTAATCCTGTGTCGTTATATTACTTATAGGGGATCAATTGAACTAACTTGACGGACTTGGTTAAAATGTTCATAGAAAGATGTGAAAACATCGATGTTACATTTTGAGCCCTTAATTTATTTTTATTATTATTATAAAAATAAAACTAGATCAAAAGGTAGTAATTATCATTCATTCGGATTAAATATTTTTCTCTATTAACACTTAATTAGTTCAAATAATTTAGTATTTGTTCCCCTTAAATAAATTTTTAGGTTCAAATATTATAGATAAAAAAAATAATAATACTAAAAATTTTTTACCTTTATTATGAACCGACTTGACTTGAATTAGATTAGGTGGAGTCCGATGAGCTTTCATATACTAGTTGTCCATATCTAAAAGAAAAAAAATTAATATTCCTCTATGCTCTTGTGCTTTTAAGACATATATTAGTATCCCCTAACTTGCTTAGGGATGTAAATGGGGCAGGGCGGGGCGGAGGCAGGGGACGCCCTAGGGCGGGGGCGGGGAATAGTCAGTCCCCCACATGCATGGATGAATCTTCAAAGTCACTTGTCCCATGCTCATAATCAAGTGTCAGTTTTTAAATTTTTCGTGAATTTACAGATACCTGTGGATATTCATGGATACCCATTAAAATGTAAAAAATTTAAAATATTTAAATTAAATATAAAAATTCTAATATCATAAAATATTTAATATAAGCACAAATACTAATCTAATTCTACAATTTGAATTCTAACAACTTAATATACTTAAAATAAAAATAAACACAAAATAAGTATAATAATTTAATTTTTTAATCTAAATTTTAATAAATAAAAATAAAAATAAACATATAATAATAATCCAGTTATTAATCTAACATATAATAAGTACAAATAAATTTAACTTCTAAATTTAAATATTAGTCTAAACAATTTAAATAATAACAATATTAACCTAACTAAATTAATAACTTAAAAGTAAAATAATAATTTTATATCAAATATCCATGGGTATAAGGATAGTTATCCCTGCCCTTATCTCGTTTAACATGCGGATATTTAAAATTCCCATCTCCATTACTCATGGGATAAAATCTTCCCCCCCATATCTGCTCTGTTGCAAATATTATCCGTAAATATCTATAAAGGCAGATTTTTTTGATATCCCTAAACCTACCCTCAACAGAATGAGTGATTGGTTGCTAAAGAACATTTCTTTGTTTTTACTTTTTATGATGATTGTCTCATTGTCTCATCTAATCAAATATCACTTACCACTTTACCTATATTTAATCTATTTTCGCTCTCCACGTAAGTTCAAGATGCTTAGCCTTCTTTAATAAAAAAAATAGAGTGAGGAGCTTAGCTTAGCTCAAGTTAACATGATGTTGACTTGTGTGGACTATGAAGGCAGGGCACCAGCGTATGTAGTGTACTGTAGGCTTAGAAAATTCTGAGATTTTTTTAGTATTACTGCCACCGCCATCTATCCTTTAACTGAAAATGCCCCCGCGTTTGTCGCATCGCGTGTATTCTACGTCTTTCTATCACTCTCTGCATATTCTGTTCCTACTTCCCAGTTCCCTCTGCTATCTACTCTTCTTCTCCCCATATTTGACTAATCATTTTTTCATATGAGTTCATCATGTCGTGTAAAATGATTAACTTGCTTGTTTCTACTTAGTAGTACTTTTGTGGACGTAATTTTGTGTCAGAGTGATAGTTAGATAAAGCTTTTTCCAAACTAATGACGTGAAATTCGAAATTTCAATATACTGCTATTGTGATCTATTACTTATAGATAATTACCTTTGTAGTATGTTTCTACTTATTAATTATTCTTATTATTTTCTTAAACAATTATTTAAGAAAGCCCTAGGATTGAAGTGCCAATATATTAGTATTAATTTTCAAAAAAGACAATCTTAAAAGATAGAGTTACTCTTTAACTTACTTAAAAAGTTATGATAAACTAAAAATGAAATTATAAGAAAAAAAAATTCAATATTAAATTATTGATTTTTATTAAAATTTTAAAGCAACATATAATCCAATACTTATCAAGAAATAGAGTGACTAATTACTTTATTTGTACACTCATTATAACATTTTTACAAATATTAAGATTAAATAAGCTTAGACACAAAACAAAAAAAAATACATAACTTAATTTTACTATATTATCTTTTTTCTCTCTCAATTAATTAGTTGAGGGAATAAAATATTAAGATACAGTTGGAAAAGATTACCTAATGCTTCTTTAAAATTTTCAAATGACATATAATTTGACCCTTTTTTTTTTTGGATAAAACACAAAGGAAGTAGTTACTACTTAAGTAGGATACTCGCGTGAAGACCTACCATCATACTACGCCTTATTAAATTTACTCTATATCACATACAATGAAAGAAAAAGTTAAGAGGTAGCACATATTATTATGATTTGAAATTTATTCTTAATTTTTTTTAATTGATAGATCATCTATATAAATATTTTTGTAAATTTGATTAAGGCCACAAATATACCAAAACCCTAAACTTAAGTTTTTATGAAAATAAGATAATGAAAGAATAATTATATATTATTAATTATAAATTTTTAAATCTAAATTTAAAATAGCTCAAGGGTTATTTAAAAAGAAAAATCTGCTGTAGTAAAACACTCGACCTTTTTGAGGTAAACAAGACCATTGCATTTCCCAAAACAAAAAAGAATTTCCACAAAACAAAGCGCCACACTTCCCCAAAGAACCTTGAAAAGAGACATTTCTAGATCTACATCCCACCTTGAGACTTGGGTGAACGGGAGAGTGACAAAGAAACAAAGAAAAAGAAAAAAATAAAATAAAATAAAATAAAATTTGTAACAAATTTTTTATATCTACGTTAATTAATTCTCAAATTTAAAAAAATGCTATATAAGCATTTTTCTTTAAATGAATAACTTAAAAGTTAAAACAATAAATTACTCTAAAAAAAAATCATTTATCATTGTTTAATTTAAAAATTGAATGAAATAAATATAAAAAATTTCATCTAAATTTTCTTTTTTGAAAGAAAAAAAAATCCATCAATCCCTATATCATATTATTTACAAAAAAGAGCCCCATGTTTGTTTTGGAAACAGAACTGAAGGGTGCTCTCCCTGTCTAACATGGCTACTATCATGTGTCAAAGGACTTCAAGCCCAAAACAGCTTCCTCATCATTTCCAACACCTCAATGCCCCCACACTCCATCATTTTCAGTTAGATAAAGTATGAAAAGCAAGAAACCTACATTAAAAAAAAAAATGAACTTATTTTTTTTTCAAAGAAGCTGATTTAAAATACTCTCTCTCTTTCCCTTCAACAGTCACATTCCATGATTTTACATCACTAGTTAATGTTCGTGAAGCTTATCCATCCGAGCAGCGCATGTATATATGTTTCTTGTATATCACTAGTGTCTCAGTATGTTTATGTATGCTGGTTCAATTATGTCAATATTAATAATAATCAGACTTTTCATTTGTTTATTTATTTATTATATAAATCTATAATTTGTTTCTAGAGCACCATCTTTGTGATATAACATTTATAAGAAGTTATAAATGTTTCATATGGTAAAAGGAGAGGGAAAAAAAATAATGTTCTTTTCACAACAACCATCTGTTGCTGTTGGTTGCCAGTGATTTGGACTTGAAAGCGCCCATCTTTTCATGTCTATTGATATTGATAGTTGATACATCACTTGGCTAGTTGATGTCCTCTTTTGACTCTCTCTTTCTCTACCACTCCTGCCTCTTCTCTCTATTTCTTCATCGTTGTCAAGCACTGTGTTGAAGTAAGTACTACCAATACTTAAAAAGTTTAAACTCACTCACCTCAAAAGAGCGAGAGGGAGGGAGAGAGAGAGAGAGATAGAAAGAGATATGGGGTCTTTGGTAGCTGAAACTGCAAAGAAGAAAGCAATGTGGTTGTATCCAAAGGTCTTGGGTTTTAATCCTTCTGAAAGATGGGGGCACTCTGCTTGCTTCTCCAAGGGGCTTATGTATGTCTTTGGGGTATGAATGAAAATCCTTGTCATTTATTGCAAATAATATATAATTAACTCTTTTGTTAGTTCCTAGTAATTACTTTTAATTAGTTTCTGAATCCTCATTAATGGTGTCTGAAAACTTCTCATTAGTTACTTCTTTGGAGCTCTGGCCTCATGGGGATGTGTTTTTACGTCTTCATGACTCTGAATTTTTCATTCTTGGGATGTGCTCATTAATTTCAAAAACTCCTAGTACTTCTTTCTCAAGTTCCATGCTTTATTGCTTTGCTATCTTTGGCTAATAATCAAAACACTTTCTTCTCTGAATTTTAGTTTTTACCTAATTTCTCTTATCACATACATTTGTTGGAGACAATTAACCGAATACATTTTCTCTTTCTGTAATTAGTGGGGACAATACTTTGTTTGGGTGACCATCATCTTTCTGCTTTCTTAATATAGCAACATTACATTTTGGTTCTTCACCTGTGTTTTCTGTTCACCCCTCCCTGTGTAATGCTTCTCAATTTATAAAACATGTACTGAAAAAGAAACATGCACTTGAAAGGAAACATGCTTCCATGTCTTTGTCATCTGAGAACCTCTATCGTAGTTAATTACTTAATTAGCTGTCTCTACACTCTCTTATATCTTGATGATTAGTTTAATAATTGCAAAACTCTCATTTTATCATGTTAAGCAAGATTAACCGTAAAGTCTTTTTTTTTTTTTTTGCCAGTTAAGTACTAGATTAACTTAAAGAACTAACTCTTAGTAAGAAAATGCATGAACATGATTCTAATTTCCATTTTTTCATTTGACCAATTCTTCATATGTAAGCAAGTTTTGTCCTACATTTACACTGCCTTGAAAACTGGTAAACATTATTTAAAAAATGGTCTGTGTCTACTGATTTTTCAGGGCTGTTGTGGGGGGCTGCATTTTAGCGATGTTCTGTGTTTGGACCTTGACAAAATGGCATGGAGCAAGCTTGCTACCACGGGTGAAAAGCCAGGCCCTAGAGATAGCCATAGTGCTGTTCTTGTTGGGAATAAGATGATAGTGTTTGGTGGTACAAATGGCTTCAAGAAGGTGAATGATACTCACATACTGGACCTTGTTACCAGAGAGTGGGTTCGCCCTATATGTCAAGGGACTCCACCTTCTCCAAGGGAAAGTCACACCGCCACTCTTGTTGGTGATGAAAGATTAGTGATATTTGGTGGTAGTGGTGAAGGTGATGCAAACTACTTAAATGATTTGCATGTTCTAGACCTTAGAACAATGAGATGGAGTTCTCCTGTGTTGAAAGGTGATTTGCCTGTCCCTAGGGACAGTCACACTACTCTTGCAATTGGGAGCAAGCTTGTTGTGTATGGTGGAGACTGTGGGGATCAGTACCATGGGGATGTTAGTATGCTTGATATGGAAACAATGACTTGGTCAAAGGTATGGTCTTCACTCATTTTCTCTGATAGTTTGTTCTACTACACAGAATTGAAAGAGAAAAGATCAACGTTTTCAACTTCATTGACACTTAATACTAGTTTTCCTTGCAATTGAATGACAGTTGAAACTTCAAGGTTCTTCACCAGGAGTAAGGGCTGGTCATGCAGCAGTTAATATTGGAACCAAGGCAAGTTCTCTAGGTTAGATACAAATGCAGACTAGTAAGCAGCTGGCAAATGCTGCACAAATGCAAATCTTGCATCTTGTTTTGCATTGAATCACTTTCAGCACTGAGATTCATATTTTTATTAATATAAATGATGTTCATTTTCATCAGGACTTGGTTATTGCTAAATATATGGTACTATTTTAAATTTATTAACTAAGTAGATGAACACTACATGGTTTATAGGTGTACATCATTGGAGGGGTCGGAGATAAACGTTATTATAATGACATCTGGGTCTTTGATATCTGCACTTGTTCGTGGACTCAACTTGATATACGTGGTCAACAGCCACAAGGGCGGTTTTCTCATACAGCTGTTGTTGCAGACATGGATATTGCCATATATGGCGGGTAGTTTCCTAGTGAATTAACTATTCCTATTTCTTAATCAATGTGACAATGTCAATTCAATTTCTATTTCCTTCAGCTAATTAGAGTATCATTCGGATAGTTTGCTTTTATCTTATAGCAGGTGTGGGGAAGACGAACGTCCTCTGAATGAATTGCTAGTGTTGCAGCTTGGCGCGGAGCATCCAAACGGACGGTACAACATCTCGATGTGCAAAGTTTTTGGAACATATTGGAATCAAGAAAAGAGGACTATCCCAGAAGGAGCAGATACCAACCTGGTATAGAAGTCATGTGGCAATGTTGTTAAATATACTTGTTCATGTAATACTTGATATCTTTTTGAAAATTTGTACTAACAATGTGTTTTGCTGCAGAAAACTCCGCTAATGGGGAATAATGTGGAAGGTTTAGGAAAATGGGCATACGAAGTTGTATCAGAAAAAGCGCAACCTTATCGGTTTGATTCAGGCGGGTTTAGACTTATTTTTTTATGATCACATTTTATATGAAAAAGGAGATTCAAGGATTGATCAACTGAAAATTGTAACTCTATGCAGGTACTTCACAACAGAAGAGAAGGAGAATTGCTGCTGCAAAGGTGTGGGATGTTGAATCAGAACAAGAAGAACATTCTCTTTCACTGTCCCAGCATTCATCGCCATCTCAATCTGATCAAGAACAGGCCCCAGGTCATAAATTGAATGCTTCTGCCATGGATTCTCAGCGGTATCATTTGTTCAAACAGATTAATCGAATTCCAAGCAATTGCCAACATGAAAATGGCTCAAGTAATAAGAGACCTATTAACAATATCACACAAAGAAGTCCACAAGATCTTCATCTCCTAGATCATCAGCCAAAACAAGAACAGTATGTTCCAGTTCATGAGGATAGAAAAGAAGCTCAATACCAAGCTGCCGATCAGAAGCCAGTGGGGCGAGGACACGTTCAACATCTGGTGGATCCTTTGCTTTTCAAATTTCATAAGTCCACTCTGCTTAAAAAAAATTCCTTTTTTGGTACTAATTTTTCTTATTCCTTGTTACTTAAATCTTTCACTATGGATTTCAAATCCTAGATTGGTGCTGAAGTTCGAGGGAAAGTCGATGGAGCCTTTGATTCAGGGTTGCTGATGACTGCAGCTGTGAATGGAAGAATCTTCAGAGGAGTCTTATTTGCACCTGTAAGCTTCTGAACTTTACTTACATTGTCACATTGTATTATTGTTACATTACATTGGCACATTTTAATTGTACTCTTACATTGTCACTTTTTTTGTTTTTTTTTGGCTACATAACATTGTCACATTTAATTGTAGTGCAAGTGTTGTAACCAGTTTATGTGACAAAAAATTGTTATCAGGGAGCAGGAGCTGTCTCCACCAGTGTTGAGCCAAATTGTTCTTTACCATGTTCATTTCCATCCACTCAAACATTCATGAACTCAAACCAAGTGGACAATTTGACGGATTCCAAGCAGGTAATTAATAATACACGTGCAGAGTCCTGTAATGGCTCTCGGCAAGCTCTAATAGGTAGACCATTTCCAATGATGAGAGGCACAAATGCATCTTTAGCCAAAGAGCATAAAATCAGAAGTGACCTTCAAGGATTGGCTTTGACACTTGGAGGGCCTGCTAGTGGCAACCATGCTGGATCCTAAGGTGAATTATTAGTGAGGAGGCTAATAAGGTTCATGTAAATGTTGGCAATAATCCTTTGTACTTAAATGCTTATGAATTTCTGTGATCACCTATGAGTTGTGTAATATTTGGTTTTGATTTCTCAGTAATCGGTTAGTCCTTTTTGGCCACCATACAATTATAACTTGGTAAGGTTTATATTTGTGTATTGAGTATTGACAAGTCCCTACTGATGGTCAAACGTTTGGTTTAACAAAATATTAAAATTGCCCTTGACCACATGTGGCGGATGAAACAAGTGATCCCTTCTCTGAATTCCGACAAAATTAGAAGGAGACGATCATAAGAGCAAAAGTGATTCCTTCTCTGAATTTAGCTGCAATTGAAATAATAATAATAATAATACTAATCGGTGAATTGGTTTTGTAATTACTGGAAATTTTTTATCTAACGACAAACTACAATTTGATAACTCACTTAAATTTGACAAGGAAGTGGTTGAGGATTTATAATTTGGTACAAGTTCTCCCATTCATTCATTCATTTGCTCCTACACGTACAGATACTCACGTATATTTGCTTGCTTACATGTTATTTTAGTATTTATATAACTTTTATTATTTGATTATAATTAATACCGTCATAATTTCTTCATGCCTGTATTTTGATTCTGCCATCTATGTTGATGTGAAAAGACTTGAGAAAGTGAGTGATGTATACAAAGCATTATTCTTAAAAAGACCTAGTGTTACTTGCCTTAGTTTCTTTCTTTCTTTCGCAATAGTACACCACAACTCTCTTTTTCTTTTCCCAGTATAAATGAGTTCCCATCAATACACAACTCTCTAGACTCTAGTCTCCACAGTGTAAAGATTGTTTAAGCACGCAAAATAGTAGGAGATGAAAGAACGTGGAAGGGCTTCTGCAGATAATAGAATTTAGCTATCAAACATTTGTCTCTCTTCACTTGCGAGCCTCCTTTTCATATTGACTTATAACAAATTTAAATTTCAGTTAGCATATTCCAAAATACAATTAATTCAAAAAATTATATTAGATTATATTTGAACATAATTTTTACTCTCCCACTATAATTTAAGCTAAAAAAAACATCCGTTAGACCAAATTATAATTCGTAAACTATAATTCAAACACACTAACACGGGTGTTTTGGATAAATTCGATTCCTTAATAGGTTTAGACATGATACTAGATTAATTCAAAATAGGTTCAGTCTTCTGCTGCTTTTCTCCTTGGGTATGGTTATGGTCAATAACATTCACTTGAAGCGATCTTACCTATTGGTACGAACTACAAAGTGGAGGCCTAACTGTTTCAACAGTCACATGCTGCTACTTGGTCGCTGTTGCCAGTATGGGTATAGTGGTTAAAAGGTTATAGAAAGAAAATAAAAAAAGTGTGTCAAAGTGTCAACTTGAACAGTCAAGAGCACGTAATGGCGAGCCAAGGGGACACAGTCAAAAACATACATGCACGCCACACATGTACATTGCACATGTGCACTGGTTGGTTGATGATCCTTGTTTCCGCATCGTTCTGTGTCCCTCTCTCTCTAACTTTTATTTGTCACTGCTAAACAAGCAGTACTGATACATAACAGTAGTGAATGATGTAGTGATAACATTATGGTTACTAAAGGGGGTTGTGTAGAGGTAGCATTGATTCTGGTTCTGTTGAAGCACTGCAGAGGCAGAGTCGTGGTACGAAGGGGGTTTTTGAGAAGTGGGGTGGGGCCTCACATGTCACAAACAGAACAGAAAATTTCGCCCGTGCCTTGCGCGCGTTGTGTCCTGTAAATCAGAGATTGTCAATGTAATGCAATGGGAGAAGAGAGAGAGATGGGCCATACGACTGTGCCACGGTGGGAGGCGGAGGGAAGGGGAGAAATATTTTTATGATTTAGAAATATTATGTAATTATATTTTTGATAAATTATATAAATATCATCATATAATATTTTTAAATTATATAAGTATTTTTCAGAAGAAGGTGGGTCACTGTCAGCAGTCCGATCAGCCTGCCTCGTGGATTGTTGCAGCAAGCTGCACGTGTACTTGTAACACGTGGAATGGTTTTTATGTAATACACTTTAATGCATATTTATTCAAATCTACTAGTGTATTGCACAAAAAAATTATACAATTTGAATGTCAAAAGATTTATATTATTATTAAAATATTACGTCAATATAAATATATAACTATTATTTATATTTATTTTGTATAATTTAAGTTGAGTAAAATTATATATGCTTCAAATATTAAGATTGTTGTAATTATGATCATATATAGTAGATAAGTTTGATAATAGCGTGTCTTTTTCTATAAATTATAAAGCAATAGAAATTTTAAACTCAAATTTTTTACCACTAATTTATGAAAGATATTGTATTCAATAAAAATTTTAATGAAAAAAATATATTATTATAAAAGTAGCTTTTTTTTTACGGGATAAAAGTAGCTTTACTGCACACAATTGACGAAGCTAATACACAATAAGTTGAAACAACAAATTTGTTAAGAAATTTATTTCATATCATATGTAGATTAGAAAAATTAATTAATAATAATTTAAATGACTAATTAAAAAAATTGAATTTACATAACTTTAGAGTATATTATAAAATTTAAAGTTTAAATATTTAATTTTAAATTTGATTTTAATTGCTAATAATTATAATATATATTAATTATTATTTATGCAATTTATATATTTATATCACTCGTATAATATACGTTTAGTATCATCTTAAATTGCAATTTTAATGCTTGCATCACTCATATAGTATATGTTTAGTATCACCTATTTGAGGTATCAATTGTCATTAAAATTGCCTTGTTTATTTAAGGATTTTATAAAATTCTAATCTAAGAGTAAATTTTAAAGAACTTATAAAATTCTTCATCCCTAACTTTTCGAGCCGACAAATTTATGAAATTTTTACTAATAGTAAAGTTAATAATATTTCATATTAAACCTTCAGATATGTAATCTTATAGATATTAATATTCGATATAGATATACAATTTAAGTGTTTTAATATTATAAAAATTAATTAAAAGTAATTTAAATTGAAAATTAAAAAGCTGAATTGATATAATTTCAGAGTATACTATAAGTTTCAGAGTTCAAATATTTAATTTGAAATTTGTTTTTAATTGCTAATAATTATAATATATACAAATTGTTATCCGTGCAACTTATATGTTTGTATCATCCATGTAATATATTAGTATTACCTCAAAATGCAATTTTTATATTTGTATCACCTATATAATACATGTTTAGTATAACTTATCTGGGGTATCAATATTGGTTATAAAACCAAAACATGACTATTTTTTTTATGTTTGTCATTAAAATTCCTTAGGTTGTTTAGGGATTTTATAAAATTCCAATCTATTAGTAAGTTTTAAAAAATTTATAAAATTTTTTATTCCTTATTTTTCTAGCCATTAAATCTATAGTATTTTTATTAATAAAAAAGTGAATAATATTGCATATTAAAGTTTCAAAATTAAGTATAATTTATTAATTTAAATTTAATATAAATTGATAATAATTACATGGTAACTAAATCATTACACATGTAATGCACATGTTTATTATCGCTTGTGCAATATATATGTTGGTATCACTCATTTGAAATATAAACATCCATAACAAAATTATATAATTAAATCACCCATTTGAGGTATGAACATTTGTAATTATGCCACTTGTTAAAGCATAAAATATAACTTTACTACTTAATGTTGTGAGATTAAAGAATAATTAATAATAATTTAAAGCAATAATAGCATGTGCAAGAATTTAAAAAAAAATCCAAGTTTGAAATAAAGTGGAAATTATAGTTGCATCTACAAATATCTTGCAAATCATAGGGTTATTGAATCTTAGTGAGTGTTGTAGAAAAAGAAAAAAAGAAAGCATGTGATTAGTTGAAGAAGAGGTGAAGAGGATTAAGATTAGTCCAGTAAAAAGGTAGAATATATTAGCAAGTACCAACAAAAAGTAAATTATAAAAGATTGTAAGTCCAATAATTTAATGCCACATGAGAGATTACACATCCACTTATTCACACTCATGTAATAGACAAGCATGGAAGAGAGAATCGGACTAGACCGACTTGTCGGACCGGTCCAACCGGAAACTAGACCTTAGGCTGGTCCGGTCTTCACCACAAAACCGATTGTGGCCAAAACCGGTGAACTGGTGTGAATCAGACCGGTCAAATCGGTTGACCGATTTTTTTTTTTTAAATTTTGATAAAAATTTTATTATTTCTTTTATACAAAAAAAAGAAAAGAAAAAGCTTAATCAAAATAAAAATTCATTTTTTCAAATCTTGATTCTTTTAATATGCTTATTTGTTATATATTTTTAAATTAATTTAAAAATAAAAAATAAAAAATTATTATTATATTATCTGTGAGTACTTTTCAAAAGAAATATAAATAAAAATTAAAATAAATGAATTTTACATTTAAGATATTTGATAAAGTGCCTCATAATAAATATTATTTTGCATTAGTTATATTATTGTTAATAATTTAATATAATTTTTTACTTTTTAATTAACCCTATATATATATATATATATATATATTATGTCCCGGTCGGACCCCCAGTTGAGCCTCTGAATCTTTGAATCGCTGCCTTGGCCAGTTCGAAGCCCGATCCAATAAAGACGATAACCAATAATACATTGACCTGTAAAGGAAATATTTTAGAGGAAAAATAGTTACATAAAATGCTGCTAACCGGCATTCTCCACTATGCATTAACCCTCTTTTATAGAATTTAAATGATGATGACATGTAAGGGACATATTTTGGACAGAAAATAGTTGTATAGAATGCTACCAGCTAGCATTCTCCACTATGCATTAAAAATATAAATAATGATGTAATTTTATGAGTTTTGGAGGAACTAGAAGTAAAAGGGTTTTCATTGAAAAACAAGATTTTTAAATTTTAAGTTTTAATTATTAAATGCTTTAAAAACTTAAGAAACTTTGAACTCTTGATCCTTTAACCAATATTTTTTGAGCACTGGTTAGAAAAAAAATTATTTTTTATGGAAAAATGAGCATTTTAATCTCTTATCATTTTTTTAATTTGATCTCTTATATTTTAAATTATTTTTAATTTGGCCCCTAGTACTTTTTTATCACATAATTAATTGAAAATACTGACTTGGCACAAATGATGTTGACGTAACGCACAATCCATGTTAGTTCACATGTGCACTACGTCAGCATTGTTTGTGTAACATGAATATTTTTTGTTAATTATATGATGCAAAAATGATTAGGGACTGAATTAAAAACTACTTGAAAAATAAGAGACCAAATTAAAAAAAAATTAAAGATAAGAGACAAAATTTTTAAAAATAAAAATATGGGATCCAAAAACTTTTTTTTTTCTTATTATTTAATATGATTAAATTTACACTATTTTTCTAGATCAAAAAATATTATTCTATTTTTCATATACTTATACTTTAATTTTGTCAAATACTATTAATACAAGGATTGTGCTCTTGAAATGGCGTATAGAAAGCATTATTAATGCTTTGTTTAGATAAAGAGAGAAAATAAGAGGAAAAAAATGGAATTAAAGAAAATATAGAGAAGAGAAAATGAGTAGAAATATATGTTTTCTTTCCATATGTTTGGATGAAGAGAAAATAAAGAGAGAAAAAAATAAAAGTTTTGTAAAAAAGTAAAAGTTAAATGATATAATTATATAAAATGACATATATATTCTCAATTTATATATAATCTGATGTATGTATGGGGATGTTTAGCAAACTAGAAATATCGGATAACTATATACAAAAGAGTCTAATTTTTAATAAATGTTATTTGGTAACTATTTTAATATTTTAAAACTAGTTTTTATCTGAATCAATTTGAGCCTAAAACTAGTTCTTAAAAATCAGTTTGAGCCTAAATCAATTTTTATTGCATCTAAAATTTTTTACCTTTTATTTAATTTCTTGTCTTACTTTTCTTCTTATTTTGCACCAATATTTTCTTTCTCTATTGACCTTGTCAACCATTTGTCACCACTATCCACTATCATCTGCCGCCATCGTCCACCGTCCACCACTGCTAAGGGCCCCCTTTGGTTGCCGCTAACTACCACCAGCCGCCATTGACTGCGGTTAGCTGCCACCATAACCATCCTTAACCATTGTTTGCCACTGCTAGCTACCACTGTATGTGTCATCCGTTACCACCATCCGCCACTATCTGTTGCTGCCATCTACCATTATCTATCACTGCCAGCTACCACCACCGGCCACCGCCAACTATTGTCATCCACCATCGTTTGTCACTGTCCACTGCCACGGCTCAAGACTATCCACCATCACCACCTGCCACTATCCGCCCCTATCAGCCAGTATCTGCTCCCACTATCTACCCCTATTTGCCACCGTTTGTCATTGTCCACCACCAACATCTGCCACCATTAAAGCACAAAACCAATACTCACACTAAAAGATAAAAGCTAAGGGAATAAATGAAATTAGATACCCAATAATCCTAGCCATAAATGATAGATAATCAGCATTGCAATGTTGATTAAAAAAAGATACAATTCAATAATTAGGAAGATTATTTTGTTATATTTTTGGAAGAAAAATAAATGGATTAGGATACATTGCAATTCATGAATTTTATAGATTTTTCATAGTCCCAACAAAATTTACAAATACTTTTTTTCCTTAATGATAATAAATAAAAAAATGAAAACCTATCTTATTTTTTATTGTATATATGATATTAAATATGCTTTCTCCTTTTTTCTTTTTGCATCCTATTCTTTGTCTTTCTTTTCTCTAAGTGATACCCAACATATCTACGAGGATATTCTACTTTGTTTGGCATCCATAGATCCAAAGGAACAATAAGGAATGGAAAGGAAAAGATACTGGGTGAGGATTTAGTCATTTCTTTGTTTATTGTGTGTTTAAGAGTTTGATTGGAGTCATGAAGGAAAAAGGAAAACAAATAGAATGGAAAAAGAAAAAAAATGAAATGAAAGAAAATGAAGGAGTTATTCCTCTTCTTATTTGGTATCATTTAATATAAAGAAAGGATATTTCTTTTTCTATATTTAGTTTTATGGAAAAATGTATATAAATAAATAAAAATGTGTGTAGATAATATGATAGAATCCAAAAGAAGAAAAGAGATTCAAGGAAAGGATAGAAAAATGCCGATCTCATTAAAATTCTCTCCATACGCTTCTTTTCATTTCCCCTTAAGTTGATACCAAACAAGGGACAAGTGCTTCCCTTTCTTATCTTCCTTTCTTTTCCAAAACATGGATAGCCAACAAAGCCTAACACATGAGAGTTAGGAAAGTTATTAGGGAGTTGGACTGATTCCAAATTTATGAGCCTCCCATAATTACTTCCTTCTATTGTAGAAAGGAAAAGGAATGAAATCAACTAGGGAAGAAATTGTTTTCACGGGTCCTACAAAAAATTACATGAATTTTGAATGGTAATATAATAATTTAGCAATTATATGCATTTTTCATTTTCTGATGAAATCAAATAAAAGAAAAGAAACATCTCTTTAGAGCTATTGTTTTGCTTAATTTTTTGGCTTACGGACTGATTAGTTGAGTAAGGGCATGCTTGGAAGCTGTTCCAAGAATGAATCGATGGGCTCGACTAATGCAAAACACTAACAATCCCAAGTATTAGGTGATTATGTTGAGAAAGGGAATATATTCCTAACCTACAAGTTCCCAAGCTATTAAAGAAAGCATTTGATAGGCATATCAACTAAAATTGACTCAACTAAAAGTTAATATGCTAATCAAGACACCAACAAAGATATTGGCAAACAATTGAAGACTAATGAAATAGATTGCAAATTATAAAGGCTAAAAGTAAATGAAAGTCTATAAAGGAAATATGGTAAAGAAAAGCTGCAAAGTGCTAAAAGTAAAGACAAAGAATATAAAGTGATGGGGTTTTTTGCGTGTTTATTTCTTCTTTTTTTTCCACAACATCGCAAGTGCATTGGGCCAATCAAGTAATGAATTAGTGAGTAGAATATTGTTCCCATGAGTATTAGACTAGCTAACTACCAACTCTCTAACAACAATACTATTTAGGCTCATGAAAAGGTGTAGAATGTTGTAATTCTGAATGTTGTAGTAAATCAATAAGCAAAGTGTAAATAAACAAAGATTACGAGAATGAGAAATTGAACTTCAAGGCAAAACAAATGCCAAGGGTTCGCTTTCATCTAAGATTTTGATAAATATCGACCTTCTATGGCTTACTAAATCTTATTATCTAATTGATGGGAAAGGATCCTTTCCTGATTAGTATCAGATTCATCTCACATACTAATCCGCTCTAATTCTTTAAGAGATGGTGTACCTATAAATTGAGTTCTAAAGTCAGAGGCATAAATGATATGTGATTCCCCTTTTTGTTCCCATGATTATTCTACAATATTCATAAACAAATAGGTGAGTAACATATTTCATACCATGTTCCAAGTGTGTATCTAGATTCCTCTCAATCTACACAACTCTAGGATTAATATATGGGTGGCCAATTCCATAAATAGCTTAAGTCTGGATATAAAATAAACATCAACTAAATAAAAAGGATTCCATTGAACATAACAAAGGTACAATATATCATCATCTTCCTATACTACATCTCTACCCTAGCAAAATAAGAATTTAGCCACTCATGATTAAAATATCCAATCTGACAATAGAAGAAGATAACCTAAACATGAAAGAGAAAGAAAAGAAGAATAAAGATAAATGCTCCATTGCCAATCTTTTCTTCTCTCGAAACACAAGGATTCCACCCAAGAACCCTAGGCTTGCGACTGCTTTCTCTGTTTCCTTGATGTTGCACCTCCTCCTCCTCCTTCCAAAATAGAATTTGGTGTGTAAATATCAAAAAGCTCACTAGATTATCACTAACTCCTTCTTATCTATTGATTTTTGGGCCAAGATTTTGTCCTCTCCATTGGGTTTAGTGATTTTTGCACATGAGAGAGTGAGAGAAGAGTCCAATTTGTCTTCAGTTGCATCATAATAGGGCTAGAGAAGCCCAATTCACATTCTGGTTCAAGACTTAATATGGACTGTCAAGTTGCGAGCTCTATAGCACTCTATGCAGTTGGTGTTAGCCTTTAAAGATAGAAATAGCAATTATAGATATTTGATTTAGATTTCCAATATCGCAAGAATCGCATCAATTAGATTTTTGTAGCTCAAGATATTGGTAAAAATACCAAGCAAAGGTAAGGCTAGACAACATCAGGATAGATTTGTAAAGTTGGATATCTTCTCTTGACATTTCTAGAACATCTTGAATCATTGCAATCCGACATGTGGGTATCAACATTTT
Source organism: Pterocarpus macrocarpus (assembly GCA_031439585.1). Taxonomy (NCBI): domain Eukaryota; kingdom Viridiplantae; phylum Streptophyta; class Magnoliopsida; order Fabales; family Fabaceae; genus Pterocarpus; species Pterocarpus macrocarpus. Next base: position 42,866,809 of record CM062516.1, read on the forward strand.
CCCAAGATCGTCTAGATTTGGTCCCAAGATACTTTAATTAACTACCATAAATTCCTTCCATTCAAAATTAGGCAAAATCAGCCGTAAAACCTATAAAATCACCAAATATTCACTAAATGAATATTAAATGTTCAATATCTACAAAAAGTCTAATTATCCTATAGAAATGGCTAAAATCTATATAATTAAAGCATAAAATTTTGTCAAATCTAGCAAGAAATGAGTGTAATAAATACACTCATCATTAAGGTAGGAAAATAAAAGCTAAAAGGTAAAGGCTTGAATGTAAAGGCTAAAGTGTAAAAGTTGGAAAATAAAGTGCAAAAGAGATAAATGTAACATAGACTTTTGTTTGATTGATGTGTTGGATCTGCCTTTCTACAAGCAATGTACAAGGCTACTTATAGCTATAAAAACAATGATTCATTACTAAAACGCACTAGCCATATTCCTACACTTATGCACATGTTCAGCTTAATGGCCAACAACATTCAGCACTAATAAAATTGCCTTTACTAATCTGGCCTACCATAGTAACCATTAGCTAATGACTTAACCATGCATCCTATTTTATAGGGAGCACTTCCCTAGTCTTTGCTGCAACCTCCCACTACTGCATTTCAATTGTTTCCTCCACTTTCAGAGTTTGAAACCATTTTCCTCAACTACTCATATTTCCTAGGAAGTGGTGGTAGACTTAGTCAAATTATTCTCTTCAGTTACTAAAGCATGTTTCTTCGTCAACCAATGCCCCAAAAATGGTTTATGGATTGCAAATTATCATAACCTCAGCTAAAGGCTAACAGATAACATCATTATTTGATTGTTAGTTATCAATTGTTGGCTGCCAACTATGAACTATCAACTATTAGTTGTTAAGCTTCAAAGCATGTAAACAAGGGTTTATATAGGTGATCAAACCTAATTAGGATCCTAATTACTAAAAACAAGACAAAAAAATATAAAAGTGACCAAAATAATATCAAAATACCTTTTTTTAAACCCAAAATGACCTTAAGCAAGTGAGCTTGGGTTGCCACATCAACGTTCTCATCTTGGCCTTTTTTGTTGATATATAATAGTGGTCATTCTGATGTCAAAATAAAAAATTATGACCAATTAAAGATGGATCGTGTTAGCTCCATAGCCCTTCAAAAGCCACCGTATGTTGCTCTAAATACCTAATTGCGTGGTTCTAATGAATAACAAATAATCCAAAAACTTAGTGAGTACTAACATGTTTTTTGAGTGATTGCTTTTTTAGATAGGATCTTTCTCACTTTATTTGGATCAATCTTAAAGCTTTAAGAACATCATGTACTTCAAAGATGATTCAATTTATGCAAAGAAAGAAATTCCAAGATGAGAAAAATGCTTCAACTTGATGAAAATAACTTGAACCTTGAACATTTCAAAGCCTATGCATTCTTACAAGAATGAAGAGATTCTTAGAAGACAAGAAAAAATCTTAGAAAGCAAGATTTAGAAAGATGGCACTTCAGAAAGGTTGCTTTAATTAGATAGATAAATTATTAGAAAGGAAGCATCACAGAAAAGAGTTGTCTAATGCAGCTCTGGCAAGTATATCGGGTCATACAAGTAATAAAGTGATGAGAAAAGTATCGTTCCCACGAGGATAGATCAAATACCGAATAGTTTAAAGGATGATTATTTGGAAGGAATGAAATTGTGGATGTAGAGAAATAAAAATAAAAATAAAAATAAAAATAAAAATAAAAAGTTAATAAATACGAAAAATAATGATCAAGATGAATGAAAAAAGGGTTAACTAAATGCAATGGAATGAATGCTAGGGCTAATTAATTTCACCTATTGCAGACGCATTTACTATGAATTTCAATTAATCAATTCCTATCCTAATTGACTCACGGTTAGTTTCCCTTAATTTATTCCTAGCCTCTCTTGAGGTTAAGCAATATTCTTTATACTAAACTAATTGCCTAATCTCTTAGCACAAACTAATTTAGGAAAAGGTTGAAGCTCTATGGGTTCCTATGTTGACCGCATGAACCGCGTTTGTCTATCTCTAGTTTTCGCTCAGCTCACGGTGTTTATGTTAAGAGGCTAAACCCTCTCTCGAGTTATTGTAAATACCCAAATCAATTAATTGGTGATCAAGCAATTAAAAGCATTAAGAACAAGAAAAACATTAGTAATAGAGATAGAAACAAGATTAATATTAATCCATAAGTAAAATTGTTATATAAACATGGTCCATTAACGCCCTAGCAAAAGAAAATTAGTTCATAACTGAAGAAAAGAAAACAATGGAAGAGCATAAAGATGAGAAAATAGAAGAAATAAAAGCCATAAGATTTCTGGCTAGAGAAAAGATATTTGGAAGAATGTGGATCTCTCCATATTGAACTTGAGCTTTGGAATCCTTGAATCTTTGCCTTCAATTTCTCTAGAAGAAGTCTTCTATCTTGGGAGATGTTTTGAAGTATCTAGGGATCTATTTTCTGACCTTACGTGTTGCCTTTTATAGTCTACTAATCCCTTTTCTCAAATTTTGGCCTAAACCAGTAAATTCCTGCAGATGGGGTCGTGCTATAGTGCAAAAGTTGCGTTATAGCATAACTAAAATACCCGGTGGCAAACGGCGTCGCGCTATAGCATAAGGCAGCGCGCTCCTGGCATCGCTAACCTCTTTTACACACGTCCAAGCTCTATAGTGGTCAGAATAGATGGAATTTGGCCTCGGAGGTAGAAATAGTGATTGTAGATCTTGAGTAAGCTTTCTAAAGTAACAAGAATCACCTCAATCGGAGTTCTATAGCTCAAGATACAAGTGAAAGAGTGATGAAAAGTCAGACTTAACAATATCAAAAGCAGGATGAAGCTTCAATCTTGTTTCGCCTTTTTCTCCTAGGAGACTCAAGAACTGGAAAAAGTGTCCAACATCAAATTGGAGATCTTCTTCTCTTCTTTTCAAAGAATCTTGAATCGTCATAATTTGACTTCTAAAGAGCTAGATATTGAATTTTCAATGCTGAAAAATCTTGATTTTATGCAAGATAAGCTCTCTCATAACTCCAAATTTCAACTTGAGTGCCTGTACCTAATGACAATCAACATAAGCCTAAAATAAGTATCCAAAATATAAGAAAATAACAAAAAATGAAAATAGCACCAAATCTAAACTACTTAACTAAAATAAAACAAAATAATAACTAAACAACTACATCCTAAATTAAATAAAAACTAACTATAAATACAACTTACCAATGGGAGTTATCATTGTCCAAAGAGTCATTTTATAAAGAGTACATTGCAAGCTAAGGATTGGAAAGAAATTCAAATATTAGGAAAGCCTAAAATCTTGGTAAAGCAAGTATAATGGACAATTGACACCAACGATTAGTTACCATTTTTTAGTTACCTGATCGTTTGACAAAGCAGAAACTTACCCAAGGCTAGATAAGGACAAAATAACAACTAGTATCATGAAAGACACAACGATCAACTCATGAACACCTATAAATTCAGCTCTGAGAGATTAAATGAAAAAGATTAAATGAAAAGGTTGTTAAAGTCATTGAATTCTTTCAAGTCACTCATTTATTACACAACTTTGTTCTAAATAAGTTTATGAACTTATAATCTTTTGAACACATCAAAATAGTTTATTTCTCTCTACAAGCTTTATTAGCAAACATCCTCTTTGGGAGTTAGTAGAGAAACCTTCCTCGCTTGAAACTTATTGTATCATCCACACTTATAGTGTGATTTAGTGAGTGAATACACAACCAAAAACTATACATTCATTGTAATCCGACCCAGTGGTGGTCAAATAAGTTAGCTTGAATAAACTAGAACAATATCAATTGAACTTAGTTAGCTTGGAGAGACTAGTACAATATTACTCAGATTGAAATATGGAATAAGCTTGTGCAATACTACTCAGTTAGTGAAAATCTAAACTTTGCGTTGGGGACTAGACATGACATGGTTTCGGCCAAACCAATATAAATTTTGGTGTTTGATTTTCTATCCCTTTCTTCCTTTTTGAACATATATCTCTCCTATTCCATCTTGGCTTATAGTAAGAAACATCTTTGCAAAATATAAAGTAATAAGGCTTTTCATAAAATCAATTCTAAAGTTAAAACCAAGTTACTTTATGTAACTCATACACTTCCACACTCCAAGTTAAAATATACTTTGGATTATTTGTTTGAGTATTTCAAATTTGAAAAATCACTTGAAGGCATAATTCAACCCACCTTCTCATACCAACTGCTATCCACAAATCGATCATTTAGGGTCCTTTGAATCAATTTGGGCCAAATATTTTTTGGCAACACATTCCACATCAGCCACCAATTATCGCTTATCAAGTCTTAGCTAATGACCATCTGCTATCATATTAGTTATTAGCTGAAGTCATTCTTCGATTAACTACTCTAAGCTATCGGCTAAATATGTTTCTTGGCTAACTGCTCTTGGTTATCAACCTTGTCCTCTGCTAATCGCAATTTTTTGGGTCTTAACAAGACCATACTATTCTAGCATTAAGATTCTGGAGATCAAATGTGCAACATGGTCAACATCGAAAACCCAAGTCCAATCAACCCATCATTAAGTCGATATTCTCAAAGTACATATTCTCGAGGTGGCCAAACATCATCAACTATTCATTAAGCCAGCACTGTAGATTTATGAGCCAAGGAGCTTGTTGACCAAACTAACACTATTCCTGGGAAGATTATATTAGAATTAAAGCCAAGATCAAACCAACTTGAAGGTCAAAGTAAATCGAATATACTTGGAGGCCCTTCATTCTTCCATCACTTAAAACATATTGCTTTAAGGATGAGCAGTGTTATGCCAATCAAAATCATAATGGACACTCCATTTAATGATTGTTCAATGTAAAGATAATGTTTAGGAACGTTCATTTTTATTTTTTAAAGAAAAAAAGCCCTTTTTGAAAATTCCATCATGTTTGGTAAACTGATGGAAATAAATAAATTATAATCAAAAGTTAACAATTTTAAGCTAAAAAATAGCTTATAATAATAAGAAATTTTTTGAAACTTTTGGTTATAAATAGAAGCTGATTATTTTAAAATTATTATATTTCTATCAAATTAACCCTAAGTATCAAATATTATATAAGATAAACAATTTTTCCATACCTATTTTAGTAATTTTAACATACAAAAGCAACTTTTTTTATTAAATCTAAACAAAACAGATTATCTTAAAACCACTTTTAAACGAAAAGTATCCAAACATAATTAATTCTCACATAATTGGTTATATAAAAATATTATTATTGAAATAATTTTAATCTTGCAACTTTTCCAAACACACACTAAATTGTTTCTCTTTAATGGACTCAACAATCAGGACAAGAATTTTGAGTAAGCTCGTTGATTTTCAACATAATTCCTAGGGCAATTCCCACTCTCCATAATAGTTTTTTATTATATAGCTCAACTGGCAAATCCAAGATATGCACTCAAATCACAATCTTTAGCACCACCTTATCCATTATTTAAATAGGGATCTTCACTATTGAACCAAAAGATAACGATCAGCAGCTAACCATGGCCCTTAGAATAAGGCATACTTATAATCTCCTTCATTTGCAAAACGATCACAAAATAAATCATCATTCAAGTCTAAAATCTTAACCACACATTTCATTATCCATGTATGTTGGATCCATGTCCATAACTCGAAAACTCAAATGCTTTTCCAGTAGTTTAACGATCAAAGAGAATTTTCATAGAGAGTGGGAACTACCCTAGGAATCGTGTCAAAAATTGTAATATTTAAGTTTTTAGTATTGGACATTAGTATAACTTTTGATAACAGGTTTAGATTTTAAATTTGTAAAGTTTATAAAAAATATTAGTGATTAATTTAATTTAATTTAATGAACTTAAAAAATTTTTTTATTTCATATTTTATAAAAATATTAGTGAAAAACATAATCATTTAAATATGTTTGGATTGATTCGCTTTGTCAAATAAATCAAATCGATCCAAACCAAATCGAAATAAATTTTATTGTTTAGATTGACTAAATTTTTGTTTCAAAACTCAAACAAAATCAAATTGTGAAAACCTCTATATTATATTTCATTTCTTTCTAATTTTTTTTTCATGATAAAGAACTTTCATCATTCAATTTCTTTTGGTACTTAGAAGGGCTAAAGCCATGTTTGAGAGTCCTATAAATGATGAAAGGGAGCGACTCATAATAGAATGGAATGGAAATACAAAGAATGGAGTGAAATAGAATATATTATTCTCTTACTTAGAACGATAATAGAATGAAAATGCTTGTCATTGCCCCTTTAATCCCCTAATTTAGAATAACAAAAAATAAGGAAGGAGAAACAAGGTGTTCCTCACTTACCATTTTACTCCCTCATTTTAAATTATTCCTAAATTTAACAAAATTGTCTATTCCTTTTTTTTTTTTTCCATTTATCCCTTGTCATTCAATTTAACTATGAAATTCATTTAGGGTATGTTTGGTTGGAGGGATTTTAGAAGGAATGAGAGGGAAGGGAAAGAAATAGGAAGGAAAGGAATGACTTTCCCTTATTTGGATGAGGGAAAAAGGGGGAAAGAAAATTTAAACAGTGTAAAATAGTGAATAGGTCCATATGAATAGTGAATTTTTTCCCCCTCCCAATCAGGTGGATAAGTCGATGGAGGAAGGAGCATTTCGGTTTTCCTACCTTGCCCTTGTTTCCCTTTCACAGATCAAGAGAGAGAGAGAGTGCATAGAGACGGGAAGATGATGAAGGAGGGGGCATAAGGTGGACAATACCATTTAATGTGTTGCGTGATCCTTCTCTCTTTTTTTTTTTTCCCCAATCAACACTTTGAAAAGCTTTTTAAACAATCTTAATCCCTCCGTCACTATATTATTAAAAATGAATAATGAAAAATACCCAAAGCGCAAGCTATATAAAATTTTAAAATTTTTTTATTATCAATATTTTATTCTAAATAGGTGTTTTATTTTAAACAGTATATTACATAAGCTTTTTTTATTTTTTTTATGCTATGTTAAGAGTTTAAATAATAACTAAATAATATTTTGGCATTGTTTAGTTGGTAAAACATATTTTTAAGTAATATTTTTGAAATATTAGATTAACTAAAAATATTATTTCTATTTTAAATAATTTATTTTTATTAATATTAGTTTGATTTGATAGGTTGATATTATTTTAAACTATTAAATTAAAAATAGTAAAATATTTTATTTGATATTAATTAATATAGTTGAAATACCTTTTATAACAGCATAAAGGTAAAATTGTCATTTGGCAATATTATCTTTTTCTTTCCTTCCATACAAACAAATAACAGAAAAATAATTCTTCTTCTATTTCTTTTCCTCTCATTTTCCTTTCATTCAAACATATCTATGGAAAATACAAATCCACTCTATTTCTTTCCACTTAATTTTCCTCTCAACTTCCTTCCTTCCATTTTCTTTCCTCCATCCAAACAAAGCTTTAATGAAATCATATCATCAAGTGATTATATCCTCCTACACATATATTTTTCATTTTTTAATCTTTTAGTAGCTTCAAATTACTAGTTTGGGACTAAGATCCTCTCATATTTATTTTCAATATGACATGATCACATTAAGAGAAATAGAAACAAATACTTTAAATAGATGGAACTCCCTTAATATTTGTAGTTTAAGACTTTAAGTGATTCTGTTATATAAAATGGATTAAGATTCTCTTATGTTTATTTTGAACATGATAATGTCATGTTAAGAAAGAGATATAAACATGGGAGGATCCATGTATTTAAAGTGGTTGTATCTATCTCTCAAGACATAATCATGTCATATTCAAAATGAAAATGAGAGGATGCTAATCCATTGAAAAATGCAGTATACAATTATCATAATCAACCAATTTCTCTTATTTATATATTTATCTATATATAATATATATTAAAATATTTTCATTAAAATATCCACCTAGTGTTTTTCGTAAATTCTAATTTATTTGAAATTACTTTTAATTATATTTTCTTTTCCTTTCCCCTTTGAATTTTCATTCATCTTTTAAATTTTTTTTCACTTTTCATTTTTTTAATATATCAAATTTTATGATTTTTAAAATTATCTTAAAACATAAATAATTAATGACACTACTAACTATAATATTGTATGTAAATAATTTTATCTAAAAAATAAGAAAAGGTCATCGAAATATATTTAAGATCGAATTTGAAATCTATTTTTATAATAATTAAAAAATTTAAAGAGTAAAATTATAAAAGTTTTTTAAATCATAAAAAAATTCAATTAACTGTTCAATTTAAATTGTGATGCCATTTTGTCCTTGAATTGTGTATATAGAGTTAGACTTCATCCAAATGTCAGAAGCAAAAAATAAGTGATATAATTATTAAATTTCAAATATAAGTCTCTTGATAGTATAGAATAAATTTATTAATTATTATTTATATATCTAATTTAATCAATTCTAAAATTATTTTGAGCGAGATACAATTAAACTTTTAAGAGAAAATTTATGAAAATATAATTAAGATTGACTCAAAAAAGTAATTTATAAAATATAAAAGTAAAAAATAATTACTTTAAAAGCTTTTAATAAATTAAAAATTTACTTAAAATATCAAAACAAATACGATGGTTATATATATATATATTGGTACAAGTTCCATTCGAGTATGACTACAGACAAACAAAACGAAATCAAGTTATGTAATTATTACATTTTAAATATTTTTCTTTTTATTATAACTTATAAAATGATAAGTATATTTGAGTTAATTTATTTTTCACTAAAAAAAAGTTTTTTAATCAAATATTTGAGTAATGAATGTTATGTCTTCGAAATATATTTTCTTAATTTATGTTTAATTAATTAAAAGTATATAATTATTAAATATAAAAAATATTAATACTTTATGAATTAAAAAAGTATCTATTAAAATTAATACTTGGACAGAGATTAAAAATATTGAATTGTTTAGCAAGGGTAGTGGGATTCGAGTGAACTAAAGAGGGAACAATGAAATGATGTGTGACTGATTGAGTGTGTGTGATTGATTCATTGTGGGTTTTTAAGATTGAGTGGGTGAATGAACACCACCATAAAGAAATAAAAGGAGAAAAGAAAGGCCCCTAAGGAGAGAGAGACAGAGAGAGAGAGAGAGATATATATAGATGCTTCAATCAAACTTGTAAGAATTGAAAGGAAAACACAATGGCAATCATGTTGACAAGACCCCTGCACGTCCTTTATACAGAACACGCCACTTGCTACCGTCAACAACAAACCCACGTTGCCCAGTGTCGTGAGACCGCGACAGACCCCCACTCATTTTCACGGTCTCTTCTGCATGATGTTGTGATAGGACCATCAACTCCTAACTTAATTCACGGGCCTAGACACAAAAGCCTTTTGAGCCCAACCCATAGGCTTTCTTAATCTATTTTATTGGATAAAACTTTATTTATGTGTCTTATAGTTAACAGAGACTCCGATTTTTTTTTATTAAATAAAAAAAACAGAGATTTCGATTTAGTCCTTAAATTTTTATCTTATTTTATTTTATTTATATTCTTAATATTTAATAGAGATGATAAAATAAGTTGAATTTGCCAGATTGACCCCCCCTTAGCCAATCAAAAAAGGCAAGTTGAGTTATTATATTTAACCGACCAAAAATTTTCAATCCGCTTAATTCGCAGACTAAGGTGAGGCAGGACGGGTTTCGCTTATAGGTCAGAGTTTTATCTTTTTGCGAAAAGTGAAATAACATATGCGATTAATATTTATGTAATATGCAATATTAGACTTTATATTTTGTTGTGAACTATATTGTTGTTGATTATATTTTGTCAACTTTTTTTTTAAGTTTATTATGGTTAATTTGTGAAGACATCTTCTTAGTCAATTATAATTATTATTTGGGGAATATAAATTTGTTTAATGAATTATTTGCTTATTGTGATTAATTTATATTATTAACCTATTATGTTTGAATTTAGATATAAATTATATAGTTTAAGATCTTTTTTAAGTTTAAATACATATTATCTCATGATATTTAGATGAAAATTTTATTGATTATTTTTTTGAAATTTTTAAAACTTTTTTAGATAATTTAACTTATCAAAACATGTTTATTTTAATTTTTAAATTTTTAGTAGATCAACCTACTAACTGCAAACCCGCTATAAAATGGAGTGGATTGGCCGCCCTGCCCTATTTTGGACGGGTTATTAGCGGGTCAAGGTGAGATACGACAAGGTGGTCACTTTGCTATCTATAGTTTTCAAAACATTTCAATAGAAAAAAAATTGATGTGGAGGTCATATTACAATAAAAGATACATAGAAGTTAAGGACAATCAAGAATCATTATATTTGCAGTAGAGAACTCAATAACAACATAATGAGTTTAAAGTGGTTGAGTACTTGAGTAAGAAATTTTAGAGGAAAGTAAAAGAGAATCCTAAAATTAAGTTGAAGAAGTTGATGAATAAGGCACAAACAAAATAGAACACCAAATAAACAAAAATCTAAACTTCACATTGGTTTTTTTATTTATAATTTGGATATCATCTATCGAAAAGGTAAGATTAAAAATGTTTTAAAAACGTTAGGGACATAAATAAAATAAAAAAAATTTGAAACTAAATCAAAACTTTTGTAAAATATAAAAGACGTAAATGAAGTTTTACTCCCTTTTTTTTTATGTAAAAGGTTTTGCAACATTCATTTTATTCTTTATGTTCATTCTTTATCCCCTATGTATCTATATAAATTTAATTTTAATATATTATCAATATAAAAGTATTTTATATAGACATTCAATCATTCATTATCATGTCAATAGAATTGTTTAAGTCTCATACCTATTGCCTCAAAAATCTCATGTATAGTGACATATAATTAGATAACAATACAAAACTCTTTAACACTGATAATATACTAAAATTAATCTCTATCTATATTTTAAATTTTATTTTCTTAAAATTTATTTATTTATTTAACTGCATTAAACTTTAATCTTCATACACTATCAATATAAAGTAATTGATACTATCTATTAATTATGTCTCATTTTTTATATAACTTTTCAAGTAGTTATAAAATGAATGAAACTTTTTTAATAATATAACTATACATGATTAAATGATCATGTAAAAAAATTATTTAACAATATATTTAAATTAAATCCCTATGTTAAACATGATTGAAATACGAATAAATTTCTCTTGTGTGTAAAATTGATATTAGTATTGCGGAATGCCTCTTAAGGCAACATTTGTTATCAAGGCCCAACACTAAGAAAGCTTAAAGGGCAAATTGGTTAACACAAAACTACATAACCTTGCCTTGGAGGCTAGCACAAGTGGTCATAACTCCAGCCTCTTCAGAAAGGTGCACCCTGAGGGCGCGATTTCGAGTCGCAAGGGCCCGCCCCCCTAATCCCCCCTCCCCGACTAAAAAAAAAAAAATTACGCAACCTTTGTCTTAGATGTTATTGTTTCACAAGCATCAAACCTTATCTAATCAAACTTCTTAATAGCTTTGAGACATGGAGTTGTTATTTTAAGAAAAAATTTACTTAATTATTCTCTTTAACTTAGAATTATATAAATAATTACTTAAATGAAAAATCCTCTTAACAACTTAAGGTTACATTCGCCATTTTGCCTTTTTAAAATTTTTTATATATTGATTTGTGAACTGTAAAACTTTTTTTCCAAAATTGAATGAGTAGTTACTCAAACCAAAAAATTCACTCATATAGATTTTATATTATATTTAAATGATGACAGTCTTATTATGAGTTTAGGCATATTTTTTTTTTTTTGGGCCTTTTTCTGGGGAGTTTACTAATTTAGGCATATGCTAAGTCAAAGCTTTTGCTCCCTCTTTAGAATTACACTTAAACACAGAGTTCCTTGCACTTTGGCGCAAGTTCTATTCTATTTAATTCAAACAATGGTCTGTCACTTTAACATATATGATAGGATGTGGAGGACATGATTATCCAGTGGCAACTAAATTTGAGCAGTTAAAGTGAATATTTATTATATGCATAACTTTATAGTGGCATACATTTTCCAACAAATTCATAGTCATAATTTTTTTTCTAATCAAATTAACCACTGTATATATATGGAGTTTAGAACAAGTCATTAAAATGGTATTGTTTAAATTGACATGATAATTGGGTATGAATTATTTCATCCAGCTCATGACCTAATGACTGATGTTGATTATGAGTGAGGTTTTAGTAAATAAGGTATTGGGTAGAATTGAAAGCGAATTTAGGACACGATAGACTAAATAAAGCAGAAGACCAATTGTTGATTAAAAGGTGGGTCCAATTGTAAGAGTGGTTATCTAAGCCTAAAATATGAAGAAATCACAATAGTAAGTATAGCGTCATATCTTAATTCAAACCTTTAGAGTGTGTTTACAAATTTCATCTAGGAAGAAAGGGAAGGAAGGAAAGAAAAGGTTTTAAAAGATGAGCTTCGTTTGGAAGTCAGATCTGGAGGAGAGTAAGATATTGAGGAATTTTTATTAACCTCCCAAAATCTTCCTTCACTCTAATTTTATAGTTCCTCCAAAGAGGGTTTAAAATTAAATTATTTTTTCTCCATTTTAAAATATTAAAATATTATTTTTACTTATTATTTTTAATTTTTCATATTACATTCAATTTAACTCTTTTCACTCTTCTCATAAAAATATTTTTAAAGATAAAAAAATTAAGAGATAATATTTTAGAAAAAAAGAAAATATTTTTAACTATAGAAAATGTATAATTTTTTAAAATTAATATCATTATAAAAGAATTTAATTAAATCTAGTTATTTTGGTAAAAGATAAAATTGTAAAAATATATTTTAAAACCTCTATTTTCCTTTCTTTATCTATTTTGTTCTCTCAAACGAGTGTAAAGTAAAATATTAAAACCCTCTAAACCCCTCATTTTCTTTTTCTTTTTCTTTCATACCTTCTATTCCTTTTTTGTCATAACGGGCAAAAAGACCCTTAAGGGCAATGAGTTTATAAATCTTCATATTTATATGTTTTTGACTTAATTCATTTATAACCAATTTAGAATTTTATTACTTACACTTGAAATTTCAGCATTAATTGTATTTTTTTCTTGGTTTTTCAAGGATATCTCCCTTCCTATTATTGAGGAGGAAACTAATCTCGTTTAAACATAGTTAGGCTTACTCTTCTAATTAGTGTTCTCTTTAGGAATTAAATCGATATCCTCTTTAGAACTATAGTGTGCCTCAACCACTATACCATTGCCTTTGTTGGTCAGCATAAATCACATTAAGAAAAGAAGAATAGTGCTAGGCAGCTTGAATGGTCGACTGGATGTATACTTACCTAACATAAGTGGTTAATATCTATTGGAAAAAGAAAAAAAGAGGAAAAAAACCAAACATGGGTGAGAGAATGTGAAAGTGGCAACAAATCACTATGTGGCACATCAATTAGCCACTAAAAATTTTGACAATTTGTCAAACTGTCAAGCGCTTTCTAGGAAAAAAAAAAAAAGGTGGTCAAATTTCCTAAGAGTGTATTTGGATAGAGTACAAGAGACATATTGCTAACATATAATTCTATAATATTGTTGTTATCATGACTAGAAGTAGAGAGAGTGAGGGGTTGGTATATGGGTTGAGATGAAGTAACTTAACCCCTTCCCCCTGTTATGGTATTTATAGGGGGTAAGGGTTGCAAGCACAATTAATGCGAGGCGCACATTAAGGCGCAGATAGAGGGATTTTCCCTATGTGAGTGGTGAGATGAGCTTGGATAGGAAACCCAAACAGATAATAAGCCCCCAGCCTCGAGCTCTAAAAGAGTGAAGAGGTTAAGAAATATCTTAGGCAGGTGAGGAAGGTTGGGGAACTAAAGGATCGAGAAACTAGACAAATCACAAGGCCCCTAGTCTCGAGCTCTAAAAGAGTGAAGAAGTTGAAAAATGTCTTAGGCCAAGTGAGGAAAGTCAAGAAGCTAAAGGACCGGGGGACCAAACAGATCACAAACCTCCTAGCATTGAGCTCTTAAAGAGTGAAAAGGTTAAGAAATGTCTTAGGCAGGTGAGAAAGGTCGGGGAACTAGAGGACCGGGAGACCAAATGGATCACAAATCCCCTAATCTCGAGTTTTAAAAAAGTGAAGAGGTTAAGAAATGTCTTAGACAGGTGAGGAAGTTTGGGAAACTAAAGGATCAGGAGACTAAATAGATCACAAGCTCCCTAGTCTCGAGCTCTAAAATGTGAAGAGGCTAAGAAATATCTTAGGCCAGGTGAGGAAGATTGAGAAACCAGAGGACCAAGAGACCGGACATAACACAAACCCCCCAATCTCAAGCTCTAAAAAGCGAAGAGGTTAATAAATGTTTTAGGTCGGTATATTGCTAACCAATCTCTTTGTTGATTGATTGTTTGCTTGGAAAAAACCCAAATAGTGGGCTCACTCGGGTTGCAGTGTAAGCTTTACTTGATAAGTGAGTAGTAAGATTACTAGAGGTGATATCTCGATTTTTCGCTTTGGTCGTGTTAATTTGTATCCTTCATGACTTGATCAAGCTACTATAGCAGTCATCTCTCTCTCTCTCTCTGTCCCCTCTCCCCCCCCCCTTTTGAGTTTGTTGATGTAACAAAGTTGTTGAATGTGGCCATTTTGCAACCTCGGCAACGAAAATTTCTTGTTTAGGGAGACTCTTCCACTTTGACGTTGATACACTAACTTGTTGGTTCAAAAAGTGCCAGGGTTGCTAGGCTTTTATATAGTATCGAGGTTGCTGGACTTTTAGATAGTGTTGGGGTTATCGGGCTTTTAAAAAATGTCGGGGTTGCCGGCCTTTATATAGTGCCGGGGTTGCTAGGCTTTTATATAGTGCTAGAATTGGCGGACTTTTAGATAGTGTTGGGGTTGCCCGGTTTTATATAGTGCCGAGGTTGCTAGGCTTTTTTTAGGTATTGGTGAAAACTAGAATTTGTTGTGTACAAGTGAAAACTGAGTTTTGCTAAATGCCGGTAAAAATCAGGCTTTATTAGATACCAGTGATGAACGGATTTTGTTGAGTACTGATAAAAATCTAGTTTTGTTGAGTACTGATAAAAATAGAGATTTACTGAATACCGGCAAAAAACTAGACTTTGTTGAGTACCAGTAATGACCGGATTTTGTTGAATACTGGTAAAAATCGGATTTTACCGAGTGTTGGTGAAAAATCACGCTTTAGTAGTCTAATCTAGTCTTGCATATCGAAAGGAGTGTTGTCAAGCATCAACCTTCTATCCTTCTTGTTATCATCTTGAAATCTTTCAACTGCGTCATCATTTCAAAGTTATATAGCACCCGAATCAAGAAGGAAAAACTGGAGTTAGGGAATTAATATTTCCCTTCTTGTCTCATTGCTGCATGATTTACTAAAACTATCGAACACCGTAAATACCAACTTTTAATAGAATCCACCAAATACTAGAATTGGCATGTACGATACTATAATACCATCTGTAAACAACAATTATATAATGCTCCCCGTATAATAATTATAGGATAATTGATTTGTTAATGTAGTAATGTCGCTAATATGATCATGCATTATCAATTACTATGAATTTGATACGTAGTGCTGTTGTTATCATATTCTATCAATTAATTCTCATAAAAAAAATATTCTATCAATTAATTACTTGATAATGGTAGCTAATAAATGGTACTAAATAAAAGTATATAAATAGAGGTCAAATAACCGTAATATGTAGTTAAATGTTTACAATAACAAATATATGAATATAGTTAATATTTTCTAAAATTTTTATTTTATTACAATAATACATTTTTGTATAAAATAATGTTAGGCAAAATAAATATATATAGTTAAACATTGGGCATTGAAATACATTCAATTAAATATATTATTTTTCACATTTTAATGATAGTAACAGTGAGCTTGTGCAATTTATATGTTTCATATCACCCGTTTGAGGTATTAAAATATGTAACAAAATCATTTTCCTAATTCTTTAAGCCATTATATCCCTAATATTTTTACTAATCAAAAAGTAAATAACTTTGTTTATGAATGTTTACAGTATCAAATCTAATAAATCTAGTCATAAGTTAAGGATATACAATTTGAGTGTTGTAAGATTAACAAAATTAATTAATTAATTAATAATTTAAATTCTTTATACTTTGGTATCAAAGTAAAAAAATTTATTATAATATTAGAATATAAGTAAAAACAATTTATTAATTTAAATTTAATATAAATTGTTACTAATTATATGGTAGATAAATCTTCACTTGTGCAGTGTATATATATCTAGTATTACTCGTGCAATGTGTAATAAATTTGTTCCATAATAATTTTTTTGTCATGTAGGTTTCATTGTCTTCAATAAGATTTTAATAAGAATATGTAATATAAGTTGTAAAAACCTTCTAAAATTCTTTATCCCTTGCTTCTTCTTCAAGCTACTAAATCCATAGAATTCAAGTTGCAAAATCTATTGTATTTTTATTTGTCAAATGCTAAATGACATTGCTTATTAATCAATATAGGACTTTTCTTTGATGAGATGATCCATTATGTGATATACTGTTCAATTTGCTTAAATAAGATTTCAAGATAAACTTGTAGTATAGATTGTAAAGAGATTATAAAAGCCCTCTTTTTCTATTTTTTTGAGCAGTAATATCCCTGATATTTTTGGATATATATATATATATATATATATATATATATATATATATATATATATATATATATATATATATATATATATATATTATTAATTTTATTTTAATTTAAATTGATAGTAATTATGTGATACTGATAAATAAATCATTACTCGTGTAATATATATATCTATTATTATCCATCAATGTTAAAATTTTATATCATCTATTTGAGGTATCAATATTAGTTAAAAAATTGTTCTATAACTTTTGCCATGCGAGTATCATTATCTTATCAAAGTTTTAAAAAATAATCATTATGACATTAAAAACATATATAAATATAATTTATTAATTTAAATTATCCATCATTATAAGTATATTAGTTATTATCTATGCAATTTATATGTTTATATCACCCTACAATATATATATTTGTATCACCCATCAATGTTAAAACTTGGTATCATCCGTTTCGGGTATCAATATTAGTAGGAAAATCGTTTTCTAGCTCTTTATCATGCAAGCATCATTATCTTATCAAAGCTTTAAAAAATAATTACTATGATATTAAAAACAAATATAAATATAATTAATTAATTTGAGTTTGATTTAAATTATTCATAATTATTAGTACATCAATCATCGTCCATGTAATTTATATATTTGTATCACCCTGCAATATATATTTGTATCACATGTACAGTATATTTTTGGCATCTCTTTGGTATTTTTATTGATTAAAGGGTAAATAATATTTCTTAATACCTAAACTTGTTTATTAGGATGTACTATTAACATTTTGCACATATCAAAATAATAATTAACAATAAAAATAAATGTACTTATATGCATATTTAATTAACTAAAATAATTTTTATTAATCTTGATTATTATATATTAATTAAGAATTTAGCATTTATCGCATTTGTGGCTATTGATAGGTGATGGAATGGGTGATTAATTCGAGACAGGTCCTATAGATTTATGGAATCTGATTACTCTTTTGAAAAACAATTCTAAGCTTTATGAAATTTTATATTGTGAGAAGCAAATCTTGTGTTTCTCATGAATTTTGGAATGAATGGTCATAAAACAATCTAGCAATTGCATGTTTGGACAATTAAGTGCATGAAAAAAAAAATGGGATTATCTCATCTGACACTTTGTATTCAACCATATCTTAATTTTGCATTCCTCTTATACATGCAAGATGATGCCCAAATTGCTTATTAATCAAATGAAGGTGTATAAGATCACCCACATGTGTCCACCCTACATATATTACGTACATTTTGCATTACTTAAGAAAATCCTTTAAAAAGATATTACTAATGAAATCCATAAAATTACTGTCTCTTAGATATCAAGATAACATACAATTCTAAAACACCATATTTTTCTTAGCCATTTCATCAAATATCTTTTGCAACCATTCCTATCACCATTTTTAGTAGATATCAAGAAGAGTCATTTGTATGAAAATACACCATACAACTATTAAAATCCATGTGTCAACAAACCTGCTCATGAAATAAGAATTTGTATCAAGAAAAATAAGCACGAATTTTTTTTAAAACAAATAAGAACAAAAAGTGTAGAATGGAGCAGAGAGTACACTATATCATCAGAGATTAAGAAAAATCAAATATATCAATTAAATGACAAATTAGATAATAAGTTACATATGAATTTATATGAAAGAAAATTATAGCAAGTAAAATAAATGACATTCCTTGCAGGAAAGCGTGCCATTATTTGAAATTAAAAAACTTGAAATTAAGAAGGCGAAAGATGAGAAAACCAACAAAAAAAAAAACAAATTTATAAAAATGATAAGTTAATATAAGTGATCATAAATCTTGAAGTTATAACAAAAAATGATTTCATGTTGAAACATAGAGATCAATTACATGAGTAGAAAAAAAACTTGCCTAGAAAGCAGCTATTTCAGAAAATCGGTTGAACGGTACATAAATTGCAAACAAAAAAAAAAAATGGTCAGCACAATAATAGATGCTTTTAAAATTGCACTATCAGTTTCGTATAATAAAAATTAACAAAATGTAAAAAAAAAAAAAGAAAATAACTGATGAACTCTTTTAAAGAAAGCATGTACTATCAGATTAATATTAATATTAAAAGAGAATAATCACAATACTAAACTAAATCCATTGAAGAAAACTACAACTAAGGAAAAAAGTCATCTAAACAATCACACAATGAAGAACAAATAGATTAACAGAGTACTCCAATAAAATATAAAGAAAGAAACATAATCTTTAGTGAACAAAAGAACAAAGATAAACATGAATAGTGTAGCATCCCGAGTTGTGAAGGTAGGCCGGGATAAAAGGAAGTTCAAGCTCGAGGCAAGGATAAAACGGTAAATAGGAGGTTGTATAAAAAAAAAAGGGTAAAATTATAATTTTTATATTATAATGGCAAAACTATAAATAAAAGCTTACGACTATTAGGAGGGACAATAGTAGAAAAATCTTGATTCCGAAATTATGTGAGTCCCACGATAATAGTAGACAACTAAATTATATGTAATAACTCTATAACTGATATTTTCTACATTTGATTTTAAATAAAAGTATAATATTACTCACACTGTATATATACTATCTCGAGTAATTCATAGTACCTAAATTAATACCTAAACACCTTAAATTAATCTTCAAGAGTCTTATATTGTTTGTGGGCATGAGTATTAGTTAAAAACTCTAGGATGTATGGTTAGAAACTAACCACACAAATTTAAGTTTAGAAGGGTTTGATTTTTACTAAAAACTCACCAATAGCAATTTAGCCCCAAAACTTAATTAAGAAGCCAAACGAACTTACAAGAGAAGCAAGTTCATTTTCCCCTTTGGCCCTCAAGGAAATATGGCCACGCCTCTCCCTTTAACATCCTCCATTTTTCTTTTTCATCCTCATGTTCTCTCTCCCACCTCCATGGCCAAGAGCTTAATTTGAGCTCAAAGTTGATGGCCTTCATGGCCTTAAAGCCACCTACTCCTTTTATAAAAATTGATCCTCATTTTCTTCTCTATAATACCCTTCATCAATTTGATGATTAAACTTCAAGTGGAGTCTCTCAACCTTCATAGGAACTGCTGCCATGGACGAAAAAGGGAGGCTAGAAGTTGCTTTGGTATTCTTTACTTCCATAGTTTCATAGATTTTGAGGTAGGTAGTTCAAATTCTTAGTTTTGATTGTGCTTGTGGGCTATGAGGCTATATATTCTTCCTTGTACTATCCTTGGTTCATGTTTACATGATGGTGTTATGGTTCTTTTCTAGTGATTTAAGATAGAAAAAGCTGAATTAGGTTGAAAGATATAATAAAAGATTAAGGGAAACCCTAGGGCAATGTCTATACGGCAGAACTCATAACTCTCCCTAAAGAAATCAACTTCAAATGAGACTAATTTTAGAAGAAACTAGACTTCAAAAACAATCTAGAGATATAAATTATAAGACTATTGGATTTAAAATAAATTAGTTATATGATTTTTTAAAATTTGCTGTTGGAATTCACTCTCTGCCTTGACTAGAGGGTGATAAGAAGGGCATAACTTGCCCTATTTAACTTCAAATTAAGTAAAATCATTTTTTTTAGAAAGCTAATATATAGGAGACTATGTCACAAAAATTTCAGACTTAGATCATAAGTGGATTTTCCCGGAAATTCTTGAAAGTTGACATATACTCTATTCAGGTTGAAACAAGGCAGACCATTTGAGGAGCTCATAACTTAAGCTCTAGCTACCAAATTGGAGTGAAACCTATGAGAATTGAAAGATGGTTCTAATAGCTACAATTTGATATAAATTTCGGATAAAACTAATGTAGGATGGATTTTTAGCGATTTTCTAAATTTAAGTGTGCAAGTCTATCCTAAAATAGTGCAGTCTTGAGTAAAATATTAATAACTTAAGTTATATACCTCAAAACTTAATGGAACTAAAGAGGTTTGAAAATAGACAAATAGGACTACAATATATTAAATTTCTAGATTGAAATGAAGTAAAGTGAAATTTTAGTGCAATTTAAAAGAAGAGGGCAGAATTGAGAAAAATAAAATAACTTGACAATTTTAAGGTAAGATGCCCCACCAAGTCATAAAGGACTAAGAGTTGAATTATGTATGCAAATTCTTACCAATTTAAGGTGATATAGGTAAACTGATATTGATGAATTCTAAATACTGGAATTGACTGACTGTTTGTATATTGGGATGCTTCTATGTCTTAGCTGTTATGCTGCCGAATTTTCAGTAGAAATTCATGAATGATATGATTATACATATATATTATATTATGTACATGAAAATCATGCATGTAAGAATAATGAAAATATGATATAAAGCATGTGCATAAGTGCATAGAGCATGTGCATGCATGATTATGTCCAAGAAATGAAAGAGATAATAAAAACTTACAAAGGGATGTAACGAAGCTATGTTTGCTACTTTTTTTTTTTCCGCTAATTTATGGCACTTCAGATTTTCCATGCAATTGCAATTAGAGCACCAAATAAATTGAACTCTAAATCTGTTACAGTTGCAACTGCTACACCTGCTGATACCACAACCAAAGCCAAGACCTGCATCATTGCAATAGCATGATTAGTGCATTAAAAAAATATAGAGAAGTGGCGGAGTAAGCTTTTTAACAAAGGTGAATAAAGGAAAAAGAAGGAACATAGTTCTTGACGATTTTAAAAGAAATGGTCTTCCTTAGGAGTATGAACTCCGCAAGAACAATTGTTGGGGTGACAGCAATCTTAGCCATTTGCCTTTTTGGTTTATGCCGTTTATTTTTATTTTTTTTATCTTTTATTTTTTTGTTATTGGACGGGATTTGTTGAATCAGTTTGAACAATTGCCTTCATTATCGTGTATTTTGGGTTGATTTTGTATTGGACCTGTTAGAGTCCCACATCGCTTAAGGATATGGCATAGATAGCCTTTATAAGCACTCGGGCAAACCTCCCCTCATGAGCTAGCTTTTGGGGTTGAGTTAGGCCCACTCAATTCTAAGATGGTATCAGAGCCTATCCTGTGATTGTTATTGGGCCACCCGCAGATGTCTAATCCTGCAAACTTCACGCTCCAGATGTCCAGTCCTGGGCGTGAGGGGGGTGTGTTAGAGTCCCACATCGCTTAAGGATATGGCATAGATAGTCTTTATAAGACTTTAAACCTCCTCGAGCTATGAGTTAGGCCCACTCAATTTTTCCAACTTTTTAAATTGACTGCAGGGTATTGAGTTTGCAAAATGGATGCAGTTGGAGAAAGAGCTATGCTTAGAAGACATATATTGAATAGAAGAGCTCGCTGCTTAGAAGCTGTTTTAGCATTAGCTCCAATGCTCCTGTTCTGTGCATTAGTTACAAATTCTGTTGCATACAACATCACTACATTGTCTACCCTCAATGAATTGCAGGGATCTACTGAAGTTCTAATTGAATTTGTATGAGTCAGTTGCTAAAATTGTTTATGGTTGACATTATGTGAATGAGTTATTCAACTACAACTAAAATTCAAGTTGAGGAGAAATTTTTAATGGCTGGTGGACTTTTGTTTACGGTGATGGGCAATAGATGAGAAATGAGTATCGCAGTGATAGTTCAGAATAAAATTATACATTAGAGATTAATTGAATTAAGAAGTTTATGATGTTATATTTGTGAGGTCAGATGGCTGGATTTATTTTTGGTTCGCCCTGTGGCTTTGAGGTTCTAATAACGATAACAATTAAAGGGGTAATGTTTGTGCTTTTTGTGTAAATATTTAATGAAGACACTTGTTTTATTGAACCAGGCCTGTACGTGAATGAGTTGAATTATCGAAATACGTTGTGGTATATTTGGGTGTACATGTTGTAATGAGTATAATTTCCCAGCAATTATGAATTTCAGAAACAAATCAGAAGAAGTCTATATGGTCACTTAGCAACAACTTTATGGAACAAAATATCAAGAAATTAATAATAATAATAATAATAATAATAATAATCCAACGTAACAGTAGCAAGTGTGCAACGAAGAGAAAAACAAGCATGTTCCAGTAAGCCATCTTGATATCGATCACCTTCGTTCAATTAATAACCTGCTAACAATCAAGTGAGTTAGACACCAGGAGTGAATTGGGATAAGGAGAAATCGGGGTCAGGGAGAAGAAGAAATCTCAGAGGGAAGAGGGAATTTCATACCACAAGTTTCTTGTCCCATTCCCATCCTTGTTGGCTATTTTATCCTTCACATTAATTGAGTCATTTGGGGGACTTGATTGGTCTCGGCATGCTTTTGCTTTGAAATCTGGTGTGTCATGTTGTTCCAATCTTGAATTCAGTTATGAATTGCTTGTCTCAACGGTTCTGTCCTACCCCAGAAAGATCTCTCGGACTCGGAGAAAGCTCTTGACAAAAGACTCTTTTTGCAATAAAAATATTAGAGGCCTTCTTTTGCAAGTATAAAGTGGCTGCGACTAACGTGTTGGGGACCGACGAATCAGCCACCAAGTTTGCTGCGTAGCTTCGCCTTTGCTAGGTAAACAATGTTGCGGCTTTAACCTTCTCTAGAATTGAGATGAGACTGCATTTTGCCTCGCCATTGGTTGGTAGATAATTTTCTTGGATTCAGTTTTCTCAGTTTACATTAATGTTCCTGGTGGTGCATGTCCTAGCCATGATAATGGTGAAGATGATGCAGCAAGGGAGGTAGGGTGTAATGGGAACCGTTTTACTATTCTCCACACACTGCCCCAAAATATTGTTGTCTCAACTAGAGATAGAGAAAGTGAGGTGTTGGTATATAGGTAAAGATGAATCTGATTAACTGCCTCTCTCTATTATAATATTTACAGAGGATAACGACGGTACCCGCTATTAATACGAAGTACACATCAAGACGAAGATAGAGAAATTTTTCCTATGTGACTGGTGAGATAGGCTTGGATAAGAAACCCAGATAGATCACAAGCCTCAAATCTCAAACTTTAAAAGAATGAAGAGATTAAGAAATGTCTTAAGAACTAGGTGAAGAAGGTCGGGAAACCAAAGGATTGGGAGACCAGACAGATCAAATATGATGCATGAATTTGTATATATGTGTGCGCGCGTGCGAGTGCATATAGATAGAATAAAAGAACAAGTAACTTCGTAATTGATTATAATTTGCTTACATGATATGTAGTAACACTTATTTTCACTTAGTAGTCAAGTTTTATAGTTAGAGAGGTGTATAGCATTTTTTCCCTTAAACTACCCTATATAAAGTTTAATGTATTTCAAGTAATTTGTTTTGAATAATGTTGGCACCTCATTATGAGTTAAAGTTTTTTAATTTTTTTTCTCTTTCATTCACAAAACTCAAACCAAAGTTATGTGTTTTGAGTTTTGTAAATGAAAGGAGAAAAAAAAAATTGGAGAACCAAAAAGGACAACAAATATTGAACTACTTGAACCAACAAATATTAATAGAGAGTTTATTAACTTTGATTAAAACTATATTGTCATAAATTTTACCTAATGCAACGTGGTGAGATAATTAGATATAGCTTACTCTATCTTACAGAAAAAGCGTTCGTAGCATTCTATGATTATTTTTACATTCGTTTCCCTTTGCTGATCTTTCTATGAAGCTTATTTTCATTTCCAATAAATTTCTTTATGTACGTTCCCATGGGAAAAAAAAGAAGCAAGAGCACAAGCATCAACTACTATCGATTTTTTGGAAAATAAGTTAAATATAGCAATTTTTTTTTTTAAAGGTGCCCCCAAAATGACATTTTCTAAGCTTTCCTTTCCATTTTTTTTACTCATGCCTTGGGCCCTTGTGCAAGTGGTATACACTGCTTTAGCCCACTACCGTTTTCCATTGTAATTAAAGTCTGGGGTCATTTAGGAAAAAAGGCCTGGGCTTATGGGCTGGCCCATTTGTAAACAGCGCGATTCGCGAAAATTCTTTTTCAGTGTCCCAGTTTTATTTTCAGGTTCCATCATCAGCATCTATAGTTTAGTTCTGCTTCTGATGTATCTCTACTGAGTACTGAGTAAAGGGCACTTCTGATGGTACAGTAAACCCATCTTTGTGCATTTGAGCTTGGATTTGGGCACTTTGCGATAATCTTCTCTTCTGATCGAAACGCTCTTTATCGCCGGATTTTTTTTTGTCGTATATTTGACAGGATTTCCAGGGATTCCTAAACGACTTGCAGGATTGGGAGCTTTCTCGAAAAGACAAAGCTCGACAAATTAAGCCGCAAAAGGAAAATGTTGGTAATTTTATCTTGACCTTCTAAGCTTTGTACTTGCATGCTATCCCTAGAACTTGCTTATTTATATGTTCAATTGAACAACGAGAGCTGGTATCATAGTTCTTGTGCGTTACACTAGAGTAATCATCTAAGCGCTACCCTTTATTCAACCTTCGAACATGTATTATGACTTCATTTCAGCCTCTAATATGCTCCATAATGTTTTTATTTTTAAATACTTATTGTGTGGGTGGAATATGAAATGGAGCATCAACAACGAAGTGTGGTTGTCTTTAGCGATATTGTTTTTGTTATTTGTGGGGATTTTATTCCCTATATTAGGATGTTAGTGTATTATAGTTTGCTTCTCACATATTCCAGTGCAGAGGAAATGTGAACGCTGTAAATATATACTCTTATGATATGTTGAAAGCGGAAAATATTTAAAATAAAATGAAAATAAGAAATATTTTAGTGCCTTCCAGAAGGATCGGTTCAGAAGAATAGCTTAGAACAGTTCACTATTCATTCATATAAAGCAATGAGTCCATGGCTTACTCTCTGTTGGTGGAAATTTCTTTCCTAGGTTCTTATTATATATTTTATGCTTAAATTGTACTTGAGTGGTGTTCTGACAGGGAAAAGTCAAAAAGACTCTTTTATTTTTTTGGGCATATATTGCGTGTATTACATTTGTATGTATGGATGCATTCATGATGTATGATATTTTGACTGCAATTCATAAAGGGTTCATCTTCTCGAAACACTGGATCAGTTGGCGTGGAGAAGGCATCAGGAGGAGATACTATTTCTTTTGATAATGCAAGAAGTACCTTAGGACAGTATGATTTCTCAAGAAATAATGATCCATTCAGCCGTGTGCGTAGTAGTTTTGTTTCAGAAGAGGTCCCTGATGCTGCGTCCGAGAAAGATCTGGTAGGAGCCATTCTTTTTGTAGTTTTCCCCTATTTTTGGTCTTTGGAGGGCTGTTGATCTGTTAGGATATTATGGATTGATTTTTAGTGTTGCTGTCCTGCATGCTAATACTGCAATCTGTCTGTGTTTTCCAGGGTAATGAGTTTTTCAAGCAGAAGAAGTTTAAGGAAGCTATTGACTGCTATTCAAGAAGCATTGCCTTGTCACCAACAGCTGTAGCATATGCAAATAGGGCGATGGCCTATATCAAGCTCAGAAGGCAAGCTTAGTAACCCATAGTTCTGTCTTTAAAAAATGTGGATTTTGTCAATAGTTGGATTTTAAGCAAAAGAAAGTGATTTTTTTACTGTCAAGTGTTAGTTGGATTATCACCTGCCTGATGCTCTTGAAGGGCACTTCTTTTCCTGAGGTTGATATGTTTCTTTCCTCACCTATGTGTATTTGTAGATTCCAAGAGGCTGAAGATGACTGTACAGAGGCCTTAAATCTCGATGATCATTACATAAAAGCATACTCACGCCGAGCAACATCTAGAAAAGAACTGGGGAAAATTAAAGAATCCATGGAGGGTGTGTTAATACTGAAGCCATATGCTTGTGCTTTAGCCAAATATGAAAAACATTCTTATATTTGAATTTGTTGACCATATGATTTGCATGAATTGCAGATGCTGAGTTTGCTTTGAGGTTGGAACCTAACAATCAAGAAATCAAGAAACAGTATGCTGATGCCAAGTCATTGTATGAGAAAGTAAGCACATCAATAATTCCAGTGTTGTTATAGGACTAGTACACAAGGTCATGGATTTTCATTATCTATTGCTTTCCACTTTCATAGCTTAGGCAATGAGAAATGAAGTAATGGTGCTTTATAGGGGTGCCTGGAAATTTTAGGTTTAAAACTTGCTACACTGATGTTTATACTGTGCACCTACAGGCTACAGCAGAGTATATGTAATAATATTAAAGAGCTTGAAAGATGTAGTACAAAATCAAATTTTTGATGCCTTAAAGTAATGTGCTGGAATTAAAGGCTTTAGATTTAGTAAAATAAGGACAGAATTAAAGAATATAATGTTAGCAAGACTTGAGTGATGGAATGAGGGGCTTAGGGCATGTGGAGTCAAGCATTGAAAATGGTAAGGCTGCAGAGGATGAATCTTGTATAGAAAAATATTGCTGTGTGAAAACAGTAGTGCATTTGAGTGTTTTCCATGACCAAAAGAAACCTTAGGAAAATGGTAAAATGGTAAATTTTGAAGTCTGCTGTTTTTCAGTATTATGGTATTATATAATGCAATTGAGAAAATATGGTAGATGTCTTAAATAAATCTGTGACTCTATGTTTGGTTTATCAAGAATAAATAAACAAACAAATTCATGAATGAGTAGATATTTGAATGTTGAGGTCAATTTTTCCTGACCCAAGGAGATTATATCACAAGAAATGAAGGTGCACTATAAGATAAATTAAGTAATTTTTAATAATATTTTTTATAGTTTTGGTTAAAGGTTCACTTGGTCAGTTCCAAAGATATGGTTAACACATCTTGTAGATAGTTTCGTATCTGCTTTTTCTTTCCCACTTCTCTATTGCATTGATTCAATTTTTTAATAACCATGCGACTATTGTCCAGGCAATTCTCCAAAAAGCATCTGGAGCTCTGAGAAACAGTGTACAGGGAACTCAAAAAGTAGGGAAGTCAGACACGCAAGTTAATGGAAGCATCCACCCCATTTCACATGTTACTCAAAAGCCAGGGCCAGCTGAAGTTCATCATCATACAAAGGTACAAATAAGTAGAGTTTTTAACATCACTTTTCAAGTTTATCATTATGTTTATGGGATGAAACTGATTGAAGACTATTTTGTTCTGTGTTTTGTCATATAAATGTTGTCGAGGCTAAAATTGATTGTGCTGACAGGGTAATGAGCGGCAAATTCCTGCTAAAGAATCACACTTAATGGAGGAGGTAGATAGCAAGGATACTAAAACTAGAAGCAGGACTCAAGGACAAGAAGTGGATGGTTCTAAGGAAGGTGCTAGTGCAAGCAACAGTGTGCAGCATGTTAAGGTTTATCATTACATCCTTCCTTCATTGTATCATGTAACCTAGTCCCAGTGGTTATTTTATTTTATTATTATTTGATAGGGACCCCAGGTTTGGAAAGGTGTACAATAGAAAGAAAAAGAGAGAGAGTGGGCTGTGTGGGGCCCAAACAGGTAGTGGGGCAGAATGAGAAGTTGGTTATGCTGACTAGGGCCGGAGAGAAGGGGTGTATCAGAGTGAATTTTCTGTAGTGGGGAAAAGAGTATATACGGGTGAGAGTGGAGAGGAGAGAGGTAGAGATTTTTCTTGAGAGAAAATACACTTAGAGGTTGAAGGGCTCCTCTATGCCCAGGACATTTTTTCCTTCTTGTTATTGTTCTTCTGCTTTCATATTGAATATACTGTTTCAGAGACTGAATCCTTCACACTGAAGCTCAGTTTCTGCATTTCATCTCTATTGTTTTCTACTCTTATTCTACTGTGATACCAGTTCTAACAACTGGTATCAGAGCCCAACGATCCAAGAGGGCTCTGTGATGACTTCACCACGCACGACCATGGAGGCAAGGTTGGAAGACATAGAACATGGCCTCTGCGCCATGGAGAGGCGTCAGGAAGAGCAAGGAAAAGTGATGGAACTCATCGCGCAGCAGTTGGGACAGCTACTCAGGGACAGACGTGCGAGCCCGCAGGCGAAGGACCCACCACCTTGCCGGAACCTTGAACGCGAGTACACCCCTGAACCCGCGCGAACCCCACCTCAGGATCGCCACCGCGATCAACCTAGGCGAAACCCAAGACGTCAGGAGCAGTTGAATGATCCATGGGAGCAAGAAAGAACCCCGCGAAGGCAGGACTTGGGTCGCAAAATCGAGCTTCCAATTTTTTCAGGGGAAGACGCTTTTGGGTGGTTGGCTAGAGTAGAGCGATTCTTTAGGCTCAATGACGTGGAAGACTATGATAAAATGGAGTTGGTGATGGTGGCTATGGAGGATGAGGCTCTAATTTGGTATCAATGGTGGGAGGATCAAGTTCCCTTCCCTACTTGGAGAGAGTTCAAGGAGGACCTCATTAAGAGGTTCCAACCCGGGGTGGCTAGGAACCCAATGGGACCCCTGTTGAAACTAAGACAAACAGGGTCAGTACTACAATACCGAAAGGAATTTGAGAGAGCTGCAAGTACAAAGAAGGATCTAGACACGGAGGTGATGATGTGCATTTTTCTAAGTGGTCTGAAAGAGGAAATCCAGGCAGAATTGAAGGTGGGGCAGTTTCGGTCCTTATCGGCAATGATGGACAAGGCCTTGCAGTTGGAGGAGAGGAATGGAGCTTGGAAGGAAGGAAGAGTGGATCAGTTTGCTAAGGGGGGAGGGAGTTGCAGGACCTATCATCCGAACAAGGCCCCTATGATAACTAGAAGTGGAGGAGGAACAAGCTCTGGAGCTTATGGAGAAAGAGGAGGTGGTGGAAATAGAGAGGGGGGAGGTGATAGAAGGCGAAATGAGCCTAAGAAATTGTCTCAAGAGGAGTGGCAAGAGAGGCAAAGAAGAGGGTTGTGTTTCAAGTGTGGAAATCCTTGGAATAGAGAGCATATGTGCCCCATGAGAAGGATGCAACTGTTACTAGTAGAGGATGAGGGAAGTGAAGAAGAAGAAGAGAAGGAAGGAGAGGGAGTGAGATACGAAGGGGAAGAAAGGGAGCAGGAAAGAGATTTAGAAGTGAAGAATATGAAGATTTCTCTCCAAAGCTTAGCTGGGCTCACTTCTAATAAGTCCTTCAAAGTGGAGGGAGAAATAGGAGGAAGGAGAGTACTAGTATTGATTGACAGTGGCGCTTCAGGCAATTTTTTAGCCACTCGAGTGGCCAAGGAATTGCAATTGAAAATGAAGAAGATTCCTTCCTTCATCATTGAAGTGGGTAATGGACAGAAGGAGAAAGGAGAAGGGATATGTTGTGGGGTCCAACTAAGTGCAGAGTGGATATTGTTGAATTTCTTTCTCATGGAGTTAGGAGGCACGGAGGTGGTGTTGGGCATGGATTGGCTTTCTAGCTTGGGGAAAATTGAGGCTGATTTCCAAGAAATGACACTGCAATGGAAGGCTGGAGGAAAAAGTTGGAAGATGGTGGGGGATCCATCCTTATGTAAAGCTCAAGCCTCATGGAAAACCACCATGAAGGCCTTGAAAGAAGCGAGGGAGAAGGGTACTACATTACCCCAACAATGCAACACCATTGGAAGAGGAGGCGGAAGGAGTTCCAGAGGAGATTAAGGTGGTACTGCAGGAATTTTCTGAGGTATTCCAGCTTCCAAAAGGGGTGCCACCAGTAGGGAGCAAGATCATGCCATCAACCTTAAGGAGCATGCTGAAATTCCTAACATCCGCCCCTATAGGTACCCTCATTATCAAAAAACTGAAATTGAAAAGATTGTGAATGAAATGATGCATCTTTGGAATTATTCAACATAGTATTAGCCCTTTTTGTAGTCCTGGTTATCTTGGTTAGGAAGAAAGATGGGGGTGGAGATTTTGTGTGGACTATAGAGCTCTTAATAAGGTGACAATACCGGACAAGTTCCCAATTCCGTGATAGAAGAGTTCTTTGGATGAGTTGGGGGGTGGGGTTTTTCTAAGTTGGACTTGAAATCTGGATACCACCAGTTAGAATGAGACCTGAAGATGTGCATAAAACCGCATTCAACGCATGAGGGACATTATGAGTTTCTAGTCATGCCCTTTGGATTGACAAATGCACCTTACGTTTCAGGCTTTAATGAATAGAATTTTGAGGCCATTTACGAGGAAGTTTGTTTTAGTCTTTTTGACGATATTCTCATCTATAGTCGTGATGTAGAGCAACACGCAGAGCATTTGAGACAAGTGCTACTGACTCCTCAAGCAGTATCAACTCTACATAAATGGCAAGAAATGCGGTTTGGGAAATCAAAGTTAGAGTATCTTGGCCATATAATATCTGAGTTTGGGGTGGCGGTCGATCCCAAAAAAATTCTTTGCCATGGTGGAGTGGCCAATTCCTCCGATCTTAAGAGTCTCGGGGATTCTTAGGATTAGCGGGTATTATCGGAGGTTTGTGAGAGATTATGGCAAGATGGCTATTCCGTTAACTCAAGCGCTAAAGAAGGACTGACTTTAAGTGGGATAGAGAAAGCGCCAAGTAGCTTTTGAGCGATTAAAAGCCGCCATGGTCGATGCGCCTATGTTAGCAGTCCCCGATTTTGACAAGATGTTCATCATTGAGTCGATGCCTCCTAAAAGGTGTGGGAGCAGTTTTGATGCAAGAAGGAGGCCCCCTAGCATATATGAGCAAGGCATTATCTGAGAATGCCCAAAAGAAGTCGATTTATGAGAGAGAACTAATGGCCATTGTTTTGGCAATCCGAGAAATGGAGACCTTATTTCTTGGGAGGCACTTTGAGGTCCACACGATCAAAGAAGTTTAAAATTTCTAATTGATCGACTCATGGGGGAGGAGCAGCAGAAATGGGTTTCTAAGCTGATGGGGTATGATTTCGAGGTGAAATACAAACCTGGAAAACAGAATTCAGCGGCCGATGCCTTGTCTAGGAGGCTGCACTTGGCTGCGATTTCATCAGTCCAATTCTTTGAATGGGAAGGCATTGAGGCAGAGTTGCTTGCGGATGAGAAGTCCAAGAGATTGATGCAGGAACTTCTCACCCAACCTGATTCCCACCCAGGATTTGAGCTGAAGCAAGGGAAATTATGGTACAAAGGCAGGTTGGTGTTGGCCAAAGGATCTACTCGGATTCCCTTGATATTAAAAGAATTTCATGACTCATTGTCAGGGGGTCATTCCGGATTTTTCAGAACCTACAAGAGAATATCTTCTATCTTGTTTTGGGAAGGTATGAAGAAGGATATTCAAAAGTACGTACAAGAATGTGAGGTTTGCCAAAGGAACAAGTATGAGACATTAGCTCCTGCAGGGTTATTACAACCCTTACCTATACCCAACACCACATGGACTGATTTATCCATGGATTTTCTAGGGGGGCTGCCCAAAGCCAAAGGAGTGGATACTATACTGGTAGTGGTGGACAGACTCACCAAATATGCACATTTCTTGGCCTTATCCCACCCATATTCAGCAAAGGAAGTCGCAGGGTTGTTCGTTAAGGAGGTGGTTAGGTTGCACGGCTTTCCCAAAACCATAGTCTCGGACAGAGATCGACTATTCATGAGTAATTTCTGGACAGAGATGTTTAAGTTGGCTGGAACTAAGTTAAGATATTCCACCGCCTATCACCCACAATCTGATGGACAGTCGGAGGTGGTTATCCGATGCCTAGGCACTTATTTGAGATGTTTTGCTGGTATGAAGCCTAAAAGCTGGCCAAAATGGCTGAGTTGAGCTGAATATTGGTACAATACCAACTATCATGCCTCAACCAAGTTGACACCCTTCAAGGCTCTCTATGGAAGGGATCCCCCCACATTATTGAGAGGAGATACTGCCCCTTCTCATGTAGAAGATGTTAACCAGCTGATACAAGACCGCAACTTGATGCTAGATGAGATAAAAGAACAGTTGGCAAAGGCCCAAAATCGCATGAAAATGCAAGCCAACAAACATAGAAGGGAGCTCGAATTAGAGGTGGGTGAAAAGGTTTATCTGAAGATTCAGCCTTACAAGCTGAAGACACTAGCAAAAAGGCATAATCAGATGTTAGGACCCAATTGCAAGGTATGGGACTTGAGTCCCACATCGGAAATATGGGATTCCGATAGGGGGTTTATAAGGCCTTGGGCTCTCCTATCACAATAGCTAACTTTTGTGATGTGGTTCTCCCAAGGTTCTTATCAATTGGTATCAGAGCCCAACGATCCAAGAGGGCTCTGTGATGACTTCACCACGCACGACCATGGAGGCAAGGTTGGAAGACATAGAACGTGGCCTCTGGGCCATGGAGAGGCGTCAGGAAGAGCAAGGAAAAGCGATGGAACTCATCGCGCAGCAGTTGGGACAGCTGCTCAGGGACAGACGTGCGAGCCCGCAGGCGGAGGAAATTGATAAGAACCTTGGGAGAACCACATCACAAAAGCTAGCTATTGTGATAGGAGAGCCCAAGGCCTTATAAACCCCCTATCGGAATCCCATACTTCCGATGTGGGACTCAAGTCCCATACCTTGCAATTGGGTCCTAACATCCCACCACGCTCACGGCGCCACGCGCGGCTTTGCACTAGCCCCTTTGACTAGTCCCGGGCGAACACTGCAATGCCGGCATCACCACCCGCGCCGCTTGATTGCAGCCGAGAGACATGGTGGAAGGCTCTGATACCAATTGATAAGAACCTTGGGAGAACCACATCACAAAAGCTAGCTATTGTGATAGGAGAGCCCAAGGCCTTATAAACCCCCTATCGGAATCCCATACTTCCGACGTGGGACTCAAGTCCCATACCTTGCAATTGGGTCCTAACATTATTATATATATATATATATATATATATATATATATATTGGTGTCTAATAAGAACATCTTTTTGATGTTCTTCGCTAGTTCTTATTCAAATCTGAATTATCCACATTGTGTTCTTTTCAAGATTTGTTAAAATCACCTGTGTATTTTTTCTTCCAACTTTATTTCTACTCAATACTAGGAATAATATAAATTTTAGGGTTTTCAATCTTCAGATTTTCCTCTACAATATTTTTTGCAAGTATTTGTATATTTTATGTTGATTGTAATTTTGCAGTTTTGATGTTAGTTATTTTGCCTATTGCAGCAGGAGTTCATATTCGTGTTTTACATGAGTTTATTGTCTTGCATTTTTCACAGAGAAATCAGAGAGTTAGTAAGCAGGAAATGCAATCATCTATTCAACAGCTTGCTTCTCGTGCGGCTTCTCTAGCAATGGCTGAAGCTGCAAAGAACATGACACCACCAACTACAGCTTATCAGTTTGAGGTCTCTTGGAAAGGGTTTTCAGGTGATCGTACTTTGCAGGCTCACCTGTTAAAGGTATTCAACTTTGTTGTGCATTTGTGATTTGATTATGTTTCAATTTCAAGGATATATCCATTGACAAGAAAAGAGATTCTCCTTGTATGTTGAATTTCTGGTCTTCAGTGCTCTGCTTCTTGTTGCAATAAACTAGTTCGCTTTCTGCATATTAGGCCTTATCTCCTCACGAGTTACCGAGAATATTCAAAAATGCCCTGTCTTCTGCCCTGCTAATTGACATCGTCAAGTGTGTTGCATCCTTTTTCATGTAAGTGGCTATGTCTAAAAAAATATTATCTATTATTGACTATTGTTTGAGGTTCAAACATGATCGCATTTTTTATCTTTTGGCAGCGAAGACATGGATCTGGCTGTCAGTTATATGGAGCATCTGACCAAGGTACCAAGATTTGACATGATCATAATGTGCCTTCCGTCAACAGATAAGAATGGTATGTGTTTTTGGTAGTAAAATTCTAAGTGTTTCTGTTGCCACATTTTTTAAAATATCCTGAAAGTTTAAAGGTTTCAGAAAATAAACACAACAGAAGAAGGAAAGATAAGAAAGAGGATAGAGGAGCAAGAACAAGGGTCTCCTAGTCTCCTTGTAGATAGGATCTTAACTCATTTAGTTTGAGCGTGAAACTTAATTTGTATAAGAATGTTACGCATTTGCTACATGTCTTTTTCATTTTCATAATTTAAATGTTTTCTCCAATATATTTGCAGTGTATTTTTATAATCAGACAACTTAGGATAGTTTATAACTAGGATAAAGCCAGACTGGTTGTGGATGTGCGTGGATAGCCAGAACATTTCTTCAGTAGCTGTCAAAGCGAAAGCAGCTGTAGGCTTGCAATATAGTTGTACCTTCTAACCTCTGCGCCACCACCCCCACCAAGACAACAAAGTTAGTAAAGTGGGGATTCTGGTGGTAATTGTAAATCCTGTAGATGTCATTGAAGTTCAAACACCCTTCTACTAGTCAATGAGGAGTCAAGAGAAATGAAATGCACACGTTCTAACCCGTTTTCCTTGCACAATACAAATTGCATCACTTAACATTAGACTAGTGAGACCGATTCCTTTTCGATATCTGAAATAATTATCCTGCAGGTTTATCAGGTGAATTTTGTAATGTTAAGCTCAAATGAAACTTCTTCTATTAGTATATCTCTTGCTTAGTTGCTGTGTTGGAGAGCTCCTTTTGTTGGTTGCGCTGCTATTTAACGCCAATGAATTATGTTTCCGGAGTTGTTTGATCCGATTTGGATTGGGTTGTTTACATTTTGTGCAGATTTATGCAAGATCTGGGATGATGTGTTCTGCAGCGAGGCTACTCCGATGGAGTATGCAGAGATTCTGGACAACCTGCGATCAAAATACTGCCTTGGACAGTGACATTTTTGCTCGTTATGTTCCCGTGCTTGTCCTCTGAATGTTCTGTTTTCCGCAGCCATCTTCACTTGTGTAAATTATTTTGCTATTGAAATGTTTGGGCATTATCGACCCTCATGTTGACCCATAAGGTGGGATAAAAAGAAAAAAAATCAGAGTTTCTTTTAGCTGCCTGAGGCTGAGGTTGCAGCATGTTTCCATTCTCCTATTTTTTTCTTTTATCTATTTCTTTTTTCGTGTGAATTCAAGCTATTTTGTGTCTGCTAGTTCTTATGTACAAACTTAAATTTCGTTCATATTCTGTTAGCACCCCCTGTTAATTCAATTCCCAAATTGGAGGACTTGGATGCAAGTGTTAATCAGAATGTTCTGGATTGAAAGGGCTCGTCCCACTGGCATTCTATGAGCAGAGGACTATTTTCAAACTGTTGTCCAAAAGTGTCTGGCTTATTTTCTACATTTTCATTAAGGCGTTTTAACCTATCTTCCTTGTTTGTTTGGTCATTAATAATTATGGGGTCATAATTCTAAATTCATGCCCGAGGCCCACAACCGTTAATCCATGTAGTGGTGAGTGATAAATCCCCATTTCCGCTTGGTTGTTATACCCCCAATATGGCAGTTGCTAGAATACGATTCATTGTAACTAAAGTCTTGTTGGACCACGTGGTAGTGTTATTAGCACGCGAGAGCTTTTGAAGCTGATGTTCTTAGATATACGAGCTTGACATCATTCGTACTCTGACCTAAGTAAAAGAAGAATGATCATTCTTACCCACAAGACAACCCAACGCGTGCTATGTGCAATATCATTTATCTTCAGCTTTAATCACATTAATATCATTTAATTTTACAAAGTATTAAGATATTTTTCATGGCTGTAATTATGCACTATGATTATTGATTGCTACCAAATTAATCAAATGAAGTGGTTGATGTTAGAAAATATTGTGTAGATGATTGATATGGCGCGTAATATGAAAGAATACTTTTTAAGCCAAGTGTATTTAGAAATTTCTTTGTAGAATCAGTGAACTCTTTTAAGCAATGGGGCTTTCTACTTATGCTTGTTTAAGTTACAAGGCAGGGTTTCTTAACTCAGACCATTCTCAAAGGGTTATAACATATTTGAATTTGCTAAAAGCATGGGGCAAAATATTTTTTTTTTAAATCTTTTTTGGATAAACAGCATGTTTGGTAACATCTATAAACAGTATTTTTCCTTTCCTTAAAAAAGCTGTTTTTTGAAAAATAATCATGTTTGGGTAATTTGTTGAAATGTATTATAATAAAAAATTAATAATTTTAAGTTAAAAAATAGTTTATAATCATAAACAATTTTTTAAAACTTTTGATTATAAGACAAAGATGATTATTTTAAAATTGTTATGTTTTTACTAAATTAACTTTAAGTATCAAATAATCAATCATTGTTTATATTTTTTTTAGTAATTTTACTATATAAAAATATTTTTTTTCATAAAATTCAAATAAAATATATTATTTTAAAATTATTTTTCATCTTAAGTATTCAAATATAAATTGATTCTTATATAATCATTACAACTTTCTTAAACAAACACAAACTTTGACTATAAATTATTTTAAATGCAAAGGAAATTATTTTTTATTTTCTAAGAGTTATACAAAGTATGATTTAATTATGTTTGTGACGTTATTTCTTGATAACTTAATTTAGGAGTATCTAAAGATAGAGATGGTGAATTCTTTTTCAATTGAGAAAACACCTATTTTAGTCCCTGACGAAAATTTCGGGGAATAAATTAATCCCTCAAGATTTGAAAATCCATAAATAATCTTTCACCATTCAAGAAAAGGAACATATTATTCCCTTTCATACAGGTTTTCTGGCAGTATAGATCTGTACCAATTTTATACGTAAGGACTAATATGTACTCTTTTTTAAATAATAAAGGATTATTTATAAACTTTCAAATTTTGAGGAATTAATTTGTCCCTCGAAATTTTCATTAGGAATTAAAATGAGTATTTTATCTTTTTAATTATATCTGGATTTTCGGCGATGAAGGCGTGAGGAATATCTAGGGAATTTCTCGATTTGACGAAACTTTGACCAACAGAGAAGTTGGGATTGCGAGGGGAAACTCGATTTAATTGACGACAATCAAATGCCAGATATTGTTTGGCAGTGATATTCCACACAAATGTACATGATTGAGGAGGTGTTTTAAGAATAACAATAACAATAATAATGATAATAATTACTCACAAGACAAGAAGCGCTACAAAAATTTATTAGTAAGGAATGAATTGGCCACGTGCATTACATTTGTCCGTTGCTTTAGGCTAGTGTGCTACGCCCCAGATTCCGAACAAGCCAAACTAGAGCTCGGTGACTGCCTCATGCCAGGTTCAATAAAATAGACAATAATATTATATAGTCATAGAGGCATAATTTCAGCATCTAGGTAATTGGGTAATCCCTTTGTTTAGCCTATTTTCGGCTACAGCAGTTTATGGATAAATTGAAATCAAATTGCGCGCTAAGTCCCAACAAATAGGCCACAGGGGCAGAAAATTTTTACGAGCTCCCATTTATATCCCCAGGGATACATTGGCTGGCATCAGCATTTCTCAAACTATATAATATATATAATTACTAATAATTAATATCACCCCATTGATGATGGATTAATAACTTACCTGAGTGGATGAGTTACCAAACAAAACAAAGAGGAGAAAAAAAAAAAAAAACAGAAGACATGATACTCGTAGTTGAAGACTTTCGTTTAATTTGATTTTCATTATAGAACCCATCTTTTGAGATAATGAAGAAACACCTGTGGCGACAATTAATGTGTGAGATCCACAAAATTTTAAAATATCCTATTTTGTGTCCTCCTTTTTTAATTTTTGTAGAAAACATTTCCCTTTAATTTTGTTGCTCGGAGGGACAAGAGTACAAGGCACTGAACATACTGGAAGCGTGTACACCATTCGACTGCCACAATTAATAATCGTATACTTTTAACTGGAGAGTTCAAAACATAGTTTTTTTTTTTTTCTGTTTTTGGGCTTGTCTTTCTATTCAGTAATCACTTAAAATAAAATATAAAAAACTATTTTTCCGACATCAGTTTCCATAACCTTATAAGCGTGGACCTAGGTGACAGTGAGTGGAGTTGTTTTCATTTTTGAAATAACCGATCAAAATTTGAGTTGTGTCCTCAACGTTCTGACACACAAGTCTGAAACCGCAAGACATAGCTACGCTTTTACAGCAAAAGCAAAAATAAATAAATAAATAACTGAAAAAGGGTCAATGTATTTGGGTTCCTTCCTGACACCATCACGTGATCTGGCACTTACAACATATATTGGTGCCTTAAAACTTTTCTTAACCCACGCGCCATTGTTTTTTTCTCGTTTGTGTTCTCAAATTCTCTTTCCTATTCCTGTTCCTTTAACTGTTATTATGCTAATGCTAGTTGCTGTTGTTGTTGCCATTGCTTGCATTTACTGTGTATGAGGGCTTCACACTTTCACTCCCCAGATCTTCTTCTTTCACAAGGCTAGGTAGTGTGCAGTTACCTTTTTCTCCTTTGTGATCTTTCTTTGTTTGTTTTCTGCTATTCTCTAGGTTCTGGCTTGTTACCATTGAGAAAAATTTTGGTGCAGTTGATCCTTCCTTACCAAGTTTATATTTTTATAGTCTCTGGTTGTTTCTGCTTTATATATTCCTTTCTGGGTCGCTGGTTTTCTACCTTTTTATGCTTTTCATTTTGAAAATTGGACTAAGTTTGTAACTGTTTATATAACAACTGTCAGTTTCAATGTGTTCAAACTTCAAACCTTAACGCATCTCCCATTTTGCCTTTTCAGTTGTTTCGGAGTCTGTTATGCCCTTTGGATCATGGCTTTCTTGCAAATTCCTTTAGTTTTGTTCCTTTGTGTGTGTGAACTGACTGGGGGCTTTTAGTTTTGCTGGCGGTTTTGAGATTGTAATTTTGAGTATTTTTGTAAATGGGTTTGCTCTAAATTTGGCTACATTATTTTCTCTTGTTTTGGGGAAATGCAGGTAAATGGGTATCATTTCCAGGAAGATCTTCCCAGCATGTGGAAGCATGTGTGTTTGCTGTCCTGCCTTGAGGTCAAGATCACGCCAGCCAGTCAAGCGTTATAGGAAACTTCTTGCCGATATCTTCCCCAAATACCCTGTTAGTGTCTCATTGCACTCTATTTTCCCTGGAAAATTGAAATAGGAGCTTCATACCACTGTTGCTATTTTAGTTAATGTCTATTTTTTTTTACCAATATGATCCATTGGAAGACATATTTTTGTGGTGAATGTGGTGTATGCTTTGCTTTTGTTGGATAATACTGCCATTGTGCTCCTATTGCTTGGAGAAAATTATTTTCCCTTTACTAAAGTTAAAAAGTTGAATCTGGTTGTTACTTCTGTGCCTAGGTGTGGGTTTTTGCTGTTTGTTACCAAAAAAAAAGGACCTGTCTTTTGCCAATTATTATGAATTATTCTGCAGTTATCCCTTGTTATCAATGCAAAGAAAATAGCATCTTCTTAATAAAGCAGTAAGCTGAGCATGCTTGCTGGTGAATCAATTTACTTGATTATATGGTCATATAGTTTCACTTTACCATGTACATGTACAAGTAGTACCGTGTTATTCATGTTTTATAATACTTCTTAGGATGAGAATCCAAGTGAAAGGAAGATTATCAAATTATGTGAATATGCAGCAAAAAATCCTTTCCGGATTCCAAAGGTACTTATTCTTTGTTTCACTTGTATATTGGTAAATGGTTGAAAAAGAAAATTGGATATGCTTGAGTTAGACGATTCAATTGCTGACGTTCTTGATATTTGTTTTTTACTGCTAGATTGCAAAATATCTTGAAGAAAGGTGCTACAAAGAGCTCAGATCTGAGCACATCAAATTTGTCAAGATTATAACTGAATCTTTCAATAGGTTGATTTCCATTTGTAAGGAGCAGATGTAAGTTTCTCATGATTAACTAGCTTATGTTTCCACATTCTGTCAGTTGTGCATTGGGATAGTACTATTAATATGCTGTAGATTTTTTCCATTTTATAAAAAAGAGCCTGCTATATAGTTCTCTTTATTTCATTGTGATATTGATCACTGCAACATGGTTTTGCGTGATTCATCTTGAAAGTTCATTTTATCTCTTGCATATTGCAGAGCGTACTTTGCTGTTGATGTGCTTAATGTGATCTCGGAGCTCTTGGGCTATTCTAAGGCTGCAACCATTCAGACACTTGGTTGCCAAACCTTAACGAGTTTCATCTACTGTCAGGTGAAAAATGTAATCCAGAAAGCCTATGATGCTTTTGGCTGTTTGCTTATGTGAGTTATGCATGACTGTAATTTTATTCAATCAAGATTTTCCTGGATGTATCTACTTGGAAACAGGGAAAAGTTTGCACAGTGTCTTTGTATACAACCACAATAGAGGGTATTATTAATACACTAGTAACTAGTAATAATCTGAAGCAAATATTTTGATAATTATAGGTCCTGCCTTGGATATCACCTTCAGTCTTCTTTCTAAGTAATGATGAATTGATTTATTTCTCATACTACTTTCTGGCATCATCATATAATGTGGCTGGTGTTATTTTTGTCATATACTTCCATGCTATTGACACAATGAAAGAACAGGTAGATGCCACTTATACTCATAACATTGAGAAATTGGTGAGGAAAGTATGCATGCTATCGCGGGAGCATGGTGAAACAAGTGAAAGGCGCTGCTTGAGGGCATCAAGCTTGCAATGCCTTTCAGCAATGGTAAGTAGTGCTCCATTTGATTTTCTGTGCGCTTCTGCTGTTATATGTTTCTGTATATTGAGGTCTGATTTATTTCCGTTGTCTATTTTCTTGTAAAATTTCATGGCTGTGCTGAGTTTTTGATTGTTTATGCAGACTCCTGTAGGAGTATGTGCATTGTTTATTTGACGGCCTTTTTGCATGGCAGGTTTGGTTCATGGCTGAATTTTCACATATTTTTGCTGATTTTGATGAGGTAAGTTATTGAGTTGCTTGGCACTGAAGCCATTCTAGCCTTTTGATGAAGCTTCTATTACATCTGCAACTGTAAATGGATGGAAGAGATCTCTCTGACTTTAGATCGTCATTTTTTGACTTGGTATATATCCAATATTGAGGTGAAATTGTGATGAAATAATATTTTTTGATGGAAGAGATCTCATGGGCTTTGAATCATCCCAAGGCTTCATGACGCTCTTCATTTCATGTCTAAGTAAGAACCATTTTGTCATGAAGGTTTGCAGTTTGCAATGATAGGAAGTTAGGAATCAAGCACAACAATTTTGTAGTTACCATTATGTTGCGATTTTATATGTTAGCTGTTTTTTAATTTACAGTAAATGCCTCCTCTGTATTTTCACCCACCATACTGTTATTTTGTTTGATCAGTATCTGGTTTAAAATTTACATAGTGAATTCCTGCTCTTTATTCTCAGTCAGTTATCATCTTTAATTTGTTGGTTCATTCAAAATGCAGATTGTTCATGCCACTTTAGATAACTATGAGCGGGGTAGACTAAGTGAAGTTGCTGGAGTCAGGGCAGAGCCTCATCATAATTGGGTGGATGAGGTTGTACGGTGTGAAGGTCAGGGTGCTTCTGTTGTTGGTGATGACATTCGCTCTAGCCGCTCAATCATTCAGCCACGGCCAGAAATAAAGGATCCTTCCCATTTGACTAGGTATTGGTGTTATTCAAGAACTTAAAAAAAGTGCTTGGCTAGTTATTAGCAGTTGTAGCTGTGGCAGTTGGTCTGTTATGTGGCTTTTAATCAATGTTTATTTCCCTTTAATGATTTTTTTAATATCATTGTTACAGAGAAGAAATTGAAGCACCTGAAATATGGGCTCAGATATGCATTCAAAGAATGGTTGAGTTAGCCAAGGAACGTACAACTATGCGTCGGGTACTGGATCCAATGTTTGTATACTTTGATTCTAGGCAACATTGGGCTCCTCAGGAAGGGCTAGCAGTGAGGGTTTTATCCAGCATGGCCTACTTCATGGAGAGCTCAGGTGTTGTTCTCTCTGACCAGTTCTGTCTCATTTAATTTTCAGAAATAAATCATTCACCGGATGTATTGTCATATTCCATGTTTTTCCTTTAAATGTGTTAAGTTTAGGATTTTAAAACAGCTATGAGCATTGCTGTGCTTTTGTAAAATCTTTTATTCTTGTCCCATAATGGTGTTTTCCTTTCTTCTTACCTGTTTCTACAGGGAATCAACGGTTAATTCTAACTTGTATGATACATCATCTGGACCACAAAAATGTTATGAATGATCCCCAACTTAAGACCTATGTTGTTCAAACTGCCACATCTTTAGCTATGCAAATTAGATCCGGGGCAGGGTTGGCAGAGATTGGTTTTGTTGGTGACCTTTGCAGGCATTTGAGAAAAAGCCTTCAAGCCTCCGGTGAATTTGTTGGAGAGCAAGAGTTGAACTTGAATATCTCACTCCAAAATTCCATTGAAGACTGCTTACTAGAAATAGCCAATGGGGTAGGTTTATGAATGCATTCTTTTGTCCCACAAATTTACAGTTTTCTACTTATTGGATTGCTGCATTCTATTCAGCTACTAAGCTACTCCCCTTTATTGTTGGTTGAGTAGGTCAATGATGCCCGGCCACTCTTTGACTTGGTGGCAATAACCCTAGAAAATATGCCATCTGGAGCTGTTGCTAGGGCGGCCATTGGATCACTGATAATCCTTGCTCGAGTGGTCACCCTAGCATTGTTCCGATTAAATTTGCAGCAGGTGAGAGGAGTTTGTTTCAATTCAACACTGTTTAAAGTAAAGGATAGATATTGCAAACTGAAGCTAGAGTATTTAGTAACATCGTTAGCAAAATACGATATGTAATCTATATTTTGTATGTTGGGGAGGAAGAGTTACTGTCTTGAACATAACTTTGATCAAATGAGCCTTTTTGCTTCTTTCTTCTTTTGGAAAATTAAGAATGAATTATATCCATCATTCTGGAGAATTTTCCTTTTGCATTAAATGTTGATGGTTTTATGACACTTATTGGTGGTATCTTGGAATACATCCACTGATTATTTCCGATGCTTCCACCTAGGGATTTCCTGAAGTTCTTCTTGTGCAACTCCTAAAAGTAATGTTGCATTCAGATGTGGAGGCTCGTGTTGGAGCACACCTTATATTTTCTGTGCTTCTTTTTCCAAGTTCCTTCCAAACACATGAAGTTTCCTCTCTGCGGTCTGGATGTATAGATCAATGCAGTAAAAAGAATTTCCACACTGCATCTGCTTCTGCTTCAATTACAGCTTTACTTGAAAAGCTCCGCAAAGGAAGAGATGGCTCCAAGGCAGAAAATCATGGAAGTGTTGTCCACAATGGTTGCAAGGAAAAAGATATGGTGGCAGAAGACTGGAAGCAGGGATATGGTTTAAAGAATTCCCCTAACTTTTACAAACTCAGCTCTATCATTGATAGGGCAATGGGATCACCAAGTTTGACTGACACAGTAAGTAATTGAATTGATTTCTGCCAGTAGGTTATCATTTGTGATTCTTTTTTAGTAAAAAATTGTTATTTACCAAGTTTTTGCATTGAACTGGCTCCCAGGAACCATATATTATGAAGCTAAGTGAAGACCAAATAGCACAGCTGCTTTCTTCCTTTTGGATTCAAG
The DNA here is from genome assembly GCA_031439585.1 of Pterocarpus macrocarpus. Lineage (NCBI taxonomy): Eukaryota > Viridiplantae > Streptophyta > Magnoliopsida > Fabales > Fabaceae > Pterocarpus > Pterocarpus macrocarpus. The sequence continues at coordinate 42,910,912 of CM062516.1, forward strand.
CCAATCTTCCTGATAATTTACCTTCAAATTTTGAGGCTGTAGCTCACTCATTCATATTAACACTAATTGTTTTACGCACAAAGGTAGGTTTTGTAAGTGTTCATATTGCCTGCTTTATTTCCATTCGTATCTTTTTTTTTTTTTTTAATACCAGATGTTCATTTTGATGCTTTTGTGCTCTTTGGAAAGATCAAGCACTGTAGCTTGAATGTTAGTATGGTTCAGGTCCCAATAAAACAGAATCTTCACAATAGAATGATAGTAGTTTAGAGAAATACATATTTACTGAAATGAGACTTTGTCTAAAATTTTATAATAAGCAGTGCAGCAACCATGTAAATTTGTTGACTTCATTTAAAATTATTTTATCTTTGACTTTAATCTGGTTCCAATGTTCCATTCGACTTAGTTACATTCACATTGACTAATGCCCCTACCGAATGGATGATTTGTTTGCTTTTACTCCCTGCAAATATTCGGTCCTCATTTTGGTAGGAAACTGAATATATCACAATTTTGACTGCAGTGTCTGTTATATACCTCCGTAATTGCTATTCTTACAGTCAAAATCTTTCAAAATGTAATGTTGCAGAACTTGAAAGACAGAGATAACCTGTTGATCCGCTTCTTCCAGCTTCCTCTGTCTCTCTGGACTATGTTACTGGACTCAAGTAATGGTACAACCTATTGAGCATCTTTGTCACATATCTAATTTCAAAGGAACTAATCTTTTATAAACCACAGAAAAACTAAATTGATGTACGTATGTTGTGGCAGGAATGTTGCCCCCAGCATGTCAGAGGTCCATCTTTGTATTAGCTGCTGGCATGTTGATGTCTGCCTGCAAAGTATACCAGATTCATGATCTGAATGATGTGTTCACGTCATTAGCGATGTCTGAAGTGAGTAACTGATCTGATTTTGATACTTTGCTAGTCTCTAATAGTCTGCTAGAGTATTGGCTCACTGATTATGTTAGTGCCAAAGCCGTGATTTATATGCATAATCTGAAGAATATGTCTTAACAACTACCAGCTTCCATATAATCAGGTTGATCCATTTTTGGGTATGAACGATGATCATCAAGTATATGCTAAGATCCATGTGGATGTGAGAGAATATGGTACTGCTGCTGATAATCAGTTGGCCATGTCAGTATTATCTGAGCTACGGAACAGAATATGCAAATATGACAAGACCATAAAGGATGTATTGGTTCAAAATTTAGCTAATATCACCGAGGTATCTCATTTTATCCAGCAAAAATATTTTGTTCATAACCCACTGCACTCACTTCTGGCTTTTCTGTTTCTGTTTCTCAAGCTGCATACAGATGACCTGGCTATGCTACTGTCAGAGACATTTAAGCCTGATGAAGAATTTGTGTTTGGTCCTCAGTCCACTCTTGATCAGAATAAAATGAATTTGCATTGCCAGGATTCACTGTCATTTGATGGGGTATGTTTTCTTATCTCTGTTTACATAAAGTGTATGTTATTTCTAATAGTGTGTTTGGATGGATGGTGGGGGAGGTTAAAATTGATTTTGGGATGTCAAAATCAATTCTAACCATTTTTTATGGTGTTTGGTTTTCCACTCCCAGAATCAATTCTTGTCTCTAGAATTGATTCTGGGAGAAGTGAAAATTTTTTACTTTCTGTCAGAATCACTTTTAGAAGAATTACCAAATATAAATCACTTTACTTCAAAATCAATTCTAACCAAATTAATTCTAACAAAATCAATTCTATCTAGAATTAATTCTACAAAAGTAAAATCAAACACGCACTAAATTGGTCATTGTGCCAGTAGATCACTTCTGTATGAAGATGTTGTCCTTATCATGGAAATATGTGTACATACCAATACAATTCAGAATATTTCCAGAAATATTATAATTTGATACTTTGAAATCTGCTGATTCTTTATCCCCTTTTTCGCAGGATTTTCCCTCAAGCTCAGTAGCTGAGGATGACACAATAAGTGAAGCATCTGTCTCTGACCTTTCTCGATTTATTCCAAAGATGCCTGCATCCCCTTCTGCGCCTCATGTTATCAGCATTGGACAGCTTATGGAATCGGTGCTCTCTCTCTCTCTTTTGCATGTGTGTGTTTGATGAAAGAAGGCGTAGTTGTGTACCACAAGCCCCTATTATACAATTATGTATCTGATGCGCTTGTGCTGGCAGGATGACAATATATTTGGTGAAAATATGAAAGTGATTAGCGTATTTTAAGAGCAGTGCTATGAAAATTTCGAAATCCCATGAAAAATAACATTGTAGTCAATATTACGTTTGGGGAGAAGGTGGTGGATAGGGCGAGTTCAACTGAAAAACTAGTTGAACTCCCATAGTTTTACTTTTACAAGCAATATAAATGATCTTAAGTTAGAGTGCATTCATTTCATTGTTACTCATTATTGTTCCTATAAGCTCAATAGTCTATCCACTGTTTTTAGGCACTTCAGGTAGCTGGTCAAGTGGCAGGTGCAACCGTCTCCACCTCACCCCTTCCATACAACGCCATGGCTAGCCAGTGCGAAAAGCTTGGGACATGTGCAAGGAAGAAGCTTTCCAATTGGCTGGCCTTTGAGAGTCATTACAGTCCAGCAGCTGATAAATCTTTTCTTGCAATTCCTGATCATTGGAACTCAGCACTTGAAAAGGTTTGTCTTATGTAATATGTTCTACTTGTCAATTGAGTATGTTTCCATACGAACTTTGGTGCAATTGATGGGTGACGCTAAACAAGTAGCAGCTGAATAACTGCTTCCCCAACTTATGTTTGGGAGGCTCACATAGGGTGCGGTTGTTTCAGTTTTTTTTTTTTTTTTTTTTTTTGGGTCCTTTTTTTGGACAAAAAAGTGATATTTTTAACTAAAAAAAATTACTTTTCACAGAAACTATTTATCCCAGCTTCCACTCAACCTAAAAACAAACACACCCATAATGGTTTTATTAATTCAAAAGTCAGAACTTTAAGCTTGTTATTTTACCAATTATTATATTTCTTACTAGGTCTGTTCTAATCCTAAATAAATCCAGCTGCTCAAAGATATTGCTGACATTCCATTCTTATTTCTGTGTAGGAAGCAAACGGGGGAGGGCACGGCCAAGTAGCCGCATCGCTAAGGGAACCATGGCTGGCCATGAAGCTGCCTCCTGCTAGTCCCTTTGACAATTTCCTCAAGGCTGCTGGGTGTTAGATTAGATGTGTCATGTATCATCATCTGCTATGTGAATCTTTTTTCTCTTTTCCTTAAGACTGCCATATGCTATGTTAACCTTTTGTATAGCACTAACCTTATTATTATTATTCCAGACATGAGTTTCTAGCATCGGTAGTAGTATGGAAGACTTGAACATCATTTTAGGTGTCTGCTCCCATTTGAATTGGTCCTCGTAAGGACTAGGTAAATTTCGGTACCAAGGCTTCAGTCATAACTTAGCATTGTAGAGCCACATTTTCTTTAACTGTTCACAGCTTTTGCAATATGGAATGGAACTGTTTTAGTGGGGCAGTGTTACTTATGACTGCTATGTGGAATCCTGCCATTTCCTGTTTTGGGGTCAATTGGATTGGCAATTGGATAATGGTTTCAATTATACTGCTCATGATAATAGTACATTTTGGTGTGCACTAAAATGATTGTGATATGTAAATATACGGATTGACAAGTCGAAATCTGCCATGATGCATAATGTGAAATTGTGAATGGTGACTTTCTCGAAGGGAAGGAGTTATCATTGAGCCGAAAGAATGTCATACTTGATGAGGCAACTTTTCAGACATTCCTCCCACCACAACTCGATTTATCACAGGAAAACAAGGCCTTTGCAATCATTAAGCATTGCTCCAACCCAAAATAATAGCTGTAATCATGTTGCTTACAAGTCAATTAATCCCTGTCTAATCATTCATTTGGCCGTACATACTCAAGCACAAAGGTGCGCAGCTTTTTTTTAATGACAATAATGGTTCACCCGGACAAACGCAAGACTTTTTTTTTTTTTTTTTTGAAAAGAAGTAATTGGATACAATGTTTAAAGGTATTTATACCATAATCTGTTCATACCAAAAGCTATTCGTTTTTTCGCTGATGACTGTTCGCTAATAAATTAAACAGTGGTTGAACTTATTTTTAACTTTTTTTTTTCTAAAAAAAAAAAAGATTACATTTAAACATAATTATGTGCATGTTTGGATTTTCATTTGCAGTTCTCATACCATATTTGGAGCTGTACAAACAAAAAGCCAAATATGTTGTAAAATTATTTAAAAGTATTCATATTTTCAAAAAGCTAACTGTGAGTGCGAGTAAACCCCATCTTGTCCGTGTAAGACTATTTTGGAGAAGGAGAAGTTTTTCTATGGAGCATATCCACCATTGGATATAAGCATAGTGCCAACACAGTAAGTAAAAGTCGATCAATGGTGAAGATGATCCTGGAATAAATTTTCTTCCCGCGGTAAAATAAGTTTTCCTTGTTGAGTTTTGTCCATAATGGTTGTAGTACTTGTGCGTAGTGTGACATGTCAATTTTAGGGGTTGGGTCTAGACTTTTTGGTTATTGAGTTGTGCAGTACAAGTGCTGCTCTTCACCCACGTGCGAGTACATTTTTTCTTTCTTCTTTGGGATGAGTACTTAGTACTTTTTCAAACTTACAATTAATACACATTTTATTAATTGTCCCCACCTAAAATAAATGAGAAATAATGTTTGACCTTATTCCTCCTGCCGAATTCACTCTCCAGAAAAACAAGAAGAGAGAACATTAGTTGAAGGGAGTATGACACGCTACTTAAAGATGATTCCATAATTTTTTGTAAGTGTGTGTTCGGCTGTGAATCCAAAAAGGTGAATACATATTAGTACTCAAAATAGATATATCTAATATGCCCATTTGGACTCGGTATTTTGGTAATGTATCAAATTATATCATTATGAAGCAGCAAGTAATTTACATTTTCTTTTGGTCTCATTTAAAATAAATATATTTTTTCTTAAAATTACTCGCATAATTTTGGGTTAAGGGTGATAGTTAGATAAAAAAAAAAAGTAATTTCTATGGAACCGATTCTATTTAAAAGGATTTGAAACACTTCCTATATGGTTCAATTATATTTCAAGATATAGTAAATAATTGTCCACACAAATAATGACATGGCAGTATTTTAAAAATTAGGTTCAAACCCTTTTAAGTTTTTATTTTTACAATTTTTCTCATAATCTCTTCACAAAATATATATTTTTTTAATTTCAAACATTACTTATTTTATTATTTTAATACCTAAACATGTATACATTCTTTTTATCTTTAAAATTTTATGATCTAATCCTAGATTTCTCAATCCCGATCAAAAAACCATCGCTGGCAACCAAAAATGCATTTGGCCAGTCTTTTTCTTTGGTCTTTGTGGCTCCAAAATTACCCAATAATGGAAATGGAGATAGATAGCAGGACTCCAAATGGATAATTATTGAAAATTAGTTTTTGACTTCTGTTAGCTTCTAATGGCTAATGATTTTGATCATATCTTAAAACCATCTCCGCACCATTCGTTCAACACTTCCAACCACTTCTATCTTTTTAGGATTGGATAAACTTAAAAAAAAACTTTTTTTTAATTTTTTTAGTAGAGTTTTAATCTTTAAAAAAAATTATTTTGTATTTGAATAAATTATCTAAAAAGTAATTTTAATTATAAAAAGTACTTATAAGTTTGTTTAGATAAAAAAAATAAAAATATTTTTTTATAGCCAAATTATAAAAAAAGAAATTCAAAAATAAAAAAAAGAACTAATGTTTGATAAGGAGTAAAAAAAAAATTATATGTATTGTAATTTTAAATAAAAATAAAGGATCTTTTTGAAAAATAATTTAATTAAAAACTACTTTTACTTCTAATTTTTTTTAGAAATTAAATATTTCTAATTTCTTAAAAAAATGATAAATTAATTTTTTAATTAAAATATTTTTTTAAAAATTATATTTAAATACATATAAAAATTTATAAAAATAATTTTTTAAAAAAATAAATATTTTTTCTTAAAAAAAATCAATCCAAACCAACTCTAGAACTAACTTTTAGCATGGATGCCACAAGGGGTTCATAGAGGAAAGTAATTAGGGGTGGCATGGAGGATATTCCACATGAGAGAGGCAGAGAGAGTTTGCATAAGGAAACGGTAATAATAGAAGTAAAAAGAAGCTCTTCCCAAAAATGTCCAATCAAGAGCACAAGAAAAGGGCTGCCTCGTTCAGCAAGGGACCAATGCCCTTCATACGTTGTACGTCTCACCGTTGACCATGGTGTTTCAGCTGTGATGGTGTTGTGACTAGAATTGAAAAAATTAGGATTAAATTTAGGATTAGGGTTACTAAGATTTTAGAAATACAAAGAATGTTTATATGTTTAAAAATTAAAATAATCAAATAGGTTTAATTTTTAAAATTGAGAAATTTTAAATTTGTAAAAAGATTATAGAACAAAATTGTAATTACAAAAATTAAAGAGGTCAAAATTTAAAATTATAAATGAACAATAGGTTGCCACATGTTTAAATATAATTGAGTAATATAAGAAAGGATTTCAAACTTTTTAAGATAGAAGGGATACCATAAAAATCACCTAAAAATATTCCCTTGGTGATTATATAAAAAATATATTTAACACAACATTTGTTGGCCTGACATTTTGTTAATATGCCAAATTATAGATAAAAATCTTCTATCTTCAATCTTTTTTCTTTTGGATACTTCTTATCTTCAAATTTTAGTCATTTGAAAAAAAAACATTTAAAAGTTAAAAATTTAAAACAATTATAATTATATGTATATTATCTTTTTAGGTAATAAAATATGAATAGTGAAAGACAAATTAAGAGAAGATTTAGAGACAGATCTTCATCTGACAAATTATATCATTTTACTTCCTGAAATTAATGCCAAAACAATGAAAGAAAGATCTGAATGTGTGAAAATGCATGCCAATTAAATACAAAACAAAGAAAATGGAGGAGAACATATCCATGACCAGTAAAGCAAAAACACAAATTAAAAGGAGGACTTTTATGCTGGAGGGGACCTACAGGTAGGCCTCATAAATAAGGGATGCCAACCTAAACCAAATAATTGAAAATTTGTAAGGTACATCTCCATGATCGGGGGTTCTAAAAAACTGTTCATCCTGTATGACTTGTCTCAATTCCAAAGCTTCACTGGCTTCCTATAATGTCTTTTGTGATCTGAGCGTTGGCAATGAATGAAGTGAGGCGTTGGCAATGAATGAAGTGAATGGTTGGGGTTATATAATGTCTCAGTTCCAAAGCTTCGCTGGCTTTCTATAATGAAAAATGAGATCGGTTTTATTTGTTTGAAAAGCATTTAATTTCACTAGTAAAAATTTGCTTTATAAAGTACTACATTTTTATGAAAAATTATTTTATTCCACCACTTAGATTTTTTTTTCCCTGATGGAGTCACTTCTCCATCAATTAAAGCTGCTATTTACTTACTTTCACCTCACAAACTTTACAGATAGTTAGTATTTATCAATCACCAATCCACCTTTTTCTTTTCCTCTTGTACTTTTTGGCGCATGATATACGTCTAGAAGAATTGATAAACATCAAACATGATTTTGTATCAAATGTAACCTAATAGGAGGGAAAAAAAATTGTTGCAAATATGCATCAAATACATTACTTCACATTTGGGTAGGCAACAAAATTAAAATATAATTATATAAAACATAATGGAAATTGAATATAACTAAATAATAAAAAATTTTATAACTATGAAATGATATAGGTAATGACTTAACAGCTTTTAGCACTCACTTTTTCAGTCTTTTTTTTTTTTTCAGGTGCTAAAAAAGACACACATTTCATTGTTAACATTTTTGCTTTTTAAATCAATCCGAGGGAAAGAACGGACGGTGCTCAATTTTAGGTGCACAGTTTCATAATAACTAATAAGACTGCTTTATTAATTCTTAGGTGCCTAATCCTCTTTCCTTGAGCACTCCTAAATTTTATCCAACTCATTGGGACCTGTCCAGTACGAAGGGCCTTTACGAAAAGAAGAGGTGGCTGCTGGCAATGGCCATAAGTAAGAAGACTTGCATGACCATATCACAATTATGTCCCAAGATGTGGGGAACTCTTTGTCGTGCCTTTGCCATTAGCTTTAATTTTATTAGGTAGCACCGCAGAATCTTTAGACCCCAGCATCTTTTATATTCTGAGTAAACATGATTACTGTTGTGCTAATGTTGAGGCTTTTTTTTTGTATCTATCGTCAAAAGAAGATAATTAACTCCAACCATTTTTCTTAAGGTGTGTTTGGGAGTTACTTTTAGGAGTTACAGAGAAAAAAAGAAAGGAAAGTCATTAACATTGCACTTAACACATTGATTAACAAGATTTCTAGTAATTTAAATTATTATTTAAAAAAATTGTCACATTTTAAATTACTAGTAATACTACAATCAACTAATTAGTATTTACAGATAATCTAACTGACAATTCATATTTTTTTAATATATATAAAAAGATTATTAGGTAATAAATATTTTTTAATAATAATAATAGGGAGATTGCCACATAGACAATAACTCACATGAACATTCATGTATGGGGCCAATTCACATTGCCACTATAAAGGCAATGCAGATTGCTCTAGAAATCTAGATTGCCATTAATGAGATTTAACCAAATAAGATAATGTTGTGGACTCAGATAATTTAAAATTATATTATTAATAATCCAAATAGATTACCTTATACTAAATGCCCTCTAAGGGAGAAGGCGTAACACCCATTCATAGTAAAGCTAATGGCACAAATTTACACAGAAAGTTCAAAGTTAGACATTAATATATATAAATACAACAAAAAATTAGGAGCAATGATAAAGTTTTGCTCGCTATAGGCTAAATATTTTTAGGCCAGATAAAGAAACTATAATTTATTTAAATATAATTTCGATACATCCCTAGCAGCTGGAGGAGTCTATATTCCTCTTAGACATTATTTGACTAATTTGAAATCACTCGAAATATAATAAGAATTGAAAATTCTCAGTAGATAATAAAAAATTGTAAAACATTTGAATTATAATGGTTCCAACCGTGTCTTAGCATGAAAATTCACACAGTTACTGTATCATAATCTTATCACATTATTTATAAACAAATCATACTTTATAACATTATAAGCAGTAAATACTAAAAATATATGCTATGCAATATGAGCAAGTACTAATATGATTATAATCTCTTTGTTTTCATTTCCACTTTCTTTTATCTACTTATCTCACATATTCAAATGCCTTCTTTTTGGGGAATTCTTATTCTCTGGTGTTACTTTTAATATCATAATGATAAAGCAAGATTTTTACACCATACTAACTAAGGTAAGTAACATAAAAGAATCTTACATCTTATCTTTTTGCTTTTTTGGCCATTAGCAACTTAAAGGTCTTCTTTTCAAATTACTTACTTGCCATTATGCATAAACTCACAATAAATATACAAATGCATAAATTTAAGCTAGAAATATAACTTAAATAACAGACTCAAGTAGCATAAAATAAACAATAACTTGAATAATATAAATAAATTTATCTCACAATAAATTAAATAATAAAATATAAAATTAAGCAATAAATGGAATAAAGTGCAGAAGTTATAAATTAATTCATAAACTTAAAATAAATGAAGTGCACAAGAACTAAAATAATATAAACTTGAGTAAAATAACATAATATCTCAATAAAAATTTCTCAAAATATAAAGTTATCAAATCTAAATATTAAATTCTAAAGGGACCAAATCTAAGATCTTTTTTATATAATTTCTTTTAAACTTTCTTATCATAGCTCATGAGTCTGTCCTTGTCATCATGACGTATTTAGCGCATATAGATCATGTCCATGCAAGAATCAGTGAAGAGTCATCAAATTCTGCATAAGTCTTCCCTCATACACAGCTTCCTTTTTATCAATGTGAAAATGCTCAATTTGTTCAATTTGAAGCCTACTCTTAAGAGACTTTAGAAACTCTCCACTTTCCTAGGCTTGTCTTATCTGGTCCCTCAAATCACACTTTATCGTAAGCTCACTAGCATATAGATAATGGAGTTTCAAGGACACCAAAATCTTTAAATCCCTAAATTTCTCTAACAACTTATGCTCCTCTATCATTATTCGAGACATGTGTAGGGATAGAGGTCCTTAATGAACCTCCTTAATTTGTTTTTCAAGTTTATTCAACTCTAAAGGAGACATCCTATGAGGTACAAAAGATCGAGGTCGTATCCTTGGTATGAGATTAATGGAAAACTCAACCTCCCTTTTGAGTGGTAGGTTCATTATATCCTCGAGAAACACTTTTGGGAATTCTCTCAGTATGGGTATACTATCTATTTCCTGTTCAACCTGAGTTTAAAGAATAAAGCAGAAATCTTTGAGCTTCTTTTGAGAGACACTTCTCTACTTGGGTGGCATTAAGAAATAGAAAATCAGAAGACTTTTGTTTTTTTAAGTGGGTCATTGGAAAAATAGGCAAGTTTTTTGGAATAGTCTAGAATGATGTCATTAGTAGACAACCAATCCATTCCAATTATGATATCAATACCAATCAAAGGCAAAAAAAAAAAAAAAAAAAGATCAATAACAAAAGATTTTCCTTCAACTAAAATGGGACAGTTCAAATAGGCATACAGGTACAAATTTTTCGCTCTATGGGAGTAAAGACTAACAGATCAAAAGGCAAGGAAGATAAAGGCAAATTTAACTTCTTCACACAGTCAATAGATATAAAGTAGTGTGTAGCTCCTGAATCAAACAATGCAGTTAAGAGAGTATTTTTAAGGAGATATGTATCTTTGATTATGTCAGGAGACTGAGTTGTCTCTTCTCCAATTAGAGTAAATACTCTTCCTTTAGTTTATGGTCTGGGCACATGATTGTTTAATAGTTTCCAGTGTCACAGTCTTTAGCATAGTGTCCTGACTTCTCCCACCGGTAACAGACATTTTAGCCAAAAAGGCAAGGTTTGGAGCCATGTGATTTTCTGCACTTGTTGCACGAAGGTAAAGGCTCTCTAGCTGGCATCTGCTTACCCTTTCCCAAGTTTACTCTACTTTTAATATTATTTTTCTTTTGCATCTCTGCCACCCTTTTTCTCTTGAGGAAATTCTGCCTTTCTCTCTCAAATTCCATCTCTAGGTAACTCTTTTATACTATCCTATACTTATTAGCTAAAGTGATGAAATCTTTGATTTTTAGGCTGAATATCTTCTCTCTTGTCTCAAGGCTTAATCCTCACTCAAATTTTGTTGCCTTTCAACGACTATCAGGGTTATTTTTCAAGTAACAGAAGAATTTAGAGAGTTCATTAAATTTAGTTACATATTGTTCTATAGTCATGCTTCCCTTCTTAAATTGTATGAATTCAGCTTCTTTTTCATTCTTAACATTGTTAGGAAAATATTTGTCAAAGAAAGTGGTTAAAAACACCTCCTAGGTGATTTTAGTTTCACTAGATTCTAACAGATATTTGGCACTTCTCCACCAATGTTTTGTCTCTCCTTCTAACATATAGGTGGCGAAGACCACCTTTTGTGAAATCGCACAGCCCATGGCTGTATATATCTTTTTTAGCTACATAGCCCATTTTTCAGCCAAAATTGGGTTGTAATCTTCATGGAATGAATGTGGTGTGGCCTTTCTAAATTCGGAGAGTCCTTGCTAACAAGGATTAGCTATAAGAGCTTCTCATATTGAGTTCCCGCTTCCTTCACCATGGTGATTGTTGTTTCTATCCTGAGTCTCTTGCATGCATTGCAGAACTATTCTATTTGATTCTACCTAGGTCATGACAGTTTCAGCCAAGCCCTTAACAACTTCCACGATCCCTGATAGAAGATCATTTGGTGTATTATGTGCTTTTTGGATCCCTTGTCCTTTTGATGCCATATAATCCTACAAGTGCATAAATAACCAAATATTGAGTTAATCAGGATCAATATTGTATAATTAGTGCATTGAAAATATAAAAAGGTATGCAGAGAAAAACTAGAGCCATCATGCAAATAACAGAGACTCAACTTACACTTAATATCTATTCAAGCCTAGAATGGGGCTTTGATAAAAAAAAATGTAACGTCGACTCATAGTAAAGCTAATAGCACAAATTTATATAGGAAGTTCAAAATTGGACATTAATATGCATAGATACAACAAAGAGTTCAAGAGCAAGGGTAAAGTTCTGCGTGTTATAGGCTAAACAATTTTAAGGTAGATAAAGAAACTATAATTTATTGAAATACGACTCTGGTGCATCCCTAGCAGCTGGAGAAGTTTGTCTTCCTCTAGGGCGATACTTGACTAATTTGAAACCACTAGAAATAGAATGAGAATTGAAATTTTTAAGTAGATAATGAAAAGTTGTAAAGCATTTAAACTATGATTGTTCCAACCATATTTTAGTATGGAAATCTACACGATTATTGTATCATAATCACATTACATTACGTATAAGCAAATCATATTTTATAACATTATGAGCAGTAAATACTAAATATATATGCTATGCAATATATAATGCAACAAATATTAATATAATTATAATCTCGTTGCTTTCATTTCCACTTTCTTTTATCTGCTTGTATTACATATTTGAAGGCCTTTTCTTGGGGAATTCACATTCTTTGGAGTAACTCTTAATATCGTGATGATAAAACAAGACTTTTATGCCACACTAACCAAGGTAGGTAACATAAAAGGATCATACATCTTATCCCTCTGTCCTCTTGGCAGTTAGTGGCAAATCTTAAATATCTTCTTTTCAAATTACTTACTTGCCATTATACATAAACTCACAATAAATATTCAAATGCATAAACTTAAGCCATAAATATAACTTAAATAACAAACTCAAGTAGCATAAAATAAATAATAAATTAAATAATATAAATAAATTTATCTCATAATAAATTAAATAATAAAACATAAAATTAAGCAAAAAACAGAATAAAGTGCAGAAGTTATAAATTAATTTATAAACTTAAAATAAACGAAGTGCACAAGAACTAAAATAATATAAACTTGAGTAAAATAAATAACATTATCTCAATAAAATTTCTTAAACCATAGAGTTGCCAAATCTAAATATTAATCTCAATAAAAATAATCCAAGATCATTTTTATATAATTTCTTTTAAATTTTCTTATTATGGTTCATGAATTTATCCTTGTCATTATGACCCATTTAACACATATAGGTCATATTCTTGCAAGAGTCACTATAAAGTCACAGTAATATTCATAAGTCAAAAGTCATCAGATTGTCCATAAGTCCAAGTATAAAATTCTAAGTAGAGGTATAAATAATTTAATAGTTCAAGTCCATATATTACTTATTTTAAGTGGTATATATAATATTTTACTCTTAATATTGATCCTCTAATAAAATTACCATAAAAATATTGCCAACTCAAAATAATATATCATTATAGAATCAATAATAATAATAATAATAATAATAATAAGCGAATGAACAATAATGAGAAATAATATAAATGAACATTAAATAAATTGCTATGGTAAATATTAACGAATAACTTTAATATAAAGGAATAGTAAATAAATACTTGCAATAAGTAAATGTATCCATAATTTTATTTTGTAAATAATTTCATTATTTACCTCTAATTATTGTAGACAAATGAAAATAGCATGTGCATATTGAGCTTCTTTCCTGTCTTGTTTGTTGTCGTCCTCCCTTTTTTTTCTTCATTTCTCGCTCTCTCTCTGTCTCTCCCCCTCTCTCTTTCTCCCTTTCTTTCTTCTCTCTCCTTTTGTTTTCTTCTCCTCTCTGACAACTCTCTTTTCACTCTTTCATTCTCTCAATCTCTCACGTCAACACACACCCTCACTTTTCACTCTATCACACACACACTCTTTCTATCCCTCCTTCTCTCTCACTATTCACACACACTATATTTTTTCCCTGTGGTGAAATAACCACTCACGCCATCTTTATTTATAATAGCTTTGGGGAAGTTGGGGGATGAGTGCTGCATTTACGTACTGCCATTTTCCAACTTTTATTTGATACTCTTGACTTTTTTTTACTATAAATTACTATTCTTTTAATTTTTTGTGTATAGTTACACACTTAATTCTTATTTGTTGTCTTATTTTAAAGAGCTAATGTCTTAAATTTAACTATTTGATCTATAACTATAGATGTATAAGTGTCAAGTAAATCAAACATAAATTAAAACTATACTACACAAAGCATTTTATGAAAAAAGGGATGTTACAGAAGGAAAAGAGAATAGATAAGTTAACCTTATTATTTCGATCCTATCTCAAATAGAGGGTAGCACATTATGGTGGAGAGCTTTGAGAGAGGGAAGCTTGCTTGAGGGTGCTAAGGGATGGAGCCTAGAGGAAGGATAAGCCTTTGTTTGTTTTGATATAAAATAGAAGAAAAGAAAAGTTAAGGAAAGAAAATGGGTTGATTGTGTTGTTTTCACTCTATTTGGATAGCTAGAAAAGAGATGGAAGAGAGAAAAGGTGTGGAGTCTACCACCAAACTTTTTCTCTCTTGGATGCTAAGAAAACTAGAGAAGCTAAGAAAATGCTTCAAAATGACTTTTATACTATAGAACGAGGGATTTAAAGCCTTTTTGATTTAAAGTTTAAGGCTCAAAAAGTATTTTTGGTATAATAAGAATGAAGTTGTGCAGTAACTCAATATGTATGGTTTATTTTTTCTGCAACTAAAAGTATTTTTCAAACAATTAAAAGTATTTTTGAGAGAAGTATCATTGAAATTACTTTTCATTATAAAAAAAATACTTTTAAGATGAAATCTTACTATTACCCTCATATTAACAATTAAAAGTAATTTTAGTTTATTCTATCCAAACAAAAATTATTCACTTAAACTTACTTTTGATATACTTAAATCAAACACAATCAATTCTTTTAAAAATAATTCATATAAAAGTAATTATTTTAACTTTATTCTTTTAAAAATAATCCTCCCAAAAGTTAAATCAAACACACACTTAAAATGCTAAATAATTAATACAGTTTAAGAATTTATATTAAATTTATTTTTACTTAAACAAATATTTTTTAAATAAATTTTATAATTTAATGTTAATATATTAAATTTATTATTAATATTATTATAAATTATTAATTTATAAAAAGTATTTAGAAATTAAATTATAATAATTGGTTTATATATATATATATATATATGTATGTGTGTGTTATTTTTTTCTTTATTTTTTTTCTCTTTATTTTTTTTTCTTTCTATTTTCTTTCCTTCTGTTTTCTCTTCCCATTCAAACAAACCATAAGTGAAGGAGCTCTTTGGTGAGGGGTGGTGTGGAAAGTGTCTAGGCTAGAAGTGAATCTATCATGAGCCATTATTTCTATGGTCTTTATAGGGTGGAGGAGTGTTGAGTGACGTAAATAATACACGAATGTTTGGTGATTGGGGTGGGATTTGAGTGAGGAACCATTGGCTTAAACTTAAGGGGAGATTTTTGAGTTATGTGGCGAGGGTGGTTGAGCTACGCAGTGGGGAGAATGTCCAAGCTAGAGGTTAGGGGAAGTATCCAAATGATCCACTTATCTATATTATAATTTATTTTATAATTTTATCTTTATTAAAATAAGGGTTAATTGTAGTTTACCCTTTGTATTATAGGTCATATACGCTTTACCCCTTACATTTTAAAAATGTGTATTTTGACTACCTGTATTTTCACAAATATGCATTTTGGGCCTTCTATTGATTTTTTCATCAATTATGAACAAAAATATTACACATTTAGAGTGTTGGGTTGCACATTTAGAAAAGTTCAAGAGGTCAATTTGCACATGACCCAAAATTTAAGGAAGTATAGTGCACTTATTTGGGGTAAAATGCACATTTGTGAAAATGCAGGTAGTCAGGATGCACATTTTTAAAATATAGGGAATAAAGTGCACATGACCTATAATACAGGGGATAAACTGTAATTAACCCTTAAAATAACTAAATATACTTAATATGTTCCTTGTAATAATGTTAAATTTGAAAAATTATAAAATAATATTGAAAGACGAGTAGATAAGTTAAGACTTAAATATATATTATACAAAATTTTTTAGTTTTGGTCCCTAAAATAATTGCATTGTTTCAGTCTCTGATTTTTTTGAAAGATGAGCGTAAATGATCATTTTTGTAGCATTCTTAAACCCTTGTTAGGAGTCAATTACACTCATTTTTAATAAATGAGGGACTAAAATGATGTAATTTATTTTTTGAGATACCAAAATTAATCATACTATATTTTTTTAAGGACAAAAAATATATTTAAATCATAAGCAAATTTATTTTTTTCACTAAAAATCTCTATTTTGAGAAATTCTATAATATAACTATTGGAAGGTTTATGCAAATTTTTATCTTTTCTCTTCTTTTCACAAAACTCTCGAATAGGAGAAAGTATATACGTATTAAGCACTCTCTATCTCTCTTATATCTAAAAAACAAACACATTCTCAAAGTATGTTTTGGAAGACTGAAAGAAAATAAGAAGGTATGACTCACAATATTAAAATGAAAAGGAAAGGTAAAAAGTAAGATGAAAAGATATATAATTTTTTATTTTAATATTCAATGAAAAGATATAAGGATATTTCTTACCAAAAAGTATATATTCCTACTTAGACTCTCAATTTATAATAACAAAAATTTAGAATCATAAATGGTAGAGAGGGGTTTTGAAGCTCCCCATTATCATTTCATTCTTTCTTTTTTCAAGAAAAGCTTTCAAACACATGTTTTATAAAATACAACATGTTGTTTCTTATCATTTTTTTAAATTTTAATACCATTCATCCAAACCTGTCATTAGTATGTGTTTCAATTAGCTTGTTTTTAGTTCAAAAAATTTTATAATCAAAAGCCTTTTGAGACATTACATTTAAAAAAGCAATTATATCCCAAAATTAATTTAATCCCAAACAAGCCATAAATGTCATGGCCTATCTTATTATCTGTGGCCAGTGCATAGACTACATCAAATCTAATATAGTTTGGCAAACCTTATAAGATAAACTATATTCCAAATATCATGATTTCATGTAAAACATTATTAATGCTTGATTTCAAATCATGAATATTACTAGATAATATTTGCATCTCAAGTTTACATGGTGAATTGATGTGAAAAAGTGAACATGGCCCTAATAGTCAGAAGGTTTATGGGTTGAAAAAGTCACTCTGTAGGTTGAAACAATCTCTATGAGCAAGGTTTGGAAGGTTCACAAAATCATCGATAGCTTTTGGATACCACCAACATAACTTTGATTACACTTCGTTCCTAAAGAAAAAGCAAGGTAAGATCACCACTCTCAATGAAATTACAGGATGTGGCCTTAAAGAAAGAAATGCTTTGAAAGAATATTCACTTAGAGAATTCGAAATGAAAGATCTAGGTCCCCTAAAATATTCTTTTAGGATTGAAGTGTCTCAATTAAATATGGGAATATTTCTATAACAAATATGGGAATATTTCTATCTCAAAAAAGATAAACAACCAATCGATACACCAATAAAAGAAGGCTTGAAGTTATGCATTGAGTCTAATCAAGTTCCTGTCGATAAGGGGAGATACCAAAGGCTAGCGGGAAAACTGATGTACTTCACTCATATAAGGCTAGATGTTTCTTATGCATTAAGTATCGTTAGCCAATATATGAATAATCCTGGAGAGTAACACATGAATGTTATCATGTGCATTTTAAGAGATCTAAAGTCTTCTCCTGGAAAAGGAATTTTATTCACAAAAAACACTAATTGTCAAATTATCAAAGAATATATTGATGTTGATTGGGCTAGTGCAATAGATGATAAGTGATCTACTTCAAGTTACTTCACCTTTGCAGGTGGCAATTTGGTTACATGAAAAAGCAAAAATAGAATGTTGTTGTACATTCAAGTGAAAAACTTGAATTTAGAGACATTGCTCTTGCACTTTGTGAAGCATTATGGCTAAGGCTTCTCTTGGAACTTTGGGTTCTTATTAAGGCAACCAGTTCAGCTTTGTTGTGAAGCTACATGTGATATTACTTATAATCCAGTTCAACATGATCTAACAAAGAATGTTGAAGTGGACAGATTTTTCATAAAGGAAAAGTTAGATGAAAATTTTTTGGAATTGCCTAAGATTTGATCAGAAAACCAAGTAGCAAATATTCTTACCAAAGCAATGTCAAACGAGTGCTCTTTATGATTTTAGTTGGACATGTTTGACATCTATGCACCAAATTGAGAGGGAATGTTGAGATGTTCTTTGATTGCCAACCATATTCTTTCTTTCCAAATATAGAATTATTTGATCCTAATCCCTATTGTAAATCAATTGCAGACAAATTTTTGGGAGTGTAGATGCATAAAAAATTGCCTTTGCCACCTACATGCTTGAAGAAAAAGCCAAATACAAGTGAAAGGGGTCCAAAAGGCATCTTGAAGTTGGAGGAACCCCAATCACCTAGGAAATGTTTCAAACCAAATTCTTTGACTAATTCTTTCACATGAGCATCAAGAATGAAAAAGAAGCATAATTTATTTAACTGAAACAAGGGAGTATAACCATCAACCAATATGTGGCAAGGTTTGAAGAGTTGTCAAGTTCTCCTTGTGTCTAACGAATGCATAAGATGAGACTTGGAAGACCATCAGATTTGAATGGGGACTAAAGAGGAAAAGTAGCCACACTTGAGATTAGATAATATGCTACCTTGGTAAACAAATATAGAATAATAGAGAAGACTCTCTTGGAAGTAGACTATGACAAAGGAGGGCAAGACTTCTTCAAGAGGAAAAGGAGAAGGAATTCTAAACACAAAGAACTAAACCCAAGATGAGCTAAGGCAAGGAAAAGCAAACTCCAGTAAGGAAGTCCCAATGTTGAAATTATGGGAATTTCCATTGCATAAACCCTGGACACTTCGCTAGAAATTGTGAAAATAGGAAGGAGACTAAATCAAACTCTAAACCCAAACCAAGTAAAGAGTCTTCACACTAATTGTAGAGGAAGTGAGCATGGCATCGAATTTAATTAAAGGTACATGCTTTCTCAAGGACACTTATTTATTTTCATTGATAGATTATGAAGCAACCCATTCTTTTATTTCAAAAATTAATGTGCAAAAGGACTAATATTACCTCTATCCATGTTACCATTTAATTTGTTTGTTTGTACACCTATGTGAAAAAACTAATGTGTTCTTCTCTTGCGTGTGTTAATTACCCATCAGATAGAGGAAAGGACTAGCCAAATTACATTGATCTGTTTACCTATGAAAGGGATTGACCTTATCATAGGAATGAATTGATTAGCAACTCATGGTGTTATGCTTGATTGTAATAAAAAATCCATACATTTTATGAGTAATCCTAAACCAAGTCAAGAAAAGTCAATATTACTTAATGCTTTCCAAATCTCACACAATATAGAAAAGGGAGATCAAGCATATCTAGTACTCACTAATTTGAGTGCTGATATAAAGCTTGAGATTAACAAAATTCCAATTGTAAACCAATTCCCTGAACTTTTCACTATGGTGGATATTCACTTATCGTCTAATAGAGAAATTGAGCTCCCTAATTGATTTGTTTCCTAACACTAGACCTATGTCTATAGCACCTTACATAATGTCATCTTTGGAGTTGGGGAGCTTAAGAAGCATATTGTAGATCTATTTGCAAAAGGTTTCATAAGACCCAATGCTTCACCTTGGATAATGCATGTGTTACTAGTCAAAGAGAAAGACAGAGTTTCTATATTATGGATTGATTACCGGCATTTGAACAACGCCACCATAAAAACAAGTACCCTATGTCGAGGATTGATGATATGTTAGGATAAGCTTTTTGGAGCTTCTATGTCCATGAAGATTGACCTAAGATTTGGATATCATTAGATAAAGGTTAAGGTGGATGATGTTTATAAAACAACATTTAGGACACGATATAGGCATTATGAGTTTCTTGTTACATCCTTTGTTGTCAATACCCCAACTATTTTCATAGACTACATGAATAGAATATTTAGGCATTATTTAGACAAGTTAATAGTAGTCTTCATTGATGATATTTTGGTCTATTCCAAAAGTGTATAAGGGCATGTCAAACACTTGAAGATCATGATACAATCCTTGAACGAGAATAGACTTTTTGCCAAGCTAGAAAGATGCAAGTTTGGGATAAAAGAAGTCCAATTCTTCATCCATGTGATTTAGCTATTGATTCTAACAAGATCAAGGCAACTATACAATGAGAAAGACCCAAAACAGTGACAGAAATACGGAGTTTCTTGAGATTGACTAGCTACTATCACAAGTTCATAAAAGGATTCTCTCAACTAGCCTTACTATTCACTAAGTTGACTCGAAAGAACCAACCTTTCAAATGGAAGCCAAATTATGAGGCACGCTTCCAAGAGTTAAAGACAAAGCTCACATATGCACATATTCTAATTATACCTAACCTAATGGAATCCTTATCTATCTACTGCAATGCATCCAAGAAGTTTCTAGGATGCATTCTAATGCAGCAAGGAAAAGCCATGGCCCACGCTTTGAAACAACTTTGACTACATGAAGAAAATTATCTAATGCATGACTTGGAGTTAGGACTTGTGATTTTTGCCTTAAAGATTTGGAGGCATTATCTGTACAGAGTATGATTCAAAGTTTATAATGATCACAAGAGCCTAAAGTATATATTACACCAGTTGTGAGGACGAGTCTGACTATGCCTAAATTGAATTAGTCTTCTTCTTTGATAATAAGGAGGGGGAATACCCTTGGGAAACAAAAAAAAAATTGCTTTTACATTTATCATTACTATAAATATAAGTAATGTAGATTATTTTATTTATTAAATTTATTTTGATTTGTAGAAAATATTTTAAATAATATTATTGAATACAATATGAAATCTACAACAAATATTTTTTATGAAATTAAACTTGTTGAATATTATGGAATACACATAAAAAATATTATTTATAATAAAAATAAAACATTTAAAACAAGTAAGAGTTACTTTTACTCAAACATATGAGATTGGAGCTAAAATTAATTTTAACAAATGATAGCTAAACATGTTTTTAATCTCTAAATCAAGTTTGACATGGGTTGAACTGGAGTTATTAGGCTCACCAAACTTGCATTCAAACATGGCGAGTTCGGTGGTGCACCAAATTAATTATGGTGCACTATACACCAATTTGAAAAAGCAAAAGGTGCACTGTGGAGTTCATTGCCACCAACAACAATACTCCCTCACCTTCCGCTTCTGTTCCCTCCTCTACCATTGTGCCCACACCTCCTCCCTCAACCTCGCCACCCAGCTCCACGCCGCTGCCTCATCGTTGTCCTCGTCACCCCCATCGACCCCCATGACCACCACCACCATCCCCGCCCCCAACCCCAGCGATAAAGCCAGAAAGTCTTCTCCTTTGGCCACCCAACATTCACATTATTCCTATAACTCAATAAGATTAAAACTCTTAGAATTTGTGAAACAAAGTCAAAATCCTCTATCTATTTGTTAATCAAACACCAAATCTCACTCTGACTACCAAATTGAAAAACTAGTGAATACTCCTTTGCTCCTTTGCATCCATATCTTCCTTTTGGCCCTTCATTGATTGTATCTACGCCCCCATTTTTCTGAGGTAGGTCCATCAAACCACTGGGTTCTGAGGAGCTTGGTGGACTCACTAAGAAGTGACAACTTGATGACAAGGAAGGTCATGGCGGAGGTGCTGGCGATGGTGGCAAATTGTCAGTTGTGGTACTATCTATTGCAAGGTGCGAAGGTGGACCACGCCAAAGATGGTGGACTGGGTGTGGACAGAGAAGTGATTGTTTGTGTTGTGAGGTTATCTAACGAAAAGAGTGGATGCAGATGCAATGGTCCATCAATTGGATTTAGCCATATTCTCCAATGTGTTTACCGATTCTTGTCAAATGTGGGTAAAATTTGGTGTGTGGTGCACATTAGTTAATCTGGTGTACCATTGAACTCGCCTTCAAACATATGCTTAATCTTTTGGCACGTTCTGTGATGCACCGGGTTAAGTATGGTGCACCACACACCAGTTTATCCAACGTTCAAGATCGAGAGTGTATCAATATAGATAGTCTCCTTTGGTGCACTCTAGTACTTACTCCTTTTCTCTCACATTTGCACTTTGTCCTTGTCATTCACATCACCTTGTTCATAACGCTGTTCATGCTCGCCGTCACTGCGTTCGAGTTGCCTTCTTCATGTACTTGTCCTTATAAGACCCACAAACCCACCCACCTAGTCATGGTTCAATTAATTTATTATTAACTAAAGTAAGTGGTTCCGAGATTGGGCTATACGACTCGAAGTCTAGCGATCCAGCCACTGGTGGAGTCACCGATGGGATTGGGGGGCTATGGTGACGGATGGAAGCATGCGATGATGGTGGGTGGTGGGTGGTGGAGTTCAACCATGGTGTAAGGAAAAAGAGAAAGAGATGGGGATTCCTCTGCATTTCTTTATCATTGTTTATGGATTTCAATGGTTTATATATACACATGACAGAATATTATAAATTGCATAGATTAAAAAAAAAAAGTTTAGAGCACTAATAGGTGGAGTTGGGGGCAAGGCGGTGGCCATGAGTTGGGGAATGGGTGGTCGAGAGCTAGATATAGGAGGCACCGATGAGAGAAAAGTGGCGATGCAGGGTGGAGGAGCTTTCATTGAGAGTGAGAGTATTGCAATACATTAGAACCAATTGGTTGTATCAAGATACTCTCGATCATGAACGTTGGATAAATTGTTGTGTGATACACCATATTTAATTCAGTGCATCATAGAACACGCCTAATCTTTTAATATAACTTGAAATTTTTATTTAACTTGGTTTGATACGATATTATTCTTTCGAGTAAGTTATGCTTTGCTTCACCTAGGTTTTGACTAAATCTTTAGAAACTTCTATAATTAATTTAACTTCCTAGTGAAAATATAGAAATTTTTATTGGGTCGCCGAACAGAATCACTTTTCTGTTTCCAATCATATGCCTTTAGTTCAAGTGAACATAGCGTTGTTTTTCTTTTTTTTCCCTTAGAATTTACTGCAACAAGAAAATTTTGTGTAACGTTTATTCAGATTAAAATTATAAAGAAAAAAGAAAAATGAAACAACATGGTAAACCTTTGAAATGCTAAGACTGAAGTAAAAATCAATATAAAAGAAAAACTGAAGTAAAAATTAAAAATTAAAATAAAACCACAATTTGAGTCAACCAACTGGTTCGCAAAATCGGTTAAGTAACATACTGCATTAGTCCAAGGATTTATCAAGCCATAATAATTTTGATCCCACCCTATCCGATTCAGAGAAATGGCTTGGCTCGACAGGCTTGTAGTAATGCAATCCGGAGTATTATTTTATGGATGTACCATTAACATTATCTTTCCAAATAATACCTTGGCAAACAAGAGACTAGAGAAAACACGTGAGTCCCACCAATCAATTTTAGTCACATGGCAGAATGTGATGCCTGGGCGAAAATCAGTGAATGACATCTACATATACGGCCTATACATGGCCTACATGGCTTCATCAGCAACACACCTTAACCTTGTCAAATCCTTTGCACTGTTCTCGTCCTTTTCCCCTCGCACATCACGTTCACACACATCACAGTTATCCAAGTTCTCGTTCCGCACACGCGCGCGCGCACATACAGTATCAAAAATTAGATTTCCTGTTTTAATTTAACTATTGATTTGGATAATTTAATATATTTTTAAATTAATATAAAAATATATTAAATTATTTAAATTAATAATTTAATTAAAATATATTATTAATATAAAATTTTTTTATATAAATATTTAATTATAAATTATTACATCAATAAATTTTTTGATATAATTATCGATTACTTGAATAATCATATAAATAAAAAATTTTGATTGAACGGTAGTATAAAAAATTTTTATATTATTCGTACACTTAAATTAAACTCTTACATTAATAGATAAATTAAAATAAAAAATATTAAAATTTTAAATTATCTTTTAACAATTTTTTTGATGAATATATTGTTTCTTAATAAAAAATAATTAACCTTTTAATTTTTAACAATTATACAAATTGAATCTAGATGGTTTCTAACTCCATTATAATTAATTAAATATCTAATATAAAGATAAAATAATAATTAAAATTCTTTTAATTTCATTTTACATGACAATCTCTAAACACATAAATTATATAATTTGAAAATTTTTTAAATAAATTATTTTAATTTACCACAAACAATCCTAACTCTAATTCTATTATTGAATAAAGTAAAATTCACAGGACGCTGCACTAGCATAAAATAATTTCTTGATAATTACTCTCTCACAAGTCACTATGCTCTTTCTTGCATATAGCTCAGTGTTCGCTGTTATCAATATCTCACTTTCTCTCTCTCTTTCCATCTGTCTTCTATCCTTTCCCTTTCCCCATGCTTCCTTGGAAAAGAAAAGCAAGGGGTGGTCTCTTTCCAGGTGCCGTAACAACCCAAATTTCCTCATCCTTATACCTCCCCCCTTTACACCCCCGCTCATCGCCCTGTTAATTTCCTTAGTCTCTATCATCAGTACAATTTTGTATCAAACATACACAAAAACACACACACTAAAGGCTTGTCCTTGCTCTCAATAAAAAGAATCTTGTTACTATTTGCTCTTGGATTCTTCAAAGCTCAATCAAATATTACTATTGCCTATATAGTCCTAAAGGAACCTATACAACAAGTAGATCATTTTGTTGGAAGAAGAAGAAGCCATAGACATTCTTGCTTGACTAAAATATTATTATTATTATTATTATTATATATATATATATAGTTCGTTGACTCAGGGGAATTTCAGCTAATTAAGTTGAGTTAAGCTTAGGTTCTACTGTGATGGAAGATATTTACAAGTTGAACAATCTTCTATCTTGTCCAGAGGATGTTGTAAGAGTTGGAAGCGTTAAGGTTTCTTCTTCTGCTGCTGCTTCTGAATTGCATCTAGCACCCGCGGCTACTAGTAACTACCTTCAGCTTGAAGCACCCGACCCGAATGCTACCGGGTCAGATTTCTCGGAACGGGTTATCAAGGCCCAGATCGCCAATCACCCTCGTTATCCAGATTTGGTGTCTGCATACATAGAATGTCAAAAGGTGTTATACCATATATAGAAATGCTTTCAATTGCTTATTACTTAATTGACTTTGTTCTCTTATCTTTTCAGATATCGATTACTATATTCTAGTGAAGTTGATGTCGTTTTTTTTTAAGTAGCAAGAAAAAGAAGCAAATATATTGCTTCTATGAATATGATGAATACTAAATGTTTGTAGCATATTGTATTCCAAAAGGTTGGAGCGCCACCTGAACTTGCGTCTCTTCTTGAAGAAATAAGCCGTGAAATCCACCCCGTGGAAGCTCGCCCAGAGATAGGAGACGATCCTGAGCTTGACGAGTTCATGGTAATTTTTTTTTTATTATTTTTATCAAACTTCATTTTTTTAATTTAATTTTAATATGATGTTATAATTTTTTTTACATTGTAAGTTCATTATATGTTATTTTATGTGTTATTTTTAAAATAATTGTTATAAAGGGTACCTATTTTTAATAATATGACATTGAATGATTGAACGAGGATGTAAAATCTTTTTTTTATATATATATATTTTAATGTTTGGACATAATTTGCATAAATTGAATCAGCTGGATATTTGCCTTGCTTTTCCCTAATTATAGATTCATATGTATGTTGGACATATATGTATAGTCTCTGAATGAAGAGTTGTGATTGTTGATGGTGTAACACATTTTAGGAATCATACTGCGATGTTCTTCATAGATACAAGGAGGAGCTGTCCAAGCCTTTCAACGAAGCGACCTTGTTTTTGTGTAACATCGAATCACAACTGAGCAACCTTTGTAAGGGAACACTAACAATGTCTTCGGATAACAACCGCTCCGGTAATGACTCAATTTTACAATCCAGCGTTCTTGTTTATTCCTATGCTCAATTTGTTATCTTTTTTATCTAAAATGCAAAGCTTGAGTCATGGTGTAGAAATGGTGTTCGATTGCCAAAAAAAAAAAAAAAATCTGGATGCGGCCCTTTCTCTTTCTTTATTGTTGTATTAACAATTTGTTTTTTTGCTGAAGATGAATGGCCCTCTACTGTGCGTTAAAGATGGAAAAGAGTTGGTATTATTTAATTAAACCTTTACAAGGAGGCCCACGCCACCACCATTTTAACTGCTAAATTGAAATCTCTGACAAGAATAAATAATTTACGACATTGCATTGTCTGGTTGACTTTTCTCAAACACCCCCTTAATAGGTTTGGATTATAGTTTGTACATTACCCAGTTTTGTGTGTACAAATTGAATTTCATTAACATAGAACACGTTGATAAAACTAGGGTAAGTTGTATTTGAACATGGTTTTAGGTCTTAAACCATATTCTGCGTAGAATTGAAACAAAAAAGAAAAAGAAAAGAGAACCTTTTACATTGCATCGACTATTGTTTAAGTGTCAGTCTCTGGAGCTAGTTCTTGTACGTATGGTACCTTCGATACAGTAAGTTGTAGAGATAGTCCAATGTCTACCGGTGGTTTCAAAATGTGAGGGTTGAAGGGAGTATGAGAATAAATTTATATTTAGAGATTTTTTTTTTTTTTGCTTTTAGAATTTAATTTTGATATATTATGAATGTAAAAATATTTTATATAAACATCTAATAATGTATTATCACATCAACAAAAATATTTGACTTAATCACTCACTACCTTAAAAGTCTTATAAATAAAAGTATATAAAACTTTTATATTGATAATATATCAAAATTAATATTTTTTTTATTCATCAAATTTTACATTATATTGAATACTTATAGTAATTTTTTATGGTGCATCAGTAGCAATGAGGTTTGTACCCTTAACCTTATGTATACTATCCAAGTCCCTCATCACTAAATCACTCTTAATGGCTTACTTATAGTAATCTAATGAAAGTTTTGGAAATCTTGTAAAAATACAATATTTATTCAACTTTATTTACCCTAACTGCATAACTTTAACTTTATTTTTTTTATGACCAATAACTCATACTAAATTTTTCATAACGCACACTAATTAAAGGTCATTTAACTACCAAAATCATCAAGTCTCCATTAACAATTAAAATTACTAGTTTTATTGTTTAACACTTCCCTCATTTGAAGTCTTCTTCATGTCAAGTCTTGCTCTCAATTTTTTAAAATATTCAAATTTAAAGTTAAGTAAAATTGCAGCAATTTGATCTTTAGTTTTTATGTAATGGAGCTCTATCTCATTCTTGCCAACATACTTTCTAAAGGAATGGAACCTTGTGTATATGTATTTTTTTTCGCTCATGGTACTCAAGAATTGGTGCGAGCACTTCTTCATGATTAAATCTGTGCTTTTGTATAAGTCTTGTTTGATATCTCTCGATATCTCCTTTGGCATTCTTTTTTACTTGAACATTCATTTGACTTGAGTTAGGGTTTGTTTGGTTTAACTTTTAGGAGAATTACTTTTGAAAGAAGGTCTTTTAAAGGAATTACTTTTTGTTTAGTTTGAATATGTCAAAACTAAGTTTAAGAGAATGATTTTTGTTTGGGTAGGATAAAGTAAAATTACTTTTAGTTGTTAATATGAGCGTAATAGTAAGATTACTTCTCAAAAGGCCTTTTCTTAAAATGAAAAGCAACTTCAATGATACTTCTCTTAAAAGGTCTTTTATAGTTCCAAAAATGAGTTTAAAAAAAGGTCTTTACACACTTAAATACATTAATTACTATACATTTTCATTCTCATACCAATAAAAGGCTTTTTAACCCTCTCAAAAGTATATCCAAATAGACTCTTACTTGATGACTCTTGGAAAGTGTTATTTTTTCTTAATAGTTTCAATCTCCTCTTCCATGGCTTGTCTCTAGCTTACCTCTTTGACAACTTCATCAAAGTTTAGCTGACTATCAACAAGAAGGCAAAAAATAAACAAATAAATAAAAGGCTCGATATATCATATAATTCTCCAATACTTATTTTTCTAGGCCTGTCACTAGAACTCTCTTCAGAAGATGATGATGTTTCATGAACAAGTGTTGGTGGTAGAGTTTCCTCTTGGAGAGGTGTCATGGTCTCTTGATCTTCCTCTCAAATATAGAAAGAAATCTTAAAATTTCCTTTTTCATTTCCTTCCTAATCTTCAAGTGGCTTCTCCATTAAATTTCACATCTCAGTTTACAATAATTATGCCATTGTTTGGGTTGTACAACCTGTAGCCTTCATAGCTAATGAAAATATGCTTGACACTTAAATCACCTAGCTTGGATCCCCCCTGTTGAGCATGTGAACATAAGCAACACTTTTAAAAATCAGCAAATGACTGACATTTGGTTTGGTTTCACTATATGCTTCTTGATGTGTTTGATCCTTCACATTCTTTGTTGAAGAGAAGTGCTGAAAAAAAGCTTCAGCCCAAAATTCTTTGGACGAATCTATGACTTTTAACATATATCTAGTCATATTAAGAATAATTCTATTTTTTTTTCCTCTGATACACCATTTTGTTATGGTGATCTATGAACGGTTATTGCTTGTTTGGATCGCAAGAAAATAAGAGGAAAGAAGAAGTTGGGGGAGGAGAAAAGTGAGGGAATCTTGGTCTAATTCCTCTCATTTGGATGAGCATAAAAACCACTGGTGGACCCCTTGCAAAATGTTTTCTGTGCTCATGGGGAGAGAAAATTGGGAGATTAGAGTATGGATTGTGTCAATTACCGATTAGCCCCTATTGGTTGCCTTTTTAAACTATAAAAAAATAACTACATAAAAGTCATTTCCACACATTTACATATAAAAAAATAACTACATAAAAGTCATTTCCACACATTTACATTTTCTTTCCTCTCACTCTTCTACTCAACCAAACAACAAGAGACAAAATATTGTTTTCTTTTCATTTTCTCTTCTCTTCATCTTTATTCCTTCCGTTTTCTTTCCTCATCCAAACGAACCATTAGAAGCCGTAGAATTTCATTTGTTTCATAATAATCACTAACTTCTTTTGATGTAAATTCACCTCATTTGTCGGATCTTGAAGTTTTTATTACATAATTACTCTACTCTTTTACAAAGAGTTTTGAAATTTGTAATGGTTGCAAAAGCTTATATTTTTGCTTTAAAAAATAAAACTTCAATAAAAATTAAAAAACATCTTTTTACCGTATGACTAGGATTAATTCGGCCACACACATCAGCATGAATGATAAGTTGCAATGGTTCAGTTGGTTTGGTAGTTACTTCTTTTGAAAAGATCTCTCTTGTATGTTTACTAGTAATTGATTGTGATGATTCATTGAGGGCATCCTGATCACCATCTTCTTATTTCCCAAGGTTTTGAGGGCATTAAAATTCAAGTAGACAAATCACATTTGTCAATACCATGTTTCATCTTTCACATTGGCTTTCAGATACCTTGCTTCAATTGTATTGAGATTCAACAAGAACATTCTATTCCTTGTCATAGGTATCTTAGTAACTAAGTTAGCATTATGGACTTGATGTCTAAGATAACGATATTTTGATGTGAATTTCATATCCTATCTCAACAATTTGTCCAAAACTCAATATTACTTTTAACTTTGGGTGCATAGTAAATATTTGTTACTAACTTATGACTACTATTTTTAAGAGATATTAAAATTGTACACTTTACTTGAATTTGCACTTTTGAGGTGTCTCCAAATGAAAAATTTCCTTCACCTTCTCATCAAGCTTCACAAATTTTTCTTTCTAGCCACACATGTAATTGTTTGCTCCAATATCTAAATAACACGAATCCTTGTGATCCTTTTCATTATCTTTGAGTGCCAACAATAAGATTGGCTCTTCCTTTTTCTTTGTTAACAAGGTTAGCTCTCTCTTCAACATCATTAGTATCATAATGACATTTGGAATTATAATGTCTGAATTTATAACAATGATAACACTCAATATGAAATTTGTCATGCTTCCTTTCATTGGTTCTAATTAGTTGCCTCTTCCTGTGGTAACTTCTCTTCGACAACCTTTGGTTGAATGATGGTTTGTCTCTTCATTGTTTAAATTGTCATGGTTATCTTTTCTTCATCCACCTTATCCATATCCATGTCATCTTTCTCATCCATGTCCAATTGTCCATATGTTCCGTTTGAATCTTGTCTCGACAACAACCTTAGCTTTGAGGAATTGCTCCAAAGTCTCATTTCACCTTTTCAACAAATTTTCTTCTTCGGCTTGCGTAGTCCCAAATAACCCATCAATGATCATAGTCTCTAAATATTTTTGAGTTCTTAAAGACACGAGTTATGTAATCAAACTATCGAGTCAGGGTGAATGGTCTTTTCTTTTACACGACCATCTTCAACATTTTCTTTGTATCTCTTCAGTTGGTAACAGTGACCAACACCCTCGAATTATAATGGAAAAAGTATTAAAAATTTTTGACATGTACAAAGCTTTCAAAATCATAGCATAAAATTTGAAGTTACATCTTCTTCACCTTGTCTACACTTTAGAGAGACTTTTGTAAAATTTCCCTTTTATTTTTTCGGTGGATACATTCACCACTTTTTTCAAATAGCAAATCATCCAAACGTTTGATAGATGAGGGGCAAACCTCGTTGGTTCTTTTTTTTTTGTCCCTCTAAGTTTGTCAATGCCTCCTTCTCATTTGGAGCCAAAGTGGCCTCATTTTATTGTTTAGTTTGAGTAACCATTGTCTACAATGTTTTAAGCATCTTGTGATCCAAACGTCCTCATAGGATTAAACCAAGACTCATAGTCTCAAAGCTTTGGCATCACTTTATTAGAGTGGAAGGGAGTATAGTAAGAGACATACACTTGGAGACAATTTTACTTCTTTCTTGTTTATCAAAATCTTAAGTATGTAGAATACTTATAAGAATTCTATGAGAGTTTAGAAAACTGTACGCATTTTATAACTCTCTCAAGACCACCATAATAATCAAGTCTCTATTAACTTCAAGTTACCACTTTTATTATTATTTTTTCAAATTCAACAAATACCGTCCTGATGTAAATAAGGCGGTGGCCCTAGCGTTGAGCATATATGTCAACATTAGATCAGGAAGTAGTATATATTTTGTTATTTTGTTGATTGTAAATTGTAATGATGATGCAGTTGCATAGATTTGATTAACTGATTTACATATGGATTAATCATGTGGTATAAATCGAAGTGTTTTTTTTATTTTTTTTTATTTTTTCAAGTTAGTATCTTTCAACATTAGATCAGGAATTTCCATTTGCTTTAATACATCCTTTAATATATTCATCCCCAGCTGCTAATAATATTATCCACTGACCCATATATTTAAAGCATTTAGTGATCACAGCCACTTTCTTAGTTCGAACCATTTAATAGAGCAATGACACGTGAATTATAATGTCCAGCTTTTACATGCACATTTGATCCCATATTGAGGTTCACGTGCTATGTATAGTTCCCTTTCATGTCAAAATTGCATTAATATCTCTTCGTTTTCAATATTGAATTTATTGTTACTTATAATTTCCGTAGAATTGAAGTTGGTTCATTGCTTTCCGGTGACGTAATGAAACATCTTTTAGTTGCATGGTGACAATAATTTTGGCATATTTGTTTGCTGACTTGAAATCTAAGTTTTACATCTTTTTTCTATATCGACAAGTAGTGTATGTATTTATGAAGAGGCAATCAACGTTTTGCTTTTCGTACTTGAAAGTGAAAGGTCTCACGTTGGATCATAGCTATGAAGGGAAGGAGTCTGTCCTTGAAAGTATTGGGGGGAGATAGAAAGTGTTGGGGGGGGGGGGGGGACCATTTCCATGAAGAAATGAAATAAATAAATTAACGCCAGAATTTGGCATTTATATATGATAATTGGTGCATAATTTCTCGTACTGACACTCAATGATAATAGCTAAACCTTTTACACCGTCTTCAAGTTTTTAGTGTAAGCTTTTGCTTTTTACCAATGCCAGTTTTACCATTATGAACATTCGGTCAATTAAGCCCCCAGAAAACTAAATAATCTAAGTATATATTTGCTTCCTGATAGTAACGTTTTCTATGTATGTCTTATGCTGTAGTCCCTTGGCTTTTCATTTTATCCTTTCGTTCTAGCTGTGCACACATTCACGAAAAAATTGAGACAGTGATTCTAATTTGACATGCAGTTTGTTCAGTCACTCGTTATCTCTTTAGAATGAAAATTTGGATTGCTCGTGTCTTGCAATGTTGAGTCCTTGGTGGTATTTATTTGTTGGAAGAAGCATTTTGATTTTGTGTTTTGCATAATCCTGTCAGATGAAGCAGCTGGGAGTTCAGAGGATGAATTAAACTGTGAGAAGGTGGAAGCAGTTCAAGGTTATGAATCTTCTGGTGGCACGCGTCCATGTGACCAAGAGCTTAAAGAAATGCTCCTACGTAAGTATAGTGGTTATCTTAGCAGCTTGAGAAAGGAATTTCTGAAGAAAAGGAAAAAGGGTAAGCTACCAAAGGATGCAAGGATGGCACTGATGGACTGGTGGAACGCCCACTATAGATGGCCTTATCCTACGGTAATTGCAATTAATATCATAGAGTATTCAAATTTAGCATATGTTATATTGTTAATTTAATGTTCATTAACACAGTATGTGGTTTGATTTAAAATATGGAAGACTGAAACTTGAATTTTGCCATTACCTTTAATATATTTCAGATGTGTATGCCACTTAGCAATCAACAATAATATCTCTGTCCAAATGATCTGGTATTAGCGGTATATACGCGTGCATGTACACACACACACAAAACATTCAAGTTGCTCAATTTTTTGCTCTAGGTTTGTGATCATAGTGCTTTTCTCATTATTTAAATTAGCTTTAAGATAGTGCACTGACTAGAGGATTCACACTGGAGTTATTTGCACTATGTTTCGCATGCCTAGAGGAATGCTAACGTTTCTGAATCATGTTTTGATACTTTCAGCAGAACTTTCGATTCTAGTTGGATGAACTTCAGCATTTTTTTAAGCAATTTTAACATGTGTCCATTGAAAATTTGATTTGGTAGTTAACTAAAAAATGAGGTGAAATGATGAATTTTTGGGAGATGGTTTAGGAGCATTTGACAGAGGCTAGTGCATTACTTTGTAATCATTTTGTTTTGTTTAATTAAGCATACCTCCCTTGGCATGATGCGTAGCATACCATGTGCGCTTGTTCAGCCACAAGCCAATTAATTTACTATGCCCGGTTGCCATTTTGAATAGACAATGCCTTGAAACTATATATATTATCAGGAGGAGGAGAAAGTGATGCTATCAGAGATTACTGGACTGGATCAGAAGCAGATCAATAATTGGTTCATCAATCAGAGGAAACGGCATTGGAAACCATCTTCAGATATGCGATTTGGCATTATGGAGGGTGTAGGTGGCGGTGGCATATTAGGACCTATGTAATTGTGGACGTATACCTCATTGTGATGGTGTCTTGAGTTTCCTGCTACTAGTACCTCTGCTTGAGTGATGTAAAACATTTGTATTCCATGGGGTATTAATTTTTGGAACCTGCACTTGTAAGCTAAGTAGGTCCCTTCTATATGGTCGTAAAAGTTGTAGCTAGTATAGTAGTGATGTGTGTCATTGATCAATCTGACACAATGTCATGCCAAAGAAAGAAAAATAGAAAGAAAGAAAGAAAGAAAGAAAGCGTCATTTAGAAAGATGGTATTTAATTTGGGTATTTGACGGTAACTGATTGGGAGTTGGATGCTGAATTTGTTGGCTGGACCTTGAATGATATAAAATACAGCAATGTTGTGAGCCTTGAATGATAATGAGTATTTTCATTCGTTAATGTTATGGCGCCCACTTGCTTACTCCCTCAGAGAAACTATAGTAAGTTACAGTGAGTTAGAAGTTACAATTTATAATAGAAAAGTTATAGCTTATGCACAATTTTGTCAAACTATTAGATATGTATTCACTTAAAATTTAGTAAAAATTCAGTTGGTATGTATGTCAATACAAAGGAATTTTATACTGTTCATTAAAAAAAAGAGAAATTGATACTGATATATGTTTGACATTTCATGCGTAATAAATCTAATTAAATATATTAATGTTAAACTCTTTGTTCGGGTTATTTTTTAGCTATGGGTGAATTAGTATGTTAGGTAGAGGTGTTTGCAGTCCGATCTAGTTAAGTTTTAGGGAAAATCTAAATCAAATCAAACCAGTGGGTTCTTGCACCTTATCATCCATTTTGTTTTTAATAAACTTGGCTTGGTTTTCAGTTTTGCACAAAGGTTCAATCTCATATAGCTACTATTGAAATAGGCAAACATAGGACAAAATCAACCCTTAAACATTATAAATCAGGATTTCTTATGTTTAGACTAAGCAGATTGAAAATATGAAATAAACAATTTCTTATGCAAATCAAAATTTCTTAATTAAAATCAACATGGTACAAATCAAAATCTCTAAATCAAAATGAAAACCAAGAGAAACAAAACAAACACCAAAATCTTCAATCTGAAAAACCCTAACCTCGAATCACTGTCACCCACATTAAACACAATAATCTAACATCCAAAACTTAAAAAGCAAAAAACAAAAAAATTGAAAATCCGAACTCACAAAACAAGATCAAAAAGCTGACGACCGGACACCAACAAGCTGAGCTGAGTATGACAAAGGATGCAATGACAATGATCAGATGCTAACGAGCATAGCACAATGCTGATGAGTCGAGCATGACACCAACGAAGGAACGCAACACTGGGTAAGGAGAACTGAGCAAGAGAACAAGGTGGTGTTAATCCTAGATAGTGAATGAAAGAGATAAGTTGTTGAGATTAGAGAGTTAAAGAAAGAAGCTAGACTTGCGAGAGTACGATGATGTCAAACTAGAGGACGGAGTGTGTGTGTGTTATTGCGGTGTGGGAAAGAGAGGCCAAGGACTGGGCATATGATGCACAATGATGAGAGGAGTGTTAGGTTTTGTGGGTTAAGGGCGTGGGGGTACTTTGGTAAATATGGTATAATTGATATTATACGATGTATATTTTGGTTTGGTTTAATTCGATTCGATTTTGAACATTAAAACCAAAAATCGAATCGAACCAATCGATTTTTTATTTTTTCAAATTTTTTCCATTTTTAAAATCCATTTTTATCGATTTTTGGATTGGTTTTCGGTTTCTTCATTGGTTTGGTTTGATTCGATTTTGAACACCCCTAAATTGCTATGTGTGCCAGACTTATTTCAAGAGTCAAACGATTACTCCAAGGAGAAAAATTTGTTTCTTGGATATGAATTCCCAAATTATTCAAAGAAAGCACTTGCTAAGATCAAACAGAAGTGTAACCAAAACCACAAGTAAACAACGGATATAATGCAATTGTCAAAACTTATATTGAATTTCTAACCAATTATAATAATTGTCTTTATTAAGCTTCCATGGCCAATCCGTGCGAAAAGTTTAATGAAATGAATCGATAGAAGTGGGGGGCTAAAAGATTAAAAAGGCTAAAACTAAATTAGCATGAAAATGGTAAAGGTACAAGTAAAATAAATAGAGAAGTTGTGTTGCTGATATGGGGATCTCTTGAAATGACTGAGTCTTGCTCTATTTACAGGTAAGACTTCTTTCATAACTATCTTTAAGTAATTGCCACAACTGTGTGCTGCTTGCCTCAATTGGCTTGTCTCTCAAGGCTATGGTTGAGAGGCTGACACGTGTTTGCCTAATATGTGCTCGGTCAATTGGTGTTTATGCTATGGCCTCGACAATAGTCTCCTTCAGCCACGCCAGCTTATAGCTTGGCTAGTGCTAGGAGGCAAAGTTTACATTAGACTTGGCCAAGTTTTATCCTCGGGAGAGGGCACTTCATAATTTTTTTGTGCCAATATTCTTTTATAGGATACTAATTAAACACATTCAGTGCCTTTGGAAACTAGTGTTTTTCATGTTATATTAGATATTGTAGGATAAGTTAATACTATACATTATACCATTATTTGTTATTTAATATAAACAATGTATTGTATAATAAACTTATCTATCATAACTCTTTTTATATATCAAATTGATGAATAATTTAATCAAGTTTAGGAAGATCAGATTAAGCTTGATTAACTTTTAATGTATTAGATATCCTTGACAATTTGATTTTTATATATTATTAAAATAAAAATAATCATTTTTAATTAACAAAGTTAATAATAAATATTTAAAATAAATAATGTTTGATGTATAAATAAATAATAATTAATTTTAAAAAATAAATAATATATGATAAATATATTAAGTAATAAATAATTTTTAATATAAAACATAATTATATATCATAAAAATAAAAAAAATATAAAATAATTATAATTAATAAATAAGTATTTTAGTTATAATATTTTTTCAATTTAGATGTAGAAGGTTGATAAAAATTATCACTTTAATATATTTTTTATTTTTTTTTTACATATTTTGATGAAAATTACAAGTAAGAACTATTAAATTGTATATGAGGAAGAAGAAAGTATTCTATATGTTTTAGTCTTTTATATTTTATGAAAATAACATATAATTATTTAGAAATATTGAATTCAATAATAAATATTTACAATAATTATAATTAAAAATAAAAATATCAAATAATATTTTTTGAATTTAATTATAATCAAATAATTAATAAAATATTATTTTATTATACTTTTATTTTTTGTTAAGGATTTCCTTGTAATTGAAAATATTTTAAAAGTCTGTGAATAACAAGACACATGACAGATCAAGCTGGGTGTGGCATTTGTGGACGGAGGGACATGCACGCCGTGACTGTCAAGTTGCGAAGATGGCATGGGAGAGCACTGGAATCAGTTTGAACTATATGGATTTCTTCTCATGCCCTCTTTATGAATTACCTTGAAGGAAAACTTGTGGATCAAACTCGCTTTTATAGAGGGGTGGAGTGGCCTTCTTTGCTATTACGTGGAGTGAATTGTGGTACAATCGAAATAAAGCAATCTTTGAAGGTATTATTAACCTTGGCTATCATCAGTTACTTCAGAAGGTTATTTATATGGCTCAGGATTACAAGTCAACTTTTGATACCTGTGAGCAAGCTTGGTGTCATGTTTCAGAGTTCAGCATTCATCAGATCAGATGGAACCCTCCTTCGGAGCATTGGGTGAAGGTTAACACGGATGGCTCGGTCATCAACCATGGATCAGCTGCGTTGTGGTGGTATGATAAGGAATCATATGGGAAAATTTTGTCGCAGGTTTCTGTGCTAATGTCGGAGTTTGTTCAATCACTCAAGCGGAACTTTGGGGTGCTTTGACTGGCTTTTGACATGGGATATCGTAAGGCGTTATTATTGGAGCTAGATTCGAACTGTGTAGCTAACTTTGTGCAAGGTCAGGTTGTGGAGTCCCACTCTTGTGCTTTAACTGGTGAAAGCTACTTCGGGCCTCATCAATCGAGATTGGTCTGTGCAAGTTTCTCATATTTGCAGGGTAGCTAACTCTAGTGCGGATAGCTTTGCTATAAAGTTTCTCACACTTGCATGGGGGGATAATCTTTCTATTTTTACTAATGTTCCTAGCTTTGATTCTGTTTATTTTTTGGCAGTCTATATGGGGTGCCTATACCCTAGGATAATTTCTGTGAAGTTTTCGTTTTGTTGGGCGTTTTGCCCCGTAGTAAATCAAGAAAAAAAAAAAATCGTATGTATCATAACTCCTCTTATGTACAACATTGCTATATAGTATGAAACCCTTTCTTTGATGAAAAGAAGTACAAAACACATGTCAATTTAAGATTGAACAAAATATTTATTAACTTGGATGCACACTGCGCCATTTACGGAATACATGATTGGGGGCGGATGTAAAACTGTAGGTATGAATTTCGTTTCGTACTAAACAATATTTTCTTTTTATATATCAAACTGATGAATAATTTAATCAAGGTTACAAAAGTTGGATTAAGCCTGATTAATTTTTAATATATAAGATATCTTTCACAATTTGAATTTTATATATTATTAAAATAAAAATAACTATTAAATAAATAATTAAAATTTGATATAAATGATTAAAAATAATCATTTTTAATTAAAAAAGTTAATAATAAATATTTAAAACAAATAATGTTTAATGTATAAATAAATAATAATTAATTTTAAAAAATAAATAATACGTGATAAATATATTAACCAATAAATAATATTTAAAATAAAATATAATTATATATGATAAAAATAAAAACTTCTAAGATAATTATAATTAATAAATTAATATCTTAATTATAATATTTTTTTAATTTATATGTAAAGGTTGATAAAAATTATCACTTTAATATATTTTCTTTTTCTTTTTCTACATACTTGAACTATTAAATGTCTATAAGGAAGAAAGTATTCTATATTTTTTAGTTTTTAATATTTTATGAAAATAAAATATAATTATTTACAGATATTGAATTGAATAATAAATAACATTTAATATAACTTACAATTTTATATAACAAAAATTAATAAATAATTACAATAATTATAATTAAAAATAAACATTTTAAATAGTATTTTTTGAATTTAATTATAATCAAATAATTAATAAAATATTATTTTATCATAATTTCATTTTATGTTAAGGTTTTCCTTGTAATTAAAAATATTTTAAAAGTCTGTCAATATTATTATATTATGTATCATATTATCTTATATAGTATCATACAAATATTATATAGTATTAAAATCTTAGCAAACTTTGTATTATAAGATTTTATCCTATCATGCATGTCAAACGAGTCCTAATTGTTTTAACTTTAAAGTGCCTTATGAGTAGGATGTGCTACAAGTGTTAGGATTGGGGACCCATAAGTATTAAGATGGTTAAAAGACCAAACAGTTATATGCAATAAAAATATTGGGAGATCTCTTAGTTACGATAGTATTTAAGGATAGAAGGACTAAGAAATAATTATAAGCAAAAGGAAAAAAAAAAAAAGAGTTATTAGAATAATGTGGAATGCTTATTGATTCTTAGATAAATAAAAAAGTTATATCACTTCATTTCATCTAATAACTATTATAATTTTTGTTGAAAATTCCGATAAAACTTTTCTAATTATGAAGCATTGCTCAACATAGAGAAACTAATTACAAGACTTTTGATTAAAGCCAACAGGGATTGGCTTACCTAGTCGGTTTTCCACTGTGCATTTCTATGGTTGATTCAATTTTTAGCTTCCTCCATTGATGGAGAATCTGTAAGTACTCAATAAATCTAAAAGCATATCATGACTTTGGATTGAGGTAAATTTTCCTCTCAATCTAAACTTTAGCCCAAAAAAAAAAAAAAAAAAGAGACTTTTGACTGGACTTTGCTCAAACAATGTTTCCTTCATTCTATTCTGCATCTTCCATCACTCTACTCTTCCAATATCGCTTAGTTTCTTAGATGCCAAAAATTTGATATTACATTTCTAATTTCATAACCAAATTGATATCAACTTCAAAATATTAAGACTATTAAAATGAATATTTAGTCTTAAATTATATGACATTTTTCGTTTTGTTTTTTGGGGGGTGCTTAATGTCACTTTTCCATTTTTTTTTGGGGGTCATTATGTCCTACGTCTAGGGATGTCAATGGGGAGGGTAATAGGCCCCCATCCCCCCCAATGGATAAATATCTATCCCTTGCCCCATATTCGAACGGATACCCGCTTTTGACTTCCCCCATGGATTTATGGGTATCAGCAGATATCTATGGATACCCATTAGAATGTTAAAAATTTTAAAAAATTAAATTAAGTAAAGAAAATCTTATATCATGAAATATTTAAAATAAGCATAAATAG
Organism: Pterocarpus macrocarpus; assembly: GCA_031439585.1. Taxonomy (NCBI): domain Eukaryota; kingdom Viridiplantae; phylum Streptophyta; class Magnoliopsida; order Fabales; family Fabaceae; genus Pterocarpus; species Pterocarpus macrocarpus. The sequence continues at coordinate 42,950,979 of CM062516.1, forward strand.
TAATTCAATTCTACAATCCAAATTCTAAGACCTTAAAATACTTAAAATAAAAATGAATATAAAAAATATACACAAAATAAGCACAATAATCAAATTCCATAATCTAAATTCCAAAAAACTTAAAATACTTAAAATAAAAATAAATATATAATAGTAATATAATCATTAGTCTAACACATAATAAGTATAAATGAATCCAACTTCTAAATTTAAATCTTAATCCAATTAATTTAAATAACAATAACAATTTTAGCCTAACTAAATTAATAACTTAAGGGTAAAATAATAATTTTATATCGAATATTCGCATATATAGGGATAATGATCCCCACCCCCATCCTGTTTAACATGCAGGTATTTAAAATTTTCGTCCATATTACCTGCAGGGACAAAATCTCTCCTCATATGCACCCCATTACAGGTATTACCCATAGGTATTCATGGGACAGGTTTTTTTTACATCTCTACCTACGCCACTTCCCACTGTACTCATTTTTATTTGTTTTTTTTTGGTCAACACGTACTTTCCCGGTTCAATAAATTGCGTCTTATGGCAATTGGGCTTTATGAAGTACAGTCATGGACCATTTGTGGCTATCCACTTTCCGGCTGTGAATTTGGTCAACAACTGTATCACAGCTACGATCCTTTTTCAATGCATGCAGATTTCAATGGTCGACACCATTAGATATGACGATATGAAAGTACAAGAGCTTGTGGACTAGTAAATCACAAAGGGGTCAGTTTGTTTATAGCTCAATTTTTTCTCCCTTTTGCATATGAGTAGTTTTGGCAATCAATCAGCGACCCCTTTCTTGTGATATAGTAACAATGAACATTGATCTAACAGGACGCCTTCGACTACTTGAAATTCATTCATCTTGCTTTTGTTGTAACAAACATGAATGCGGCCAAATTTTCATTAAGGCAAATAATCAAATAAATTCTATAGTAAATGCTCGGACGACTTATATAGGTTTCTTGTTCTATTGGCATATGGAACCTCAAAACAAGGCATCTCGTAAATTTGCTCCAACCATATACAGTGATAGGCCCAAATGCAACAAATCGGACTTTTGAAACTAGTAAAATGTGTTTTAGTATCAGTGGGAAGATAGATGAAACGAATTATGTAATTAAGCACATAATTTCTGGACTCAGAGAACAATTAAATAAATAACTGATAATGTGTGCATGTGATAGTTAATTGATGATGAATGGAGAGAAGAATAAAGCATTAAAAAAAAGGAAGATATCGTAGGCCAAAAAGACAATGCAGGATATGTCATGAGGATAAGCACTATGACAAAAGGAAAATAATATTTTAGAGTCTATCGATAGTGAAGTCAAATTAACAGTAAAATGAATGGGAATGAAGGGAGTTCATTAATGATGTGCCTGAGAGTTTTGATTTTAGAGGAAAGGGGAAGAAAAGAATTTAAAAAGTAAAATGGATTCATAATTATTTTTTAAATATTTTTTTCTTATCCTCTCTTATCCCCAAAATAAAACTCGCAAATATACCTTATCCTAAATCCATAATAAAGCTTCTTATGTTAATTTGTGAACGGCCACATGTTATACATAGCTTCTAAAATCGAAAATTTTACCTTACTGGCCAAATCCTGACCAGAAGGAATCCTTTTTCAAGTGAATTGAGCAATGCGGTAAATCGTCCTTCAAATTGAAATAGATTCCAAACTTCAAAAGTGGAAAACATGGATCTATATTCGTGGAAAGTTTTCAAAAGATATTTGTTATTTTTTAAAATAACATTAAGGAGTGGTCCTGCTTCCAAAATTAATGGATTTGAAATGTTTACTATTAAGTGTATTAATCAAATCGTAGTTCTTTTTATTAAAACTCATCATCAAGTGTTATGATTTAATTTGACTCGGTTTCACCCAGGCTTTATTAAGGTAAGATTTGGCCGTCATGATAAGATGCTCACCCACAATTAACTAGTAATTCTTCTTTCGACAACTACCTCAAACAGAAGGTACCTATTCGTCTTTTAATTCACTCTTTTTAATGGTAGACTATTGTTTTACAATTAACATTCCCCTTTGATTACTTACCAATAATTCGTGTCTTTTAGGAAATTGAACTCTTGATTTAGTTTTAATACTAGATTCAGTACTTACTATTAAATCAAAAGTTACAGCAGATAATAGGACGCAATTTCTTTTTACTTAATTAAGCATGTCACTAAATGCTACCATCTGACCCTGATGCTGATCCAGAACAAAGATATTTTGTACATTCTCAAAAATCTCAAACAAGCCATATACTTTCAGCTGAAAACTATGAAACATTCACAAGTACCAATTCGCTCGGCAATGTAGTGGACCTTCAAGCGCGGCACAGAACCTTTGTTTATGATAACAACAGAAACCCTTTGGATAGTGGAGAATAATAAGTATACGGAAAAAAATATCATCAAGAACTCCGTTTTGAACTATGCACAAACGAACTACAAAACGACCATATAGATTGTACATTCTCCTAGTATATCAGCCCAGACAGATATACAAGCATAGTTACAAGATAATCTTTCATCATCCTTTCTCCAATCTTATTGAGATATTTTTCAGCTTTCTCTCCAATTTTCTTCACAATGGCATTGGCACCTGGAGGACATGTGCCACACTTATGATCAAGTACCGTGAGAAGAAGATATGCTTCTTCTTCCTAATTTCTTTTCTCAAATATTAAAAATTTTAAAATGGAAAATTTTCATTCTAGAGGACCTTCAATATTAATTTTAACCACAACTTTCTAAACTTAAGGTACATCCACCTAAAATTAGATCTTCCTGAAATGGGAATTTTCTTATAATAATAATTTCTCAAACATCAAAATTCACCCAGATAAAATTGATCAAGCAAAGTTAGAAAAACGAAGATGAAGAAGAAGACAACGACAAGTAGGCATCCAATACAAGCAAAAGTAATGTTGATTTGATAGTGATAGGCAATATCAGCAAATAGCAAAGACATGAATAGTGGAAGATATCATCTTGAGTGATTGAATAGAGTTTAAAGCTAATAATTTGGTCAAAGAGTGGCCAATGATATATTCAGATACAGCAAGTTAGTTGGGTTCTTATTTAAACTTTTCTTGCTATGATTGGATATATCTCCATCCTTTTGTGTGTCAATACCTTCATATATATCACCTTAATATAAAGAACAAATATGCAAAAATTACACGAAACCGCAAACATGCTATGCTATAGCATGCATGCCGTTATGGCTTGCAAGAGGGAGGCTCGATCTAAAAACACATAATCGATCTCTTCTTTTATTTCTTCGAAATTTAAGAACAACATAACGAAAAACATATATATTGTTAGATAGAACACAAAGGAGTTAAACATAAATCACAAAACATTAAATAAGTTGCTAAATGCTGCCATAGTTATAGTTCTAAATTGCAGTCTAATTGCAACTACAGTTGCAATATTATTATTATGACAACTTTTGCAACTACATCACAATATCAATTGCAATTGTATTAGCTGCATCTTTGTCACAATTTTTCGCAATTACAATGCAACCATATAGTTGTAATTGCAATTGCAATTTAAAACCATATCTACCACAAGACACAATCCCCATATCAATCAAGAGTGGGGAGACACCAGACATAAATTAAAAGCTATAATAGGATCCAAGAGGGGTGAGTTCAAGATAGCTGCTCCTCAATGACCAGCTCCTCAATCATATTCCCATGGTTGTTGAGGTGGTTAAAGACTTGGATCTCATCAGAACACTTGTTTGGTAGTATCATAGAGGCAACAACAAGTCCTTGCTCAAGTGGTGGTGAGCGTGCAGGCACAGGATACTTACGTGCTATCACAACCGAATTGATAACCTCATCCGTGGGGTGGAACACAGATAACACCTCAAAGCCTCTAAGATCACAAGGATCAACCACTGGATACAGAAAAGCACGAGCACCATTGGCACTCCTTAGCATAAGGAGTGCCCCTGGTGCCATGTACTTAGCCAAATGATCTATGACCTTATTCTTCTCCTCCTTGTCCATGCCCACAAGCGCTGCCAAGTAAACAACCTCATAGTCCTTCAAAGCGCTTGACACATCCAATATATCATTGGTGTGAAAGACCATGCGCTTTGACAAGTCAGGATCAGAGGCAACCAAGGCTTGTGCCTTGGAATTGGCCAAAGGGTCAATATCATAGTTGTGAAAAGTTGTGTTTGGTAGGTAATTTGAGGCCAAGACAACTGATGTGAGGGGAAGAGGGCCTGAACCCACAAAGGCAATCTTGCAAGGGACAATATTGTGGGTGCAGTGTTGGCTAAGGATGGTGAATTCAAGGAGACCAAGTTTGAGGTAGTTGGAATAATAGGGGAAAATATTAAGGTGCTTGAGGGGGTTTTCATACGAGCCTAGGATTGTTGAGTAGTGTGTCTCCAAAAGCCCTTCGGCTTCACCACAGAGCCTTATGAGCTTGGATCTGATGTCTTGCACGCTTGTGCTGAGTTTTGTGACATCAATAGGGCTTGGTGGCATGCATGTGAGGACGAGTTGGGTGAAGAGAGTGTCGACATCTTTGCAGGGTTTAAGGCTCTCTAGGCTTGAGATTTGGTGGTACAGGTTGAGGACTTTTGCAACCAAAAGCTCTTCCTGGCAAACCATGTCGACACTATGAGGAGAGACTAATATGTTTATTGAATTAGGAGAGTATTTCTCCGGAGCACATTACACAGACACACTCACACAGGTCACAGCACATTGGGAGGGGTCAATATTTATGCTTATTTTCGGGGACCACATCCACCCTGAGACTTTTTTTTTTTTTAATAATAACTTGAACTTTTTTTTTTTATGTTCACATTAGTGGTAATGAGATTTGAACTTATGATCTCATATAAATTATCTAAGCTACTCACCACTAATCCACTCCCATGAGAGATTTCTTTTTTTCTCTATCTTTTATATGCAGCAAGTTTTTCTATTTTTCAGCGATAATTTGTAAATATAAAACTCACAAGAGCAATATAATCTACTATAATATTACAGGGGAAAAGCTAACCAGTGCTGTTATATCTGCGGTTAGGAGTATATATATACATATGTAGACCTTGATCATTACCTTAACTAAACCTTAATCAGTAACTTAGTTTGCGAAACTCATATTCTAACTGTGATTTCCGTGGCATAAGAAAGTTGAATATATACAATGAGTTCAATTGAAATCTTTAGTATAAAAGAAATCTTAGACATTGTCATATATTATGTAAAATGTCGTGTGCATTTATACGTGGACAAATATTTCCTTTTAATGACTTAACTTTAGAATTCCTCGTGTAATTTATCCAGTAGATCATAAATATATAACACTCCGACGTCAATTTATGAACAGGACGAATTGAAACACACTTGCTTATAACATGTATTTCCATGCTATTTTTATGGCCGTCGTAAAGTTAGTTTGGCGATATATATTATACAATAATGCTCAAAAACTCGTTAAATAAAACTAATAAATAACATATATTTAATAACTAATTTCAAATATAAAATGTCTTTGACAAGATAGTAAAACTCATCATATCTAGTAGTTTTAAAGTCTTTCTCTCAATATACAAATTTTATGTATGGAGAGATCTTTAAATGTTCTTGAAACAAAGAAAGTTCTTCATTCTGAAATTAATATATACTATTTAAAACTATAATATTAAAAATAATTAAAGTTAGAGGTAATTATATTTAACTGAAATAGTACACATTTAATAGCACTCTTAAAAAAAATTTATTTTAGAAGCACCTAAAGATTTTTCTTAGATTGAAACACTTTAAATAAATTATTGAATCCTCGCATTATGATCTTCATTAAATGTTGGACTTATACTGAATAGTACTTATATTTAATTTTATACTCCATCTGATTCATAATATTTGTCACTTTAGTCATTTGCATGGATATCAAGGGTTGAATGTAAAAATGTTTACCAAAATATCCTTATTTAATTAATAAGATGAAAATCTACATGTCAAAAAAAAAAAAGAAAAGAAAAGAAAAGAATGAAAATCTAGTGTTAGATATATAGCTGTGCATTTTGTAACTATATTTATATGGATTTAAGCTCTAGGAGTGGTCTAGTAGTGAAAGATTTGAATAGTTTGTATCAGGTCTTAAGTTCAAAACTTATTGTCATTGATATAACCAAAAAACATAATTATGTGGATGTTCTTATCTCAACTAGTGGTAGAGAAGGTGGGGAGTTTAGTGTTTAGGTTTAGATGAAGCTGCCTCAACCCTTTCCCCTACTATGGTATTTATAGAGATAAGGGTGGCACTTGCTATTAATGCGAGGCACACATCAAAGCATAAATAGGGGAATTTTCCCTATGTGAGTGGTAAGGTGGGCTTAGATCAGGCGGATAGAAAATCCAGACAGGTCACAAACCTCCTAGCCTCGAGCTCTAAAAAAGCAAAGAGGTTAAGAAATGTCTTAGGTCAGGTGTGGAAAGTCGAGGGCTTGCGAGACTAGACGGATCACAAGCCTTCCAGCCTCAAGCTTTGAAAGAACGAGAAGGTTACTAAGGGTGATATCTCTACCTTTCAATTGATCAAGCTGACTAGGTAAAAAATATGGGCTATAGCTAGCTAGGCTGCAAATTCAACATGGGTGAAGTTAAATAGTTGATCGAGCTATTATCATTGCTCGATTAGGTAAGAGTAACCTTGGGGCATATCAATTTAGTGAAAATTTGGTGAATAGTAACATGGTGAACAGTTAGTTGGGAAACAAATAAAGGTGATATCTTAGTTTTTTGCTTTAGTCATATTAATTTGTATCCTTAGTCACTTGATTAAGCTACTATCTTGGTCATTTCTCTATGTGTGTGTGTGTATGTCTTTCTCTATCTCTCTTTTGAGCTTTGGTGACATAAAGCTGAGTTTGGTGACCTACCAAAGTGGTTGTATGTTACCTTTCTATGACCTTGGTGGCAAAACTTCGTTGCTTAGAGAGATTATTCTCTTGAGTAACGTTAATGTGACATTGATACACTAATAACTCATTAGTTCAAATAGTGTTTGGGTTGTCAGGCTTTTCGATAGTGTCAGTTGTCAATGAATATCGGTCTTACTGTTGGGTCGTGTCGAACCTTGCTATGCAATCTAATATAAACTTTGCTTTTGTATTTTCTGGTTATTTGGGATGGCTAAGTGCCAATAGTTAATATTGAGCTTTGTGCTTTCATCTTGACGAAGGACTTAATGCCATTTGAATGCATTCCAATATCATTTTTTACTATTTTCTTGGACTTCATATTTTTCTATTGTCACGCTTGGGATATCTGTGTAGGCTAGTTTCACTGTGATGATTGCGCTTTATTCGATGCCGATGACAACCAGGCTTTGATGAGTGCCGGTGATAATCGAGCTTTGTAGAGTACCATTGATGACTAGGCTTAGTCGGGTATCAGTGATGACTGAGTTTTGTCAAGTGCTGATGATGACCAGGTTTTGGAGAGTGCCAATGATGACTAGGCTTAGTTGAGTGCCAGTGATGACCGAGCTTTGTCGAGTGCTAGTGATGACCAGACTTTGAAGAGTACCAGCAATGGCTGGGTTTTGGAGATTGTGCCGGCGTGGCCAGGCTTGGCAAGTACCAGCGATAGCTAGGTTTTGGAGATCGTGCAGCATGGTCGGGCTTGGTGAGTATCAATAAGGTTGGGTTTTGGAGCTTTGCGAGTGTCGGCAATTGCTGGATTTTGGAGATTGTGTTGGGTACCAGTGATGGCTAGGTTTTGGAGATCGTTCCTGCATGCCTAAGCTTGGTGCGTACCAATAATGGCTAAATTTTGGAGATCGTGCCAACATGGTCAAGCGTAGTAAGTACCAGTGATGGCTGGACTTTGGAGATTGTGCCGACATGACCGAATTTGGCGAGTACCAACAATAGCCGGGTTTAGGTGAGTACTAGCAATGACTAGATTTTGGAGAGTGTCAGTGAATAGGACATTTTAGGATAGCCATTACTTCCTTCTTTTTTCCTTGTAAATATAGCTACAACAACAAAATTTGAAATAGAATATGTACAATAAACTAGCTATATTAATAGTAAGCATATGTTAGTTTTGGAAAGATGGCAAATATCACATGAAGGAATAATCGACTATAAATCATGAACAAATAATCTGGTAATTTTACTGAGATTCCTAAAATTAAGATGCTTCAAGTAGTAAAGAATGCTAATCAAAGAATTAGATGTTGATTATAAATACTAATGCTTGATATTTTTTGAGAAACATAAACATAAACGTTAATAGCATGTCATTGCCTTAAAGAAATGCTATAAATAAAGCATTGACTCGGCTGGCGCGCGTTTCTAAAAGATTGATTTTTATCTTTCTAAACGTAAGAAAAAGCTGAAGAACCATACAATAATATTCTAGTTTATTTCTTTCATGTTAGAAGATTTTCATATAAAAACAATATTTATTAAAAAAAATTCCTCAAACATTTTTCATAACAACCAAATCAGAAATAGAAAAACTATTTGTGAGGATATATAGTTATTTCCTTCATTATCCTTTCTCTCTCTCTCTCTCTCTCTCTCTCTCTCTATTTTTTTTTTCCAAATTTTATAAACTGCTTGTTTAGAAACATTATTTCAATAGGCACACTAAAGAAGCCTTCATGGAAAATGAATTAAATTTGTGTTGTTGATGACCTTAATAAAATAATCGAATGATTCTACTCCCATTTCCTAAAATCAAGATTTTCAAATAATATAAAAATCAAGTTTCAATTTCAGGAAAAAATCAAAAAAATATTCTCAAACAAATTTTTATAAATAAAGAATTTCGTTATTGAAACAATGCTTAAGTGTAAAATTTTAGAAGCCGTGGAATAATCAATGGTAATTAACAAATAAAATAGGAAGGTGGAAAACGCAAATTTACGCGGTAATCAATGAATATGTGCCTATAAATCAAGTAGAAGGAAATTGAATTGTAGGCAATTTAATTGGCATATTATCTTGTGATCGGGTCAATAATATATGATTATAATCAAATGGTATATGACGAAACAATCAAATGACAGTAATCAGTTAAATTAATTAATGAGATTTAAAAACAATTTATTGCTGTTGTAAACACAATTTTACTTTATTTTTTCATTAATTAATCAAATCAATTTAAGAGATTTGTAGCATATAATATGAGAATCAATTAAAACTAGTGTGCAATAGTTTAGTTAACATATAATTTACGCTAGCTAAACTAGTTAATTGGGATGTACAAACATTATGGAGTGAATTTAAATTAATAGTTGAAGGTAGTACTGTCAATCAAACAATAAATTATAAAGGTTGGAACATGAGAAATGGTTTTAAAACTTGAGAATTAAAGGCAGTTATGATTAATTGAGAAAATTATTTTCGTAACCATTGGCATGAATAAATTTTTTCCTGTAACATCAAAAGTAAAATTAAAGGCAATTTTTTTAATCACTGTTTGACTTTTGAAATTTTGAATTAAAGAATAAGACCAATTTTGTAGATAACATGGCAACATTATGTATATTCGAAGTAGCTAAAACGCTTTTAACATGAGGTGTTAAATTTAGAAACTACTAAATTAAAACTAATAATTTTGATATTTTTCAACAATAAATCACATGCAAGGCACTTTCTTGCTTTTCTACTATCAAAAATGCATATTTAGTACGTGTTTGGTTCTGATTTTATAGAATTGATTCTAGATAGAATTGATTTTGTTGAAATTAATTTAGTTAAAATTGATTTAAAGTAAAGTAATTTATGTTTGGTAGTTCCTCTAAAAATGATTATGACAGAAAGTAAAATAAGAATTGATTATGTAAGTCAATAACTAAATATCATAAAAAATTGATAGAATCAATTTTAAATGGTAAAAATTAATTCTGAAGGTGGCAAACATGCTTCTAAACATACTATTAATATATTGCTAAAATTAATTAGACACTATTATTCCTAATTTATTCATGATATTTGACATAAGGGTGAATTATACTGATATCCTATGAAATTTAGGGTTTAGGATTTAGAGTTTAGGGTTTAGAGTTAGAATTACACCCCTTTTGTTTATAGATAATATACCAAGCAAAATGAAATAGACGAATATTAAATGTAATTACACTAAATCTTAAAAGAGGTCATTATAATTCACCCTTGATATAATCGGGTGATTCAATGCTTCATATATGAATACTATACTCAACATTGCCGAGTTATAGCTTTAGATATTCAAGCGCTGTATGCAATTAAGCAATTATGATAATGACTATGTCTAATTGATTTTTTCATTTTTTTAAGACAGACGGTTCCAATCCACAGCATAACATAAACCTTAGATGTCACCACACTTGAGAACATTACTTCCAAAATACATATAACTTTCGAAAGAAAACCATACGATATAACTAACTTGTCTATGTGGTGGATGGCTTTAGAGACATTCCGAGTATTCTTAAGATCTTGAGATTCTTTAAGAGTCTCACGAAAATTTTTTCTCTTTTGAAGAAAAAAAGAAAAAGCATAAACTTTTAAATATGTGTCTGAATAAAATAGTATTGAATCCATTAGCCATTGAAAAATAAAAATTCTCAATATAATCCTTAAAAATTAAAAATATTAGTCATATTAGTTTTTTTCAAGGGATTAATACATATCTAGTAGTCCTTAATATATGTGATTGACAATTTTAATTCTTAAGAACTATGTTAGAGGTTTTCAATTCTCAGGGATTAATATGTCCGATGTTGTTTTATTCAAGGACGAATCTGAGTGTTTCCTCTTCTTCTTTTTTTTTTTTTTATCTTTTTCTTTGTTTAGGTTGTTACGAAGATCAAATATGAAAAATGGCTTGTGTAATCAAATCAAGGCATCTATGTTGGTATTATATTTTTTATGAGGCAGTACACTACAATGTTTTTTTATTTTTAATTTCTTAAAGCTATAGCTTAGATCAGGAAAGTTACAAAAATATAAAAGTTAATAAGGTATATGAGAAATAATCCATTGATATCGGTATAAGATTTGACATATTTACATATTTAATAACTTTTAAAAGAATATAGTTCTTATCAATCCAACCGTTGAATTATAATTACATATCATGTAAATTATTTGTGCTATATTTTTTTTTTTAATTGGATATCAATAAGAATGTAATGAAATAGTTTTTTTTTCACATATGTTTTAAAAGTATATATTTCATTAATTTAAATGTATATAAAAAGTGTATCAAATAATTTTGGATTAACATGAAATTTTATATATATGATCTATAACATATGGCCTTCTTAATTCAACTATTACTTTTGTAAAAATTTCTTCGATAAAAAATTATTCAATGGTGTAAAATATGAGTTTAACTTATATTAGCATAAATTGATCATTTCCCAAGTTGTATATATAATGTTTTAAGTATTTACAACATCGATTGAAAGCATGTGGTAAGCCAATCGTGTACTTTTCAACCTATGCTGTAACAAACACTCCTAAAGTTATAATTTTCCTTTCACAAACTCTAACTTTTGAAAACATTTTAGTATACTACCTCCAAATAAGATAGTACCAAAGATAGTGGCTCAAATAAAAAAAAAAAAAATCGATTATTTGTTTTAAACAAATTGATTCATTTGACTATGCTAGTTTACCTCAAGCTAGTAAACATCAAGATGGGTAGTACTAAATTTGCTTTGTATTATATTTAAAGCTTAAATATATTTTGGTCTATATAAATATAAGATATTTAAGTTTTGGTCTGTCATTAATTTTTGCTTCGATTGTGGTTCTTTATTTTCTAAACATCAATACTTTTGGGCTTTGGCATTAAATGGATTCTGTTAACTAATAATGTGTCAAACAGAACATTATATATATCACTAACGATATATGTCCTCGACTGTTACACATAAGATTAAAAACAAAAAAAATCATCTCCTCTCCAATTCTTCTTCTCCCCAAATCTACCATTGCGAAACTCCCCCATCACCACTATCCATTCTGTATCTCTCTCTAACTTTCCTTCTTTTTCTCTTCCTTTCAACCTCATCACCGACTCCATCTTCTTTTCATTCTGAGGGGGGTAGGTCTTGAAGCCTATTAAGTTATTAGTGGTGGATGCTGTGGTGGTGTGGAATATGTTGAATGTAGAGATAGAGATAGAGGAAGATAAGGGAGAGGTTTAGGGTTCTAAATTGGAAATAAGCTGGGTTTTTCTTTTTATTTTTTGATTTTTATTTTATTTAAATTATTTAAAAATTAATTTGTGGTTTTATTTGAGATTTTTTTTTTAATCCTATGTCACATAGAGTAATTGGGTGCATGTGTATGTCAATATGATGTGTTACTCCATTGGACACATCATCAGTTAATAAAATCCATTTAATGGCAAGGGCCAATTAAAAATGTTTATGTTTAGAAAATAAGCGACCAAAATTGAAGAAAAAAAAATCGTGAGGAACCAAAATATCTATATATAAAGACTAAAAAATATTGAAGCCTGAATCATGAGAATTCAAATCGAAACAAAATATTTATATTTATAAGAACTAAAAAAATATTTAAGCTTATATATAATTATCTAAATATCATAATTGATCGTACAATTGCTGCAACATATATATAAAGATTTTTCAAAGATTAAAAGTGTTTACAAATGATAAAATTAGCATAAATTTATTGCTAGTGTGAAGCTGGAAAAAAAAAAAAAAACAGAATCATACAAATCTAAACTGAATAGCTGCAGTGGAAGTCAACTGTAATTTTAAAGGAATTTTATTTAAAATTTTAAGAATTTAAATTTTAAAAATGCGAGTTTCAAAATAAACATTTACTTAACTATTATCCTGAACTAAAATTGCATAAATAATATGTTAACAAAAATCTAATATATATTATGTACCCAAAAAAAAAAATCTAACATAAATTACTCTTCTGTAACGATACTCGAAAGGTGAACCAATTAACTTGCACATAAATTGACTTTAATATCTCTGATCAGTATAAATAAGTTCAATACCAAACCGAAATTCCTAAATAAGTTTAATATAAAAATAATTTCATCAAAATAAAACAAAAAATTGAAAAAATAATAATTTATCATTGAATGACAATACAACAATTTTGAGTGTGGGGAAAGGGTGAACTGTATGGGGAAAACTGGGCATGGCCAGGATGGGATCTGGGCATGGATGTACAACCTTTAGGCACCAATTTAAAACTTAGACCTTATGCATAAAGAATCATTCTATGAAGCTGTGTGAACTAGTTTAATCTTACCAAATTTGTTCCTGATCTTTAAGGAATAACCTTGATCCTTTTATTTTTCTTTTATTCTCCTTATTTCTTCTGGTGAATTTTTTCTCCCCCGCTACTGCAGAATCTGTCTTTGCAAAAGCTACAAGAACACTGTGGGAGCACTATAAAAGTGTATATAAATCTCATATGGTGTTTGACATATTCAACTTCTGAAAAGTTACATAAATATATATTATCCTAAGTGATTCCGCCTCCCTCTTCCCTCAATTTCAATGGTGCAAATGAGACGTGATCATTCCTTTATTTCGTGCAACCAATTCATTACACGCCTATAGTTGTAGATTTTTCTCATATTGACCTTCTGGTAATAATTAAACTGTCAATTTAGTGCTAAGAAATGCATTTAGTTTTTGAAGAAAAGACAAAAGATGAAAATGCATATTTTTAATTAATTAGAATTACATCACAAGTGAGAGAGGGATACAATAGAGAGCGCGTGATAACTTTTCTTCTTAAGCTCCATCTTTGCTGTAACGCTATTTGTGCATGACTTCTACACAATAATCATCCTAACGTTTCCAAATTTCTTATAGCACAAAATTCCCTGGGACACTTATAATTAAATTGAAATAACGACTCAGTCAGGGAACGAAGTGGTGATGCAGACATAGATGAGGTGTTTGGGGGCAAAAATATATATATACTAGAGGATCAATATTTATGTTAAATGTTTTTAAAGAATAATATATGTATGTTTATAGACTACGAAATGAATAAGTGATCGTAATATTTTATTTTATCTAACAACTATCACCCTTGTATTTCGTCAATTATTTTTTTCTTTGCAGGTTTAGCATTGTTAAAGCATCAATCATGGACGTAAACCAAAAACAACTTTCTGGACCCGCATTCCTTTTTCTCTCCAGTTCACTATTGTTACTTGTAGATACTCATTTAAACATTTGGATTCATCATACTTTAAATAAATATGAATTCCAATTATATAAGTATTATATCGATATTTTGACTTTATTAAAAGTATAAATCCATTCTTAATTAATATTATATTTGATATTATATAACTGAAATTTATAATTATTTATATTGTGATTCACATATATCGATTGGTATATCTATCCAGTATGTCCAAGAAAACATTTCTACGATAAGTTTCATCATTTCCACTATCAGTCGAACTGTGAGTCTGTGACAGCACCAAAATGCGACCACTCGACGCTGAAACTAAAAGGGTATAGTGCAGTTGCGCTTTTTTATGAGGTAGGGTTGGACATAAAAGAAAATAAAATTTACCAAAAAAATGTTGCTAAAATGAACCCATCTTGTATCACATAACTATCTTTTCCCAGTGATTATGCTCCTTGACTTCATCATCTAGCTTTCGGCTGCACCATCACAACTTTATTATTGCTTTCCATAAGGAGGATTACATAAATTACAATAAAAAGGGTTATGATCAAAGTTCAATTATGAGCATGTTGGTTGGTTATGAATGAATGCAAATCCACTTAATCACTGTGCAAATAAATGTGTGGCATGCACACGACGAGGTGTGCCAGACAGAGCAAACCTTGCTGCTTCCACGAGTGATGGCATGCGTCTTGTTCTGTACTTTAGTCCATGCAATACCACAACAGTAATCCAGTCAGACACATCAATTATAGAGTTTGATTTTATTTTATTTTTTTTCCCGTTCTTTATCGATTACTTGCACCGTATTGACCAGTTTCAAGAAAATCTAGGCAACCTTAGAGGGCGCATAAAGAGGACAATTAGCTGAAAAGCCAGCAACATTAATATTTAACGTTAAAGACTAACTTCGGTGTTAATTAAGTGGGAGGCCATTTAATCTTGCCGGGAATTATCGCGTTTAAATCTTTATGTCTGTGCACTGCTATATGCATCATATTATGCATCGGCATGCAGTCGCATAATAGCCTGCAGGTGAAGTCGGGTCTAGCATATTTTTCTTTTTCTTCCCCACCCAAAAAAAAAAAACAAAAAAAAACTGCAACGTAACTGTAGTAAAGTACCCTTATGACCTTATGCGTATTTATTTTTTTTGGTTCCAAACTCTAGGTATCTTTTTATTAAAGACAATATTATTTAAGCATTCGAAATTTGATCAGGGACATGATTCTCCCAATATCAGTTACTCTATTTTTAAGACTCAAACCAAGACCACTAGATAAGGGGAAGGAAAATCTATCATTCCAATCGATCATATGTTAGTTATGTGTATTTTCATCCTTAACCTTTATAAGTGCACAACTCGATTTATAATCTTCCTATATTATGCTTTCAGAGTGTATTTGGATTGATTTAGAGTGCTAGTTACGTGCATTGAGTATATTTTCATAAAGTACTATATATCTTGAGATAATTTTATTTGACTTGATATAAAATTCTTTGTTTGGACACTAATACCAATGCATTTTACAATTCCAAGTATTTTTATGAATTATATGGATTGATTTTTTATCCATGGGAATAGCTTTTCTAGGCATATATTTTAAACGCATTTGGTATATAGACTAAAGTTTTTGGAATCTTGCAAAAATATACCTAGGAATGAACTATTTATGTATTTGATAATATTGACATTTCTAGCAACACTGCATATTTTTCCAATAATACTCTTGAAAAAAGGCAGTGGTAGTGACAACAATATAGCAGCAATGGTAGCAATGATCTACTAGCTATGATAGCAATGGTGATTCGGCAACTATGGTGACAGTGATGGTTTGACAGTAGCAGGCCAGCAACAATTATGGTGGTCCGTCGATGGCAGCAGTCAATGGTGATATTAGTGGTTTAGAAATTAGGATTTAGTGTTTAGGGCATTTAGACTTTTCACGTTTCATCTGTTAGTGTTTACAGTCTGTTTGACTCGTGCTTCCAAATACACAATGAATAAAAAATATTTTCCAAAGCAATTTTATCAAAATCTACATTTTCCTTCGCTCCTTTTAAGGGGCAATGGCATTGAAAACTAGAGAAATGCTTAAGTGGTTTTGGAGTACTATGTGACTATGTTCACAGTTAATAATATCACAGCATTTTAAATGGGATCCATCACTAACTTGTGGGTTCCACCCCCAATACTGTGATATTATTGGATGTACTTACAGCTATATAGTACTCCAAGACCACTCAAGTATTTCTCTTGAAAACTATCTCAACTGTTGAACCAAACACACTAACATAGGCTCTTTGTAACCACCATTTTTATGTTTCTCTCACCTTCTCCCATGCAAGGAAAAACAGTGAAATTGTGATTCTATTCACATCACACAACGTTGAGCTATATAGTTTAATTTCCTTATTTTCATTTCGACTTAAAGTATCGAAAATGCTCTTTTTGAAAAGAATGCTAATTCTACCTAAAAATGCATTGCCCATGCTTCTTAGACCATTTTTATTTAAATTCTAAATATAAAAATCTTTTTTTTTTTTTATAAGTTCACAGAAGATGGCTTATCACTCGCTCAGAGTGGAGCAAAGAAAGCTAGAAAGAAAGGGAATAAAACAAAAATATAGAAAAGAGCACCAAAAGATCCCAACAATGGCATTAAACCCCAAGATTAAGCTCAACACACCTAAGAAACACCTCATAAGTTGATATCCTAGCTAAATGATTGAAGAGTTGCTGCCTTTGAAAATTTTAACCAATCATGGACGAATTGATGCACCCCAAGATTGACCTCTCTGAAGAATTTGCAACAAAATAGCCTCCCATGTAACATTCACCTTTTGAAAGATTATTTTATTCCTCCATTCCCATATTGTCCACACAAGCACAAAGAACTATGAAATCCAATTCTTCTTCCTAGTTTTCCCGCATTTGGCTCCCAATCACAAATCAAAAACCACACAAGGATCTTTCAGGATAACCCAAGCAAGGCCCGAAAGATTAACAATGTGACACCAAGCTTTCCACACAAGCTCACAAGTGAAGAACAAATGACTAATATTCTCAGCTTGAGAGTTGCACAAAACACACTTGTCATCTTCATGATCTAGCATATGTAATTTAATCAAGCGATCTTTAGTGTTAAGCCTTCCCAAAAGTAGAAACTGCACCAATAATTCAGCCTTAGGAGGCGCCACCCGCATCCACACGTCGTTAGCAAGTTTATAATTCCCAAGATCAGAGAGCACAGGCAATTGAGTATGATTAATTAGTGAAGAAACAGAAAATGCACCTGAACTTTGGAGAGACCAGACCATTTTGTCATTTTGGTGCCTAATCAGAACTACCTGAGATAGTATACTCTGTAGCTACTGCACATGATCCTCTTCCCATACAAAAAGGTTTCTCCTCCAAGACAAGCACCAATTCCATGTCATACCATTCCAAAACCCGTAATCTGAAATATGAGTATTTTTCAGCAGTGAAATTGAGTACAACCTTGGGAAAAGAACCTTCAAGCGTGATTCCCCAATCCAAAGATCCTCCCAGAAGAAAGTATGAAGGTCGTTACCAACCTTTGAACAAATTCCAACAACAACAATATCCTGCATCGCAAGATTGCTCGTTCCAATGTTACAAATCTTAGCCCAAGGGCCATTACCTGCACACTTAAATTGTTCACTAAAATTCTTATTCAAAGCAACATTGTTACATGAACACACGACACACTTCCACAATGAGTCATTCTAGGTAGCAAAATGCCACCACCACTTAAACGACAAAGCAGAATTCTTTATCACAACATGCGCCACTCCCAACCACCCAACTTCTTAGGCCTTTGAATCACCTCCCATTTAACCAGTGGAACATATCGACCTTGGTCTTTACCTCCCCAAAAGAATCTCCTTTGCAGCGAAATAATCTCCCTAGCTACACCCTCAAGCATTTTAAACAATCCTAAGTAATATAGAGGCAGATTACTAACAACGGACTTAATTAAAGTGAGCCTCCCTGCCCTTGACAGCAACTTCCTTTTCCAGCCACCCAACTTCTTAATTTTGTTGATAATAGACCTCCAAGTCTCAACCCTCGTAGGACTCGCACCCAATGGAATACCAAGATAAGCAATAGGAAGAGTTTTCATAGCATAATGTAACTCTACCCTCATTGCTTCAATCCGGCCACTGTCGCAGTTTAAAGGAATTAATGCCGACTTCTCAAAATTTATTTTGAGACCTAACATCAAACTAAAGCAATCTAATAACCTCTTGTAATTGCACAACACCTCCGATTTAGCAGGACAAAATATAATAATGTCATCAGCAAATTGTAGATGTGACAATTCAACTTTATCTTTACCAACCAATAAACATTCAATTAGTCCCCTATTCAATGCCCTCCACAGTAGATTATTGAGAACTTCAACCACTAAAATGAAGAGAAAAGGGGATAATGGGTCTCCCTGCCTCAATTCCTTCTCCATTCTAAATGGTTTTGTAGGAGATCCATTTATAATAATTGACATTTCTGCAGTAGTGAGACAGCCCCTAATCCAACTTCTCCATCTTGTTCCAAACCCCATCTTCTCCAAAACTTGATCCACAAAATCCCAACGCACTGAGTCGAATGCCTTGTGAAAATCTAATTTCAACATCACCGCCTTCATCTTGTGTTTCTTCAGCCATTGCACTACTTCACATGCAATTAGAGCACCATCATGTATTTGACGACCTTGGACAAAAGCAGTTTGGGTTTCCCTAACTAAATCATCCATCACATATCTCATACAGTTAAACAAGATCTTAGCGATGACTTTATATACACAACCCACCATGCTAATAGGGCGCAGAACTACCCAAGTCATGTTAAGATTGCGAGGAAGACGACCAGACTCAAAGAAAGCCAATACATATGCAGAAAAATCTTTCCCAATTATCCCCCACAACTCTTTAACAAATCTCATGTTGAAAGCATACGCCCTCGGAGCCTTTGAAGAGTCACACGACCACACTGCATTCCTAATTTCCTCATCTGTAGGAATATCCTCCAGTTTTCTTGCATCATCCGCAGAAATCTGCCTTACCAATTCCTTCTGAAAATCAATTCTGGGAACCTGACTTCTAAATATAAAAATCTTAAATTATACATGACTTTTTTTCTTACTAGACTAATAATTTACATCTTAATTTTTTCTCTATCACCGTCACTATATGATTCTCACATTATTCCATTTAAGTATTTACCAGCACCTATCATCACTGGTACCTCTACCATTCAATATTCTATATAGTTGGTTTGATTACAATAGAACTTCCAATAATCTGTCCACTAGTCTATTTCAAAATAATCTGTCCACTAGCATCTATGCTGTACATTTTTCTTAATATACGAAAAAGAGAGTGTTTTAGGAATATCAACCACGTCACCATAGATTAAGAGAAGCGCAATCATGGACGATTTAATCTATATAATTTCAGTTTTTTTTTCGAAATTTACTTTTTCCAAGATAATCTGAATTGCCAAATAGTTGACTATGTACTTCTATATTTAAAATTTTTGAAAGTTGTACTATTTTTATTATAAATGATCTTGATTTTAACCAACATAAGGACAAACTTTGAATAATTTTTAAAAATAATACACGTTATATTTTTATCAGAGAATGACAACACCAGCACGGGAAAAAAAATTGCCTAATATTTGTCCATATCTCGTTTTTTTTGTCCATATACCTAAACAGGGTTGGGCTAGAGATGCTTATGATAGCTTACGAAATATCAAAGCTTCAGGTCCAAACTAAAAGCCACTTTCGTTTGTGTAGGTTTTGTGTTTTTTATTTTTTTCATGAAACTATCAACCAACCCTTTATAGGTCACGCTTTCATCCTATGTAACTACCAACCAACTTTCGTTTCATTCTGTGCGACTTCACTTTTTTCACTTTATAAAACAAGCTGAGCTATTTAAAGCTTCTTGAAGGCTAAAGCAACAGCCGGGGCCCAACAATTTGGACCTTCTACATATGGCAACTACACAAGGCTTAGAAACAGCCAGGGCACAACAAAAAAACAGTAAAAAAAAAAAAGAGCATCCCCTTTGGGGCTTGCATTCCCAATACCATTCCCATTTCCTTTTCGCGATCCCTCAACCTGCAAGTTTGTCAACCCCTGTCAGGGAATTAGGGCAGCAGAGAATTCCACATCTCTACTTCTTTTTGTTTTTGGTTATGACATTATTCTAGGCACTACATGACAACAGTTAAATAAGCATATATGTTAAGAAACTTCTGGCGTGATTTGTACACTATATCGAAAGAAATACACTGAAGAAAAATACATATCATCCAACTAACATTTTCAGCAACTATCAATTATAGAAGTTCGGAATTTTATCTCAGTTCAGAATCATCATATGTTTCATAGCTCTGATATTCAGTGGATTCATACGCATTGGATTCTTCACTGGAAGATGATTCATAAACAGTGGAACCTTCAGAGCTGTCATAAACAGGAGTTTCCTCGTAGAAGGAACTATCAGTTGCCTCAGAATTTTCATGAGCTGATGTTTCTTTAACTTCAATTTCTCCTGTTTGAACAAATTGCATCAAGAAATGCACTCCATTGACCACATCATATACCATTAGTCCTATTCTACCACCAACCCAACTGCCCATGTGACTTCCAACAAGATAACCAAATCTACCAAGCCTTTCCTCCCCAAGGAACCCTCCAGCATAAGCACCAAACAAAGTACCGGTGCCCCTAAGGAACCCCTCCGTGATGGTTCCACCATAGTAGACAGCTTCAAAAAAGTCCCATCCAGAAGAGATGATGGGGCCTATGATGCGCTTGGCTTGTCGAGAAGCCAGTTTTGCCGCCTTCTTGCCTTCTTTCTGTGCATGTTTTGCTGAATCTGTTGGTGACATCCCCTGGGACATTGCATCAACAAGGGAAGACTCGATTGCGCGCATTCTTGCTCTTTCAACATGAGAAGATCTAAGGTTGTAAAAATAGAGCTTCACACCTTCCTTGACAGCACATGCTAAAGTTCCAGAGCCCATATCAAGGCAATTTAAGATTGTAAACTTTCCACTCTGGGATGACCCCTCCTCACCAACAAGCTGCCTGCATTTTTCAGCTGAAAGGAACAACTTACGTGAGCATAATCAGACATTACACCACTAAACAGAGAGGCTAATTAGAGGTCTTCCACAAACAAAGACGAAAATCCAAGACTAGCTGTTAGGACCCCAATTGTATATACTGATGAAAATGTTACCCATGTCCCTTGTAATATTACCCCAAGTAATTCTGTTTTACATTATGCTAAGGTTTATACTAGAAAGAATAGAAAGAGGGAGGCTGACATGGGAAAGGCATGTGGCCAAGAAGGGATGGGAGGGACTTGTAACTAACTTTGCCTAGCTGACAAGGTTAGTGGGGAGGGGGAAGTGCATTATTAATTCTGTTATGGGATGAGGTGGAGAGTATTTTTGGGCAGGGGAGAGTGATGAGGGGGGCAGCTCAGATAGTTGGAATAGAATAGAACTCAGGAGGGTGCTAGGTCTCTCAAACACCTAGCTGTTTTCTCATACACATTTCTTCTTTTCTCATACAGATTCTGCTCTTTTATTCCATTTATCTGATACCAGTTCTTACACTAGCAAATAAAAAATACTTCATAATTTTTAGAAAAACCAAAAGTTTGGTTTAGGGTTCAAGACAACACCTGCTTGATTCAAGTAGTTCAACATTTGTTTCCTTTAAGCAAGATTTTAAATTGGAGTCCTATGAATGGAAAAAAACTAGCACTAGGAGGATTTTAACCCTCATAGTGGGCCGACCTGAGTTGAGTTAGATTAGTTAAGATTAAGTGGACTCCATATACTAGTAATTTAGATTAAAAAATAAGAAAGACATATAATTACAATAAACACAATAGATTTAAAGCAATCTGTAGAATTCATGCTAGAAATAAAGATTTTTCCTCTCAATCGATCTCTCAACTCTAGGACTACATAATCAGGCATAGCTGCTCCTCCCCAGTAATCCTATTCATACTGCCACTATACCCCAATGGGATTTGAACTTTGGATCTCTAATTGTGACCATTAGATTTCCAAATTCAACGATGATACATCTTAGGAGAATCAGAAAAAGGAGGGGAAAAATGCAATGCCTGGTTAATTTTGGTCAGGGAGAAAAAGAAAACTAATTGAGAGTGAAATGCAATTTTCCTATATAAAGCAGAACAGATTAATTTTGGTAGTTGTGGTTTAAAACACGACAGACGATTTAAAAATTTCAGGCATAATGGGAAATGCCATGCATTGAATTAAATATTAAAAAACAGAACTCTGGGTCGGTAAGTGTAAACAGGTGAATAAAACGCACCTACCTGTTTGCTTACAAAAGTGGCACGAATTCAAGACATGATAAAGTTTTGACATACGTTTTACCGTACAACACATAATCAAAATTATTTAGGCTGAAATTGCTCTGTGGTTAAAATCACCAACACAAAACCGAAGTTTGGCTAGTAAGTATTGTGAATCGAAAAAAATAAGCGTGCCTACTCGATGGAACCAGATTAGTTGGGATCGCTCTAGGTACCAATAGGTTAGACAAAAAATAAATCACCAACACAAATCGCCAAGACTCGGGGATATAATCTATTATGAAGGAATCTTCATCATCCGTCTCAAATCCTAACAGTGAAACAGAGGATCAAGTGGTGAATCCTCTACTTCTAATCACAAATACGGATATCAAATGCTTCAGAATCATGAATAGAATTAGTGTGGATAGAGAGGGCGAAGAGTGAAGAAGTACCAGTTATGCTGAGAGCGATGATGCCAACGACGAACACGAGCAACTGAACCCTCTTCTTCTGGATATCCATGGTTGATGACAGCAACAGCAAACCCTAGCTAAGCCTCTAGAAATGGAGCAACTATCGTGTATAGCAGACAGTTTGAAATTGAATGCTTTGAAACTTCAGAGAGGGGGGAAGAGTCTTCATTCTCCAATCATCCCTTGTCCGTAGCCTCTTCTCGGCTTAGCCACGGCGATGACGTTGACCAATGAGCATGGACAGGGAAAAAAGTAAAGTAACCAATTTTTTTTTTTTTTTTTGGTCGTAAAACTGACGGAACCAACCAAACCAACGAACGAAGAACTGTGGGCCCCGAAACTTACTATAAGCCCAAAACCGGTGGAGGTCATAACGGGCTTGACTTCAAGATTTCAAATCGACTTGTATGATCATGTAACAGTATAGGCCCAATCATATAAGCGAAAAAGAGTCCTGGAGCATGGGTTCGATTCAAGCCCAGTTTAAAGCTTCAACCGTAGGAACAATACAACTTACGACCAAAAATTTTTAGGGAAAAAATATTAAAAGTGCTTCAACCTTGAAATTTAGATTAACAATTTTTGTTTACCAAAACAAAAAAGATTAACAAATTTTAATTTTATCTGCACGAAGAAATAACTAAATTAATTTTACATTGAGATTGAGATAGACATTAAAATCGTTCTTTTTAAAAAAAAAACTTATTATACCTTTTTTCTTTTAAATATAATTTATCGTATTTTAAAATTTGAACTATATACATTAGCTTAATTAATGGAGTGAACGGCTGTATGTGTACTGAGCAATTTCTTTTTAAACAAGACTGAAACAAATTTTTTGAGCTTATAGTATTATTTTTTAAAAAAATGACATTTGTATTATTTTTATTATAATATATATATATATATATATATATATATATATATATATATATATATATATATATATATATATATATATATCGGCTAATGAATTTCTACACCTGCTCCACCTCTAAATATCAGGACAAGTTATTATTTAATAATAATAATATTTACTCACAGTTAATACTAAAATTTATTATTAATTAATGCACTTGTTATTTGTGTTTCAATATATCTGTTAGTTTAATTAAAATGGTACATTTAAAAATCAATGTATATATAAAATCAAAAGTTATTCTCAATTAACTAATTACTGATGAAATTTCCTATACCATAAAAATAACATAAAAAATATCATTGACTAAAACTTCCAAAATGATTTCAATTTATTTAACTTAGTTCAAATAATTTAAGCACTAATAAATTTATTACTCATTGATTTTAGGGTAACTTATATATTTTCAGAACAATGCTAATCAGATGTTTCAAAAGTTTCCTATTCTAAGTCAATTCCCTGTTTTAAATCAATTAATTAATAGTTTTAATTCAATTTAATCATAACTTTAATCTAATCTGTCATTGATTGTATTATTTGTTTATTTACGCATTAAAATTTGCAAATATTATTTTCAAACTAATTAATTGATATGAAGAAAGACAATCAATACTAAAGCAAGGATGACAATAAAGCAAGGATGACAATTCTTACCCTATAGCAATGAGAAAAAAAAAAAAAAACAGTATTTTGGTCTTCTTTTCTTTCATCCTTTTTCTTTGTCCATTCTTTTTTCTCTTACTTTTAGGGGTTTTATATGCGGGGTTTATAATATCAATTGAATTTCTTCTCAATGTAGGATTTACTGATCGTGTTGTCTCACTGTTGATAAGGATTCAAAAAGAGAAGATGCTACGGAGGAATTTGAAGCACCAAATTGAAGAATTTGAAGCAAGATAAGAATCAAATTAATTGATTGGCTTGCACAATTCAATTTCTTCATCTTTTTCTTTTTACTTCCATTCAACTTCTCTATTGTTTGTGCTAATTTTTTTCTTCTTTTTATTTTGCGGTTAGGCTTGCACAATGAATTTGGTTTCCAATATCACTGCAACAAAGCACGCTTAAGATTATGGCTTCCACAATTGACTTAGGAACAAAGTTGAAAGTTTCAAATTTAACATGAATGGTTTATTTCCTATATCCTATTGTTCTTTCTTCTTTTATTTGTGCTTGAATCTTAAGGTATGTTTGTGAGTTGGGATTTTGGAGAGGAGGGGAGGAGAGAGAGGAAGGAACGAAAGGGCTTGAAAAATTAAATGGAATAGAGTTTTCTAAAATTTGAAACTCATCTTTGGTATTTTTTTCTTTTTGGATGCATTTGAGTTTAAAAGGTTTGAATTTCTTTTTTGAGCATTGTTATTATGTTTATTGTTGTTCTTTTTCAGTGTTTGTATTATTTAGACCATTTTCTTTTGGATTATCTGATAAGGGTTCCTACCCAGGTTCAATAATAAAATATTGCTAACAATATCTATCATTATTTTATACCTTAATGCTGGATGGTAAGTTCTTTATATTAAATTACTTTTTTTCACGTGGGTTAAATTATTATTTTTGGGAGGACATTTAGATAAAAATTTCTATTTTGATAAGGTTTTTGTTCTCCTACATCTAAGCAAGAAAATCATGAGGCAATTTTTTTTTCTTTTAATCATGAAGGTTTCTATTCTCAAATTTTAATTTGTTAATATGTACTAATACAGAGATGTTATTATGTTATATTACACTTGGACTTCAAAGAAGAATTATCTATATGGAAGAAAAGGCTCAACGCTAGAGAAAACGTTTGTTATTGTACCATATTTGCTTATTACTTTTTATGGCTTATTATGGTCGATGGAGCCATATGTAAATTGTTAACCTCATTTATTTATTTATTTTTCTTTTTGCATACTACAATGAAACTTTGGATCATTCAAAGTCTGGCACGATAGTTTGGCTTTGAATTTTTATATGCATACTTTTATTTGTCTAGCTATTGAAAAAATAGTATTATATTATTAAAACAATGATAGAATCAATATGTTGGGAGAATGAGATAATTTATGACTTAGGTTGACATTATCTACTCTACCTATTTATTTTGCATAATAGAGCAAGAACTCTTTGCAAGGTTTACTTTTAATGAACTCGGTACTATTGTTACTGCCAGGAAGCAAGAGTTTGAATTGGAATTTGATGGGAAAAGATAATCCTTTCAAGATAAACTGTAAAATGGATTAATGGAAGTGGAACAAAAAGAATCTAAAATCAAACAAAATATGAGTGGGCATTGGGAAAAAAAAAAAGTTTAGGAGGAAAACATATTATGAACTAAAACTCCAAATTATGGAAAGAAAAGCAGACCTTTATTAAGATAAAAGGACTAGAATGGGAGCTTGAGAATTTTTTTTTTCTTCCTATTTTACTGCTATAACTTGAAATATTTCTTCTCATGTAATGACTTCATATTCTCTTATACCATACATAATGGATAGGCTTTCAATTAATATCAATATTATCATCTAATTTCTACATATAATTTTTTTTAAAAAAATTTCTTTCCATATACCATATACTCTAAAACATAATTAAATATCATAATATTTAATATTAATGCATTTTTTTTCCTGTCTAACTCACTAAATCATTAACACCACAACATAATTAACAATCACATGTACATAGTATAACAAAAGATTAGATGAACAACTTACAGTAGGGACTCAATCACAAAAATTTTAAGGTACAAGGACTCAATTAAAAGCATTCTATAAGAATTTATTTTAAAATAGGTTGAAACTATAAAGACCAATATTTTCTACTTACTATATTTAGTAAAATCCAATTAGATGTAGTAAAATCCTATCCAACTACCATCTCTAACAATAGCAGTAATTAAGTATGATATTTTTTAGTACTAATTAATCATTAACCCAATTTTCTTATCTCTTTCTAATTTTCATTTATTGCATATCTTAATTTTCCCTAATACAGTAAATGGTGAAATTTTGAATTAGTCTATCAATTTTAATTACTTTATATCATCAATCAAAATTTGTCAATATTAGTAAGAATAATTTATTTTGTTTGTATATAAATACTTTCATCCAATAATCATCCAATAAAATCTAATCAGATTTTTAAATATTTAATTTTAAAATTTAAAAATATTGGGAATATAATGTACCAAAAACATTTTATTACAATATATCAAATTTATTGAAAATCATTTTATTATAATATATCATATTTAATTACATTAATTGACATTAGTATAACCAATAAATATTATGATTTAATTTGAATGCACTGTCAGTATAAAATTTTCTTACACAGACATCTAATCATAAATTACCATATCAACAAAACTCTTCGACATAACCACCCACTACTTAAATGGTCATACAAATGGAAGGTTTTGATTGAATGACAGTGTAAATCAACGCATCTAAATTAAACTCTAAATACTATCTATGAATCCCTCTCTAATTTTTGTCACACTCCAATCAAATTTAAATTTTAAACAATAAAGTTAATTGCATATAATTTTATTGTAAAATATCATATTTAATTACATTGATTGCAAATCACATTATTGTAACATATCAGATTTAATTACTTTAATATATACATGTAGTATCTACTCATATATTTAACATGCATATCTTCTTTTTCCTATACAATTAATGGTGATAATTTGAATTAGCAAATTATTTCCAATTATTTTATATCATCAATCAGATTTTGTCAATATCAATTAAAAAATATTATTTTATTTATAAGTAAATATTTTCATCCAATAAGAAATTTGAGTGAAACCAATCATAATATTTAACTTTCACTATCTCCTTAATACAAAATTTCTATTCACTCTTTGTATAGAAACATATAAGAGAAGCCCTTTTTTCAGTTATCAATAAATAAAATTTTTTCCAAAGATAATTATATAAATTTAGAGTTTAGCAGTGTGAAAATGGTCAAATAGAGCATTTATTGATAATGATAATAATATGTTGTAGGTAAGTAGGGTATGATGAAATCATTATGTTTATATTGTTAGTATTTTTTTTTTTTTTACTTTACAAGAGATTAATTATTTATATGAAAAGTATATATATCTACAAACACAAACATAAAAATATTAACAAAAATAAATATAAATAGTTTAAACGTAATTATTAAAAAATTAAATTATTATCTTAAATATTTTTTAAAATTATTTCTCAAAGACTTTTGTGTTTTTTTTAAAGTGTATATTGGATATTGTGGTATTTAAAATTTTGCATGAAATATAATTAAACTAAATAACAATACATATGATAAGGGCAGCTTTTTTCTTCCATTAGGGAGAGGGGGTTTGAATTCCTATGAAAGAATTCATAATTATATATTTTTTAGAATTAGGTATACAACTTTTTTTATAAGATAAGGAAGAAAGGGGTGATAGATTTTATTTTTGTTGATAAATTTACATTAAAAGCATATCCCATTGAAGTTATTTATGCTTATAAGGGGTGAGAGTTTTCTTTTTTTTTTTTTCTTCATAAATTCTCAAGAGTTGCACTGTAAGTATGGTCTTATTTTTTGTTCCTTTATAAAAAAAAAAAAGAGATCCAAAAAAGTATTTTAATGCTCATGAATCGATTTTTAAAATGTTTTGGTTCATGTGTACGCTTATGTTCTTTTTATATGTATATAATTAATACTCTACGTTTTTTTGTTCATGTATTTGTATTAGCTAAATAATTTACTACATTGCAATCTAAAATATGCTTCTGTGAACAAATAATATTAATCTTTATAGATGTCATTTATTAATTATTATTTATTTATACATTTGAAAATTTATATCCTTTATATAAACTATTTTAAATTTCCATGACTATATTACAATGATAAATCTCGTTTGAACATAAGACAATAACTACATAAACAATTTTATTTAACCTTTCTTTGAACAATTGTACTTAGAACAGAGAAATGGATTCAGATTATCTAAAACTTGTTAAAGTGAAGGAAATAGGAATGTTGTTGTTGTCCTCCTTAACTGCAAAATAGGTGTGCATATATACATGCAGAGACTTTGACCCTCAAGTCAAGAAGAGCTCAATAGGTACTAGAATTTTAATTTGGACATGTGTATTTACCTAAACTACTAGCTTAGTAGCATTTTATATACTTAATGAACTTGGGAGTTGACATTGTGCTCCCCTTTTTATGGGATTTTCCCCTCACACATCATTTAGTTCCTCCAACTTCAAAGGTTGAAGGGGTGTGGCGATCGAGCTCAAATCCCTTACATGTTATGCTATAACATTTGAAAGGGTAGAGACAATCATAAGGGCCTTTTGGAATGGACCTTCTAAATTTACTTAATACCTACTCAACATTGGGCCTAATATAATTAGCCTATAACATTGCCCAGTAAGGCCTTGACTCAATTCAAGATGATGACCTCAGATGTTGAGTTTTCTTTTTTATTCTCCTTTTCCAAGGTTGGATGCCAGAACCCAAAAGATTTTAAAGAGTTGCTTCATTGGGAGTTTTAACTCCTTTTGTAGAATATTTTGGAGACACCACTTCTTGCTTCTAGGAAATGTCGACTAGCAATGTCTCATCAACAGTCACATTGATTTGCTCTGAGAAGACGCATGGAGATTTTGACTCCTCATTTCATGAGAACTATCATTTAAACTTGTAGGAGTTTTATCGACATGCCCCTACTTCTTTAAAGGAAAAGACATGAACTTACCACTAGCAACCTTTCACTTTCGCAGTTTGAAGGGGCTTCTCTCCCTTTAAATACTCCCTTTTCTCCTTACATTCCTTATTTTCAACACATGGTAATGAGAAGGGAAGAATTATAGAAAAGCATCTGAGGAGCATTCAAGTTTTAGAAGACTCTTTTGTGAAACACATTCCAAATTTACTTTCAGTGTAAGTTCCTCTTTCTGCTTTCATTTTGCTTTTGCATTGATATTTTGAGAAATGGTGGTTGCAAGGTTTTCTTCTTCTTCCTTCTAAGCTATATTTCTTACCTACAGCAAACTGCCCTTTGTCAATGGGGTTTGGTGTGTTTTGGAGGCTAAGGAATCATAACTAGCCTCGTTTTCAAGTGGTGGTTGTGTTTTCAACCACCATACCTTTCGGTTCTTTTGCTCACTGGCGGTAGTGGAATTTGAATAGATGGGGAAGCCACAATAGGTTAGATAGCAACTTAAGTTCAATCCTTTCTTCCTTCCCCTTTCTTTGACTTTAGGACTTAGGAAATCTTATTCATATGGTGGTTTCCCTTATAGGTCAAGTTCCGACTATGGGCAAGAAGAAGGTTCTCCCTCAGAAGATTCTTTGATTTTTGCCCAACTTGAACTTTATCTATAGATGGATAGACAAAGAAGTTTTAGGCACTCCTTCTTCAACAGGACCATTCTCTCTTCTTTAGTCTTTAGGCCTCCGACTTCTAGGATTTTGTCGGTCATCATTTTCCTTAGTAGAAGAAGCCTTCCTTTTATTTGGCAAAGGACATTTCCTCCTTAGACTTCTCTTTCTAGGGTTTCTATGTGAGGCTATGTACTTTGCCAAGTGCCTTCCCTGATTAATTGCTTGATCGCATCTCAAGGATTAATGCAATCTTTTGTGCGATGTCCGAAACCATTGTGGTACTCACACCTTAAAGACCAATTTGTGTTGGCCCTAGGTCGTGGAGGCTTTAGCCTCGGAAGTCTTGCAAGTTCCATTTGATGAACTTCTTTATAAATCTAACTTAGAGATAAAGGTGGATCTTGGTTTAGACAATGGAGGACCATGGCCCCCCTATTTTTTTTATATATCTTTTAAATTTGAATATGTCACTTTACATAAATGATGTTACTCTATATTAATGGGTTTCTCCAATATAAAAGTTCATTAGCTTATTTTTTAATTAAAAAATATAAACCAAAAAGATCACATCACAATTGAGCAGCATTTAGAGTGAAAATATTTTTTTAATAATAGATAAGCAATTACAAGAGTTAAATATCAAGTTCAATGATCAAGCTCTAAGTTTTGCTTTGATTCTTAAGGATGCTTACAAAATTTTTGACATTGTTAGGTGCGTATTTAGGAATGCAAAAAGGCATATTTTTTTAATCAATAAAAGCTATTTTGAAATAATTTCACATCTTTGGATAAAAAAGTTTGAATGGATTATAAGCTGGTAGGGGCTAAAAATGTGGAGTAAAATTCATTGGATGAGCTCTATGTATAAAATTCATCCAATAAATTTTACTTCCTATTTTTACCTCCATATCGAACACACCCAAGTGTAAATTAATCCACTTACACATAAAAGCATGTTTTTGAGACTTTTTTATTATATGCAAAAGCTTATTATTTTTACCATAATATATAACACTAAGTATCAAATATTATAAAATATAAATAAATTATTTCATACCCCTTTCAGTAATTTATCATACAAAAATAATTATTTTCATAAAATTCAAACAAAATACACTACTTTAAAATTACTTATAAATTGATATATCCAAGTATAAACTTGATTTTCAAATAATCAATTATAAAAAACTGATTATACTTATAATTGATTATTGAAATAATTTTAATCTCATAGTTAATGCAATGCATAGCAGTATTTGTACTCTTGTTGACAAATATTATCTAATGGACTTCACCAAACAAGAGATAATTAATATGCCTTTTTCAGTATTTTATTCTTGATGTTTGTCAACAAACAAAATTGAAGAATTTATCAACTATTCATAAATATATTTGGTAGGAACAAAAATGAAAATAAAAAAAATTTACTACTTGATTAATAGATTGTTTCATTTTATCTTAACTATTCTAATTTCTTTGACCTTTAGGAATTTTTTTCAAGCTCTACCATTATTCGAAGACATTGTGAAGGGATGTATTCTTCAAATCTCACAGCCCTTGATGTGTGAGCGCCCCTTTGCGGTAGATCCTCTCTTTTTGGGCCGGACTCCCTCTAATATATGCCAAGTCAGCAGATGACTTCCAACTTGACTTTTATTGCCTCTTCGTCCATGTAGATATACTTTTTAACTTGCTGCTAAAGCTCATCTAGGGACCGTGGTTCACACTTCACTAAAGGCCATGCATTAGCATGTGCACTGCAACCTCCAAATTCAGTCTTTTCATGAGCAACAATTCTTGATTAAAGCAGTCGAGATAATCGCATAAGGGCTCATTAGTGTCGGGAAAAATGTCATTTTTCCTTTAAGAACTTTACTAAAAATAGATAAATAAAATATACCAAGAACACAATTACAACACAAGAATTAATGTGGAAAACCAAAAATTAGAGAAAAACCATAGCCATTGCCTAAAGGCAACTAGACAATAATACTATGTGAAAATTTTTATAACACACAGTCTTTTCTCTCAATCACCCCATGACTCTAGTACACCCATACTCTCCAAAACAAATATTTGATCTACACCTCACAACACTTTAAGACAAGAGTACAAAGGAAAGAAGAAAGTTAGATACAAGCTTAAAATATTTCCGACTCTACATATTAAAACAAAAGACTTAGGTCCCTATATAGCCTTGGCCTCACCTTTCCCTTACAATCCTAGGAATGTGGGACTTGTTTGTTTTATTTTAATTAACTCCAACAACCTCCACCTTGATTAAATGGACACATCTTCAGCTTTCATTGTCTACACCGACAAGCATAGTTCAAAAGAACCATCATACTCTACCATAAAGAGTATACTCACTTGGAATTAGGCAATTCCAAGAATTTCTTCTCGGCACATGTCGAAATCTTGTTGAAAAATTTATGGTGCAACTTCCATGTTGGCTTTCTCCAGAAATTCTTCAACCATGGACATAATCCTACCACACACCTTGCATCAATGCCAACCAATGCCCGTGTGTAATTGTGGATCTGCTAGCAATAACTTATCCTTTTCTATGGCAATGCGGTAATGTCGTGAGGGTACACTTCTTATCTTTTAGAAAAGATCATCCTCTCCCATAACTAGAGAAACATTGCTAGCAGTTGACTCAGAGCCTTTTTCTAATATTGTTTAACCTAGATAATTTTTCTTTACATGCCCAAGCTTTCCACATTTCCAGCATGCCATACCTTTTCCATGGTTCTTCTTCCCATAAGACCCATTTCTAGCTACCAACACTGAGCATGATGAAGTGCTACCCTCACTTTTCATTCTTCTTTCTTCAGAAATAATTTTACTGGCAACTTTTTCAAAACTCAGAGTTTCCTTCCCATACATCAAATCAGGTTTGATATGCCCATAGGAAGATGGAAGAGACCATATGAGCCTTAGCGCTTTATCTTCATCATCAATCTTGACTCCAATAGCTTCTAATCTAGAGACGATACCATTGAGAGCACTAAGATGATCATATACTTTCACATTATCATCCATGTGTAAATTGTGAAACTACTCCTTTGATAACAGCTGATTTGAGATGCCCTTTGCCTAATATAACCCTTCAAGTTTCTCCCAAAGTTCTTTACAGTTGACATTTTCTACACATTTGCAAGAACATTCTGAACCAAACATAGGAGAATTGCACTTGTAGCCCTCAAATCTAATTCTTCCCATTTCTCGTTGTCCATACTAGAAATTTTCCCTTTCAATGCCATGTGTAATCTTGATTGTATCAACACATCCTTGACTTATATTTGCCACAAGCCAAAATTAATTCTTCCATCAAATTTCTCTATGTCAAAGTTCACAGCACTTGAAAAACTTGACATTACAACCGTATGTTGAAATAGTGTATGTAGACTGTAAACCGTGCACCAAGTAGAAAAAAAGGTTGGTGTCAATGGACATGCTTAAATATCAAGTCTTTCCGAACCAAAACCTTTCCAAATACACTTCTTTTCAACAACTAAAGATAATTCTCAAATGACAAAGAACAATTCTTTTTTGATGTGGAAGATCAAACAATGTTACAACCACAGAGCATACTAAGAATATAATATTCCACCGAACCTTAAGCTCTTAAATACCACTTGATGAGAAAAATGTCATTTTCTCCTTGAGAACTTTCCAAAAAATAGAGAAATAAAATATATCAAGAACATAATTACAAAACAAGAATTAACGTGGAAAACTCCAAAAATCGGTTAAAAACCACAGCCGTTATCTAAAGATAAATACAGAATAACACTATGTGAAAATTTTTACAATACACAAACTTTTCTCTCAAACACCCCACGACCCGAGTATATCCATACTCTCCAAAGCAAATATCTGATCTACATATCACAATACTTTAAGACAAAAGTACAGAGGAAAGAAGAAAGTCAGATACAAGTTTAAAGCATTTCCAACCAATGCAAATTAAAACAAAAGACTTGGGTCCATATATAGCCTTGGCCTCCTCCTTCCCTTGCAATCCTAGGTTATGTGGGACTTCTTCCAAGATATTTTGTTTCAATCAACTCCAACAATTAGGCTATTGGTAGAACCCTGTCAAACTAGCTGCTGACTTCGGCTTAATTTTCTTATTGGAAAATGTAAGAGGAACTAAGTAGAAATATCAGAAAACCTGTTGATAGATCTAGGTGGTAGAGACCCAAACCATTTCAGGACAACTCTTAGTAGAGTAATCGGGAAAGTTCTACACTTAATAGGGTTAAAAGCTCCAGCCAGGTACATGGATGAGTGAAAAGCATCTAGATGCTCCTACAAGTTTATGATATTATTGTATCCTTAAATACCTATGTGGGGCTTAAACCTCTTTGGGAGTGTACGCTCATGATATAATCAAAGAATGGAATGTTCTCATCATTATTAGGGTTGAACTCAGAATAATTTCTTGGACATGACTGTGGTTCGGTGCCTAATCCTGGTGGTCTTGACTGAAGGCCAAGGATCCACTCTACAATGAGCCTAATGGTTCATGGGCCTCAATTGTGAAGGTTAAGAATCCTCATACTTGACTTAATGATGAGGTCAATTTTCCTCTCGTCTTGACTGGTTACCCACCTCATGCGATTAGTGTAGGTCTTAATCAAGGTTATTTATTCGCGTCACCTGTTACCTTAGGATATGCAAGATCTTGGCATATACGAGTAGATTCTTAGGCATCAAGTTGACCATTGAGGTAGGTGGATTTGGCTATGGTCTTTAGCAGTAGCAAACAGGTTGACCCATCCCGACCCACCATGGGTCAACCTCAAAATGAGGGGAGGCGAGTTGACCTGCTTTGGTAAAATGGTTGGAATAAATAACCCACCCCATTTTTGAATGGGTTGGCAAGTTGGCCGGTTAACCCATCAAACATAAATAATAATAATAATTATAATAATAATAATAATAATTATGAATCAAATTCAAACTAGTAACCACAAAACCATAACACAAAATTTTTTTTTAAAAAAAATACAAAAATTCTACTAAACATTTCTTACTATTAGAATAACAAAAAATCTAGTAAACACTTCTCACTATAGAATCAAAATCTTGTTAAAAGGAAAACAAAAATAATCAAAGAAAATCTTAGAATGATGGAGATCCAGTCAAGCTACTACTATTGTGGGTAATTAGAAGGACAAACAGTATCGCCGATCACTTGTCATGAGAGACGCCACTAGTCTACAGTGCCGCATGCAGGTACCACCATGAGAGCCTCCTCTACCACTGTGAGAGTGAGCCATTGCAACTAAGGAAGAATGAGGGACGAAGGTAGATAGCTCAGTGTTGTGTTGTAGTAGAAAGAACAAAGATGGTAGGATTGGGGTAGAAAGATGGAGGGAGAAGAGTGAGACAACATAAGAGAGGTGCAAAAGGGGAGGGAGAAATGGCTCTGTAAAATGGGAGGAGATTAATAGTGAAAAGTGAAAACCCTAATGTTACTTAACATGGGCTCAATAGATTAAGGTGTTAGAAAACATAAGAGATAAATGCAGCAGAATGAACAAACAAAAATTTTAATCATATGAACACATTGATATAGGATCAAATAACACACATGAAATAATATTTCATGAGTTTGGTATCACCTCGTGTTATTTAAAAAATGTAAACACCTAAAATTTTTAAAAAGATTGTACGAGACATTTACCTCGTGAAGTGATGTCCCGTAGAAATTTGATGTTCGTCTCACGAACACATAGTCACACAATCGCACAACCTTTAGTTCGTCCACATGAACATGATCTGCCAAGGAACTCCTCTTCTTAATCTAAGATCTGTTCCTTGTTGCCCTCTTGAAGAACAAGAATCTTAGATAACTTTTGAATGGGTGGTGGTGTTAGAGAGTTTTTCAACAAAAAGAGAGAACTTTTGTATGCTCAAAGGTTTCTGTCTGCTCATTTTGGCCCTTAGCCTCCTCTCTCTATTTATTGTAATCAATAGTGGCCTTTTCTTTTCTTTTCTCTAGGGTTACACTTTTGCAAAATATGGGGTTGATATCTATGCTATAATCAATTCCTAATTGATTCCCATAATAAACAAATAAACCATTTTTAAATAGAATTATTTCTCAAATGATTCTTATTTTAAATAGGCCAATTAATATATAAGTTATCTCATGTCTTATATTAACCCAAAATTAGAAAAGACTAAAATCCCCTTGACATGAGTTTCTAAAATGTGGACCTTCCATTTTATAGAAACTTTCCTTATGAGGATCCACCTTCACCCTGGACTTGACTTTGGGATATGCTAGCAACCCTGTAATCAAATTGTAAGTCTAATCCAATAATTAAATTCTAATTAACTATTTTAATTAGAATTAATTCATTCTTGGCGAGTACATGTCCTATTGTATGTGACTAACTACGTTCATCTCTAATTTGTAATGAAATTATAGAATCAACCTTTTGATTTTATCAAAAACTTATTTCCGTACCTTAAGTAAAATTTCCAAAATACCCTCGGCTCTCATAAGTCATAGGTAACACCTAGCACAGCATGCCATGACCACCCAAGTAGGGATGAATATATTAATTAGAATATTCTGATAAACCAACAATCATATTTACCATGCACTCAACTCCTTTCATTACAGCATCCCGATCCAGCTAAGGTCATGTATAATGTCAAACCCTATAGCTTAGATCATATGGACTTTCTAGGTTTCTATTCTTTGATCAATAGGACATGAAATAGAAACTCTTTTCATTTAAGTACAAGTATCTTGGCCAAGGATTTCATGATTAAGAATAACCTTATATCCATAAGACCTATCCTTGTTTACTCAAGGTAATGAATTCCTTTTTGACTGTTCACCTATCTCCATACGTAACTAACTATAACCACAAACTACCTAACGCTAATGCGTAACATAAGTATATAAGCAGTAGCAAACTATAGTTACCTATATACAAGATAACCGTGCCACCTCAGGTTAAAGGATTATATGCACTAATATGATCTAGATAATGTTTCATTGACATTAGTAAAATACTATGTAAACATTATCTATACGTCACGTTTCACCCACTTATCACATAAGTGTCAACATATCTGTTTTGACATCTAATGCTATATAGCATGAGACCCACTATTCCATCTTTATTAGTACGTTCTACTAATCATGGAAATAGATAGAGGTGACAATCTTCTGAAATAATAATATATAGTTAATATTCCTATGATAGTGAACTATTTTAAAGATCTTGTACTAGACTACTCTGTCACTCATATTCTCAACTCTTGAGAATGAAGTATCTAACAAGTATCTTATGTACTTATTCTAATAAACATACACAAATTTTGAATAAAAGAATAATAAATTGTCATTAATAGAAATTATTTATACATATATCGGCTCTAAGGCATACAACTAACATAGGGCCCATAGCAATTTTGTTCAAAAAATAAAAAAAGAAAAGATACAACGAGGCGAGTTGACCTGCCCTGACTTGCCTCAACCTAGAGGTTATGCAGGCAAGGTCAAGCGTGTTAAAATTTTTAAACAGGATCAAATATATAACCCAGCCCCCATTTTTGGCTGGTTAACTCGACAGGTCAAATTATGCTAGCCTTTTGATCAAAGACTACTCATTCCTAGCCAGCTCTTCCTGCCGATTGTCTGCTTAGGAACCCGACTCATAGGTGGTAGCATCTTTGACCTCTTTACAATATACTCATTTTTTATAGTACACTCATTTTTTTAGAGACTTAAAGGGCAATCAAAAGAATTATAGTGATCGGGTTAATACGAAAATTTTAAATTTCAATAAATTGCTTATGAACATGATTTATGATAAGATATAATAATATTGTTTAGTTTACATAGTCAACTTTATTTAATGAAAAAAAGAAAAAAAAAACCCAAATTGGCTCTTTTTAATTTTTGCATTGGATAAATTGGTCCTTGTAAGGAAAAAAAAAAATCAATCCGCAATCCTTGCCAATTTCAAAAGTCAGACAAGTTAGTCCTTCCTAAATATTTTTGAAGGATTTATAGGACAGATTAATTCCTAACGATTAGTAAAATAGTTCAAATTGGTCCTAATGAAAACAAAAATAGGACAAATAAGCCTGTCGAAATATTGAGAAGGACTAAATTGTCTTGCATTTTTAATATTTAGGGATCATGAGATGTGTTTTTTTTCTTTGAGAGACCAATTTGTCCAATGTTGTTTTTGATAGGGACTAAATTGGTGGTTTTGTCATGAAAAAAATCACTTAGGGTTGTTTGGTAAAAGGGTAAAATTGGAGGAGAAATTTTCATAGATTAAATTCACGTATTATATATGAATTTTTACTCCTATATCAAACACACCTTTGTTATTGTAGTATTTATTTTTTAAAATTATATCTTAAATAAAAGAATGGGTTAATGTTAATGCATTTTTTAAGAGTTTAAAAGAAAGTAGGTGACATGATATCTTCATAGTGGGTCGTGACACTTGATAAAAAGGCATGCTCTTATTTCATAATTGAAATCACTTGGGAATTCGTCCGAGCATTTTTAATTTTTAAATGACTAATCATGCATTTTTTTTTCTAAAAAATATATGTGATATCAATTTAGTTCTTGAAAATTTTCTAGCTCCAAATTCATCTTCGAAAGTTAATATGAGAATATATTAATCTCTAAAAGATATTGACATCAAATAAATTCCTAAAAATTAAAATATGAGATCATTTTGATTATTGAAAGATACGTAAGATATCTATTTGATTCCCCTTTTCAATAAGGTATGACTTTTCTGAGAATTATTCAATGTCAAATAATTTTCAAAAGAAATAAAGTGATATGATATTTTAACTTTTAGAAACATATTTAGTGTCAAATAACTTTTAGAAACTAATGTAATGTCACATATTAACTATTAGAGACCTATTTGATGTCAAAAAACTCTAATGGACTAAGTTAATATCATATGCAAATAAATGGGAAATTCATGTATATGACTAGAGAATCAATTGGCAATATTACCACTCATCACTATTGTGGATTTATGTGCAAGTGAGTGGGAAATTTATATATATGACTAAAGAATTGAGTGAGTACATTATCATTTACCACCATAATTATCCAAGTCCTTAATTATATGCATATAAGTTCCCCTTTTATTTACATATAAATCTCCAATGTTTATGAACACTTCAAAAAGCTGTGTAAAGATAATATTTCTAAGAGAATAATTACTTCTTGAAGTAAATTGCTCATAGGTATTAGTTTATTGAAAGAGAAATGATAATATAGACTCGAGTTTATGGTAAATTTAAATCTATATTATATCTCATCCATTAAAAATATATTTTAAAATTATAAATATATAAATATTAAAAAATTAATAGTTAAGATGTAATAAATTCGAATTTATATTATCGTTTTTCTTATTAAAATCACACACGGAGGACAAAACCGTACTTCCGTGGCAAGAAAAGGCTAGTTTCGTCAAACAGGGCACGCGAGGGTTTATGAAGGGCTTTAACGCTTGAACAAATCTGGATTCATGTAAACACAGCCCCTTCCATTTCCCCTTTCAGCACCATCCGTGGATGTTTCCAGCACCATAAAACCCCACTCCATTTTCTAAATTTCGGACATTATAATAACAATAATCATAATTATAATATGATATATATATTCTAGGGCATGAAACAACGTTCAATTTCCACAACCCCATTCGTTCCTTCACCGCATTTCCCAGACCAATGTTGAAGCTCATCTCATCCTCCTCCCGCATCCACAACCGCCTCCCCTCGGCGGCGGTTACAGCCCTCCGACCAGCCCCCGAGTCCAACTCGCCGCTGCTCCGAGTGCTGAGTTCACTCGGCGGGTTGGGCTGGAGGAACGGTAATTCGGTTGGACGGTTATTTTTCTGTTCGGGTTCGGGTTCGGGCGACGGGTCGGATCAGGTGGTTGACGCGGAAGTGAAAGCGGCTGAGTCCGGCGCCGACGAGGCACAGTCAAAGGCTTCTTCTGCTATCGTGTCCACTTACCCCAGACCCGAAGATTACCTCACCGTTAGTGTTTCGGATTTTAATCGTTTCTGTCATTGTCTATAGACTTACTTGCCCTTGCTTGATTCAAAGTCGTTCGGCACTTGTTCCTTAAGTAAGATATTAGGTTTGAATATGGTATGTGAAAAGAAAAAAAAAAGAGTAAAATTATTGCATAGGGAGCTTTATACTATAGTTATCCGACTCGGCTCATGACAGTGAAAAAGAATCAATTGCTCAATTGTTTATATTAGTCTTGAACAATTCCAATTTTTTTGGGCTTAATATTGCGTTTAAAGTGAAATAATGTGTATGAAGATTGGGGGTGCGGAAATTGTAATTTGTGGTGAAAATAAGATTATGTTTATGATGCCAGAGTACAAGTAAAAGTGTGTGATGTGATCGATATAGATAGAGTTTATTCTTTATTTCCTTTTTTTGGGGGGGTCTTTTAAGGTATTTCTACCCCGGACACTATTGTGACTAAGAAGCTCTCCCAACAATTGCTGTCTCCAAACTTCCAATCCTTGTCCTCTTCGTGGCAGTGCAACTTGCTTACCATTGCACCCAACCTTGTTGGTATTCTTTGTTTGAGTTTCAACGTGTGGGATGTAGCCAAATCTGCCAGCTCATTATTGTCCGAGCGCAACATTTGTTTCATTATTCTGATATATTTGGGATACATTATGCTGTTCCTACAACCTGGGAATAAAGCGAGGGCTATGCCATGCAGTTTTGAATGTGTTTGTTGTTGTTGTTGTTGTTGTTTTTTCTTTTTAATATGATTCATAAAATAAAATAGTTGGAGCTTATGAATGGTATATCTTTTCTATATTGCTTTATTACCATTTTCCTTGATCGCGAATATTGTAAATATTCTGAATGTATGTGTTTTTCTCCTTTTTTTTGGATCAGGTTTTGGCATTGCCATTGCCACACAGACCACTTTTCCCGGGATTTTATATGCCAATCTATGTTAAGGTATGGTTGGTTATCAAAAATGATGGACAAAATCACTTTCTTCCTTTTCCCCCCTCACTTCAAGCTTCTTGCTGAACCATATCAGAATTGTGAACTCTCATCAGTGCATGCATGTGTCAGTGAACTGATTAAATGTAACTCAAAAAACTTGAGAGTATGGTTGTCTAATGGGTATTTTACTATGCATCCAGGATCCCAAATTGTTGGCAGCTTTACAGGAAAG
The DNA here is from genome assembly GCA_031439585.1 of Pterocarpus macrocarpus. Lineage (NCBI taxonomy): Eukaryota > Viridiplantae > Streptophyta > Magnoliopsida > Fabales > Fabaceae > Pterocarpus > Pterocarpus macrocarpus. The sequence goes on from CM062516.1 coordinate 42,992,583, forward strand.
TCGAGAAAGACAAGCCCCTTATGCTGGTGCTTTCCTCCTTAAGGATGAGCCAGATGCTGATCCCAGCATAGTATCTGGCTCTGAAACAGAAAAAAATGTATATGATTTAAAAGGAAAAGAGTTGTTTAAGCGACTGCATGAAGTTGGGACTCTTGCTCAAGTATGTGATTTTGTTCACAAATTATTAGTTGCTTTATGCCGTCAATAGATAACTTGCATAGCTTTAATAAGCACATCCTATTTTGTCACTAATCCCTTTTTCAATACCAGATTTCAAGTATCCATGGGGATCAGGTGATCCTGATTGGTCATCGGCGTCTACGTATAACAGAGATGGTTAGTATTGAACATATGAAAATTACAGAAAGATTAGTGCTGTCCTCTTCGTATTTATGCTCAAGATATGTTCGCACTTCACACGGATTCTGGTTTCGAATAATCATTTTTATATATGGCTAAAGTATTCTGATGAGCATTTAACACTGAAAAACTGAAAACTTGTGTCTTTTCTGCAGGTTAATGAGGATCCTCTTACTGTAAAAGTTGATCATCTCAAGGTTTGTCTGTATCTATTGTTTCCTCAGCTTACATTTTAATCAGAGTGAAAGGTTTCTTTTGCCTTATTATTCTAATTTTATGGGGTTTTTCTTGGTGCTGCAGGATAAGCCATATAATAAAGATGATGATCTTATAAAGGCCACATCTTTTGAGGTTATATCAACCCTACGGGATGTTCTTAAAACCAGTTCCCTTTGGAGAGATCATGTCCAGACTTACACTAAGGTTTGGACCTTCCTCTGTATGAGTTTACTGGGGGAGAGGGAATTGGAGTTGTCCTTTGTTTATGTGCCTATGTTTGTTTGCATTGGTTAATTTGTAGTTTATCAATTTAGAACTACTTGATTAAATGAATCTCTTCTTTGTGTTGTAACAAACTCTTCAATGAATTGGTGTTTATCACACTGTCTGCTCAAATCTGGAAAATAGTTAATGTCAATCTTTATGGTAATTTTACTGCCAGCGGAACCATAGAGGGAGAAGGAAGAAATATAAAAGGATTAGTGGGGAACAGAAAATGTTAGGTAAAGAGTGGGCAAGTCATTATTATTCTAAATTCCTAAGAGCCACATTTTAGATATCTTGAAAATGGACCTTTTGGTGTCTTTATAACAAGCAACTAATCTAAGTTTGCTGAAGTTTTAGGCTTTACTTTGAACAAGTTTCTGGCAGTTGTCTCAGAATAGTTCCTAGTGGGATTTATGGATTCCTGGGGTTGCTTCTACTTGTTCTTCCACTCAATATATCACCTGATACATCTACTGTTTTGATCTTTTGAGTATTATATTAGTTAATGCAAGAACATAATTTACTCTCAACTTCAAATTCAGTTATTGCACATGACTGCATTTTTGTTGTCCATCAATGAAGTATGAAGTGTTCTTTGGAGCAGTGATGCTTCGTTGTTCGCTTTATGATGCAATATTCTGAACCCAAAGATGTGATAGTTTACAAAAAAATTTCTATTATTGAACAATGGTCAGTGAAATATGCAGCATGTTGGTGATATGGACTTGTTAGACATCATTGCAGTCTGACTTAGGTTTTATATTCATTATTAGCCCTTAGGTTTGCTGCCTAGGAAACTTACATCTTGTTCTTTGATTTAATATGATTTTCTTCAATTTGGTTTGTTTGATCACATTGTAAAAGACTTAAGTTTGTTTCTCATATGGATTGAAATATTGTCAATCTAAGTCTGATATGAAATTTGAGGCGCCTAGGAAACTTAAAGTTTGTTTAATATAATTTTCTTCAATTTGTTATGTTTGATCACATTATAAGACTTAAGTTTGTTTCTTGTATGGATTGAAACATTGTCAATCTAAGTCTGATATGAAATTTGAGCTACATTTTTTTCATGTTGGTTGGAGTAAAATAACAAAACAATCAATTGTGTTTTTTGATGCTAGTTACCTTTTCCTTGGTTTATTATTGTATTTTTCTGTTTCTATTTCAATCAGAAGATTCAGAGGCATCAGTCTTTTTGTTACTATATTACAATTATTAGGGTCAGTCAGCCTGTTCCTTGTAAATACTGAGGAATTACTTAAGTTTCTGAAACAAAATTTATTTATAACAAAAAAGCAGGATTGTGAAACTATATTCTGTTTAACAACCTATAAGCAACTGAATAGACTGTATGGGTCATCTATCATTGTTTTTCCCACTTAGACATAAGTAAGTTTCTCGAAACAATCACGTATAAAATACCTATCCTGCTCTTTTTTATTTTTGAATTTTAATTTTTGAAACATGTAGATATGAATGATGCAGTTAGAAGTACCTTATTTGATGGTTGTTACATGTAATATTGGATCACAGTTCATCGCTTTACTTTTATCTTATTAGCTTGTTATGTTTGACTCTCTTTTTCTTAAATTGTGCAGCATATAGGTGATTTCACTTATCCAAAGCTAGCAGATTTTGGAGCTGCTATATCTGGGGCAAACAAATTGCAATGCCAACAAGTTCTTGAAGAGTTAGATGTGAGTACATCCGGGTCACTGACACTGAGAAACTGTGACTTGATGCAGTGCAGACTATATTTTCCATTTCTCAAAACTATATTAAGTTTTAAATTTTTGGGCTAGACTTTTTAGGCAATGTGATGTTCTTCACTACTAGTCAATTCATATGAAGAAGTGAACACATGTAAAACTCAAATTTTAATATTTGGACGTGTCATTTGTTGTTCTGTTGAACAGGTGTATAAACGATTAAAACTCACACTGGAGTTGGTAAAGAAAGAGATGGAAATCAGCAAGATTCAGGTAATAATTTCTTTTGCTTGCATTTTTGTGTTGCACTCAATTTTTCATCATATATTGAAGCTTTTGTTGATTTTGTCAGGAATCAATTGCAAAAGCAATTGAAGAAAAGATAAGTGGTGAGCAGCGCCGTTACTTGTTAAATGAGCAGCTTAAGGCCATAAAGAAGGTACGAAGCCCTCATATTTTGTTACATCAATGTGCCTCAAATGTTAGACAAGTTTTAATTTCTCTCTTAACAACCAATTTTTTCACATTAAAAAGTTGGTTCATCACATCTTTGGTTTAACTTCTATTATAGCTTGCCGACAAGTCATAGGATAAAGGGGAATGGCACCAACAAGATCAAAGCCCTAGGTTGACACCAAAACTTTCTAAACCACAATATAACAACTTCCGAAAAGATATAGCCATTTGGACTGTGTGACTTCCCAAGATTGAAGTCAATAGTATAACGGATATGTTCAGCATTTTCTCAGTATCTAGATACATATTGCTTGGCTTGATACTTGAAACAAACTGGCCACGAATACCAGAGTGCTAGGTACATAAATTAGTGGCAATGGTTCTAAACACTACTGCAGATAGGGATGGTGTGTAGAGCACAGCTAAGCCAACCAATGGCAAAGAGCTTATTTGTTGTTGCAGTTAAACTCAATTAGTAAGCTTTAACCACACATAGAATTTAGAAAGAAATAATTCAAACAGTACTCCTCACGAGTTAAATTATATGTATGATATGCTTTGCTAATGCTCTAATGTTTGAGTTGGTCTTAATCTATTTTCTTTTGTTTTTGTTTCATGTATTTGCAGGAATTGGGACTGGAGACTGATGACAAAACAGCTCTTACTGGTTTGCCCTGCTCTATAATATCTGTTTGTAAAACAGGACAATAGATTTCTTTTTATAAACTCATTTCCTGCCCCAAGGATTGATCTAGTATGAATGCATACAGGCAAGGCCATTGTAGGACCAACAAATTTGTGATCAAAGTCTCTATGGCTTACAAAATTACTAAAAGATGCTCACTTAACTGGTTTATTTTTATCTCGTCCTATTCTTTATGTGTCTATACCACTATCCTTTAAATCTTTTGAGAGTATAGTGAGTATAGGAATGTTCTTTCTATTGAACTTTTCTTTGTATTCTGGTTGGTCCCTTCTAGTAATCTGATCACATTTGAGTTATATAGCTTCCAGCCATTATTCCATCTAGTATTATGTTGAATGGGTGTATATTCTACTGAAAATTTGTTGCTATCATAGCTTTAATATTACTTTTATTTCAGGTAAATTTAGGGAGAGGATTGAACCAAAGAGAGAAAAATGCCCGCCGCATATTTTACAAGTTATAGATGAAGAACTCACAAAACTGCAGCTGTTGGAGGCTAGTTCTAGCGAATTCAGTGTTACCCGTAACTATTTGGACTGGTTGACTGCACTGCCTTGGGGAGAATACAGGTTTGTGTATATGGAACTTTGTTCTTATTACTGTTGGCTATAGTAACTTAAATTTATATAAGTTTTCAAGGTTACCTCATGTGACATCCCTGTTACCATTTAAGTGGGACAGATGTGTTTGATGGTTTAAATTTGGGACAGCTAAATTCAGGGTTGTAGGATAGTTTTCAGTGAGGTGACAACTGGAGTGCATAAATGTTGTAGTTTCCAGTTGCTTTTGGATTAACTGTGGGTTTTTTTTTTTTTTTTTTTGTGAATACGACTAGCTGGCCATTTTAACCATGAACTATTGTGAATCTCATGTATTTCGATCTGCTATTTTCCAAATCCAGTGATGAGAACTTTGATGTCACTCGGGCGCAAAGGATTCTTGATGAAGACCATTATGGATTAACTGATGTGAAGGAAAGGATATTGGAATTCATAGCTGTTGGAAAATTAAGAGGGACTTCTCAAGGTAGTTATTTTTCATATTTGTAATGTATTGTGAAGATCGATCTTGGTGTCGAGTGTGTGCTGTAATGCCAAATGCTATATTGCTGAGTAGCAATCTGGGTGTTCAATTTCTACCAGACACTATATTGATATCATTTCTTAAAGCAGATGAAATGCTTTCATTACGTAGTCTTAAATCACCATATTTCTTGATGCATGATTCCATATATAGACTATTTTATATTTTATCAAAAAAAAAAGGGGGATATATAGATTATTTTATGGCAGGACATGGTGTAACTGCTGTGGAGTCTGCTATTAGTTATGTTTACTGATACTAATTTTCTTTGAATAAAAATTTAGAAGTTTAATAACTTGGTTGACGGTGTCAGTTTTTGAAATATGATGGCCCATTTATTAGCTATGGTGCTTATCATCTTTGCATGTTCAAAAAGTGACATGGTTCCTGTTCTTTCTCATATATGCAGGGAAAATTATCTGTCTTTCTGGTCCACCAGGAGTGGGCAAAACAAGTATTGGCCGATCAATTGCACGCGCCTTGAACCGTAAGTTCTTCCGATTCTCTGTAGGAGGATTAGCTGATGTGGCTGAAATCAAGGTAGCTATATTCTCTGTCTCCTTGTTAAGGTTGAAGTATATGCCAGTTTTATAGCAACAAATGAGGTCATGTTCTGTATCATTAAATATATTATCTTACAGGGTCATCGTCGAACCTATATTGGTGCTATGCCAGGAAAGATGGTACAATGCCTTAAGAATGTGGGAACAGCAAACCCTCTTGTATTGATTGACGAGATTGACAAAGTAATACATTGGTAGATGGTTCAATTTATTTGAACCGAGTAATGTTGTTTTCCAATTTCCCGTTCTATTATCCGTTAGTATGTTGTTCCCTTGGTCTTAATAAATATAATGCATGATTTTAGTTTTATTTTCTAAATATTCTATAAAAAGATGGTTTTAGTATTCATATTTGTTTTATTCAATTGGCAGTTGGGCAGAGGACATGCTGGTGATCCCGCAAGTGCCTTGTTAGAGCTTTTGGATCCTGAGCAGAACGCCAATTTTCTGGACCATTATCTTGATGTTCCCATTGATCTATCAAAGGTAAATATTTGATACCATGAATGATGAGGTTATACAAGAGTCAGCATTTGTGCATGCTTTTTTGTATTATATGTTCATTTCCATGTTAAAGTGTGTCTTAGATCATGTGTCTAGTGTCAGTTCTTTGGATAGGTAGAGAAGTCTTGAATGATGTACCATTTTTATTTAGTATTCTGAAGGGAAATTTGGCATATTGTGGATGTTTTAACCATGATGACTTATGCACTGGAATCCTCTCTGCAGGTTCTCTTTGTTTGCACTGCAAATGTTGTGGAAATGATACCCAATCCTCTGTTGGATAGGATGGAGGTTGTCGCTATCGCTGGGTATATTACCGATGAGAAAATGCACATTGCAAGAGATTATCTGGAGAAGAGTACACGTGAAGCATGCGGAATAAAGCCTGAACAAGTATTTATCTTTCTCACCCATTTTGTAGTCCCTTTTTCAGCAAAGAATGGGATATTCAAAATCCTAACACGGAGCTATTGCAAGCATGATGATGCCTTTTTCTTTTTTATCGACTGAATATTAACTACAAAAATGAACTTGCTTCAGGTGGAAGTGACTGATGCTGCTCTTCTTGCCTTAGTAGAAAATTATTGTCGAGAAGCTGGTGTCAGGAACCTCCAAAAGCACATAGAGAAAATCTATCGAAAGGTCTGTTGAAGCATTTCCCCCCTTCCTCTTCTTCTTTCAATGAAGACTGCCTTAAAACTCTGCCTATGTTGTGTTTTACTGTAAATCTTTACATAACCGATTCCAAGCCTGGATAAAAGAGGTTGGTAGTGTTAGTCTATTGACAGCCAATGTTATGAGATGGATCAGAGATATGGTAGTGTTAATAGTAGGTTGTTGCCTGCAAGCAACGCGATGTATGACTCAAGCACAATGTCAAATGAGCAAGAGCTCCTGCAACAACATAGCCGGACCCACCTAATAGAACAAGGATTGGTTGTTGTTGTTGAATACTGCCTTAGCTTTTAGTTACTTTGAAATCTGTTCTTTTCATTTTTTTTGGGAGACTGCATTATTTCACTATATCAATTTTAGTAAATGCTTCACTTACCTGTGGCCTAACATGTTCTGTTTCTGGTATGGCAGATAGCACTACAGCTTGTGAGGAAAGGGGAAACAGATGCTACTGTTGCTAGTGTTCAATCTACTGAACCTGAAAAAGGCAAAGTAGATTTTGATGAATCAGATCAAAATACGGTTCAAGAAGAGAACCCCATGTTAGTAGATTGTAGTAACCCTGAACAAGTGAGTGAAACCTCTAAAGAAATTGACAAGTTGCAAACAGATCTACCAGCTGATCAATCTCAATGTCCTGACAATCAATCTACAAATACGGAGGTAGTTTAACTCTGTGGGAACACAATCATAATTCTCTCTTTTATAAAATGGATTTTTTTTTCTTTTTTCCTTTTTTTTTTCTTTTTGGCAATTGATTCCATGAGCACAAAAATAAACGGAGACCTACCAAGTGTTAATAACAAAAGTGTTAGTGAATGATAACTTATGAAGTCCTTTTTCATAATATTACCTTGATGTTATGGTTGTGCCACAAGCATGCATTTTTGTGTTTGCCAGCTCTTCTTTGACCCATGCACATCTTCATGGCCTGGTACAACAGTTTTATACTGGCCAAAGAACAATATGATGGAAAAAGACTTTGTTCTGGAACCTGAATTTTTTCTGCGATCCAACTATCACTACACAAATTTCGTAGTTTGATACGTTGTTTTCTTTCTATGAAACCTGAGAAATTTTTTGTGGTCCAACAGCCAGTCTGTTCGCTTATATGATGTATATGGATCTTGATTTTGGCAGGTTGTGAAAGGAAGTGAGGGAGATAAGGAAATTGAAACAAAGCCAGTCGAGAAAGTCTTGGTTGATAAATCAAATTTAGCTGACTACGTTGGCAAGCCTGTCTTTCATGCTGAGCGCATCTATGATCACACACCAATAGGGGTTGTCATGGGTCTTGCCTGGACCGCAATGGGTGGCTCTACGCTTTATATAGAGACCACACTTGTCGAGGAAGGGGAGGGAAAAGGAGCTCTGAATCTCACTGGTCAATTAGGGGATGTGATGAAAGAAAGTGCTCAGATAGCTCACACAGTTGCTAGAGCAATACTACTGGAGAAAGAACCAGAAAATCATTTCTTCGCGAATTCAAAGTTGCACCTCCATGTTCCTGCAGGGGCTACACCAAAGGACGGGCCTAGTGCTGGATGCACCATGACTACTTCATTGTTGTCCCTTGCTATGAAGAAGCCTGTGAAGAAGGATCTGGCAATGACTGGGGAAGTCACACTTACTGGGAAGATTCTTCCCATTGGCGGGGTATGTTGAGAAGTGCTATCTATTTCAATATTACTGTTCATAATCTTTAGTTGCAGAAACTCCTGGGCATATCTTTTAGCTGTCACTTGTTTTCAAGTTACAAATTTTTTTTGGAGGTTTTATTGTCCATGAGTTGGCTACCTGCTTTCAGTATGTACTCTGCAACTAATATTTTCGGTAACTATAAATAAAAAATACAACCGATACTTAGTTGGTTTAAGTGGTTTGATGCTTGTTCCTCTTATGCACAACTTTGGGTTTGAGTCTTTTAAATAGGAAATATTAGCATTAGAAGAGCTTTACATCTATAGTGCGTTGATTCAATTTGAGTCAAATTAGTTGAAGTTATAAACTTTGAATACTAGTGGTTTATATGTAAAATAAATGAGAAATACAGTCTTCTAGGAACCCTTGCCCAATATTTTGTGCTGTGAATTCTTTATTTGCATTTTCTGCATTTGAGGTTGTCATTCATGCTATGCTTTGAATATCGCAGGTTAAGGAGAAAACCATAGCTGCGAGGAGGAGTGAAGTTAAGACCATTATATTCCCTTCAGCTAACAGGAGAGACTTTGATGAGCTGGCATCTAATGTGAAAGAGGGTCTTGATGTTCATTTTGTTGATGACTACATGCAGATCTTTGATTTGGCTTTTGGTGATGAGAAGTCTCAGCATATAGAGAAGTAAGTTACTATAATGCCCTGTAGGGTCTTGAGATGAAACCTGATTCTTTGTTGGGCTGGTAACCAGCCTGAATTTTGTACTATATTGATTTAGTACCAATGGTTCTTGGACTTCATATTCATCTGTTGGGCACGAGGCGAGGTATCATTTTCTTTTTCAGATTTTGTATCCAAGTGTAATAATATGTATATTTAAATTCGAAGGGATTTTTTTTTTAATTTTTATATTTGCCAAGGCGGGCGGTGTTCATACCCGAAGGAGAATATTTTAATATTTGCAATTATACGAAATTACTGGGGTCTCATTTCTCCATCTTTATCTTTTGGAAATATACATTGTGAGGGGAGAAATGTATATAGCGAAATATTAAATTAAGAAATGTCTAAAGATAATTAGCGTAAAGTTTCATTTATATTTCTTATATTTTATAAAGGCTTCAATTTAATCTTATTTTTTTTTATTTGTGTCTCTAATATTTTTAAAATATTTCAATTACCCCTTTCAGCTTCTAAATTATAAACCAAAAAAGGTTGATGTAAATATTAGGTTATAATATTGGTAATAATGTATTTGTTACTTTTATATGAGATGATATTGTTTATTACATTATTTCTTTTCATTTTTTGGTATAGGATATAAAAAGATTTTTTTCACTAATATAAACCTTTATAATACTCAATTGGACACTTTGCCAGGAAAATTCACACCCAAAGCTTTCCTTTAAGGAATCGAAGGCGAACAATCTTTATTTGTGGTGTTTGGATATAATTAATATTGTAGTTTGGCTTTCACATCTGCTTTTTGTGATTTATCTATCAACAAGGTAAGATTAAAATATTTTAAAAATATTAGAAATATAAATAGAATAAAAAAATTTTGGGGCTGAATTGAAACATTTATAAAATATAAAGGATATAAATGAAATTTTACCCAAATAATTATAATTGGAGAATGAGAATATTAAAATTTTTGTTTTTGGTTTTTAATTTTTAATTAAATAATTAATAAGAAATTATTATTTATGTTTATCTTTAAATATTTAGATAATTAATAAGATGTATTTGTTATTTTATTATTTACTTTTTTCTAAATGCTTAAATGAATAATAATCATAATTTTAAAAAAATTAAAAATTAAATACTTAAATGAAACTTTTTTTTTATGAAATTAATTTCTATACATCAGCAGTGTAAAAAACTTTACACTATTAACTAATAGAAATATAAAAAATGAAAAAATTTTACACTATTAACCAGTAAAATTGCAAAAAAATAATAAATCATGATAGATAGTTATTGTAAATAGTTACCTACTTTCGTTCGGCATTTTCTTATAATTTTATTGACTAACAGTACAAAAAATATTTTATACTATTAATATATAGAAATTATTTTTTTATAATACTAAAAAATATATTCTTGATATTAAAAATAATTAAATGTTGCATTCATTGTTATTTTCAGGTTTATCTTTTTTGTTTTCCCCGATGCAATCATGCTTATCATTTTATTATCGTTTGCTCCTGTTATTATCCTTTGAGATATAAAAATAACACCTTATTGAATCCTTTCTATCTTTATCTTTCGAAACATTCATATGTACATTTCGTTTGTTTTATTTTTTCAAAAAAATATTAAAAGTATAGAAAATTTTAAAATAAATAGATAAGTTTTTTTAGAAAATTCAAAATCCCAATCATTGTTTTTTAAAGTTAAAAAAATAATTTCTGAAAAAAAACTAAAAAAGATTACATCATATAATCAATTACTTTTTTAAAAAAAAAAATGCAACAAACGCTGCCAAAATATTCAGATCGAAGTTAATTTTTTATATATTAAACTTGTTAGTTTAATCATTTTAACAAGAGTAAGACTCTAAATTGGTTATCGAAAGAGTTACGAAATATGAATTTAGTCTTCAAAAGATTTGTGACATAAATTCAGTTATCAAATGATTAATTTTTATTTTATGTTATTTCAAACTGTAGCCTATGTGAAGAAATCACTAACTGGCCCTGATATGTTACATGATGATACGTCATGTTATATGATGATGTAATACATTATTTGTCGAAATGAATTCCAAATTCGTCCTCAAAAGAGTAGCAAAATACTAACTTGATCCTTAGAAGAAATGAAAATTAATCTTTTATGGACTAAATTGATATCCTCCAACTTTTATCAAGACCATTATGATATTAGGACCAAATTGTCTGATTTTGAAAAAATTAAGAACTAATTTGTTTAATTATTTTTATTAGGGACTAATTTGTCTGACATTTTAAAATATTAATAACCAATTTGTCAATTTATTTTTGTTAGAAATTCATTTGTTCGATATAAAAATCGATCGAGACCACTTTGGAGGTTTACTTTTAATTTTAATTTTTCGATGACCAAACTGATGTCACGTCCTTTGATACTCAAATTGATATCCCATAATTCTTTTGAAGACCAATTTGAATCTTCACTCTTATCAAATTTGATATTTTATTTTAAACATTAATCTTTAGAGTTATGTTATATCAACATAATATTTTTTGGATACTGTGCTGACTTACATACCATTCATTATTGGATGGGATGTGGACTCATTCCAAGTGGACTCTACACTTCATCCAATGGTAGATAGAGTGTGATTCAGCATGGTATCCAAAAAATGTTTTGTGCACATAACATTTTTCTAATCTTTATTTATGGTTGGGATTCACTTATTCCAAAAGAAAGTCTTGTTACATTTACTCCATTAAATAACTTTTTATAAATATTGAATTTCATCAATCCAATCATTGAATTCAAAGTTTCCACTAAGTAAATGATTTGATACTTCACCATCTTTAGTTTGACATATATTATATTTTTGAAAATATAAGTAAATATTAACTATTAGATTACATATCTATCAAATGTCCAATTTTTTTAAAATTTGGTATGATTAATCATCAACATAATATCCACAATAAAAAAAAATCATCGACATAATATCACATGATTCGGTTAGATTAATAAAATTATATAATCATGTGATTTTTCTACATAATTATGCGATTTTTAAATAATTTCTAATTTTAATTATTCATATATAATTAATTTAATAGTTATAATTTACTCCTCTTACCTCTTATATAAAAATAATCTTTTTAATTGATACATCTCCTATATGAAAATATTTTAAATAAAACCCAGTTAAACTCAAGTGTACAGGTCATCGGTGTAAAGTTTATTACATAAAGTAATAATTTACAAGTTTAGTAAATAAAATATCAATTAAAATAATCGAGTGAACATGCGTTTTAGTCCCTGAAAGATTCATGTAATATCAATTTAGTTCTTAAAAATTTTTTTATAGCAAATAGGTCACTAAAAATTAAAATGTGATATCATATTAGTCCTTGTAGAAAGTTATTTGATATCAAATAAGTCCTTAAAAATTAAAATATAATATCACTTTAATCCTTTCACAAATTATTTCACAGCAAATCAATCCCTAAAAACTCATTTTTATTGAAAAGGTGGAATCAAATAGTCTTTTAGCTCTTCCTAAAGTTATTTGATATTAAATATATCCTTGAAAACTCATAAATTACCCAAAAAAGAGGACCAAATAGTCTTTCAGAAAGATCAAAATAATGTTATATTTTAACTTTTAATAATCTATTTGATATAAAAAACTTTCAGGGACTAATATGACGTCATATTTGATCGTTTAGGGACCTATTTGATGACAAAAATCGTTTAAAAACTAAATTAATGCCACATGAATATTTCAGAAAATAAAATATATGTTCACTCAAATAAATAAATTTAATTTTGATATATTGTTAATGAAAAAAAAATGTATATTGTTAACTGGTATATATTATCACGTTATTGAAATTTTTTTCTTAAAAATTATTCAAAAGTTACACATATAATAATGTATAATTAGTTTTAATATAAAAATTTATACTAATAATATAGAGTAAACCCTCAAATTAGTTTTTAACAATATTCTCGTGGATATATTAGTCCTTGAAAAAAAATAATTAGTTCTATGATCTTTGACCATTGCAAAAATTGGACACCTTAATCCTTGACGATTGTAAAAATTGGACACATTACTTTATTCTTATGAGTTTTATATATATATATATATATATATATATATATATATATATATAATCAAATGTTTAAACATTTATAGTAAAACTAACGTCTAATATTTTATAACTCTTTCTAAATATTGTTTTCATAAGAAAAAAATGTTTTGTGGCACAAAATTAATGACACAAAAGATAAACGAATATGAACTAGAAGTAGTTGTTACTGATATGGTTTTATTTTACTCCACCCACAATTAGTCATCATAAAAAATGAATAGTCATAATAAGTATTACATCATAAAAATATTATAATAAGTATTCCACACTAAAACTTATTATAATTGAAATATTATTACATTAGGAAAATTATAAAAAATAAAATTTAAAATTAAATATTTCAATAATAATAAGTATTACATATTTTTAAAATTATATTAAGAGAAATTTTGCTATACAATTAATATAAAATATTTTACATTATCATCCAATCTTATATTATTTAATACATAATTTTTAAATTAATAATTATAAAATTAAATATTTTTATTAATATAATACTATATTATTAAATAATTATATAAAAAAATTTATATTAATAATATATTAAAATTAAATCTTATTTTAAATATTTTATTTTTATTATTTTATTTATTAATTACAAGAACTCATCAATCCTTAACAAGAGTCAAAATTTGTTTAGGTTTCAAATTCAATAAGTCGAACGTAAAAGCCAACTAAGCGTACATGCTGCATGCTTTTACCTGTAGACCTTTTAGGTGAGTATCCCCCACTCACTAACTCCCACGTAAGTCCGGCCAGATCCAATATTTTAGTGCTTGAAATAATTATTTAAAAAATCAATTTTAAGAGAATAATTTAATATAAATTTTTTTTATATAATTATTTAATTACATATCAGTATTTATAAAATTTTGAAATATTAGATGTAAAAATTAAATATTTTTATTGATGTGAAAATATATTATTAGACATTTATGTAAAAAAATTTTATACTAATAGTATATTAAAATTAAATTCTAATTTAATATATTATAAATATAAAAATATTTTATACAAAAATCTTATATACAGTGATATATAATTGAAGAATAATATAAAACTCTTTTACCTAATATCAAAGTTAATCTAAAAAAAGATAGTGTTAAATTGATTTCATAAATGTGTTTGAAAAAATTATGAAATTAAAATTATTTCAATAATTAATTGTATATATAACCATTTTTATATATAATCGATTATATGAAAATTAATTTATGTTTAAATGTATTAATTAAAAAGTAATTTTAAAGTAGTGTATTTTATTTAAATTTTTTTAAAAAAATTATTTTCATATGATAAATTATTAAAAAATATAAAATAATTAATCTATATTATATAATATTTGATATTGATAATTAATTTGATAAAAATATTATAATTTTAAAATAATTAATTTCTGTCTATAATTAAAAAAATTTAAATATTGATTATAATTATAATTATAAATTATTTTTTAGTAACTTATTATCATATATAAAAGGTTTTTCTAAAAATATTTTTTTTAATCTAAAATTATGTTTGTGAGGGTGAAGTTTTGAAAAGAAAGAAGAAAAAGAGGAATTTGACGAGAAAAATAGAGACCTAAGAAGGCTGTTTATAGCATGTTCCTAAACATGCACTTATGTTTGCTTTTACACCTTTCAAAACCTAGAGAGAGAAGCAAATAACAGGAACCGTTGATATTTGATGACCTTGGTAAGGTACATAACACGATGCCATGTCACCCTTTGGCCTTTGAGAAGTAAGTGGAGCGAAACCCCAACGCTTTCACAAAACGGGAGCGTGGGTTTCGTGCGGTATGGATAGCGTGTGCGCGTCCCTCACCTCACACCTGCGCGTTGGATTATTTTCGTCGGCGTTTCCTGATGTGAATTCCTCCCATAAACGATATGCGGCGCGTTTAGAGTGGTCACAGTATAATATGAATATTAAATATTTATTTAAAATTAAATTATTAATCTAAAATTATTTATAAATTTAATGATAAAAAATAATAGAATAAGTTTAATATTAAAATATTATAATCGATCAAATTGGTATCGAGTAATCTGTTATCAATATCCAACTTGAAATTCGAAACTCGATATTTGTATATTTTTGTCAATGTGAGACCCAATTCAAAATTTGGAATCTGGTGTCCATATATTAGTATTTATTAATGTAAGGCCTAATTTTAAACTCAAAACTCGAAACTCAACATCAATTAAATAATTAAAAAAATAACTACCTATAACAAGTAAAAAAAAAGATAAATATTTAATATTAATATTTAAATATAAATATTTTATAATTTACTTAAATGATAAACCCCAAGTCACACAAAACGGGGATCCATGGAGATGAACCTTCTTTAAAAAAGAAAATGATTATTCTAAAATATGGGGTGTACATTATAGAGCATAGTATACAAATTCAAGAAAAAAAATAATTTTTTGGTATATTATTAGTATAAAAATTTTTTATATAAATATACTATCAAAATATTGGTTCGAGTAGAAGATATTTGAGTCTCTTAAGTATATGCTTAGTTTGATCCCGGAATATATATATATATAAAGAATGTATCATATAAGAGGAATGGTTTATTATGAGAGTGAGAGGAACAAATCTTGACCATTGGATCTTACGTGAATTGTCAAGATTAAAATATAAAGTCACATGACTTTTTTTAGTGATCATGTGACCTTTAAACAACTTCAAATCTTGACCATCTATATACGGTTATACAATCCAAATTTACTCCTCTCATTCTTATAATAAATCATTCCTTTTATGTGATGCACTCCTTATATATATATATATATATATATATCTCCACTTGTATATATGTCTGAGCATACTCAAGAAAACTAATCTCTTACCTATCAGATAAAAAAAAACTAAAAAAAAAATAATATCTTATCACATTAACAAAAGTACTTGATTCTCATATCTATTATCTCACAAATCTTATAAATATTAGTATATAATTAAATAATAATGTGGTGCATCAAAATTAATCTCATAAATTGTTTATAATATAGAATTTGTTATGTGAGGATCTACCTTATACAATGTCACATTCTTAAATTCTTTATTAACAACAATGATTATATATTTTACTTCTATAAATTCACATTACACTTCAGAGAAGTTTATTTTTATTTTTTAAATGATGACGAGAATTCATATCATAGCAAATAAACAAATCGAATTTGTAACACTATCTCGTGATCTAATTAAAAAGTATGGGTAAATTTATTAAAATATATATTATCTATATTACATTACTTAAATTATTCAACCTTGATTTACTTATTGCTAAAATATTACCAAAAAATAGTAGTTTAAATAATTTAATCATTGAACATATATGTATTATTTTTTCATCTACCTGAATCGTACTTGTATTTTCATTTGGCTGGTTGGTTTGGCTACATCTGAAATCGGTGAGAGCCCCAAAAGTTTTTCTTTCCCCCTCTCATAATAGTTGTCATTCGCAAATTGAGGCCAGCACACTTGGCTATCCTATATGCCTCAAGGAAAGCCGCACCTAGGAGTCTATGGAGTCGATTTTGGCTCCGGGGTCAAAGAAACCCCCCCCCCCCGGGGGGCGAACCAAAAAAAAAAAGAAGGAAAATTCTTTCTTTAAATAATTGAGAGACCTTTAATTAATTGATTGGTGCTTTGAATCGCTGACAGGTACTTTAATGGCTTAATGACACCTCTAACCAGCTTTAAAGACAAATAATCCATTCGAATAATGAATACGTACCTTTGATTACCTTACTTGATACTAAGTCATTATAGAACTCTCTAGCTCGAAATGGCTTAGCTATGTTTCAATTTAGCCTTCGCGCTTATAATATTTGAGACTCTTAACCAACTTTTAACTCAATCAGACTTTCTAATTGGCCAATTGGACTCCTTTAAACTTAGTAGCAACAACACCAATTCTAAGTTCTACATTTGAAGTTCTACTAAACCCTAAACATTAGGAAAAAGTTTTTTAAAGTAAATCTCAATTGCGTTTAACAGGTTTTTTAAAAAATTTATGAAGGAATTGAAAGACTTTTATATGATCTTTCATAACATTTCTTTGTTTAATTTTTTTTATAAATAGTTTAATTTTTTTTTTCAAATCGTAAATTATTGGAATAATTAGATAAAAGGATAAAACTGATTAGTTAACATCTTATTTTCTAAGAACCAAAAAAAAAATCTTATTTTCTTTTTATTATCTTGGCCTCATGTTTTCTTTAATTTCTTCATTTTTCTTTTTCTTTTTATATCTAATCATTCTTTTAGGTACATGCACATGAACTTGTTTAGTGCTTCCGAAATCTAAATAATCCCAGCCAAAATGACGTGTTTACCCTCCTGCAACATAATTTGTATTTTATCCCATTTAATAGAGTGGTGGGTGCGTATCGCGGGACTTTTATGGCACTATGCCATGCAAAAGCGATAGGGTGAGTTTGGAATTGGTGTGTACATTTTTGGGAAAGGGACGAAGAAAAATATAAACAATGGTATAGTGTGGAGGACAATTGGTTAGGGTGGGCACGGTACATGCGGCACGTGAATTGTGAATCTGCCACGTGGCACCCTCACAGTCAACGATTCTATCTGGAGTAAAATTGGTGGGTAAGTTGGTGGTTTGGATTGTTAAGTTGCCAACCAATTTTCTATTAGATTTTTGCCCTCACGCAATGTACTCCTAAATTTGTCAAACTCATGACTCTGCTACAATGGGCACTAAATAAATAGTACAGAAGTAAAGTTATGATCATGGATTGAATTCATTTGATATCTAATAATGATGTTAGAAATTTAATCTTCCATCCGGTTACTCATCTTTTTTTTAAAGAAAAAATTAGATACTTATACTTTTAATATACATAACAATATATAATAAATATTAGTGTAAATTGTACTTACCTCCTCTAAGTTTGAAGAAATTACAATTAACTCCATTCTTCTCCTGGTTTAAAGAAATTACAATTAACTCCATTTTTCCTCCTAAATTGCATCCCACCCCAAACTCATATAACACTTAACAGTGTTGAAGGAATATTTACACAGAATATTCTACTTATCAATGGTAAATTGCTCACATGGTCCAATGAAACTTTTTTAACAGTATTAGATGCGTTAAACATGGAACTCAAAAATATGAGGACAAAGAAGAAATGAACTCACTATATTGAACTTGGAACTCGGAAATATGGGGATAAAGAAGAAGCAAATTCTGTCACGTCAAATTCAGACCTTAGACCTCGGAAACAAGAATACTTAAGTAACACATTGAACTCGAAACTATGAGTTATGGAACTCAGAAAATTGAGGGCACAGAAGAAATGAACTCACTATGTTAAACTTGAAACTCGAAAATTTAGGGGAGCAAAGAAGAAGTGAATTCTGTCATGTTGAACTTGGAATTATGAGTTTTCAAGTTCTGATGTGAGTCCCATAGAATGCACTTTTTTGAAGTTTAACACTTTGCTTTGGTTAAGTAGAATATTCTATTCAAATATTCCTTCAATATTGTTAAATGCTATATAGATTTGGGGCAGGATAAAATTTAAGAAAAAGAATAGTGTTAGTTACAATTTCTTCAAACCTGGAGGGGAATAAGTGTAATTTATCCTAAATGTTAATAATCTATTTAATGTTTATTAGTATCAACAAGGTGTTGATCTAAGTGGAAGATATTCGAGTCTCTTAAGTATAAGATCCTAGTTTTGATCATGAAATTCGTGTATATGAAAAAAAAAATTTCGTTGAAAGGGGCCCATTTAGACACATGACCGTATTCTAAAATATTAGTCTCTTACCTATCAAGTGAAGAGATACTATAAGACATTAATAAAAAAAAAATGTTTACCGATTTGCTTGTCAATGCAGCGGTTATTGAAAAAGTTGGCTAAACAAATATGTTTTTAGTTTTTTTTTTTCAAATGCTATTTGTGTTTCACAATTTGTAGATGATTATTACATATATATGAGATTTTATAAATGTTATAAACTAAAACGTTCATATGTAATATTTTATACAACTTGATCATGTATTGTGCAATGGTCAATTTAAGAATAGTTTAACTTATGTATTAGATTAATATTATTATCATAAGTTTTCTAATTAACCACACTTAAATATAACCGTATAGCTTTGCCCACTTTTAAATTTTGATTGTAAAAAAGTTGGTGGTCCAGCCGTCTAGGCGTATGTGTTATCCAGGTTGTAACTCCGTTGATTTATTAAAAATATTCTTTATACGAGATTACGGGTACATGATTAACACCTAGCCCTTCCAAATAGGTTGGGACCATTTAAATTTTTTTTTTTTTTTGGCGGTGAGGTTGGGACCATTAATTCTTATAGTCCTTCTTAATAATAAATTGAAAAAAGAAAATAGCCAAATATGTAGAATTCTCTGCCCAGGATTGAACATAGCATCTAGAAGGTACGAACTCGGCAAAATTAGAGGGCCAGGTCTGCATCTCGTCAAATGATACTTCAACGCAGGACTAATAATCAGGATGTTTATAATAGGAAGAAACAGTTGAAATTGATAATTATAAATAGAAGGGAATATTAAAGCTGTAAACGAAGAATGCTCCATTATTTTTAGGGAACAAGATGCCGCATACATCTACGGCAATGGCTTAGTCTTAAAGCCATGGTGTGTGGACAAAAACTGCGAATTCTCCCATGCCACTAATGTTGCTTGGATTGTAAATTTTGGAGGGAAAGAGGGGGAGATAAAGATGGGAAATGATCTCATTCTCTAAATAACTATACATTAAATGGAGAAGTCGTTTTCTCAAGAATCAAACCACCAATCATATGGAAAAAAGAGTCATGGTCCAAAGTGGGAAAAAAATGACATCTTAAATAATAATAATAATAATAAACACAATATACCAACTTTTCCTCTTTTACTTTGTTTTCCATTTCATGTGTTCCTTCTTGCTTTCGATCAAAAGGTGTTTTCTTCAACTGAGTATAGTAAATTAAAGTGATCTGTTTCTCCACACACGCTCAAAAGCTAACATGAAGGCTTATTGTCCAATTTATCTAAAAACAATTCTCAAAATTAGATCATTTAAGAATTTCTGTTTCAAATATCATCTTTTAATGTTAAAGGGATATGATAGCATCTCTCAAACGCTAGAACTGATATTGAAAGTCGCTTTCATGTCATTGAAAATATGATATGATTAGTAAAATATTGATCATGTTGCCGATAATTTTTAATATAATCATAATACGGAAATTAATTTTGCATCATTAGTACATAAGTTATAACTTATTTTTGGCCTAAAATATTAATATTATAAGTCTATTGAACTTTAACTAATCTGATTTAAATTGGGTCAAACCATTATGACAGTAAAATTCTCTCAACGTTAACTTTTTTTATTTATAAAGCTAAAACTCGAGATATTACTTAAAAAGAACAATATCAAATCATTTAAACCAATCAAGTCTTATTCAAATTTCAAAGTTATAACTTTATAATCACTTAGAAATTATATGAAGTCTTCCTCATTTGCTAGCATGTAAAGCCTTAAATTAGCCATGAAATAGTAAACGTGGATTACTAACAAGGTATTAGTCTAAATAAAAGGGGCTCATACGGCTTAAAGATACAGTTTTAGATTTGATTTTGGAATTCATGTATATGGAAAAAAAAATATTGTTGGGCAGGATATCTATTTATGCGGCTAACCATATTCTGAGAGATTAGTATCTCACACTAGGAACCAAAAAAAAAGAAGAAGTAAGTGTCGATTAAAATAGTTAATAACAAAAATAACTATTCTAGTCTCTAATAATGTAATCCGTTAATCAAATAAATTCCCTCGTTAACATAAGTAGAGGCTAATTTGACTAAAATAAAATATCAGAGTCTAAAATAGTAATTTTTAGGAAAAATTATATTAACTTTTCTTAGAGTTTATTAAAAATATAATTGTCCCCTTTCTAGATTTTAAAATTACACCTATCTCTCTTATTTCCAAATAATTTTTTAAAATTCACAAATTACCCTTCATAATTAAAAATAAAAACCAAAACCTCATCTTTCCCTCCCCTCGATGGCAGCTGCTACCACCTTATTTCCCATCATCAATTGTGCCCCATTATCATCATCACCGTGATCCTCTTTTCTTCTTCAACTCTTACCCATTCCTCCCTTGCCCTCAATCACCATTCCACCACCCCTTCCTTCCTCCACCCTCCCAATTGGTATGTTCCTCTATCCTAGATCTTCCCAACATGCGCATGATTTACACAAACGGGCTCTTTTTCGCCTGTTGCAGCTTTTGAGGAACAATCCTCTGCTTCACTGCCACACCACGTCGTGACCCATCTCATGCACACACTCATCAAATTCACACATTCTGCACTCACTAGACTTTAATGGCAGATGGTAAATAAGAAAGTGTAAATTGGGATTGAGGCATGAGAGGATGGACTTGTAACAGTTGGAATGATAAGATGGTAATTAGAGGAATGGCAATGAAATAACAAAAGAGGTTATTTTTTCTTTTAATTTATAAAAGATGTCACTGTAACTTATGAACAATAAAGGAGGTAGGTGTAATATTAAAATCTAAGAGGAGACAAGTATACTTTCAATGGATGCCAGTGGAGGTAAATATAATTTTTCCTAAATTTTAAATATCAGAAACTATTTTGATAGACATTTATAATTTTAGAAATTAATTCAAGGCTTTACTCCTTATCAGCTTGCAGTGCCTTGAAAAATTTAAATATGTAATCATTTGTAATTCTTTACAAACTTTTCACTAATATAAAATAGAGATTAAATTTGATACACGGTCACTTTACAAGAATTTTATAATTATTTGATTATATGTTACTATATATAAAATTTATGAGATAATAGATGTGACAATCAAATACTTGTATTAATATATCAATATATAATAAAATACTTATATAAAATATTTATATATTAACAATATATCAAAATTAAATTATATAAAATATTACTGATAGCATTCATAAAAAGAAAATCTTTAATTGTATGCATAAGTTTTCCATTTATAACTCTAACGACGACAGTAGTGATGGTTACTCCAACATGTTTTAATATGCACAATAGGCATTGAAGGGGAAATAGCGCGTATTTTTACTCCTTTCCAATACATTTTTCTCAGAAATAGATAAATAAACAATAATAAATTATAGATACATACATAGCTATCAATAATAATAACAACAGCAACAATTTTTGAAAAAATCTTCAGACATTGATAGAGATCAAGAAGGAAAATTTTTTAAGTCTTAAAAATTTTTATTTTTTAGACAATTATTTTTATTAATTAACTAATATCTTTAGGATAGGATTAGTAAAATAATAATAATAATAATACTTACCAATAATAATAATAATAATAATAATAATAATGATATATTATTATTATTATTATTATTATTAAGTTATATACTTATGTCCAATGATGTTATTACTTCAAGTTGCATCATTTTTTTCTTTCTTTTTTTTTTTTTTTGGGGTAGACAAATTGCATCATATTTCTCTAGACCCTATTTGTCATCAAACACTATTTAGGTTGTTTTATCTACATAAAAGTGAGTCAAGTTGGGTCAAATTTGATAAAGTCTAGACTCAATTTAAGGTCAATAAGAAGTAAGTTTAATTTTTAGATTCGAAGTCAGTGCACTAGAAGTTTATGAGCATCTCAAACTTGATGAGCTGGCTCAAGTAATGTACAAATTCAATTTTCTTTTTTTTTTTTAGGTTTTTTGGGAAAACCTTTTAGGTCTAATAAGATAAAATATCTAGCTATAACTATAAAGTTCAATAATAATAATAATAATAATATTGAACCAGCTCATAAGCTGTTGAACAAATATTAAAAAACTCAAGTTTGACTCATTTAATAAATAAATTTAAATCTTAATTTAAATTTGACTTATGAATCCAATTTATTAAACTATTAACCAATTGAATTGAAAATAACTCATAATTTGTCTTAGCTCATTTTTGGTCCTAGTTTTCCCTTATTTTTAACACACATCCTCCTTACAATAGGAAACAGTTTTTTTGTTTCACAGTTGTATGTATATATCAAAAGCTTTCAATAAGCGATTTTATTATGCATATTATTTTAAATATAAAATTATACTAACATGATATTTAATGATATGTTAAGTTTAGTATTTCAGTTGGAGTGATTGGGTGAATAAATCCCAAATATAAAAAAGAAATATACTAATAGAACAAATCGCCATATAATATCTTCCATGACCACCAACATTTCCTCCATGTTAAATACAACATGTAAATATCTTATCTCGAACAGAAATTTATAAAAATGATTAAAGAAGTTAACTACAATAATGAATATGCAGATTTCACATTAAAAAAAATAATGAATACGACAGATAAAATAAATTAAATATATTAAAATTTATTATGATGTATTTATATAATGAGGTTGAATATATTGACAAGTTGCATGGAATATAAAATTCATTAAAGTGTTATAACAACACGTAATTAGATAGATGGTAAAATTTTCGAATCCTGATATGCATTAAAATCAAACGTCTTACATTAACATATCATACTTACATTTTGTGCATGTCTTAATTGTTTTTTTTTTTTTTTTAAGATCGGATGCATAATTACATTTTGAAATATATATAAGAAATTTTACTAAGATAAAGGGTCTATTTCATATAGAAATATATATTTTTATTAAATGAAGATAAGGGAGGGGGAATGAGAGTCGACCACGAGACAACTCACGTTCAATAAAATATGTAAAAGATAACTACTAAATTATGGACTCAATTGCATTTCATACAAATATTTACAATGAATAGAAATTAAAATTATCATTTAGAATACTTTGTTAAGCTTTTGAATTTAAGAGTGCTGTTATATAAACCCTTCAAAATCTCGGACAGGGTGTCTACATACTCTCACAAAAGTACGATACCACCATTTGTTTTTTTCCCCCACTTCTTCTCTCTATATCTTCCCTTTTCTTTTCTTTTTTTTTTTTGTTTGGGAGAAATTCTTATATATTCTTAGAGCAAATTAAAAATTTAATTTTATATTGTTAATCACTTAACACATCAACTATTATATTAAAAATATAAAAAAAATAGAAAATAATAATGACCCATAAAAATTAATGTATTAAACTATAAATGATTTAGAGTAAAACTTTAGTCTTTCTCTTAGAAGCTCTAGGAATTTCTCATGTCTTGGGGTGTTGTCTACCACCTTCCAGCGGTAAAAAATCATTTATGTAGAAATAATGAAATTCCTTCTTTAAAATTCAAGTTCCCCATGTGAATTGCCCATTTTGCCCATTAAGAAAAAAAATCTGATGCGGCTTGTAGAATTCTCGAATAATAGAAGCAATTTCATCCAGTCGTTTATGTCTATAGTACACTACACCTTGATGCTAGTTGATAAACTCAAGCCAACTTGTACCACTATACCTTTAGCAGCCGAGTACCTGTTGCAAAGTAAAATGTCACAGTGCACAACAGGCAAATGGCATTGCAATAAAAACGGAATTCCTGAAACTTAGAATATTAACATGTCACATTCATATAATTTTTTTTAAAGTGCACATTCATATAATTTCATGCGATAAAATTAAATTATAATTTCTTTTGGAAGGACAAAAGTTGAACCAACTGATCAATGGCTAATAGGGTAATCATATTGTTTCCGACAATTTGAGTTATTCCCAAGTCAGAACATTTCTAATCCTTCGGTGGGTCCGAAAGCCCGACTCTAATTTCCATTCAATGACCATGCGCCATTGACCAAATTCACGGAACTAATAAAGCGGCATTTATGTCATTTCATACAACTGACTCAAATTGTACTTTTTATGGCGTAAAAGGACGAAGGAAACAATATTTTTCTCTTTCTTTAGAACAAAATCTTATTTTCGTTTATGGCTAATTAGCTCATTTTTAATTTAATCATTATTAGTTAATATTTCTCAATTTAATACCTAAAAAAGCCCAAATTTCAAATTTATTTTTTTTCGTTAATATATTATTGAACAACATAATAAATGTAGTTCTGAACACGTGAATTGTTAAATGCAAGTATGTTACGTAAGTTCGTTATATCAAATTTGTATTCAGACAGCGATTCAATTAGAAGTGCAAAACAATTTTAAATCATACACGTGAGTACGCGTGTAGTGATTTTCTTTTTTATTTTCAGAAATTGAAATTTGTCAAGAAAATCCATATTACCAGACAACTTCAACATAGATAATTCTGTCAAATTGTTGAATGAGGGATTGACGGATAAACAAATGTGGAACTTGATTTTGGGGATTTTTCAGAGACTTTATTCAGATATTTTGATTGTCAATGACTAAAACGAGACGAAGGTATCAGCCAATCATTCAAATCAGAAAAGGATTATATATTAAATAAATTAATTTGTAAGGATACATGATTTTTTCCATATTTAATGCCTTCGCCCCTTTGTCGCAGACAGCGGCATCTAAATTTATTTGAATGTAACACATATATCCCGGTGCTGGCGGCAACTGGCTCGTGTCGGTGACGGGCGCATAGGCCACCGGGGATCAGCGGTTGCGGACAAACCGGTGACTGAAATTTCGAATCCAGTGGACGAGGAGGAGAGATGCTAAAGCGACAAGCAAACGTGAATGAGCGTCCCTGACCGCGGGTTTCTATTGGTCCACGTGTGTACACGTCGTTCTATTGGCACTGATGGGTTGCTGTTTCTTGGGGACTTTGTATCTTTCCTTTTAAGAGTTGCTTGATAACTGTCCCGTCGTTTGATCTCTTCCGAATGAAGATCCATTCAACTTTTTCATTCTCACAAGTACAACATTATCCAACACACTTTCCACGCGCTCGCCCCTAACTCATCTCGGGATGTTTCGGCCTTGTGATTCACCTTTTATCCTATTTTCTTCCTCATGCATTATTAATTTATTTTTGTTTAAAATAATGTATAATAAATTTAATTTTGATTTATGTTAATATAAAAAAAAGTTTAATTATTATACAAAAATAGTATAAAAAAATTTTATATTATAATTCAATCAAATATTTATATTTATAAAATTTTTAAAATAATAAATAATTAAATCAAATATTTTTATTGATATGATAATATATAATTAAATATATATATATAAAATTATTTTATAATAATAATACGTATAAATTAAATTCATCTACAAATATTTTACATAAATATTAAAAATATATTTTTATATTATTAAAATTATTTGACTTTCGCACAAATCATCTTAAATATGTCCATGTACTAGTATATAATTGAATAATAATATAAAATTTTTTTATATTGATAATATATCAAAATCAATCTCATATATAATTATAGAAAGGAAAAAAATAAAAAAAATAATTTAAGCTCAAATAAATAAATATTTAATATCTAAAAAAAAATGGATTCACAAGCTCCTTAGTTAAAGATAAAAGTGTTTCATTTTAAACATTTTTTTATTCATGTAAGAAAGTATTTAAAATAATAGAGTCAGAAATTTATACAAGAATTTACGAAAAAAAAAATTCCCCCTCCTATGTTTCAACGAATGTATTTTTTTCTTCCACTAGAAAAATTTCTTTGAGTTTTGAATCTATTGCATTTTTATAATTTTTTTGGCGAAGTATTAATTTTTTGCAAAATTAAAAAAAATAATAAATTAGTCAAACTAATCCAATACTCCCTCCATTTTCACAAAATTAGTTGTTTAAAATCATAAAACAAGGATTAAGAAAACAATTTATAGTATATTTGATCTAACTTTTGAGATAATTACTTTTAAAAAAAGATATTTTAAAAGAATTATTTTTATAGAAATTATTTTTAAAAATTAATTTTTATTTGATTTGAATATGTTAAAAGTAAATTTAAAAGAATAATTTTTATTTTCTCTTTATTTGAATAAAATAAAATAAAATTATTTTTTATTATTGATGTAAGAATAATAGTAAAATTTATTCTCAAATGACTCTCTTAAAAAATCTTTTAAAGTTTCAAAAATAAATTTTAAAAAAATATTTATATATCCAAATATATTAATTATTATATATTTTTATTTTTATACTAATAAAAGATTTTTTAGCTCCCTATACCATACTGTAAATCAAATGGACCTTAATAGTTTCAATTTTTGAAAAAAGTATTGTAAAAAACTAAATTATCCTTTGACTTATTAGATATGTCACATTATATGATTGATCAATAAAAAAAGGTGATGAGTTGGCCTTTTACTTATTGATAGGTCAGATTATATGATTGGACAATGAAAGGGGTGATGAGAAAAAGTGAAATTTTTATAATTAATGATGATATAGGTAAAAATTGATATAAAATAACTAATACTTTATTAAAATTTTGCAATTGCTAATAATTTGTAACAATTTTCATTAAGTGACTATTATGGATCTCAATGCTATCCCTTGCCCCATATTCATATGAATATCCACTTTCACTTTTCAGTAAATTTATGGGTATATGTGGATATTTATAAATTTTTGTTAGAA
Organism: Pterocarpus macrocarpus; assembly: GCA_031439585.1. NCBI lineage: Eukaryota > Viridiplantae > Streptophyta > Magnoliopsida > Fabales > Fabaceae > Pterocarpus > Pterocarpus macrocarpus. The sequence goes on from CM062516.1 coordinate 43,020,176, forward strand.
TGTTAAAATTTTTAAAAATTAAATTAAATATAAAAAATCTGTTATCATAAAATATTAGAATTAAGTATAAATAGTAATCTAATTTTATAATTTAAATTTTAAAAATTTAATATGCTTAAAATAAAAATAAATACATAAAATAAATATAAAATAAATATAATAATCCAATTCCACAATCTAAATTTTAACAACTTAAAATAAAATTAAACACATAATAAGTATAAATAAACCTAATTTCTAAATTTAAATTTTAATCCAATTAATTTAAATAATAATAATATTAATCTAATTAAGTTAATAACTTAAAAGTAAAATAATAAGTTTATATTGAATACCCGCAGATATGAGGATAGTGATCCCATCCCTGTCCTGTTTAACATGTAAGTATTTAAAAATTTCCTTCTCTATTATCTGTAGAGGCAAAATCTTCCCCATTACAAATATTACTTATGAATATTTGTAAGGACGGATTTCTTTTAGATTCCTAGTAGCTATTATTTGAAAATAGATTGAAATGCAATGAGTAGTAGCTTGGTGGGCCCATAACCCACCGGCCTAGCATCAAATTCTGGCTCAAATAAGGGTAGCTTCCCTAATCTTGCCATTGTTAAAAAAAAAAAAAAACATTAAATAACTATCGAGTTAATGTACTAAAAAAAATCAAATAACTGAATTCCTGTCTTTTTGCACAAATTTAATTACATTTTTATTTTAAGATGAATGTTACACTTTTTTTATTTAAAGATTAATTTTACTCTAATGTATTATTAATATAAAATATTTTACATTATGAATTTAACTAATTATATATGTAATTTTTTAATATAATTATTAGAATTTAATTTATATATATTATCAATATAAAATTTTTTTACACAAATATCTAATCATATATTACTATTAAAAAAATATTTAACTCAATTGCTCACTATTTTAAAAGTCATACAAACAAAAGTATTTAATTAGATAATAACGTAAAATTCTTTTATATTGTCAGTATATAATAATTAAATTTTAATTATTATTAGTGTCAAATATTTTTAATAACATAATAATATATAATTAAATGATTATATAAAATTTTTATACTAATAAATATTAAATTAATTTTTTTAATGTATTTTATATTTTTTGACGAGATACTTTATAATTATAATAACATTTTTTTATATATTTATAATTTTTTATGTGATATATATAATTTTACACCATGATATATATATCTAAAAGTCTATTAAACTCTAATTTGATTTGAGCCAAGTTGACCCATTATAGAATAAAATTCTTTTAATACTAATTTTTTTTCATCCACAAGACTCGAATACAAGGCTTATTTAAGAAAAATAAATATCAAACTACTTAAACCAACTCAACATTGATATATCACAATATCAATTTAAAAGAACATCAACTAAGTTCATTGTTAATTAAAAATAAACCATGACACAAATGCAACCGTTGTACGTCAAGATTTCATAAATAACAATAATATTGAGAAAGTTTTGAGAAGGGGTAGCGTTTAGAATGCTCATCATAAAATATGAATATTGAATATTCACTTAAAATTAAATCATTGATCTAAAGTCATTTACAAATCTAATGATAGAGAATGATAGAATAAATTTAATATATTAATACATGATATTAGAATATTATGATCTATCAAATTGATATCAAATAACTTGTTATTAATATCTATCTCAAAAGCGTCTATATATTTTTATCAATGTGAAATCCAACTCAAAACTCGATATTCATCGAATTAAGAATTCGTAACTCGAAATTCAATATTAATTAAATAAATAAAATAAAATAATTATCTATAATAAATAAAAATAAATAAAAAAAATTAATATTTATATTCAAAGGCGTGCATTAAAAGTGACCAAAATATTAATTAGGCCGTTTTAGTGTGTTAAAGATGCGCTTGGAGAAAGTGGGCATTTGGGCGTTGCCACAACCGAGGAGGAGAAAGTTGTCGATCAAGAATTGAAGTCGGGTCATTAAATAAGAGGAAGAGTGCGTTTTGTCTGTGGTGGCGCTTAATCACCGTCCGTGGCATGGTTGAAAATCCCGAATCCGAATCCAATCCAACGGTGACGATCCCAACGTCTCCAAACTCTAACGCGACCGAAACATTCACCTTATCCGTACCGTCCTTCAAAAAAAAAAAATCAAAATCAAAATTAAAAAAAAAACAAAAGCGAAAAGAAAACCCCATCGCTTCGTTCACTCGCTTTCGTAAAATTTAAAAACTCCTCCGTTATATTCACCAGAATCATTTCGCACACTTAATTCAACCCCATAACATAACCCACAAGAAAAAGAAACCACCCCTTTCTCTCTCTCCCTCGCCCCCATGCGTTTCTCCGAAACCCAAAGCTTTTAACTGTTTCTTTTTTTCCTTAATTTCTTCGCAGAGCAGAACCCAGCCTCGCAGAATGTCGTCGCCGGGGTTTAGGGGCGCTGGAGGAGCCTCGGATTTCTTCGCCGGAGCTTCCAGCCGATCCACGACGGCGGCACCACCCAACAAAGTAATCAACACGGCCCCAACTACCGCCACCACCTCCCTCCTCTACCCTTCTCATCCTCTCTACCGAACCCAGCAACAGCTCCCCGCAATCTTCCTCGACCCAACTTCTTCCCAGCGCCAAACACCCACCCTCATCGGTAAACGCAGCCTCGCCGAGTTTCAGTCCCATCAAAACCTTAACCATAGCCACAACAACCTTAACCTCCTCAACAATAACCATAACCTTAGCAACAACCATAACCAATTTCTCTCCAACTTTCTACTTCGCTCTGTGAGGCAGAGGACTCTCTCTCCCATGTCCCCTCTTCCTCCCATGGATTTCTCCATCCCTCCTGAATTCCCAACCTCTTCTTCGGGCTTCCAAACGCAGCGTTTCGGCATGCCTCTCCTCCACCAGCTTCGTCCAAACCCCGTTAACCTCACCAATTCCATCCTCCAAAACACAAACAGATTCCCATACCAAAATCCCAACTTGGCGCAGGTTAACAATAATAGCAGAGGAATCGTCACCGTTGAACAACCAGAGAAGAAGATTATGGACCACCGGCTTCAGGAGTTGGAGAAACAGCTCCTGGAAGATAACGACGACGTTGAAGATGGCGATGCGGTTTCCGTGATCACCAACAGTGAATGGTCAGAGACAATACAGAACCTGATCGATCCCCTGACGGCACAAGCCCAGGCCCAGGCCCAGGCCCAAGCCCAAGCTCAGGCCCAGAAACACCTTTCTTCGTCGCCAACTTCGTCTACGACGTCGTCCAACTCCTCTTCTTGCTCCGTGGCTTCCCCTGCTTCGAGTTGCTCCAAGCAATCGTTAATGGAGGCCGCGACGGCGATATCCGAAGGAAAATTGGAATCTACGTCAGAGATTCTGACCCGATTAGGTCAATCTTCGAACCCGAATGGGAATTCGGATCAGAGGTTCACGGATTGCATGGTTTCGGCGCTCAAATCGCGCATGAACCCGGTTTTGTACCCGCCACCCCTGCCGGAACTCTTCAGTAGGGAGCACGCAGAGTCGACTCAGATGCTCTTCGAGCACTGCCTCTGCTTCAAGGTCGCGTTCATGGCCGCCAACCACGCAATCCTCGAAGCCGCATTCGAGGACGAAACGGAGACAAAGGCCGACGTCAAGTTCTGCGTGGTGGATTTTGAAATCGGCCACGGAAAGCAGCACGCGAGCCTCCTCCACGCGCTCTCCGCGCGTCTCAAGGGAAAGCCGGCGACGGTGAGGCTCGCGGCGGTGGCGGAGAACGGCGGTGACGAGAGGCTCAAGGCGGTGGGGGAATCGCTTGGCCGGCAAGCTGAGATGCTCGGGATTGGGTTCGTGTTTAAGGTCGTGACTCACAACGAGTTGACTCGCGAGTCTCTGGGTTGCGACTCGGACGAGTCACTGGCCGTGAATTTTGCTTTCAAGCTTTATAGGATACCTGATGAGAGCGTCTCCACGGAGAACCCGCGTGACGAGCTTCTGAGGCGCGTGAAGGCACTCGCGCCGCGCGTGGTTACTCTGGTGGAGCAGGAGATGAACACCAATACGGCGCCGTTTGCGGCTCGTGTTGGTGAGTTGTGCTCGTATTACGGCGCTCTGTTTGACTCGGTTGAGTCGACTCTGGCGCGGGACGAGTCGGTGCGAGCCAAGGTGGAGGAGGCGCTGAGTCGGAAAATTGGGAACTCGTTGGCTTGTGAAGGGAGGGATCGCGTGGAACGCTGTGAGCTTTTTGGGAAGTGGCGCGCGCGCATGGGCATGGCCGGGTTCAAGTTGAAACCGGTGAGTCAGAGCGTGACCGAGTCAATAAAGGTGCGACTCGGTCCTGGGAGCCGAGTCACTGTGAAAGAGGAAAACGGTGGCATTTGCTTTGGGTGGATGGGAAGGACTCTCACCGTCGCATCTACTTGGCGTTAACTTCACTCACTTTCTTTTTTATTTTTAATTTTTATTTGAACATTATTATATATCACATTGTTACTATATTTTAAATGTTATTTAGAGAGAATGGAAGGGAAAAAAATGGAATACAGTTGGAATATTGTAGTGTTTGAAGAAAAAGGAGAGGATGATGAGTAAATCCCCTCTCCTTCCCCTTCCTAGCACCACCAAACAGAAGGAAATAAAAAAGTGTTTGGATTTCGAGAAAATTTATGTGACTTTGTTGTAGCATTTATGGTGATTCATTTCTGTACTCTTTGTCGTCATCATCACTTGGGTGTGTGAAAGGAGTTGGTAGCTGTTTGGTAGAGATGAGATAGTTTACTTGTTTGCATTGTAATGGATTGGATTGCCCTCACATTACCAAAGATTGAGGGATCTACTTTATAGGATTCGTTTTGCTTCCTAATTTGTATGGCATTCTTTAGTATAAAATAATGTCATTTGCATAATAATAATACTTTTAGTGGACAATATTTTAAGTATCGATACTTTTTCTGCTCTCTGCTCTTTTAGCTTCTTGTGATTTTATTTGGTCATGTGAGCACTATGTGGATGCTATGTGAGCTATTACATATTAATTTAGAGGTCTACTATTTTGTATTCACTTAATTTAAGAAATGATCTTATTATGATTTATTAGATGTTATATAATAAGTCTTAGGTTCATTGCGGTTGCTTAGCGAAAAGAAAAATACCAAAAAAAAAAAAAAGGAAGAAGATGAAGAACAAGAGATTACTTGTAGATAGCTTGAGGAGAAATTCGGAGTACCAAATGACTATGCTTTTCATCAATTATATAAATACATTTTTATTGAATTATGTGTTAGTAATAAATCCTGTATAAAATACACTTATATAATTGGTCTAGGAGTATAATCACGTAATCCTTTTCTCTAGATTTTTGGAAAGAGGGGGGGGGGGGGGTTTCACGTGCACATGTTGCCGCCTAATAGTGCAACGTTATATTTGTTGCCCAAGATTTCGCTCATGATCACGGCGTTTAAGTGTTGCCGATTCTAGCAAATTGGAGAGATTCATGCAAATTGTCAATGCGTGACGGATGTCGAATTTATTTCTATTCCATGTGCTAATAAATTAATTTTGTCACTCTCCTATCATAAACATGTCTATATTACCAAATATCATTTATCACTCGCCTTCAGTATGCTAAAATTAAAATTGAGGAGAGTGTAGATAAACCATGGGTTCCAAGAAAATATCTTTCACTATTTTCGATGGAAATATGTTGCATATACGTTTGCTGATGTTAAATTTATTAATTAATTTTAAATAAATCAAAATAAATAAGTGACATTCATTATCCTCTATAATTATATTTATAGTTTTTTATTTTTCTCTAATTTTTTAATAAAATTATTCTATTTTAATTTATATAACATATGATGTTACAAATATTTAACAGAATAACGCATACAAATACAATTGTTTTTATCAAATTAAAGTGAGATAAAAAAGATTAGATTGATACAAGCTTTGTAAATTTATGAATTAACTCGAACAAGAATTAAATTTAAAAACTAAATTACAAAGAGTATAACTTCATGAACTCTCATGTTAGTTTATCTATGTCCCAATTCTTTCGCAAATGGTATTTAAGGTGTGTTTGTTTGTGCTTTTTGGGGTAAAAAATTACTTTTTTCATTAAAAAAATCAGTTTTTCATATATTTGGATAATTTTTTAAAAATAATCAGATTTTCAAAAAAATCTGTTTTCAATTTTTTTGGAGAAGCTGAAGAGAGTAACTTCTAAAAAAAATCAGTTTTGAACTTTTTTAGTTATATATAAAGGGTGTGTTTATTTCAATTTTTTAAAAAATGATTTTGATACTTAAATTTTATATATAATTGAAAAAGTTAAAAACTGATTTTTTTTTCAGAAATTACTCTTTTCAGCTTCTCCAAAAAAGCTGAAAATCGATTTTTTTGAGAATCTGATTTTTTTAAAAATTTATTCAAATATATGAAAATTATTTTTTTAATAAAAAAAGTGATTTTTTATTGAAAAAAGCACAAACAAACACATCCAAAATTTAAGTTTCAAAATTACTTTTTTCAAAATCTGAAACAAACGCACCCTTAATCTTAAGGTCAAAGTAGTCAAATAAGATATTCCTCTTATAAGTCATCTATCGAAGGTTTTATGAATCTCTCTTTCATTCAAATACATGAAATTTGCTTTTAATGTATATAGAATGGAAAAAATGTCGAAAGACTCTTTTTTTTCTTAAATGGATTTAATTATGATATACTGACAAAGTAAAATTTTTTTGCATTATCATTTAATCAAATTCTCCTATATATATGACTTTTGAATTAGTAGATATGAGAGTCAAACTTATTTGTTGCTATGACAACTTTTAATTTTCCTATTTTGCAAAGGGTTTATGAAGTCTAAACTTTATCTAATTTTATAATATATCTCTTCTTGCCATGGACCCTATGTTTTTATTTATAATTAAAAGAATCGGTGGTTACAAGAATGCCAACTTTGTTTCTTAAGTTCTTCCCACGTAGGCTATTGGGCAATTGTTTAAGTTGAATTATGCTACTAATGTATCAAGATTTCCAAAGGACTGGTAATCTGTCACTAGTGAAAACTTTTAAAGTTATCTTAATTAAGAATAAATGATTGATAGAGATCTTGTTTAGATAAATAGTTTAGTTAAGACCTTATAAAAAAAAGCTTCTCATAAAAGATTTTGTATGAAAAATAACTTATAAATAAACTATTTCGTATTTTGATATACAGTAAAAGAAGTGTTATTTTAGAGTTTAAGGTACTTATTTCTAGAAAAATATACATGAGAATTTTTGTTAAAGAAATTATATATTTTTATTTTTTAAAAAAATAAAAAATAACTTTTTAAAAAGTGATAAATTATACGATTAATTTAATCCTTACAGTTATAAAGTGGCTTTTAACTACTAAATTTTTTTTAAAAGGAGTTACAAGTAAGACTATTCAAACAACACCTAAATTCATGTGATGTGGCAATTACGGAGTTAGCTACTTAGCTTGCTTAGCTAATGTTCTCTTCATGATAATTAAATGGTCCAGGTTTTATTGGGTATATTAATGATTCAGGTTTAAATCTAAAGATTATCATTAATAGGTGAATCAAAATTAATCTATTAATAGATAATATATAATCAAACAGTAAGTTTTCATTGAAATTAATAATTTGTCTTTAAAATGAAAAGATGTTTCCATTAATGTAAACTTTTTTTGCGTTTTAAAAAAAAAACTGCTTACAGAGCGGTGTATCTTTGGAAAACATATATGCAGCAAAATGCATACACTGGCAAGAGTAAAACAGTAAACTTGAATAACCTAAAAAGGGCAAGGGAACAGATATTCTTATAATGAAAGCTCAAGAAGAAAAAGTGTGAACAAGTAATGCAAATTGCACTGTACATTAATATTAATAGCGAAAGTTAAACGCATTTAATATAGTCATGGAGGCAAAATTGTGGCTCATTCGGGTTAGTGACTAAAAACTAGTAAAGGTTCACTATAATTTTTAAAATTAAGAAATTAATTATTTAATTTTTAAAATGGTAAATTATATGTACTTTAATCCCCTAAAAGGAAACAATTCGAAGATTATAATAACATATGATTTGTAATCTTAAAAATTAAATAATTAATTTTTAAATTTTAGGAACTAAAATAAAATATATTTACAATTTTAAAGATTAAAGTAAACATTTATTCAATTAAAAACCTATTTAGCTTAGTGGATCATTAGTGCGATTATATTGAATTATATTTTATTCTTTGGATATTGCTAATTTGATAAATTATATATTTTTATATTAAAATCAAAATGATAATAACATAGCACCAAGGCAACGGTAGGGAGGGAGGAAAAAACCTATGATGACCAGAGAATGTTGGATTTGATGGCTGAATTGATAATCGCCAACATGTCACCCAAAAGCAGCGGAAGAACCTATCTTTGTCAAAGCAAAAGAAGCAACTATGAATAATGCAGTAAAGTGCAGCCCCCTAAAAAAAAAGAAATAGTGCGGCAAAGTCACAACCATTTAAAGTTGAATCATTATTCACACTGCGACTTTTCAAAGAAAAAAATTGGGTTGGAAAATTGTACCTGTTGATTTATGATGACAAAGAAAGAAAGATAGATACCCTAAATTTATTATTATTACTAACTCAGACAGTCTATCTGTCAGTTTTATAAATTATTGGGGCATACTCTGGTGAAGATGGATTTTTCCATCTTCACGTGAAGATACACGTGGTTGCAACAAATTGGTGACATGTGGTAGAGGTATATTGATCTTGCGTCATACATGATGTATTGTAATAATATCTAATTTTAAGAAAATTTAAAAATATAATTAAATATATTTTAAAAATTAATTATTATCTGTTGTGATATAAAATTATATTGATAATATAAAATAATTTTATATTGTCAGTGTAATCAAAAAATTTTATCAGTGTAATTTTAATTATTATACACTGACAGTATAAAATTACACTGATAATATAAAATAATTTTACACTGTCAGTGTAATCAAAAATTTTTATTAGTGTAATTTCACGTAAAATTATCTTGCAATATAAACTAATTTACACTGTTGTCGATGTAATCAAAAAATTTTATCAGTATAATTTTAATTATCATACACTGACAATGTAAAATTATACTGGCAGTATAAAATAATTTTATACTGTCAGTGTAATCAAAAAATTTTATCAATATATTCAGTATAAAATTATTTTATATTCTTGTATAATTTTAAGTGAAATTATCTTGATAAAATTTTTGATTAACGATATAAAATTATTTATCTTTGCCGGTGTAATTTTACCTTGTCGATGTATAATAATTAAAATTATCTTGATAAAATTTTTAATTACACGATAATATAAAATTATTTTATATTATCGGTATAATTTTATCTTATCGATATATAATAATTAATTTTAAAATATATTTAATTATATTTTAAATTTTCTTAAAATTAGATATTCTTCTAATCATCGTAGGTGATTGGTGCGTCAATCTGTATTCTGCATATCACCAATTTATTGCAACCACATCATATCTTCACGTGAAGATGGAAAACTCCGTCTTCACCAGAGTATGGCCCTAAATTATTAGTATCAGACCCTTCATCAACTGTTGAAAAACTTCACTTTTTCCAAGTCAAACCTTAATCTTATTAGTTGTATGACACTCAGTGTACATTTGGATGGAGTTAATAAAGCTGAGGCAATTTTATGAACTTGATTTTAATTAAATGTGAGTTTAGTATAATATAATTTATATTTCAGATATTTTAAAAGTTAATTTGATAAAATAAGTTTAAATAATATTTGCCAATATCATTTTTATTTGTAAAATTACTAATTTAAAAGGCATATATTACAATGTTAATATTATCCTTTTTTATCCTTTCATTAATTTTTATATATACTTTAATAAAATATATGAATGTTATTATATATATTTTTAAAACTTTTGGATCTAGTATTAATTAAAAATAAAAAATCTACTATAAATAAATAAATTATACATATAAAAATTGTTATTTAAATTAAAAGTATTAATTAATCAAGTTGTAATATTTTATATAATAATCAATAATGTACATAAGGCAATGTAATTATTTTATTTACCAAACAAATAATTTATTATATAGCAATATTTTTTATGAAAAATATATATAGAAACACATTATAAAATAAAATAAAATAACATATAAGAATGGTAAGTTGTGAATGTATTTTAAATTTAACATGCATTTAAGAAATTAGTAAAGAAAATAAAAGTGTACGTAAAATTGTGATAATGGGAAGTTTATATGTTTTAAAAAGAAAATAAAAGTTAACATGATTTTAGTTGACAGAAAACAATAAAAACTTGCTTTTTTGATTTCAAACTAAAATCAAGTTGAGAATTGGCAAATGTGTCCTTTGCCCAACATCATTAGTTGAGCATAGAAGTGAGTTTGGAGGTTCTAAACCCACATAATTTAGAGTGGGCAAACAACCATCCAATCACACCGTAAGTGTGTTTAGTTTGATGTTCAAACTATTCAAAATTTCGTTTGAAGTGTTGAAAGTAGGATAGCTTCTTATTTGGAGCTTGTGAGTTATACTGGCCATAACGATCCTTGTCAATATTATAATAAAATCAAAATAATAATTTATTTTTTTATCCTTACCAATTTTTTTTTTCTCTCCCAACCTTTCCTCCCTCCTTCCTTCGCCCCTCACCACTACACATTGCCCTCGACACCCCCCCCCCCCACCAAAAAAAACACTATCTTCTCTGAGCACCTTCCTACTGCCAATGCTAGGGGAGCACAAGTTACCCAAACACATGTCCTTTAGGCTTCCACCTTTACCTTCTTGTTAGACGCCTTTTGCAGCTGCCCTTCTAACTCATCAATCTTAGTCTTTAGCTCTTGATGTAAGCCACAACATCCAACAACAAAGAAGCCTTTTCCATCCTCGAAACATTGGGCATTACCGCCTCTATGTGGTTCGACGATTTTTCGTAGCCAAGCCTTGGATTCCTCCCTCTCTTCTTGGGTGCTCTCTTCTCTACCATTGGTGCATAGTTCGAGTCTAGATGCTTGGAATCCACATAGGAGGATTGGTGTAGGCACCAAGGGGAGTTGGGGGTGGGGGTGATGGCATTAGCGAAGAGGAAGGGGGCGGCAGTAAGGTGGAGGAAGAGGGGCGGGGTAGAAAAATTATAAAAGTAAGAAGGCAAAATGGGTAAATCACGTAGAAGCATTTATTTTTAAAATTTAGTGTGGATGTCTAGTGGAAGGTATTGTGCATTGCTTAAGGGAGTGCCCTTCCGCCATGAATATTTGGACATGGCTAAAGTTGTTGAGTAATCAAGATTTCTTAACCTTAGATATTAGAACATGGTTCTACACCTATGGGAGAAACAAGCATGCCATATAGTTGCTTAATGGATATGAAGGTGTAGAAACATATTTGTGTTTCAGAATGAAGTGTGGTCGGATGCTAAGGTGAAAAATATTGTCCAAAGATCTTCTACATAGATTGTGCAAGTATTAGGAGGACCTTCTAAGAAGCCTAAAATTCAAAGGTTCGTCAAGCTAGCTTCCCCACCATTAGGTTGCTATAAGTTGCATGTTGATGGGAGTGCTTTAGGCAACCTACGTAGGGATGGGTTTAGCGGACTGATCAAGAGTGATGTAGGCGAGTGAGTGATTGGGTTTTTAGATTTTTCGGACATTACGACCAACATTCATGCAAAGCTGGTTGCTCTTATTAAGCGGTTGAAACTAACATAAGAATAAGGTATTCGCTGATCCCACTCGGCAACTCTGACCCCATGCGCATGGTTTAAAAGAAAATAGAGAAGCAAATTAAAACTTTTACTAACGGATTTTCCTTTGGTAACATGAACATCAAACATATTCTAGCGGGAAGTGTACTTTTCAAATACCAATGGACAATTCATCAATTAAAAAAAAGGATAAATAAAAAATTAATTAATAATTATTTTATTTAAATTATTGACAAATTAGCCGTTAATTATGATTTGACACCATTAGATACGAACATTTACGACGATTTGAGCAACGAATATTTAAATCATTGATAATATTTTATGTCAAAAATTAATTTTTGTTTACCAACGGATAATACCAATGGATATAATTAGTCGGTAAAATCCTCAATTTTAAAATAATTTTTAGTAGTGGAAGTATATAACAATATAGCCCACACATAATCAAGCAAAATGTGATATAAAATTATTTTATTAGAAAACCTTAAAATTCAAGCTACAAAAGAGCTCATTCAATAAGTGTGCCATTGAAAAAATGAAGACAACAACGCATAGCAGAGGAAGAGCGAGGAATTCAAGTGATTTCACTTTATTCAAATTGTCAATATTTTCATAATTGCTAAAAAGTTCACATACAATAATAATTGTTTATGCATTTAAAACACCCTTGAAGTTTGATGCCTTTGATTCCTCTTGGACATAGACACAACCAAGGCACTTGCTCTCACAAAAAAAAAAAAAAATGCCATATGTAAGTAGCAGATTTTGAATAATCTCTTATAATGAAATTTAATGCTAATAAATCATGTAAAAATGCAGCATTCTCATATTCTGAACTACATGTTGATCATTACTCATACGAAAGTTCAATTTTGCATTGAGATTTGTGAAAGAATAAAGAGTAGAATGTTGCAAGAGCTAAAGAGCACAAATGAATCAGTATGATTAAACCTGGAAGAACCACTAAAAAGGGTAATTGAACCTGATGTAATGATTCTCATCCATCGAGATGCTCCCCACCCTCCCTGACGTCATTTGCGGTGACTGCTAGAATGACTTCGTCGAGTCCATCCCCACACCCTCTCTCTTTCCCTCCACCGTCGCCTCCTCCTACGACAGCTCGTACTTCGCCTCCCACTTCCTCCACATCCTCCACCTAATCGTCTAGTTTATGTAGAGAATTACGACGACAATGAAAGCAGAGTTGAGATTCACAACCACGACAAAGAACGTGAAATGCCATCAAGGAGCATGAAGATCGAAGCAGAAACGAGGATCTACATGGTGATGACGAAGATCCGCAGCGGAGGAGTTGGAAGTTGCTTTCGTGGAGTGGGTGTAAGGGGTGAAGAAATGGTTGAAGAAGGTGCCCGCCACGAGGTTAGAAGGGGGAGAGGAAGTAGAGCTTGGTGATAACCAAATGGATGAGTTTGGAAAAAGGATATCTAACAGCTGCTAGGGCTTTTTTTGTTTTGTCGGAGAAAGAATTAGGGTTATATCTATTAAGAATTGAAAATGAAAGAAAAATATGGAGGTTCTCAACCGCCCTATTCTATTTACAAAAAACCATTTTATTACATTAAAATACGGCATTTCTAAAATTGCCTGTGTATGCTACATAACTTGGCGAATTTTTAAGAACCGCCCTAAAAAACATGATTTTTTGTAGTGGATGAAATTTGGCTATGCATGTGTGATTAGTAACCCATATTTTGGTTATGTATGTTATTGATTAGAAATTTGCAGATAAAATTAAAAAAATTTATGTTAAATTGAAATTTGTGATGTTTTATGATATTGTTTTGAATGTATTTGTTGGCTAGAATTAGAAACAAAAAGAAACATATGATTTGACCACCCGAATCAAATAAATCTAGATTTGGTTTGGCTCGATTTTGGTCAATTTTTTTTTAATTTAAATCAAATTAAATAAATCATAATTGATTAGTTTAAATTTATTTTTCACCTAAACCTGAATCAATTACACCCCTAGCTACACACAATGCATTTAGACTAGTACTGCACCATAAAGTTTGGATCTTTTTATTACCTTTCACAGGTCAGCTCCTAGGAGTTGAAGACTTGAAGATATGGATAATGTCATTTCTTTTTATACAATTTTTTTGATCCCACTGAAGTTTAATATTTTTCTTTGATTTTCGTTTCATAGAAGCCAGTTCGTCAGTGATTAAGCAATGGCTAATTTTTTTTCAACATACGGTGATAAATTTCTTCTATTACCAGTTTCATCTTTCTTCCATTCGACTAAAGTTTTAATCCTTTTACATTTATTACTGTTGCTATCCATTCATACCTACTTTCTTATTCTCTTCTCTATTCTAAACTTATTAACTGATTCCTATTTTTCCATTGTCATATTTCATGATTACTAACTGATTCTTATTCAGATCTTATACTCATTAACAATATCGCATTTGCACAAAGGCATTTTTTGTATACTTCTTCAATCGCTATTTCATTCCTTTTTTACTGCTGTGTCACTGTTTGTTCTGTTTGTTGGTGGCTGCCTTTGAATAATGTAAACTTTTAGCTTTTAATTTTTGTTTTCATCTATCCTATTTTGTCACGTTGCGCGATACTTTCTAGGTACGCATTTCTGATTTCTGCCATGGTTATTTTCGTGCGTAGGAATATGGCAACTAGCATTTTCTTCAATGCTATGGGGGTTATTGCTGTCTATTGAGCTATATGTTCATGAAAAACATGAGAAAGTACGTAGATGGCCGTATGCACGAATGTAGACAAAAATGTCTTCGAGGGGAGATTATGTTCATTATACACTTTTGTGTTGAGTTAATAAAAAAGATTGCTTTTAGAAAATGCAGGTTGAAAATCGTCACAAAATAAAATACAACGGAACAATTCAAGGATTAAAGTGTATATGAAAAGTTGAGGGTCTTAGAGGGATGATCAAAGAGAAGTATGAGGTGGCATCTGAGTATGCTTATTAAGATTTCATCTTCTGATACTTATTTGTTTTTTCTGTTGTGAACGTTTAATTCATAGCAGTCTTCATGAAATTATTGCTTAATACTAATGCAGGGTTATTTTGTGGCTCTACCAGTGACAAACTGGAAATGGTACGACGAACGCACTTCTCCTTGAGCCACTCTGTTATGCATCTGAACATTGTTAGAAATAGATGGTCCTAGTATTGCAAATAAACATAACTAGGCTGTTCCTATATCCTTATTATAATCTGGTGGTCATGTTTTGGCAAAATTACACTGGGAACACACTACAGCTTTTTTCTAATAGAAGACTTTTCTCACCATGAACAATTTTCTTCGTCATGACGCAGCTATCATTTTATTTTGTTAGCTTTTATGTTAGTTTTTAAAAGGGACCTTTTAATCTTAGTGAAATTTGCATCTGGATACCTTTTTCTATACATGTTAGAATTATTCCTGATCCTGAGTTATGTGTATTGTTGCTGTATATTGTTGCTATATATTCTTGAATCATTTGATACATGCGTGAGCATCGGCAAAGGCCGGTCTTCTTCATGTAGTAGCATTTCAGCACCAGGCTAGGCAGCGGGCAATATATGGGCTAATTAGGCAAATAGGGCAGTTTGGTATCGTTTAGTGTTCTTATATGCAATTTAATGCTTTTTCTTCGTTATATGTACAAGTTTTTTTTTTTTCCAATTTATTGAAAAAAAATATTTGCAATCACCGTATTAAGGAATATAATTATTATGGGTGTGATTAGAAAAATATAGAACTTATTTAGATTATTTAGATTTGATTGTATAAAAAACTGGATTGTGTAGGTGAAATGTCAAGTGCATCAATGGAGGAGTTTGTAATTGGTAGAAGGTCTTCTTAAAATTGAATTTTACATTTTTTTAAAATATGAAATAATTGGTTGAGTAGTGGAAAGATAGTACAGTTAGTAACAGCAGTATTAATGTTCACTAAATTTCAAATTTTTATTTTAAATTATTTTAATTTTATAAAAAATTTAATATAAATTTATTTAAATTAATTTAATCAACCTTTTGTGATTAAAATGAAACCACATAGAGATTTGAGTAGTGGATCATTTAAGGAGTTAGTGAAAGAAAGAAAATCAAGAGATTGTAAGTTAAATTGTAAAACTAAATTTTTCCTTTTAATTGTTTTTTAATAAATAGAAATTTGAAATGTTTCTTTTGATAATAAATTTAAGAAAATGGTGGGGCTAGAATTGATGTGAAATTGACATATGGTATAAGTTGTCATGTTTTGAGTCTTATTTATTAGTAGTAGAAATTCTAAAACACCAAAAGGTATTTTACAACCATTTATTTAAAATGATTACGAATTTCTAATACACGCACATGCACACGCGCATATTGCGAGAATGAGAAGAGCAAATTTTGACTATTAGATTTTATATAAATAGTTAAGATTAAAACATAAAATTATATGACTTTTTTAAGTGATCATATGACCTTTAAATAGTTTTAAATTTTGATTATTCATGTATGGATATATAACTCAGATTTGCTCCTCTCACTTTCATAATAAATTACCCTTCTCATTTGATATGACATATTGTAAAAAAACCCGCCTCGCAAGTAATAGTCCCGACGGACAAATATGGGGGGAAGGTTTTGCCTCTCGCAGGTAATGGGATGGGGATTTTAAATACCCTCATGTTAAATGTGGCGGAGGCAGGGATCTCTATTCCTATACCCGTGGATTTCTAATATAAAATTATTATATGTATATATTAAATATGTTGGACTAATATTGTGTATTTATTTTTATTTTATATATTTTAAGTTGTTAGAATTTGGATTGTGGAACTAGATTACTATTTGTGGTTATTTTGTATTTATTTTATGTATTTATTTTTATTTTAAGTATTTCAAGTTGTTAAAATTTGGATTGTCTAGTTAGATTATTATTTGTGCTTATTTCAAGTATTTTATGATATTAGAATTTCTTTATTTAATTTAATTTTTTTTAATTTTTAAAATTTTTAACATTATAATTGGTACATATGGATATTCATGGATACTTGTAAATTCATAGGAGAAGTCACAAGCGAGTACTCGTGTGGATATAGGGTAAGGGACGAAGGTAGGTACTTATCCATGGGGCCCATCCCCCACCCCCACTCCATCCCACCCTGTTGACATCAAATTTATTCATATATTATTCATTAATAACAACATTAATTTATTTTAATAGTTTAAAATTTATTTATAAAATTTATATAAAATTATTTTTAAACATGTACTTTATTGAAAATAAACAAATCAAACACATTTTTTAATATCATCTTTTTTTTTTAAACAAAAGCCACGAAACCAAAATAAACATATTTTCTACAATATGAAAAATTAAAAAATGAAAACTATTTTCAAAAAACAAAAAATAAAATGAGAGCAAAAAGCATTTTCTAAGATCAAATAGGCCTTTAATTTTTTTTAAAGAAATATCTTTACAAAATATTTTATTCATGATAAAGAATATTTTTTATGAAAGAGTAAGATTTAAAATATTAATTTTCAAGAGAGAATCATTTTTATTTTGAATGAGTATTAAAAAAATTAATTCACCATAATTATAATGTTAGAGCCATATGAAATTATTCACCTTATTTAGTTATTTTTATTTCTTGTGGAATATTTTTGTTTTATTTGTTATATAAACCAAATCCACCCAATGCTGCTAACATAGTATGATGTGAACTCTTAAGAATTTCAAGAAGAACTTATTTAATTGATACTCTAATTGTCTTCTAATTTTTATGTTGTTGACACTTATTTCATAATTAAAAACTTTTTTTTTTGGGAAGGGAAAGCAAAAAGCCCATAATAGAAAAGAAAACTAAATCACTAATCTAGGGAAGGATACCCTCACAAAGTCATCGCTAAGAACTAATATTGGCAAATGGGCCAGTCCACCCAGTCCCAACCTACTGCGAGTCATTAAACCTTAAGTCGGGTGAGGCGAGTGGGGTCAACTCGCATTAGTAATATCGGTTAAGTATGCCAAGCCACCCTGCTTATGCTCGGGTTGGCGGGTTCACGAGCTTGCCTGACAAAAAAATAAAAAATTCTAAAAAATCTTATTTTAAGTGAATTAATTCATCTATTTTTTTTTGAAAAAAAAAGGAATTTTTGTTGAAACGCAACAAATAACATCCATACAAACTTACAAAAAATTCTCAATTACCTAATTTATGAGTATCCTACTCGAAAAAAACCAAGCCAATCATAAAATACTACTAGGGATGGTAATGGGTCTCCATGGAGGCGGGGACATGCCCCGGCCTCTCGTTGTAACACCTTACCAGACAAAGTACTATGCTTAAGTCATAATAACCTATCTGATAAGAGATTACGTGTAATACTGATTAAATTTCTCTTTCTGTATTAGTACTAAGGTCTCGCATAAGAATACTTGATCTCATAGCAAATTTTTCTGCATGATGGCGGGATAAATACCAATCAATCGGTAAACTGTAAATAACTTAACATAAATAAAAATACAATAAGAACAGAATAACTGCAAACGGCGTCATAGATATGTACATAGATATCTGATTTTAAAGTTTGTCAAAATGAGGCCGCTAATACAAAATGAAACGACCAGTATCTATGAACTGCACCCTAACTGGTCCCCATGGGACATTTCATGTACATTCCTAATATCTACCCATCCAACCATGACCCAAACTGTCAAAAGAAGGTCATTCTGTATATCTATCCCCACTACAGCATGCGCACTATCTAAACAGAGTCCGATGAAAGGAACCCGTTCGCCATGGCGGCGTCAGCTGGAGGATGCCCGGCATCGGGAGCAGAGGATAACGAAGAACTAGCTGTCTCGGACGGATCCTCCTCTGGGGTCGAGGCCGATGACATCGGCTGCGGTGGTGAAGCAGGAGGGGCCATGGGAATTGGAGCTGCTAGTGCGGCTGGTGCTGCGGGCGCTGTTGCTGGTGGTGGTGGAAATGGATGGGCCATATAAAGAGGTATAGCAATGTAGGGGACAGCAGGATCAAAAAGAAGGTGCATAACTGGTACAGCAAAGTCCCTCTGGAAGAAGAAATATAAACGAAACTGGCACCTGCCAGATATATATATATAGAGTCTAGAAAAGGATCGATGTGGATGTGAAGCTCAGGAAACTCAATGAATAGAACCCCGGTCGCCGCGTGCTCCATGGTCTGAGAATGACGCGGAACATACAATAGGGTGAGAAATGAATATTTCTCAGTAGAAAATCCTAACTTCTATACATCTGTCATCGTTGTCATTCCCAGTTATTTCGGCCGTACAACATTTTTCGAATAGTATCATAAAACGATAATATTCATTTTAAATATTTGCTTGTAAAACATACACCGAAACAAATTCAATTTTAATTAACAGATATACTAATGTACTCAACAGTAAACACAGCGGAACAATAGCATGTCATGAATAATAAACAGAGATCTAGAACAATCAATAGAAAAGTATTACACCGTACATATGCATGTGCAATGAGAAGATGCATCTTATTCTTGGAGGCTTTCGCCTGTTATAACTTACTTCCATCCTTGGTCCCCTGGGAGTCATTGGCCATATACTCCTGGGTAATAGTCCGCTTTTCAGGACCGAGCTCGTTCCTATACAGGATGGCCAGGTTTACTTTCCCCGACCTTCCCACTGATCTATTCCCCTTAATTTATTCCGGGGCTGGCCCAAGTGATATGGAATTTCTTGTAATATCATGAAAAGAATGCACATCTAGTTTGTCTCTTGAATATGATGCATTCAAAATATCATAAAGTTTCACAACATATGAACTTCTTACCGAGATTTTGGCGACATAACGGATTAAGTCCGCTTCCCCATGAATAGTGCCAGACAATCAGTACAGTCACACAACTAATAATTTCAGTATAGACCAGCAAATATGTATAAACACTTATAACGTCATTCAACAATTGCAAATCAAGCATTAAGAAGGTTTCAGCTTGTCCTTCCTTGCTCTGCCCGAGTTTGGCATGCTCCAATTTCTATTCAATTCAACTCATTAAATTATCATTTTTGAATGTTATAGCCTTATATGTCTACTTTCTACTCTCTTTAGTTCCCTCTCGTTTTGAGGTGTATAACTTTAGATATAAACATTTTATCTCAGCCTGTCCTGTTCCTAGCCAAAATGGGGTTCCTATGGAATAAAATTCACTAAAAATCGAAAACTAAATGAAATCATGCGAATTTTATATCAAAATGAAGCTAACACAACAAGCTTTAAAATGAGTTAGGTTTCATGTCATTTGCTTAAGTGGATTTTGAGTTATGAGTCTCGAAACATTACCCTACTGGGCTATCCTGTTCCAGACCAGTTTTAATCTAAGCCAACTTCATTGAGGTGCTGGGAACAAATGACAACGAATTAAATTCTGAAATTTTTATGGGATGTTCTCTCATGTCCTAGCTTTCAAACATCTTTAGTTGCACTCAATTTGAGGTTGTACAGGGTGAGATACACCCTTCTCAACCCATGCTGCCCGGGTGACAACCCAGATTTCTAGGTCTAACTTCAAAAATCCATAACTAATTCTATACTAATCCAATGATCTATTATGATATATGTATGGAAAGCCCTGAATGTCTAGTTTCACCTAAAAATGGTCTCGTTAATTTTTAACGGCAGGAGGCAAAGCCGTACACTCCGCCGTACGGACTGCTGAGGGTTTTTGAGTTTTCCAGCCTCCCAACTTTTTCATATCTTCATCCTTCCTCACTTTCAATTCAGGTGTTAACCCCATAAACAGCCCATAACTCAGCTATAATTCATCATAATTATTCAATCAACATATCAAAATTAAGAAATTGGACCACTATCAATCCTTCAAGAATCAAAAAGTCAAGTAAGAATTTAGAACCTCTACCTCTTACTATGAATGATTTTGGTTGAGTTTGTAGCTGGAACTTGAGTGAATCTCAAAGTTGGGTGAGTGGAAAAAAAGAAAAGAGAGAGCTGAAGTGAGTTCTAAGTTACGTAGAAGGGGGTCTGAATCAGAGGAGGAGAGAGTGTTATATAGGCATGAGTGGGAGTTAACTTGGAAGGTTTTGATTGGCCTCAAAACATAAGGCTGAGTTTCAGCCAGCCTTGCTCTCCACGTTGCCCTCTTTGTATGGTAGAATTGCTCTCCACGTCGCCTAAAGTGGGGCTAGTTTCCAGTATATTCTGAAAATGAAGTCGGAACTCGTATTCTTTATAAAATCGGAACTCGTGAACATCCCCATATGAAGTCGGAACTCGGGGACGCGTATCCATTTTATTTGAAACTTGAAAGCAAAGCCTGATGTGAAGCCAAGCACTTAAAGTCGGAAGTCGTGAGTTGTAGGACCTCGATATCGGAACTCGGAAGGTAGAGAAATGAGAGCTCTTGGTATTAAACCCGAGATCGGAACTCGTGAAAATTTGACTCGGACCGGGAGACAAGTTCAAAAATATGATCTCGTGTCCATTTCTGGTCGAGATAAAATCGGACGTCGGAGTGTTATGTCGGAAATCGGAAAATGCAGCCGGCCCTTAAGCCTTGGAAACGAAGTCGGAATTTGAAACTATGACTAAGGTCGGAAGTCGGAATTTACAAGACATACTCGGGAATCGGAAATTTCAACATTAAATGAGATCGGAAGTCAGAAATCGGACGTTACACCCGTCCCTGTTTAGGATTTTGCCCCTCGTCCCCGTCCTCATCCCCGTCGCGAGTCCCGCTGCTCGTTCTCCGCGGGGACTCGGATCCCCGCGAATATCCGAGGGTTTCTATAAGAAAAACTAAAAAAAATCTAAAAAAAGAGAAAAACTTAGAAAAAATACTCTTTAAGTCTAAATAAAACATCCATAATTATGTATATTTCATACCATTATACAACATAATTTAAATTACAAATAAAATACATAATTGCAAATTCGTTATAAGACAAGAAATATCTAAATCACAAAATAAAAATATTTATATTACCAAAACTCAAATATCCAAATTCCAAATAAAAACTTTAACAAATCACTTCACATTTGGGTTAGAAAGAAAGAAGCCATAGTCACATTCTTATAGAGAAGTAGAATGGCAGTGGAGAAAGTGAAGTGAGTTTAGGGTATTTTCATATAGTTATATATATAGAAGGGTGTTTGAGTAATTTTATATTTATGCGGGGATTTCACAGGTCCCTATGGGGCGAGGACCTTGTCCCCCGTCCCTGCCCCCATTAGTTAAATGGGGACATACCCCCATCCCTATCCCCGTCCCCATTCCGGGTAATCCTCACAGGTATCTACTTAAATGGGTTTTTTTGCCATCTCTATACTACACTATCAACAGTATTTAGCATTACGATGTGCCATCAAAAGATATATACTGTAACATCCCCAATTTTGCTGTGTTTGTAACTTTGAGTTTTAAATTAAATAAATAACAGTGTCTAAAATCATTAAGGGATTAAACACATAAAACATTGAAATTAAATTATTTATAGACCATAGATTTTAAATAAAAGTTGGAAGAGAAATTTATTTGCGTGAATGCAGCTAATAAAAATTAAATGGAGAAATAAAATAAGACAATAGCAGATTAAATGACAGTTAAAATCCTATTAGGGATAGAAATATAATAAAATTTTATTCTCAATAAAAATATTCGGAACATATTAGAATTTGTTTTGGAACCTTTTAAAGCTTCAGGAACTATTTAATTTAAGGATTCCGAGTACTATAGAGTACTTGTGTCATGTCACAAAGTACCCGTGAGTGACATAAAGTAATAACTATCAATTCCAACCTTTTTATCAAAGACTTGGATCAAGTTACAAGTCTTGTCCTTAATCCAAAGGCTAAAATTCAATTACCCATCAGCACTACTACCACTTATAACCACCAAACACTTTCTAAATGCAACTAAAAACACTCAAACACTCATCTTCTCCTTCCCTCACCCACGAGTTCTCTCTTTCTCTCTCTCTCTCTCTCTCTCTCTCTCCCCCCTTCAAACCCTCTCCATTCTTTGTTCCTTCAACCCCACAAACCTGACAAATCTCTCTCAAAACCCCCAAACTCTCTTCTTCCTCTTCTTGTTTCCTCTCCTTCCCTTCCATTTTAGGGCAAATCCCCTCCCTTTTTCTCGCTCAAGGCTGTAGCTGTCTCACTTGGAGGAGGGAAGATATTTTTCTCTTGGTTTGTGGATCTTGAAGGGTGTAGCTTGAAATAATCAAGCGGTTCTTCAAGCTTGGGAGTTGAGGTAGGGACTTCTACTCTCTTCTTGTAATGATTCTTGAGAAATAAGTGTTCTATCAATAAGGGTTACTATTCTAGGGTTAGTGATATGTTTAGAGCTTAGATTTATTTTATGTTAGCTTGGGTGAGCGTTTTAATATGGTTTTTGTGAGGTGAAACCCTTTGGAGAGCAATTATTTGAGTTATGTCATAAACTAGATAGAATAGGATTATTTGGGGTTAAGACTTGAATCCCCAAGATTTAATGTGAGGTTGAGGTTTTTATTAGTTTAAATAACTTAGTTGACCCTAAACATATGTGTGATTATGGATATAAACTTGTTAGAATCCTTATCTTAGGTTTGTAACAAAAAGGGGTAATTAAAATCATATACTAGCAACTTAGAAAAGTGAAAAATTAATTATCTTGCCAATGGAAGCAATGAAAACTGATTTTAGCTCTTAAAGTACATGTTGTATAATGTCTAAAACTGCCTTTGAGTAGTTAGTTTGAAGGAGAAATAACTAGAAATAATTTTAGACATAAACTAGTTTCGTCAAGCCACTAGAAGGGTGAATTTCGGTTCCTATCCCTCAATGGATAGCAAAACTGATTTTAGACTTGATTATTTGAGTAATATTTATTAGAACTGTCCTTGTATGGTTAAAATTGATTTAAGGTGAATTATGGAAGGATTGGGAGTTAACTAGTCAGGTTTTCTAGTTACTAGAGTTATTTTTGGCCATATACTTCAAGGTTAACCAAAATCATGTTTAATTGAATATTTAAAGTTATTATAATGAATTTAAGTGCCTTGGACCACATATAATCATGTGAGGTAAGTTGAAGAAAGTTTGGAGTGGGTTTAAGATGTGAATAGTAAGAAAAAGTGTGTTACTAAGATTAGGCCTAAAAGGGTATTAGACTATTTCTTTACTATGGATTAGAAGGCTTAGAGTCTAAACTTAATTGTGAGTAAAATCATTAACAAGTTGTTATGTTATGTTGAAATAACAAGTTGAAATATCATCCTTTAAACAAAAGCTCAAATCTTGAGACCAAGAGTTCTTGAGGAAAAAGTGTTGTTACATATCTATTTGAATGAGAAGTGAATATGTTGGTGGTAAACCACTTGGAATGGAATTATTGAATGGTTGTTTGTGGCCAATGAGGCAAAAGATTGAAAATCAAGCTATGTCTTCTACTCTTGACTCTTGGGATTTTTGATGATTTTACCTTAGTTGCTTCATTTATGCCTTATGATGATGATGATGATTGTATTTATGGTAATCGATGCATTGGAATTATGAAATGATGAGTTGTTATTGATATTATGATTATAACTGGGAAATTGCTAGCTAGTTATTGGTGTTTTTCAATTTTTGGATAGCTCCTGGTACAGCTGTTATGTTGCCGGATTTTTGTCAAACTTCTTAATTTCTATGAATTAGTAGCCTTTACAAGCTTGCATTATGTAATTGTATAAAACCCGTGAATCAAAATAGATGTTTGGAATTAATCCAAAACTATAAAAGTTATGGTGATTAATTAGAGAATTTATATATGGTTAATTACTTTATTTAAAGTTAGGGAATTTATACTGGACCACCTTGCTTGAATCAAGGAATTTATACGTGATAAAACTTATGGTAATTAATCAGAGAATTTATATTTGATTAATTACTTTATTTAATATCAGGGAATTTATACCTAACAATGTTGCTTGGATCAGGAAATTTATACTTGATAAGACTTATGGTAATTAATCAGAGAACTTATGTCCAGTTAATTACTTTATTTAAGGTCAAGGAATTTATATCTGACATAAGATAAGATAATCGGGTATGATCCTTTGGTAAAGGAAGGTGACCCACCAAGATACCCTTCTACCTTAGAGGCACGCGACCAAGATGGATCCCTCC
Source organism: Pterocarpus macrocarpus (assembly GCA_031439585.1). NCBI lineage: Eukaryota > Viridiplantae > Streptophyta > Magnoliopsida > Fabales > Fabaceae > Pterocarpus > Pterocarpus macrocarpus. Next base: position 43,045,130 of record CM062516.1, read on the forward strand.
AAGTGTAAGAGGCATGAGATCCCCTTGTCAGCTAGAATCTAATTTAGATAGTATTGTGTGACGACGGTCATGAAGTAAGCTCACATCCTAGGACATTCTATCTAAGGGCACGTAATAATAATAAGAAGAGCATGCATGTGCTAAGAGAAAGGTCTTAATGGCAAAGGAACAAAGAACATAAGCATCCATCATGAAACTTGCATGGCATTCATTGCATGATGATAATGAAGTAATGATTTAATGTGTTGTCAATGCTATTATGTTTTAGTGTCTTAACTTAAGTGATTAAATAAAATGAACCCACTTTAGAGTTATGTTTTAAAAAGTTATTAAAATAAACCTTTATTCTGTTTATACCTGCTCACTGATTTTATTAAATAAACCAAAGTAGCTGATGTGAAACCCTACCAGATATAATATTATGCTTAAGTCATAATATTATACTCGGCAGTTTATTACACATGAATAACTCTTATGTTATTTTATCTAATTTCTTTAGTTTAATAGAGCAAATTTTAAATTGAAATGCGGATTATTGACTTGGCATTATTTTACTTAGGTGATATATATATATATATATATATATATATATATATATATATATATATATATATATATATATATATATATATATATATATATATATATATATATCGTATAGGCGTGGTGCAATAAAAGAAAATCAAATAAATATTCGGGTAGAAATAAACATCACTGCATCATATATATATATACACACACACAAAACATGATTTCATACGTTCATGTACATACATTAGTAGTGGGTACAAAGGTTGGACCGTCGGACAAAATAATCCGATCCGTGCTCATGAGATACATCCCTACGGGGTCCTCAAGAACATTGTGTCTAATATCACTGCCTGAGATATCAAAAGAAACTATGTCTTTGGCCCAAAGTCAAAAAGTGCCAAAAGAGAGCCACACTATACAACTGTAGTCAACTAGCTGGAACCTCCTCTAAATGGATTCCAAGGAAAGGAACCTATTTGCCATGTCGAAGTTAGTTGGAACATAGCCATCACCGGGGGCGAAGGACAAGGAGGAGGATGAGGCTGCTTCCTCTGAGGGGTCACTCTCATAGGAGAGGGAAGGAACTAGTAGGTGTGGTAAGGCTGATGGTGTTGGTGGTGCTGTTGGTGGTGTGGCTAGATAGGCCATGTGTAAAGGGATAACTAAGAAAGGAGATGCAAAGTCAAACAAGGGGCTAAAAAGAGGAGCTGCAAAGTCATGGTGGAAAAATAGGTACAGGCGAACATGGTAGGTGGTGGTAATATACAGGGAATCTATCACAGGGTCAAAGTGTAACTGCAACTTTGGTAGCTCAGCGAAGATCATGACTGTCGCTGCCATGTCCATAGTTTGAGAATGACACAGACATACACAATAGAATGAGAATTTTGGAAAATTGTCAGTAGGATTCTCATAACTATTCTACATCGACATCCCAATTCAATTTTTGTTTAATTATAAAAAGGTGAAAAATAGACTAAATGTTTCCATTTATTAGTATTTGAGAAAAATAGTTCGAAGGAAGATTCCATTTTACTTTAAGGAGTAAAAGACAATGTCATAAGAATAAATATCATAAGAAATGTCATAAGAAAAATACGTAATGCAATTCAATAATAACAATGATGCAGAATAAGATGTGTAGTGCAGTTAAGTCATAATCAATCACTTAAGCCACACAAATGCATAAATGTATTAAAATAGAATGAACTTCATTCTCAACATTTCTTAAACTTGTACTTCATTAGTTTTCCATACTTGGTCCCCTAGGTTAGGCCATATCACTCCTGGGTAATAGTTGGCTTTTTAGGATTGAGCTCGTTCCAATATAAGATAGTCAGGCTTACTTTCCTTGACTCTCCCATTGATCTATTCCCCTTAACTTTATTCCGAAGCTAGCCCAAGTAAATGGAATTCATATGGTTCTTATGGGTATATAATCATGACTAAATCATTTTCGACAACATATATATTCACATGCATAACACATTATGTGAATAAGTTTTGCCAGAATTTCGGTAGCATAATAAATCAGATCTGCTTCCCCGTGAATAGTGCCATTTTGATCAGACAGTCATCCAGGGCAACAGAACCAATATAACACATTAACTTTTCAACATCAATATAGAGTTGCATTATTCAAACTTTAATTAAAGCTCATGCACACTTTAAGAGGCCTAAGCACTTTATTTGGCACTTATACTCAACTCACTCAATTATACCCTGTCTTATAATTTATGCCACAATTTCTATTTAACTTGTTTAAATATGAATTTTTGATATGTTGAAGCCTTGTTTGTCTAATTTTTATTCTCTTTCGTTCCATTAAGTTTTGATAAGTATCGCTTAAGTTATTGAGGTTTAACCTAAGTTTGCCTTGCTATTAGCCAAAATTAGGTACTAACAAGTAAAAATTCACTAAAAATAGAAATCTTATTGGATTTATTTGAAACCTATGTAGTTTTAAAGCTAACTAAATCAGATTTTATTTCCAATAAGTTTCGTTTTCATTTGAGTGGGTAGAGCTCAAGTTATAAGCTCTTAAAGTTGGCTAAAATGGTTTGCCTTGTTTCAGTTTAGTTAGGACATAGGGTAATTTTGGTAAATTACTGGAAAAAATAGGGAAAGAATTTAACCCTTAAATTTTTATGGCATATTACTCTATGTGTTAGATTTCTAACAAAAGTTGTTGTACTCTATTTAGAGTTATGTAGAGTAAGTTATGCCCTTCATATTCATGTCTAGTCAGGACCAAAGACAAAATTCTAAGGTCTATTCCAAAAATTTATATCTCACTTAATACTATTTTAATGGCCTTATAATTTGTATGGTTGGAAAGTCTAGATGTCTAGTTTTATCTAAAATTGGTTCATCAAATTCTAATGACTGTAGGTGAAGTCATACATTTCACAATACAGACACATCTAGGATTTTCAATCTAAACAATTCTGTTTTGCTACTTTTTAGCTTTTCACTCAATTCCCCACCCAAACCCAACATATACATGTTAATCCAGCCACAAGGGTTTATATAAACATAGTATAACATCAAGTAAATTAGTGGAAAATAAAATTCCAATCGACCACCAAATCACAAATAGCAAGAAAAAACTATGAATCCTACCTCAAATTGATATAGAAACTAGCTAGACTCAAGTTTTTGGTAAAGGAAGTGGGTGGAGCTTGAAGAGGGCAGGAAGATGAAGTGATATAGGAGAAGAGAAAGAAGGGTGGTCAGCTGAAGGAGGGGGTCGAAAATGAGGGGAGTTAGGAGGAATTTTTTCAAGTTTATAACATGGTGATAATGACATCAAGACATGTGATTGATGCATGCATGGGTGGTCAAAAGTTTAGCCAAGTCTTCCCCCTTTTATTGGGCTGCATGTGGCGCCATCTTGAGAGGTGGAGGTGGCTAAATCTTAGCCACCCAATTTAGGTTTTTATGGTATATAATTCTACTGATTCGATTTTTGCAGTATAAAATACTGAATTTCATCCGATTTCCCTCAAATTTGCAAAATATTGCTAGTATTCTTCTCATATTTCCTACATGATTATTCCAATTTCTCCTAACCCAAATCTCTATATAATTATTCTTAAATATCTATTAAAATCGAATAAATAGATTAACAACGTAAATTAAACATATTGCGATTCATGACATTATAGCTGAGGCGATGACAACATCTGTTGTATGCTTAGTTAGGAGTCTTTACTGAGAAATACTTTATTTCTCATCCCTGTGTAATCCTATGTCGTCCTCAGATACAGCAGATGGTGACCACGATAATCTTCTTAGAGCTACTTGAGTAAACCTAGCACTGTGATTATGTCTTGGACTCACTAGTGTTAGTAGCCCGCAGCAGCTTTAGACTTCCTTTGGCGGCTCGTTTAGCGTATAATAGAAACTCTTATACTAGTTTACTTTCTTTTGGGATGGCCATATATATATTTTGTTTAGCTTGGTTTAGTGCCTTGCTAATTTGACTTGTTTGGGCACCTTTGAGATACAGATATGTACATATGTATGCCCTATACTTATGTATCTAATGATATGAATTTATTAGTTATCTATGTAAACTAGATTGTCTCTTTATCTTACACTACGCCAAAATTAACCTATAGTGGCAATTATTTAGTGGCCATATAGTTTTTGTTAGTAATTTCCTCTACAAATTAAAGCTTTTATGGCCAATACATATTAGCCAGTAATCATATTAGCCAGTAATAACTTATTATACAATGGCCATTATTATTAATTGCCATTAAAACTAAAATTAATCACCTGCTGAAACTCTCCTTGCCAAGAAATTCTATGGGCTCTCATTTCCCTCATTTTTTTCTTTTCACAATTTTTTACTCTCTATTTTTGCACACACATATACTCGCACAAGAAGAACCTCTCGCTTAGGGCACCTCTCCTCTGTGAAAATTTCATCAACGACGACGCAACCTCTACCTTCGCCATGTTCCTTCGTGACCATCATTGCTCAGCGATGACGCAACCCCTGCCTCCATTGCATTTGTCCGTGAGCTATCCTTATCCCTTTCTGATTTCCTATCATTTTCTTCATCCGAATCATGACGTGCTCCATCACTTTCAACTCTGTGCCTCCTTTCTGATTTCCAATGTAGCTCCCTGTCATCTTCTTCATCTTGTCATGCTTCATCCTATTCCCAAGTCGCGCAGCCAGAGCTTCAACGACTCGAGCTTGAAACTCCTATTTCTTTCTCACAACAACTTTTCTGGCAAGATTCTAGCTAGATTCCATTGAAAGTAAATCCTCCATCTTTGTTTTTTAATTTAAATTATTTTCATCTTCAAGAAATAAAGAACTTTGGTGTTTGGAATATTAGCATGTTTTTCTTTCCTGGATTTTACTTTGTGCCTTGTTTTAAAACCTCGTAGTTTATCTTTCTCTTTTAATGCATCCTTGTGTATCTTGTACTGATTGTTGTTATGTGTATACAGTTGATTGATTGTTAACTTAATTTGAAGGATACTTAATGAACTCTCATATTACCAGCACTCAACTTGTTCGATGAAATGGTTGAACCATTTGGTAAAGCCAACATTGGTCTACATGCTTATCCCTTGGATGGCTGATTATGTAATTTACATTTTTCTTGCCATAGTAACTCTGTGTTTTGGGCTTGCTTTTAGTTTTATTGAAGGTGCTTATAGCAAAGTGATATTGTAAGTTTGTCTGTGAGCTAATGCTTGGGTGTAGCTTGCTGATTTTTCTTTTCAAGCAAGGAAAATAACAATGACGCTCACTGAGATTCTTCTGTTAACAGGATCTCTTGTCCTCTTATCTTCTTATATCATTCTTCTCAATAAAATTCTTCTTTGATCCCTTCCCCCCTCCCCCCAAAAAAAAGAGGGCTCACTGATATAATCAAATTCTATGTCACCGTTTTCATTGTTCTTTTCATTTTGTTTGAAGGATTTGTTGGTATGTGATTTAGCATGATGTCTTTAGCTAGTATTTCAATTTTCTCCAATAAGTTTATCCATATTAGCAATTTCAATTATTCACTAACAGAGGTCACACATCTTTCGAAAATAAGCATGATTTTGCAGAACATTTGAATTATGCAGATATTATTAATTGCTATGAGCAAAAGCAAGTTGTTTCTATAATTTAATACACCCTGGAAAGTTCCTTCATGTGAATCTTGAACCAACCAAACCATCCCTTAATTTTTAGTGCTTTTAAGTGCTATTGTTTTCTATGTAATTTGTTATATGCTTAAAAGTTGTTGGTGTGTACTGAACTTTTATTTTTTGAAAATATCTCAAATTCACTTGTAAGCAGGCATAGATGCACCATCAAATGTCACCTTTATAAGGGCTCCATCAAATGCTCTATTGAAAGTTGATGTTCCTCTTGTATTCAGAGGAGAGGACGTATTGCCTCGAATGAAGAAAGGTTAGCATACATGGAATGTCTTTTAAAGTCATGTTTTAGTTTTTGTTGAGTAAATTTATGATATTAACTCATTGCATGACTACCTTGTCTACATTTTATGCAATGTCTAGTCTTAGAATTTTTTTTTTTTTTTTTGTAAATATTCTGTTTGATTCTTATCTCACTTGTCTTTATCTTTTGGGTGGAAGAAAGAGACAGGTCCATATAGGTTGAATTTAGTGTCATGGGGTTTATGCTAGGTGGTAAATACAATGGATTTTATGTGAAAATTTCATGTTCTAATTTCTATTGCTTGACTAGAGCATTGGTTTGTCTATAGAATTTGTCAATAGCATATCTAAAATTAACATGAGTGTAACACCATCCCTTGCACAATACTATGCTTAAGTCATAGCACCATATTTAAGAGTTGTTACTGTTACCTGAATGGACCTTGTCTGACAGCAATCTCTAGCCGTCTTCAATATCTCTTGAACTATCTGGAGATAATACGAAAATAAACATAGGAGTGAGTGTAACATCCCCAATTTTTGTCTAAGCTAATTAGCTCGGTGTCTCCGGCTAATTAGAGGGGTTAACGATTAATTAAGAATTAATCGGCTAATCTCGATGAGCAAGAGCTTAGTGAATTGAGTCAAGTCAATAATTGAAACATAATACATTAAAAGTTACAATTAAAAGCCTAATTGCCCAATCCTTATTAATCCATGATTTAGAACATAAAATCAAGGTGATCTAATCTAATTAAGTAAGAGCATATAAGTATCACATCTTACTCACATTAACCCTCACCTCTTCTTTACATAATTAATGAGGAAAATCCTTCTCAATTAAAATGTGCTAATGTGTAATATAAACCAATTGAATTAATTAGCATTTAGATAATTATAACAATTATAAAGATGTAGAAACTTCCCTTTAATTATGGTTTGAAAGTTTGGTCAAAGCAAGAGCCATATCCAACCATCCATTTACTTTCTCATCATACACCACAAGATCAAGAGTCCATATTAGTAGATCCCTTAAGTCATGACAAGAGTTGTACTCTCTTTCATCAAGATAATGACACTTGGTGTGATCCAAGCCATCCAATGCCAAATCCTAAGAGAGCTCATGCTTTTAACCATTAGAAAAGAAACACTACAAGCCTTTACCCAAGTGCCAAGACTCAAGGAAAACACAACCCACCCTTTTATCCCATGGTTGCTAGCCTCCTTGCTTGCAAAAGAAGCAAAATCACATCACTCTCTCCCTCCCCTTTATGCGCCAATCAGCCCCTCTCTCTCTCTCTCATTTCATTTTTCACTTCCTCTCTCAAGACACACACACAAAGCTCTCTCCTCTCTCCTCCCTCCTCCCTCCAAGTCTCATACTCTCTTCTTCTTCCAAGCTTCATTGTTTTCTTCCAACCCTCATACTACATCCTACTCATCTCCATTTACCATTCTCACAAGCCCTTCAAGGACCACCCTCTTTGGTTCTTGGAGAAACAAAACAAACACTCACCTAGCCCCCATATCAAGCTCAAGGAAAAGGAGGCCATCTCCAACCACTTCATTTTTCAAACTTCCAAGAGAAACACTTTGGGTAGTGATTCTAACTCTTCTTTCTCATGTATTTTTCAAGCTCTAGAATCTCCTAAGCTCTTTATAGCTAGGTGATTTTAGAACTTGCTTCAAGGTCTCATGACCATTTCTTGCCTTATGAGTTTTCTTGTATTGTTGAAAGTGTTGTTTTAAAGTGAGAATATGTGGCATGATAGATTTATGTATCTTGCTTGAGTTTGATTAAAAATACTGATTTGGTGACTAAAACTTTGAGTATGATGATGAGTTAAAACATGAAAATGGTGATTTGAAGTAATATAACCATTTCTCCATAAGCTTGAAGTGAAAAACTTAAAAACTAGTAAATCTGGAATTCTAGCAGTCTGTAAAGCGTGCGGTATATTTATTGCTGTAGAACTCAAAATGCAACGAAACTAATTTTCTATGAAAGTAGACTCAAAGAGCTTTTCATACATATAAAATATGTGAGATTTGGCCTTAAAACGAGAGAGATATGATTTTTCAAAGTTTGCTGTTCCTGGATGGGTTTCTGTCCGGGCAGTAGGTAATAAAACATGCATAACTCAAGTTATACATAACATTTTTGAGTGGGACTAAGTTTGTTAGAAAGCTAAGACATAGAGGAACACTCCCATATAACAGTTTTGTCAGATTCCATGTGAGGAACTCCCAGTGAAGTGGACAAGCCACTGACCCGAGATGAACTTTCAATCCTGAACAGTCAGAATAAAATGTACATAACTCAAGCTACAAAATGAATTTTTAAGTGGGGTTTCTTTTGTTTAAAAATAGACTCAGAGAAGTATATCCACACAAAAATTCGAAATAAAAGAGTAAAAGATGGAATTATGGTGAATTTTCAAAGTTACTGCCCCATGTAAAAGTAAAACTGGTTATGGTAAGTTTTAAAGGATAATGAGAAATAAACTTTAAGACATTAAGACCATTACACCAAGCATTGGAAGACCCTCATAATTCAACTTAAAAGTTTCAAAAAGGATAATGGATGAAGTTGGCCCTATGCCTAATAAAAGAATTTATACAAGAAGCAATCAATTAAAAGCTTATACCCAAGTTTACTGTCTGCCTTATAAGACTTTGTGTGATATGTATGCCTCTATCTGTCCATATGTTGATAATGACATGATAATGATGATATGATATGATGATGATCATGATGATGATGATATGATATGATGATGATCATGATGATAATGGTATGATAATGGTGATGATGATATGATATGATGATTATGATAGTGACATGAGGATTATGATAGTGTTATGATGATAAGGATGACAATGATATGATGATGATATTATAATGAATCATGATGATATGAATATGATATGTTGATAATATGATGCTTAATGATATACATGAAAAGATTAATAAATATGAACACCCTGGGGACGGCGATACATAACGCCTAAATGTGGAAAAGAATAAGAAAAATTTTGCATCATAAGCCTTAATAAGAAGAAAAAGATGAACTAAGGATATGATCCTTCAAAAGGGAAGGTGACCTAATTTAAGCTCCCCTCACCCACGACTCACATGAGGCATGGCATGACCCAGCTAGTGTAAGTACCAAAATTCTATAGTGGCGACGGCCATGGTATGAGCTCATTGCCACTTATGTTTAGTGGGTGAAAAGATAAAGTCAAGTTAAGAAAAGAAAAGGGACTTCGGTCCAAACCCTAGAAAGGGAAGAAGTTAAAAAAAGAAAACCTATAGCACAATCATGCATTTTTATATGATTATACTTATGCCCATGTATGATATGATGTAAGTGATTAGAGATTATATTAAAATTGAATCCGCTTCGGATATTCATGATTTCAAAAATCCAAGAATTGAACCTTAGGCATGCTCACTATTTTCATAAATAAAACCGAAGTGGCTGGGACGATGACGATGACACTTACGTGTTAGGGTCGAGTCCTACTGAGAAATTCCATTTCTCACCCTAGTTATTCTCCCGTATCGTCACCAGATCTCGATGGCGCATCCGGTGGAGCAGAGCATGGATCCCCGACACTATGAACGGGCGTATGACGTGGGATGTCAGACGATTGCTGATGTGGACTTGTCGTCACCGTAGCTCTGCATCTTCATTCATCTCTTCTGTGACGAACGATGTCGATTTTAGTTTGTATCTAGTATTTGGATCATGGCACGACCATGAGCCTCTTTTGATGTAATGCTGATATATATGTATGTATATATATATTATGAACCCATATCGATGTAATGATTTTGCTATATAATGCAATGTATTTGTGAATTACTATTCATTTACCTTTCTCTTGTTTTATGATATTGGAGTACGTATTATATGCGACACGTTCTTTCTCTGTCTAGCTTCTCATTCAAGGCTTTACTTTTCAAAACGCTGCAAAGCGACGACGTATTTCAAAGAAAAATCTTATCGTATTTTCCGCGTAACTTAATTTCAAGCAAAGATTAGTTTTCCACGAGCATAAGTAACAACTAATAAAACGTCGTAATACGACTTAAGCGTAGTATGGGTTTATTAGGGTGTTACAGTGAGAATTTAAAATTCTCAGTAGGATTCTCTAAATTGTCATATATAGTGTCATCGTTATTATCTTCAGTTGTTTCGGTTTATTCGGAAAAAGATGAGCATGTTATATAAATTGTTCAGCTTTATAGTTCTAAAACATTTTGTTTGAAGCAGAGTTTATTTTATTCATACACTTGTTAAACAGAGAGAGAATTTGAACATCAACGTAGTAACATGAAGGATAATTAAATAAGGTGCATAGATTCATAATAAAATAAGGAACAATTGAATAACATGCATGACTAAGTACAACTAACTTCTTGATATGAGTGCACTTTTATAATAACAATAACAAGAACACAACGTATGCTTACGTAATTGCTCATTATAAGATCATGCAAATGCCCTCATACTTTCTTCACTTTCTTTAATTGAAACACATAGGCGTTACGTATCGCCATCCCTAGGATGTCTGCTATGTTCTTAAAATCTTTACTGCCCTTGGGTAGCCTGATATAGGAGTGAGCTCAACTTGTGACCGTTTTCACACAGTGCTGACCTGCAAGGAGACCCACATGCCTCTAGGTTAAAGGGACTCAGCTGGCCAACTGCCTCAAGCGTAGAGAGACCCAAAAGTTTTAGTTGCCTTCACAAGGAGGGACCCAAGGTACAACTACCTCCGAGTGAAGGAACCTACATTGTATCTTTTTATCTACCTTCACAAGGTGGGACCCATAAACTGCCTCCAAGTGAAGGGATCTTATATGTATATACTTTCTTCGTTCATATGCAATTATGCATTCTTTCATAAGAATAATCATGATCATATCATAATGCATGAGCTTAACATGTAAATAAAATCATATCATAATTATTCGTTCATGACATAAGATTATTATAATTTCATATATTTCTGCCGAAAATTCGGCAGCATAATAGATCAGATCCATTTCCCCATGAGTAGTGCTTTTCAGTAAAAGCAGGCAGCCAATTCACATGCCAAAAACATTATAGTTGTATATCATTATTTCAATGGTTTAATATGGGCTTTGTTCAAAGAAACTAGCTAAGTTTACAAGTCGGAGTTCAAGAGCTTGCTATTTCTTAAAGTTTCTCATTCTGCCTTATGTTCTAGATTTTGCCTAATTTTGAAAATTATGCCATAATTTCTATTTAATGTATTAAATTCTGAATTTTTACTATGTTGAAATATTGTTTGTCTAGTTTTTAATCTCTTTGGTTCTATTCAATTTTGACAAGTATACCTCAAGTTATTAAGGTTTAACCTAGGTTTGTCCTATTGCTAAGCAAATGTAGGCACTAAAATGTAAAAATTCACTAAAAACAGGAAACTGATTGGAATGATACGAAACCTATATCAATTTAAAGCTAACTGAACTAAATTTCATTTTCAACAAGTTCTATCTCATTTGAGTAAGTAGAGCTGAAGTTATGAGCTCTTGAAATTGGCTAACTTGAGCTACCCTATTCTAGCTTGATTAGGACATGGGGCTACTTCAATAAATTACTGGGAACAATAGGGACCAAATTTACACTAAATTTTTTATGGGATGTTTCATATGTTTAAGCTTCCTAAAAAAAATTGGTTTCACTCAATTTGAAGCTGTATAGGGCAAGTTATGCCCTACATAATCCACTCTAGTCAGATCCAGAGACAAAAACCTAGGGTAAACTTCAAAAAATTGTATCTCCTTTAATACTAATCCAATGCCCTTATAATTTATATGGATGGAAACCTATAAATGTCTAATTTCATCTAAAATTGGTTTCATCTCATTTTAATGCTTGGAGTCAAGTCCGTACACTACTCAATTATGAACGCCGTAGCATTTTTCTAGTTAGATTCACTCTAGTTACATTCTATGTTGCTCTTTCACTAAGCAACCCTCCAAAATCCAATATACATCCAAAAGTCTAGCCAAGAACATTTACATAAACTCAATGAAACATCAAATATATGTACATAAATAAATGTTCCAACAGCCACTAGTCACAATAAATCCATTTAGAGGAGTGAATCCTACCTCTAGTAAGTGAAATGATTGGCTAGGGTTAGGTTTTTGATCAAAGAAGTGGCTGAAACTTTGAGATATGATGAAATTGAGAAGGAATAGAAGAAACGAGGATGGAAAGTGAACAGCCGAAGTTGTCGAGCAAATGAGAGAAAGAAAGGAAATAGTGAAGTTTTATAAAGCTAGGTAGGTGGAATACTCAAATGCTATTGGTTGCTTCTTGATTGGTGATTAAATGAGCTAAGTCTCCCCTTTCTTTTTCTTGTGGTTGAATGGTGCCACTTTTGGTGGGTGAGGTGGCTGAGTTTTCAGCCATTGAATATAAGGTTTTGAAATATTAAATTTGGTTGATTCAATTTTGGCAGATTAAAATATTGAATCTTTATCGATTTCCTTTAAATCAGCAAAACGATTCATATGAATTTTATGAGGTTTTTTATATCTCTATTCTAATTGCCCTTATTTCTAATCTTTCTAATTAATATCTAATTAAAATTAATATCTAATTAACTCCTAATAAACCTTCAATTAACTTCAATTATTCTTACTTATTCAATAAAATCGAATAAATCGATTAACAATGTAAATTAAATGTTTTGAAAAATTTCACTGGTTTTGCTATCTTGTTCAGGAAATGGTTCAATTAGCATCTGTTTGAATGTAAATGACTTGCTTTCTTGCTCTAGACCTGTTAATTATGCATCACTTCATAGTCAAAGATGATCTTTTGTAATTTTCATTAGCTCAACTGATACTTTTATGGACAATTACTCACTTGGTTGAAGAACAATTTTTGGCTATAACATTATTGTAAGGGAACACATAGAAAACATAGTCCATTTTTTTTTTTAAAGCTTGATAATTTATAACAGGAAGCATGGAATAAATTCAATTTAGAGGAGCTTTTATATATTAGTTTGGAGACAAAAGATTTATTGAATGGTCATGGACAATCCTCGAAGTAGAAGATGGATGGAATGCGATAGAGTTAGTAAAGGATATCTAGATGGAGTAGAAAAGTTTTCGGACCATGCTTTTTGTCAAAACAATGGAGAATCAATTCCATGTCCTTGTAAAAAATGTATTCTACACCATGTAGTAAATCAGGCAGTGGCTTATGATCCCCTAGTGGTCAATGGTATTATACCATCATATGACACGTGGTTTTGTCATGGGGAGTCATTAAATTTGCCTACTTGTATTCAAGAAACTAATGGTAGAGAAGAAGCTTCAAGGGGTGATGATATGGTAGGAATGATACGTGATGTTTTTGGAGGCTTTACTCAATTGATGGATAATAGTATTACTAAAAGGGATGATGTGGAGCCAAACTTCGAAGAAAACATTACTCATTCATCAAGAAATCAATCTCATCCACAGGTAGAGAAGTTTGAACAATTGATGAAAGATACAGATGAAGAATTATACCCTGGATGCAACTATTCAGATAAAACAACTATTCAAATGGATTGATGAGTCTTTTCACTACTAGAATTAGTTAGAAAAGCGATCGATTTAGTGACCAAAAAATTTCAATCTCTAATTTGATGAATTAGTGACCGATTTGCGAAACCAAAAAGTTGATTTGCAATAGAAAAAATCGATCGCTAAATCAGTCACTAAAATATTTAGCGATTGATAATTGAAAATGAAATTATAGCAGGAAAATCGATCGCTAAATCGGTCACTAATTTTTATGTTACACAAAATCGGTCGTTAAAATACATTTTGTGATTGATTTAGTGGCAGTTCGTTTAACACATAAAAAGCTCAATTTTTTAAATTATTGATCACTAATTCGATCTCTAATTGCTCAATTAATGACCACTTTAGTGACCGATATTGTTGGAGGAGAGAAAAGCAACATCAATCAAAATTGGTCACTAATTTTTATGTTAGCGACCGATTTAGTGACTACTTTTTGTTGCAAAGAATCAACCCTTCACCAAGTAAATCTACCGCTAAATCGGTCTCTATTTGAAAATTAGTGACTGATTTAGCAATTGATTTTTTTTTCCACATTTGTTTTCTACTGTTACACAAATCAGTCACTAATTCAACAATTAGAGACTGATTTAGTGACTAATTTGTTAATGCACAATTGTCTTCGTATTTAACAAATTTGGTCACTAAATCGGTCACTAATTTTTATGTTAGTGACCGATTTAGTGACCGCTTTTTGTTGCAAAGAATCAACTCTTCACCAAGTAAATCGGTCTTATTTGAAAATTAGTGACCGATTTAGCGACCGAATTTTTTCTCTATTGTTTTTATCTCTTACATAAATCGATTGCAAATCGTAAAAATTAGCGACCGATTTTTTAATTTAATGACTTCTTCTTATCTACAATTAGCAACCGAATTAGTGATCGATAAATCAGTCACTATTTTTTAATCTATACCAACTACAAAATCTCTAAGTGACCACCGCTCCCCTAACTTATTTCATCTCCCCCTCTTTTTCTTTTCACCTTTCCCCTACCCCCCACATTCCCCCCAGCCTCCCACCTTTCCCCAGCCCACAGTATGCCATCCACTTTGCTGCCACTATAGCTCGCCATGCCGCACCACCCAGCTCCACCACTGCAACTCACCGGGAAGAGAAACGCTACAATCCACCACCTGCAAGACCTTCACCTTGCCACTACCCCTCCATTCGCTCTTCTTGGTGTGAGTCTTCTAGTTATGATCTTGGTGGTTCTTTGTTTGTTGTGGTTTTAAGTTTAGTTTAATTGATTGTTGTGTTTTTGTGTTGTTATTGAGAGAAAATGGAGGGGCAGTGGTAGGTAACATTTGCAAAGCTAAGTCCATTTGACAATCAAATGTTTTCTATGTAATCTTCTTTTTCTTTTTCATTTGTTATATATGTTACCTTATAAATTTCACCAGGAAAATAGCAGATTCTGCATCTCCTAGCACTTCAATCATTTGTATAGAATAGAACTAGAATCTAAAGTATAAGCCTTTCTTCTGCTTTATCTCTTTGGCAAATAAACTCTCTGTTTTATAAAGGTGGGGTCTACCTTTCACCCTTATAAAACAGAGGTGAGTTTAATTATAATAATGTTGTTCATTGTGTTAGTTTGACAATGAGAAAAATTGTTGTATTAACTTTTATTCTTCTTTAATAGAAACTGTCCGAAGAAGAAATGGCCACAATAGACAAAATCTGCATGGAGGAAGCAAATTCCTATTATAATAGTAGTAGTAAATTTATTTAAATCCATATTATATATAATTCTTATGTTGGCAGATTTCATGTCTATTTATGAGGGTAGGTATTAGTTTTTGGAATGGTTACATGCACCTTGCAAAATTCAACCATATTCTACACATAAAGTTCAAAGGAGTATTTCTGGATGCCCCTTGCTTAATCAGTGAGTTAGTGAATAGTTAGCAGAAGGCTTGCTATCTTGTTGGTTCTACAGGTGGAATATTGAGAATTATTTTGCTAGTATAATTTAAACTTATTCTTCACATGTTCATTTGTTGCTATAGGATGCTATGTTTTACTATGCCTTTAGGATCATATTTGCTAGTTAGAACTAATCGAGAATGTGTTGGATCTTGCTTGGGCCATACAATTTTCAAAATTTCATCCTTGAAGGTTTTTTCCCTGTGATCATTCTCTTAAAAATACACCTGTTGAACAGGTTTGCTTGCTACAGCTCCACTTGTTTCCTATCTAATTCTATGTTCACTATGATTGCTCTCACAGAATGTCGACTGGATTTTCTATCTACATAGTTAGTGTCTATATAGTGTTTCTTTTTGTGCACTAACTGCTATTTTAGTTGCGAAGTTTTATTAGATTTAAGATGGGCACATCATTAAAGGCTATCTTCACTGAAGAGGACGCCATTGGAAGTTTGTTTAGCATAAGTTGAGTAAAGGTATCTTCTCTGGCTAGTGGATCACGTCTCTAGTAAGCTATTAGTTTGCCTCTTTGGAATTATCTTAGTTTCCATTTCCCAATATTATATCTCGCATATTTGAGCTATAGTCATGAGGAGATAAGCCAATTTTGACTATCTAGCCAATATATAAGGAAGAAACATTGTCCAAGCCTCCAAGAAGAGACAACAAACAGAGATCATCTGACATAAATGTACCTATTGCTATAGTATATGGCATATCCATATTATATACTTAACACTAGACATAATTTTGTTAGTATTTTTTTTTATCTTTGAAATAAATAATAAATAAAACGTTTGAAGTAAAATATAATTAAACAACAAGATCACCATTTTTTTTAAATACTTATAAAAATAACAATGGAAAACAGTCATAAGGAAATATGAACTATATGACGATAGACTAATCGGTGTTTATATATATGGTCAGGACTTAGGTAAGAAGAATTTATTATTTTATTCTTTTTCATATTTATCTTTAGTAACTAATATTGATATTTGTAAAACAAATATTGAATGAAATTTTATTTTTTTATTACTGGTTTACTTTATTTGCCTTTTGCAGCAATGTACATGGCAATCACTTAAGTGGATCATTTCTTTGAGCTTCCGCAGCATAAAATGAAGCTCGATACGAAGACAACATATATTTGACTTTTCTTATACATAAATAAATCAATGTCTATCTATCATGGAGAATAAGTGCGTTAATATTGACATATATATCAGCCATTGCTTTTCTCATTTGTTATAGTTAATAATTGTTTGATGAAGGCTTGATAATTATTTCTCTCTAATAAAATTAAATTGTTTATGGTGCAGGGAAATAAGTTCTTTGAGCCACAGGTAGCTACCAGCTAAACTATTAGTTTTAAATGCCAAGTCAATCCCCAATTCTATGAATTTAGGTGGATTAATCTCCTATTGACTTAAGAATTCAATTTTGCTGACAGCCGTCACATTTGGGACACTCTTTTAAGTGATCCAGAGAATGCATAGGTATAAATTTGTTCCTCATTTACCTTGTACTGTAAAGGACTGCCATTTAGCCTTGTGATCCAACGCCACTTTTTTTATGACAATGATATCTTTAGTTTGATTCCCACCGTCTCTTCCTTGCATTTTTATTATGACTTGTGTTCAAGTTAAGTGCTTTGGATGTGCTGAGATTCCTTTTTTTCTTTAAAGACCTCAACTTTTCAAGATATAATTTACTTTGAGAACTGAGTTTATTTTTATTTTTCTTAATCAAAACCAAAAATTAACATGAATTTTGGCAAAGAATATGTAGACACTTCTTTCCTCTATATTCATATTTGTCTCGTAACACCTAAATTTTTCCTTTATACAGTTTTGGCAGCTTCTCATGTTCAGTGGTCAAAAATACTGCAGGATAAGGAGCATCTTCCATTGTCGGTCCTTTCTTGTGCATAATAAACCATGTGCATAATAAACCATGTGCATTTTTATGGTTTCCTTGCTACCTCACTCTCTGATTCTTTTTAAGTTTAGGACAAGATATAGAAAGCAAATTGTAAGAAACTAAGTGATGTATTATCTACAGTTCTTTAGAAAGCCATAGCTTTTGATGTGATGTAATACTCTTTAAAAGCTCTGAAAGCAATAATATTCTATTTCTGATTCTAAGTTGCACAATGTGTAGTGATATTGAGACCTGTGTAGGACTAGTTATTGAGAGTTGATTAGGACTAGTTAATATTTATCTTTCTGTTTGTAATTTAATGAATATTACTTGTTTGCAGGGTGTTTAAATAGTTGTTTAGTATTTTAACTATTTTAAGAGTTTATTTGGTTGGACTGATATATAAAATTTATGCTTGTTTGGTGCTGAAATTGTCTAAATGTTAGGTGCTTAAAGTTAGCATATCAAATTTTAGAATTACTCATTTTTACACTATCAGGCATTAGCAATCAATTTAGAATGTAGTGATTGATTTAGCAATAAAAACTCAATCACACCATTAGTGACCATTTTAGCGACTGATTTTGCGATTGATAAGTTGGTCACAAACTAGCAACCGAATTTGAGACAAGAAGAAAGTCAATCACAAATTAGAGACTGATTTAACGATCGATTTAAAGACTAAATTTGTGACTAATGTTTATCGGTTACAAATTAAAGACCGATTTAGCGACTGAAATATTAGTCTCTATTTTAGTGACTAATTTTTCAGTCGCTAAAACTAGACCAAGCCACTGATCGAAATTGGTCACGGTGCTTGTAAATCAATCTCTAAATTTAGCGACCGAAAAATCGGTTGCTAAAATTTAGCGACTGATTTTTTGGTCACAAAATCGGTCGCTACCTTGTTTAGCAACCGATTTGCTTAAATCAATCGCTATTTACTAATTTTCTTGTAGTGTTTAATGCTCTACTTGGACTATTGAAGGATGTATTGCTCGATAGAGAAAAGTTACCTCCTTCATATTATCAGACCAAAAAGATTGTGGAGGATTGGGCTTAAAGTATGAAAAGATCCATGCTTGTTCCAATGATTGCATGCTATTTAGGAATGAATTGGCTGATAAGAAGGTTAATGAATGCTCAATTTTTGGGGTTTCTAGATGGAAAAATAATGAGAAAAAAATTCTTGCCAAGGTCCTAAGGTTTTTTCCTCTTAAGTCAAGGTTGCAAATATTATTTATGTCTTCAAAAACTTCTAAATTGATGAGATGTCATGATCGAAAGCATAATAAAGATGAGGTTTTACGGCATCTTGCAGATTTCAAAGCTTGGAAAAGTTTTGATAATTATCATATAGAATTTGCTGAAGATCCTCACAATATCCGCTTAGGATTAGCTACTGATGGCTTTAATCCATATGGTACAATGCAAAGTGTTTATAGTACATGGCTAGTGATTTTGATGCCATATAATCTTCCATCATGGTTGTGCATGAAGCAAGAATTTTTTATGCTATCTTTACTCATTCCTAGACCAAAAGGGCCTAGAAATAACATTGATGTTTTCTTGGAACCTTTAATAGAGGAATTAAATGAATTGTGGGATATGGGGGTGGAAACCTATGATGCCTTTGCTAAGGAGACATTTAACATGCAAGCAGTTCTCATGTGGACTATAAATAATTTTCCAGTATATGGTACTCTATCAGGATGGTACACTTCTTGCAACATAAACACTCAATCTAGAAGGATCAAACATGGTAAAAAGTTTTGCTACATGGGTCATCGACATTTCTTGAAGCTAGATCATAAATATCAAAATGATGCAAAGTCATTTGATGGAACTAAAGAAACAAGACTTGCATTGTAATAACTAGGTATAGGAATACATAAATTGTGATGCGCTGTTCTATCGAACCTCGCAAAGTTCCAAGTTTGAATCCTATGCCTTCTTGGAGGGCTGTATGTTTGGGACATTTTCATGGGATTAAAAGTCCCGGAAATTGTTCCTTAAGTATCCAAGAATTGAAAAGTGATTTTCAACAAAATTTTGGAAGCTAATAACCCTTTTGTTTTCAAGCTTGAAGTTTAAGAAAATGCAACTTTTTGAAAGTTTGTACTAAAATCCAAAAGTTGGATTTTGATTCTTAAGGAGTTTGATTTTTTTAATATTTTTATTGGATTCAAAGGGGGTATTCTCTTATTTACATTTATGTTTTAAAGTTAATAGAGAGTAAAATAAATGAGGACATTAACTTAAAATTAAGAAAATTAAGAAATGTAAATAAGTATATGATGATGTTTGCGAAATGTTTGGATGAGGGGAAAAAAAAAGGTACTGGGCGCCTAGGCGCCCAAGGCCAATGCCCAAGCACTGGCTCCACTGCTGAATGTTGAGTTTTAGGTGAGCAGATGCCCAGCTGCCAAGCCGCAGTGCCCAGGCGCCCGCTGCACATAATTAAAAGATGAAGCTCAAAGCTTCTCCCTCATTCTTCACCAATCTCTCTCTCTCTTCCTTCCTCTGTTATCCTTCTTCTTTCCTCATGGATTCCATCAATCCTTCACCCATTTTCACTCAAAATCGATCATTTTCTCATCATTATCCAAGCTTTGGGGGTTGATTTTCTCTTTGGAGCTCTCTTTCTCATCTTCTAGTGAAAGAAAATGATGGTGGGAGGAAACCCGCCACTCTCCTCATGCTCCACCACCTTCCTCCACTTCCTAAGGTAATTCTTGAGCTCAACCCTCCTTATTAGACCATAGATTAGCTAGTTTTTCCCTGAATTCCATGTTTAAGGTTATGAAAGATGGTTAGGGTTCTAAAAATTGGGGGTTTTGCCCTATGGGGCTAATCCTAGTAAATTGTTACAATAGTTAAGTGGTGGAAGTCTAACATATGTATTTGTCATGCTAGATACTCTCCGGAATCTCTTGGTGGCTCTAAGACTTCGTAGACTTTGGGCTCTTTTCTTTCCAAACTTGATATGTGAGTGCTAGTATATCTATAGCTTGTTCTTATTCTTAATTTCCTAGCTACATGCCAAAAATGTAATTTAGTGAAACTTATAAAATAATTGAATTAATATGTTTTACTCCATATTCCTAGGACTCTTGACATAAGAATATAGAAGATTCTTGAATCTTATTATGCATTTCAAGTTATGAGCAAGAAACTATATGATTTGAAATAAAGAAAAGTGTTATTGTCAAGGAGTTAGAAAGCAAATGTGTTTTCAAGGATTCACATGAGGCATGGCAGAAACCCAGCAAGTGTGAGTGCCTTTCTAAGGGGGGAATTATAACAGAACTATTTGCTAATAGCAGTAGCATTAGCCTTGGTGTACCTCATATGACCCAGCTAGCAGGGTGATTGCTAGCCCGACATGTCAGCCAACATGTCTGGTAGATATAGTCACGCATAGACATGAGATCGATTATTCTTTGGGCAAGCCCAACAGTGCTTATTTTCTGAAATAGAATCCTCCTCTAAGTTTTTTATGAGATTGAATAAGTATTTATTTTCTATGTTTTGAGAAATATTTCTATATTATGTATTTATGTTTAAGATCCTTATTTACTAGTTGAAACTGTATTAGTTGAAATTGAAATTTAAGGAAATTCCTTGAAGTTATCATGTGTTTGAAGTCATGAGCAAGGATTCATATGAGTTGATTAATTTATATTCAGTTGAACTGAAAGGTGCTCTAATGAGCCATAGAGAGATTTTAAAGATAGATTAAATATCAGATATGTCTTACCAGAAGTTTTTATAGTAATTTTACTACATAGACAAAGTATTTTACTTGAGAAACAATGTATGAGTTTTTGAAAACACTAATTATATGTTACTAAAATTGTATGTTTAGGCTTGTTCCACTCTTGTTATAGATATATTATCCCTCACTGAGTCTGTATGACTCACCCTTTCTTCCTTCCCATGTTTTTAGACAGGTGCCAACTCGTCCTCGGATTTTTACGACTAGTTAGAAGTGTTGGATTCCTATACACTTGTTCATGTGGGGTTTTAGATGCTTTTTTTTTTTTTTGTATTTGAGTAAAATTGGTAGAACCTCTAGTAATACTCCAATAACCTGCAGGCAGAGTCCTTTCCATATCATCTATAATTTGCAGAAATAATATGTTAATTTAGTTATAACCAACTTGAGCTTTAATGTTTATGAATTAAGCTTCAAGAATATACATGTATATATATATTTTCACAAGTATGATTATGTTTTAAACTCCTATATTGTGTGCTGTGGGGTGTATTCGGAGAATGCCTGTGACACCCTAATAGTTCCATTCTATACTTAAGTCATATTGTGGAATTACTAGTTGTTACCTTTGCTCGCGGAACTAACATTACCTTTTATAAATTACTTTAACAAAAATAGGGGTAAATTTTTTTTTTTTAATAATAATGAGTAAACTGTTTTGAAAACTAAGAGCCATGAACGTATCGTGAACGTGTAAAATGTAACATCCTCGATTTCCAAGTTCCGACTTCACCTTTAAGTTTGATCAAATCCCATTCCCGACTCCATCTTCGAATTTTAGATAGAAGGGATTATTTTCGAGTTCCGAGTTCGTCCTGCACAGTTTTCGACTTCATGTCCTGTCCGACTTCCGACTTCGTCTAATTTTGAATGTTCCGGACTTCTGACTTAACCTTCAAGTACAAACAACACGGATGTGATTATCGATATCCGACTTCATGTTTTAAAGAAAATGTGCCCATTTCCGGTATCATGATGTAGCTTCCAGTTTCAACCGAAGTACCGAGTTCCGACCTCAGACCTCATGCTTCAAAATAGTGTACGCGGTTTCCGACCTCAAAAGTTATAGTTTAACACAATGGTTATAAGTACCGAACTTCGAGTTCAATGTAATGAGTTCCGGCCTTAGAGTCGAGCTCAATTGGGATGGACATGAGTTCGGATCTTTGAGCTGATTTCCAAGTCACACACGAGTTCCGATTTTCGAGATTATTCCCAGAAGCCTTCCATTTCTGTTGGCATTCTCGAGTTTGAATTGGGAGTTCCGAGATTATGTGATTGTAAGCCTATGACTTCCGACATCCGACCTTGCTTCCAAGATTCGAATAAACCAGACAGGATTTCCTCAAATCACAAACAAGATGGTACGAGTTCCGACGTTCAGCTTCAGCTCCAAGCTCAAGTAAAGTGGCATGATTTCCGACTTCAAGCCTAATAGGGACGAGTTCCGGCTTCAGGTAGAACGGAAGCGTATCCCACTTTTGGGACGACGTGGAGAGCAGTTTGTGGGGCGATGTAGAGAGCAAATTGGCCACAAAAGTGAGAGACATGGCCGAACTTCAATCACAAAACTCCAACCAATCAACATCATAATCCCAACTATCACTTCACTATTTAAATCAGATTTTTCTCTTCTCCCTGCTGACTTACGCCTCATTCTCCCCTCATTTCAGCCTTCTCGTTCTCTCCTTCTCTCAACAATCTCCATCAAACCTTCAAGCTTCACCAGCTTCCATCAATCCAAACTCAAATTCAGCAAGATCACACTTAAAGGAGGTAGAATTCTATTTCTATTCTTAAATTACTTGCATTATGATTACATGAAATTGTACTCTTCTTCATGTATTTGATGAATTATTGGATGTATTATGATGGATTATGATTGGATTAATAGGAGATCTTGAGTTAGAATTATGAGTAGAAGGAGAAAATTAGAAGGAATGGAGAAGTAGGATGCTATCTTGGTGAAGAATTCCATGGCAGTCCGTACGGCAAAGTGTTCGGTGCCACCTACAAGCAGTTAAATCTAATGAAACCATTTTTAGATAAAAGTAGACATCCAGAGCTATCCATACATATACATATAAGGTCATTGGATTAGTATTGAGAGAGATATGAATTTTTAAATTTTGACCTAGGAATCAGGGTTTTCATCCGGGTAGGGTGCCTTGAGGAGGGTATAAGTCACACTATACAACTCCAAATTGAGTGAAACTAACTTTGTTGGAAAGCTTACACATAGAGGAATATCCTAATATGAAATTTCAAGTTTGTTATAATCCTAATTCTTCCCAGTGATTCGAGGAAATTACCCTATGTCCAATCCAGGTCAAAATAGGGTAGTTTAGAAAGGTCGACTTTCAAGACTTATAACTTGAGATATACTGTAGGAAATGGAATGAAACTTTGGCAAATGAAAGATTGTCCTGTTAGATTCAATATGAGACTAATTTCGTATAATTTGAGCTTAGTTTCGATTTTTAGTGAATTTATATCTCCAGGAGTGTAATTCAGGCTAGTGACCGAATAGGCTGAGGCAAAAGTTAAATATCTTGAGTTATATAAATCAAAATGACATGGGACTAAAGAGATTAGAAAATAGACATATAGAGCTATGATATATCCAAAATTCAGATTTGAATGAGTTGAATAGAGATAAAGGTAGATTATACAAAATCCGGGCAAAACTGAGTAAGATTGGTAGAATGGCCAAATTGATAATTTTACAAGTGTTAGTGCACATATAAGGTTTGAGTGAGGATCGTCGGTTTTACATTGATATATATATATATATATATATATATATATATATATATATATATATATATATATATATAAATATATATATATATTAGATTGATTATATTGTTATGGCTGAACTGTCTGTGAGAACGGGCACTATTCATGGGGAGACAGATGGGATCCGTTATGCTGCCGAATTTACGGCAGAAACCTATGAGACTATGAATGTTTATGTGTAAGAATGAATTAAAGTATGAATATGTATATGGATACTCTATATTCAAGAATGACATAAGTATGATATGAGGTATATAAGGGTAAATGATGTAGCATATGTATGAGTGTCGGTAGAATGGTAAAGAGGCTACGGGTCTTTATGTGTTATGAATATATACGTGAATATCATATGCGCAATGACATATGAAAATAAATGAAGCATATTTATGAGTACATTCAGTATGCCTATGCATGACCATGTATGAGAATGAAAAGACATGAGCATACTAAATGTGAATCCCTTCACTCGGAGGTAGTTAATTGAGATCCCTCCCTGTGAAGACAGTTAAAAGATAAAGATATGAATCCCTTCACTTAGAGGCAGTTGCACTTTGAATCCCTCCCTATGAAGGCAGCTACCCTCTACCTTAGAGGCACGTGATCAGATGAGATCCCTCTATATTGAAGGCACGTGGTCAGATGAGATCCCTCAATTTTGAGGCACGTGACCAGAAGAGATCCCTTCAATTAGAGGCACGTGGCCAGAATGAGATCCCTCCAAGACTAGAGGCACGTGAATCCCCTTGTGGGTGAGTCGGTGTGACGATGGTCACGGGTGAAGCTGACGAGCTCGCTCCAAGGCCAAGCTATCCAAGGACAGTAAAGGCTAAAGAGTAAAGGCTAAAGACCAAAGACTAAAGATTAAAGTATATGCAAGTACCCCACTCACATGAGGCATGGCATCGACCCAGTTAGTGTGAGTTTAGGGGACAGAACTTACATGAGGCATGGCATGACTCAGTTAGTGTAAGTACCAAATGAAAATCCTATATTCCTAAGGAACGTGACATGGCGATCACGCTCTAATGGGATATGACATGGCGATCATACTCTGGAATGTGACACGTAAAGATTTTATGATGAAAAGAAAGATGAAGAAAGTAAAGTAAATTTTATGTATATGTATAAACTTAAGTATAAGTAAGGTTATGTGCAGAAGTTATGTTCCCAGCATATTGATGCTATGTGTGTTTTAATATGCTGCAGTTATTATCCATGGTAGTATTCATGAATTAACTTTGTGTAGACTTTCCTAGATGTCAAGTATATGAGTAAAACAAACTTTACTTCGGATAAAATATATTTTCAAACTGTAAAATCAAACAGTCTACATAACATGTTCACATTTTTCGTAATAAACTGAAGCAAATTGGAGATGACAACGATGATATTATATATGATAATTAGAGAATCCTACTGAGAATTTATAATTCTCACTCCTATTTCCGTGTTGTCTCCAAATAGTTTCAGAAGTTTCCGAAGACGGCTGAAGTTGCTGTCAGACAAGGTCAGCACAGGTAATAGTAACAACTTCAGGGTGAGGTACTATGACTTAAGCATAGTACTATACTTAGGAGGGTGTTACATAAAACAAACGTCGCTATCTCATTTATACATTACATTTAACATAAACAGATGCATTGAGAATAATCATAATCTTAGATAAAGATAACATTCATTTCATAGCCATCCTATAGTTAATATAGTGGTAGTAATAGCAGCAGTCATACACAATGATAACAATGGGTCCGATACCTACTGTCAGCCCTACAAAATATCCTAACGAAATACATGATAAAAGAAAATACATAAGCAATCCCATACACCCATACATGCCATAAGAAAAATGATAACCCTAGCTACAACCAAAAAGGGCTATCCTTATGCTCGGCTCTGCATGTAATCAACTCCTCACTCATCTGGTGGGAGGTAGCCATTCCCGAATCCATCGGGAGGAATATCACCACATCCTCTTCCTCGAGCACGGCCACACCCACAAGGCACGGCACGAGTACAAATGAACCCGTGACCGCGAACCGGGGGTGGTGTGTGACGAGAGGCTACAGAAGAAAAAGACGAGTCGGATGACAGACTGGTAGGAAGGCTCAGATGGGTCCATCTCCACATGATAGCTCGGATAAGAAGGCTCCGAAGGATCAAAATCCAATGAAACTGTCGGTGTCAGGCGGGTGTCCGAATTGGAATCTCCATTAGTGGGGTATCTCGGAGGATGGAAGGGCGGGCGAACGTCATCCATAGTAATGTCCTCGAATGGCTCATGAGGGCGAAAAAACGAACTCATCACAGGTGCACAGATCTGGCGGCTATGGAACATGTAGACCCATATCGCTGCCTGAGTGGTCAGCACAGATGCATTCAGCACCGGGTCGAAGTGCCAATGCATCACCGAAACTCAATGAAAATCACCACCGTGCCCGATGCTAGCGTCCTCTGAAGATGACACGGAAACGTAGTAGTGAGAAATACTAAATTTCTCAGTAGGATCGCGACTAGACAAACATAATGTCATCGTCATCATCCCAGCCACTTCGGGTTTAATTATAAAAACAGTGGACAGATATACGTTCAATTTTAATGATTTTGAAAACTTAAACTCCGAAGCGGGTTGCTTTTAAACTTAACATCATAACTACATCATCATAATCTAACATACATACTGAAGGGTAGAGTAAACATTCATAATGCAAATGGGCAACATAAGTACATGCAACAACATACATCATCATAGACTTAACCATGGTTATACTTTTGACTTTACTTTCATTTTTAGCACGTGCTTAACATTCTTTACTTTCCTTTGAAATAGACTGCTTTTGGACATGAGCTCATTCCGTGACCGTCGTCACGCAGTACTAACCAAATTAGACTAAGCCGATATTGGTTTTCTCTAAGTTGGAAGGTTCTCCATGTCACTCTTGCCTCCCTCATAGAGGTTCCTTGAGTCTTTGTGGATCGCCGTCTCTCACTTCTCTTACCGAAGTGGTTGAAGGGTCATATCCCATTAATTCTTTACTTATCATTATACTTTATATGCATAATACTTCTTTGACTAGACACATGCAATGATATGACTAAGTCCATAATTTTGACGGAAATCCGGCAGCATAACGGCTAGACCGGAGCTTCCCCAAAATGCCAATCATAAACTCTCAACCAACAGTTCATCATATCTATATCATATCATCACACTCATCATTCAATCATGAAACAGAGCTCAATCTAGCTCATCATTCATCATGCCGAATGGCATCACACATTCATACCCTAAAGGGGTTTATAGTTGTGTTTTTCTTTGCGAAGAATATTATGAATCATCATATGATTTCTCGTGGTTACCCAGGAGAGAATCACATAGTTAGGGTATGTGTTTGTGGTCTTTTAGTTACTTAGTCCTCGTATGAAAATATTCTTTACTTAAGCACATGTCTTATGGAACACTTGTTCAAATTAATTAAGTTAAGTGATTGTTTCTTTTCCTTAAGATAGTGCACTTAGTGATTCCTAGGTTCATGGTATACTCAGAGGCTCTAATCATACTTCTGTTCCCAAGGAGTTTGAGATCCCTCTAATCCTTGGGTCATGACAATGCATAACCATATCATGAACCCAACAACACCAATGTTCACTAATCACCAAGGGTGATTTTTAACTTATTCAACTTACGAAGTTTTAAACTTTCATTAATAACATATCAAGATTTTACCTTAAACATTATTAAAGTTGTCATTCTTTATAAAGTAGTCATAAAGTTTTATTCTTTATGAAAGTGAGTGCCTTTGACATTAAATTTTTATCTTAAGATTGGATCTTTATGAAATAATGATATAAGTTACTAACTTTTTAAATAAAAAGTCTTGTTCTTTATAAAAGTTAACACCTTTTAGTATTATTTTGGTTCAAGATCAAAACTTTATGAATTAAATGTTACAAAACAACACTTTTATGACTTAAAGGTTTCATTCTTGATTAAAGTTTGAAACTTTATGAAAGATCTTTTCTTAAAGGTTGGATTTCTAAGACATAAAGTAATAAGATATCATTTTATAACTCAAAAAGGCTTGTTATTCTAAAAAGCTTAGACTTTTACATGTATCTTTACCTTCAAAATAAAACAAAGGAAAACTTTATGATGGTACTAAAACTTATGCCATTTTTTTGCATCAAGAAGTAAACTTTTTAAAGTTTAAAGCTTTTAGAATGTTCATAGTCTTATCAAATCATAAAAACATAATAAGATGAAGCTTTTCTAATCATCAACTCATCATAAAAAGAACAACTTTAAGCAAAATACCATCAAGAACATTCAAAACCCATTTTGCCAAAAGTAGAAACTTAAGAACACTTGAAGAACAACAAGAACATATTGTACTAAAAGAAGAAACTTAAGAACACATGAAGAACAATAAGAACATATTTTTTTTAAAAGTAGAAACTTAAGAGCACTTGAAGAATAACAAGAACATATTTTACTAAAAGTAGAAACTTTAGAAACTTAAGAACACATGAAGAATAATAAGAACATATTTTTCTAAAAGAGGAAACTTAAGAACACATGAAGAACAACAAGAACATATTTTGCCAAAAATAGAAACTTTGGCTCTTGAAGAGCATGAAGGATCTTCTCAAGTTTTCACTTAGAGATCTTGGTCATGAAAGAACCAAGCTCTAAGCTTTCTTGAGTAAACAAAATGAAAAAGATGAAGATCACTACCTTTCTTGAAGATGGCGCAAAAACAAGAGAGGAGGAAGAAGAAGATGATGGCTCTTCTCGATGATGATGGTGGCGGTTTTGCAAGAAGGAAGGAGACACTCTTGAAATCTTGTGAAAATGGAGGTTGTAGTGTTTTGATCTTATCTCCAAAGACCCAAAGATGAGGTCTTTGAAGGGCTAAGTAAGTGGTTTTGGGTGGTGTTGGTGGTGGAGAAAGGAAGAAGAAGATGAAGAAGATGAAGAAGTGTTTAGAGAGAAGTTGGAGGATTTGATTCTAAAAGAGAGAATGGGATGAGTGAAAATGAAAATGGATGAGGGAGGGAGAGAGAAAGTGGCGTCTACATTAAAGGGAGGAGAGTGAGATATTTTGCTTAATTTTATGTCACATTGTGTTAATTAGTGATTAAGGGGACAAATGGGATGATGGGGAGATAAAGCATGGTCAAACTCTTACATAAAATAGTATTGTCTAATGCTTTATGCTTTAATGATATCACTCTCTACTTTATTATCTAGTTGACTAAATTTGAATTTAATCATGTGATTAAGTACTCATACAACTTAATTAAGGTGATTAAGCAAGGATTAGTGATTAACACACAAGAACACGATTAACAAAATTTAATCTTACGATTAAGTTTAATTAACCTTAATTAAACTCGAGTAAGCTAATTAAGGGTGATTAATGCTTAATTAAGCTATAAAGGCTCTGACTCGCTTAATTAGAGATTATATAATCTCAATTAAGCATTCTCTTGACTCTTCTCATCCAAGTCAACTCCTTAATTAAGCTTTAATCTCATAATTTCTCATTAAGTGCCTAATTACTCAGGGTTACTGAGATAATTTAGCACGACATGAAATTGAGGATGTTACAATGCCTGGATCCCTAATAATTTGTGTGTTTGGATTGTTGTGTAGGTGGAGGATCCGTATTTGAGAATAGTTCTAAATACAAAGAAGATTCTGCCCAATTTTTTTAGAAAATGTCTAGTGTAGGCTTGTTAGGGGACGTGTCTTCTATGCGCCAGTCACGTCCTAAGTGGCGTCGTGACATGCACCTTGTCCAATATTTGGGTCATTGGTTCTAAATCAATTTAGAGGCATAAAGTTCACTCTTGGTAAGTTAAGTCAAGATGTGAGTACGGTGATGAAAAACACATGGAAAAATAGGAGCATTTTTTTCAATTTGCCTTATTGGGAAAAACAAAAAGTGAAAAATGTCATAAAAGAAAATAAAATAATAAAATAGTATTTGAAATAATTAAGAATAATAATTGAATTGATTTCTATTTGACTTGATTCAGAAATCAATTAATATGTTTTGAATCTATTAAATAGTGTTTGAAATTATTACAAATGGGAATTAATTTGATTTGAATTTAACTTTGAAATCAAATCAATTCTTACTAAACTCTATCAAATTCAATAGAATTTCAAAATTAAAAAAAATCAAAGACTCATGTAATTTATCAAATCAAACTATTTCTTATTTTAAGAAACTCTAAACATTAGAAGCTTTTTCACATCTTGGAAAATCAATTTAACATGGTATAAATCAGAACTAGCTATGCAAATTAGTTATAAAAATAAATTGGTTTATAGTTAAATAGTATTTGGTGTAAAACTAACATAAAAGTTATTTTACTTAGTTTTTCAAATTGTCTGGAAATGATACACACACACACACACACACTTCCATTCCTTCATATAGAGGTTAGCAACCTCCACATTTTATTTTGGATGAAAAAACTACTCATCCTTTTTTAAAGCAACTTATAACTATAGGGATAATTTTATAACTTTGTTTTACCCATATTAATTATTATTTTAATATCTTCTCTCACTTCAGTAATATCATCTCTCATCCACATTAATTACTACATTATTTTTTTGTAACCTTATTAATATTCATTCCTATTAGTTCTTTCCACTAAAATAATATTTTCTTTTTTCTATTTTCTTCAAAATTGAATAATATATAAATAATTAAAATTTTAAATAATATTATTATATGCTTAATAAATATATTTTAATAATAATTAAAAAAATTTCATTATAAAATTAGTGAACAAAAATGGTACAATTTGATTATTCTTTCCCAAAAATCTACGACTCTCCGTATTGTTTGTTACCTAGAGGGTTAAATATTCAACCATTTATGCAAATAAAACTACTCCCAAATATAATCAAAGACTATAATATTTCATAAGCATTAAGTAGAAAGTTTTGTCAAGTAACACTTTTTTGTTTATTTAATTCCCTCCACAATTTGAAAATTTTCCATTTAAGGCAACTATTCAAATTTTTTTCTCATAATTTAAATTCAAATCTATATCTATATTACTGATAATTGAGACTCATTTCATGGAAAATTTTGCCAAGTGTCAATTTTTCAGCAATTCAATTCCAACCATAATCCTAGATTTACTATTTTGAGAAATTTTTTACTTGTACCTATCGCAACGTACCCGTCCGGCACGGCGTGACGTGAAGGCGACTTACGTATTGAGATTTAGAGTCACCACCAATCAAATATTTTTTATTAAAAATGAAATGGCAGATTGGATGCTGAAAGAATAAAAAGGTTTGCAATACAAGAGTTCAGGTTCAGGGGTTGATTACGAGTAGGGAAGATATTAGTATCCTACAATATCCGTTCTAAGAGCGGTTACCTGTTAATCTAATGTTATTTGAACATTTGATTATATTGGTCCTTTATTATTATTTTTTTAAAAAAATATTTTAAAAAAATATTTTTTTCTTTTTATTGTCCCATTTTATCAATATATTATCAAAGATGATAAATGATTGAGACAGAGAATGGATGGCTAAACAGCTATTTTTGTGAACAAGATTCAGGCACATAACATAGTGCATAAAAATGGTGAATTGAGAATATAAAAAAAATTTTAGAATGATTTTTGCAAAAATATTTTTACTTAATAGAAGACATTTTTGAGAAAAAAGAAAAGTGTAAAATTTAGAAACTAATTTTTATCATAGGAATTATTTTTATTTTAATTGAGTACTTTTTTTTTTAGCAAAAGGATTCTAAATCACCATGATTATAATTGTGGTCATATGAATTTGTTCACAACTATTATTTTTGAATAGATATGAAAATATTTTTTTAATAGTTTTTAGTATCTTGATATTAAACTCAGATTTTGCCAGCGCTCGTGGCAAAACCTAATATAAAATTTGAGGAAGAGTTTATTTAATTAGAGCTCTGATCTTCTCTTGATTTTTCTATCGTTGGTTAGTTTTGAATTATTTTATTAACATTAAATCCTAAACGGAATAGTAGACTAAAAGAAATTATCGTTTAATTTAAGCAAGCATAAAAAAAAATTTATTATGTGATCAAAATTATATAAATCGATTCACACAATTATAAAAATATTTTATTTTATTTTGTTGTTGGAGTCGGATCTTGCCAGCACTCTTGGAAGGACCTTACATAAAGCCGCAATAATTTCAGAAAGAATCTCCTAGGTCAGTGCTCTAATCCTCTCCTGATTTTTCCATCATTGGACTATTTCAACTTTTATAAATATAAAACCGCAAATGAAATGATGAAATTCAAGAGAGTTATTCTTGTAATATTTAATTAGGTGTTGAAATATTTCTATAATAGTATCAAAACTATACAAATCAATATTATTTTATGCATAATAAAATTATTAAAATATTTTATTTTAATTTTACTATTAAAATCAATTTTCACCCATGTTCCTGATAAAACCTGAATTTCAAGAAAAATTATTTTGATCAGCACTCCAATCATTCTTGATTTTTTTTTATCATTGATTAATTATTTTAATAATACAAATGCAAATATGACTTAAACTGGGACCAAAAATAAATAAATAAATGAAATAAAAAATATTCATGAATTAGGATAGATAAGCATCAAAATATAGCATACAATACAACTATAATAAGATTTTATTGAGAAAGTTCATAACCTCACCAGCACTCCTGGTAAAGTTATAGAAATTCGTATGTCTTAAGAAAGCTGAAACATTATCACCATTGCAGTTAGTTTGATTGTTTATCATCAAAATATAACGATTTTCATTTTTAGGATTTATGATTTAAGAAGACACATTTTATGATCATAAGGTTTGAATATATACATCAGGCAACATAAAATCGTTCCCGTCGAAAAAAAAAAAGCAATATGAAGATGTTGGGCTTTAGAATGCCCAAGCCCATGGTTATTAAATCAAAACTCAAGTAAAGTTGGTAAGATAAAAAGAAAAAAAGTAATAACACAAATATAACAGGCTGTTTGGAAAGCCTTAGATTTCAATTTACTCAAGAAATTAAATTCAATTCTTTAGTTTGGTATCAATTAATAGCATAGAATTAAAATCTCAAAGAAATTCAATTCCTTTAAAAGAGCTAAAAGTAAATCAGATCAAAACTAGTTTTATTTGCAATTCCTAACCTAATGGAATTGATACTAAGAGTAAAATATTTAAAATACCCCCAACTCTATTAACACTTTTCTCCTTCTTTCTCTCCTTATTCTCGACACTTTCCCCTCATTCAACAGAGGTTGCAACAGCTCTTCAAACAATTCTTCAAACTAGAAAACTTCTCAACACAGGTACGACATGTTGTTGCCACCCCTTGTTTCCAAAATGAAGGAAACTGAATCAAGTGCTTTTAGTTTCCAGAATTTCATTTTGTTTTTTGGGTGTTGCTGTTTTTTTTTCTGGTTTCTAGAATTTTAATTTTTTTTTTCTGATTCCATATTTGTGAGTCCTCTGTTAACCATCTACCACTATTTCTCATGCACTATTATTTTCTTTAATTTCTCATTGTCTTATCAATGTTTAATTACCAAGCTATAAAAATTCTACCTTGCCTTATTAGTATTTAATTTCCAATCTATAAAACTTCTATCAATCTTGATTATTCTCGTTCCTGATGTATGCATTTTTTATGTGCTATTTTTTCGCTTTATCTTCTCCCCTATTGATCTCTTGTTCGAGTGCTGCAAGCTAGTTTAGATTGCGTTTTTGAGGAAAAAAATTCTTGATAAATTTATTTTGTGGAGTGCTTTGGTTTTATTAATAAAGGATATGTTTGGTTTGGTTTTGATTGTATCATGTTATCTAATGAATAATTAAGTCTATTATTAAAATATGATGCTTTATTAATAAAGGGCAAAATAATCAAGATAATGAATTCATTTCATTTTTATATACATTCCAAATAATGTAAATGAATTCAATTTTATAATTTGTTGATTTATTCCAAACATAAGAATTCAATTCCATTTCATTTTATCATTCCAAATAAGTTGTAAAGCAATGAAAGTAACGCATCCAAAACTGAGAATGCATTCTCAGGAGAGTGTTTAGGAAGCTTCCAGTCCCTTTGGGGGTGGGGGTGCATGCAAATACAAAGAAGGATAGAGAGGAGCAATGGACTACAATAGGGACGTCAGTCATGGTCATCGTCACAACCATGGAATCACGGAACCAAGGCACAACCACGGAATCACGGATCCAAGGCACAACCATGGAACCATGGCACAACCACGGGACCATGACACGAAGATAAATGCAGAGGTCCTAGGTGGTGTTGAGCGCTAGATCTGTGCTGCTAGCAAAGAGGATGGTGGCGCTATGGCGATGATGATGGTGGCTAATGGTGGAGACAGGGACTGGTTATGTTTTCCTCTTCATTTTTTGTTTTTTTTTCTTTGGTTCTATTCTTTGAGCTTTGGTTGGAGTTTGATCTATGTGGGGTGGGTATTATGGATGGTAGTGAGCTGCTTTTGCTTTCTTTTGATTCTTGTTTTGGAGTGTTGGGATTTGGGTCAATTTTGCTATTGGTTTGTGTCCTCAGGGAGGGGAATGAGTGGAGTTCCTATTACTTTTTATTATGTTTATCTTGAATAAAAAAGCTTTCTTAGATAAAGGAAGATGGTGATTTTTGTTTGTCTTGTGCAAGACAGGATGTTGCAATGGTTCATGGAGGAAGTCTAAGTTGACTCCATTTGTGTGTGAGAAAGAATTTTTTTTCCCAATCTTATTACTATTTTTCTATTTTATTTTTTTCTTGTTATGCAAGAGGTAAATTAATTTGGGTTATGTGTGTGGGTGTCTGATAATGGCAAATGAATTGATGGCCAGTGCAGGAAATGTGACAAGTTCCATATTTGGGTTGTTTATTTCAATTTTTGAATGATGGCTGTTGTTGTTGACGGTTCCTCTTGTATTTCGATTTTAAACTTTTCCATGTTATAGGGGATAAGATATATCTATTTTAAACAAAGTATGCATCTGACCATTTTGATCATTTTACCATGACAATTTTCAATTGATGGTATGCATACACTCTATATTTCGTTTGAATTTAATAGGAAACAATTAGTTGTGGTTGTTCATGCCATGAACACAGTTTTGAAAATGAATTTTATCATAACAAATAAGCAGCATGCAAGCATAACATTAGAAAGCAAAATAATCAAATTAAAGACACGAAATTAAGTTGCCATGTTTTCTTCGTGCAGGCCCTTATTTATAGAGTAACCCAACCGCCCAAAATTGATCAAATTGCATCCTCTCATGATGAAGCCTATGAAGCTGCAGATGTTAGGGATAAGAGCAGAGCAAATGGGCAGTGGTTTATGATGGACAATGATGGTGATTTTTTTTTATTTTTCACTTGTCTTGCAAGCTGAAATTTGGGCTGCTATCTCTTCTATTTTGTTTCATTTTGCTATTGGTTTGTTCCATCATTTTTTTTAAAGGTGGAATAGGATTGTTTGGGGCCGTAAGACTCCTTTCTTCTTCTTTTTGTTTTTTTTAAGACCAGCTTTTTTGTCTTTTATTTTTTGTCATGCTACTAAATTAAAAAAAAATGGCAGACTTAAAAAAGAAAACACTTTTGTGTTATTTTTATTTTCATTTTAAAATAAATATGCAAATGTACAATAAAAAAGTAATCACCATAAACAAGCAAATTTGTGCACTACTGGAGTGTTTGAAATATTGAATATTACAAAAAAATTTTTTATCAAGAATTAAATTCGAAATGTGGACAAATTTGAGTATCAACAGCTACCCCATTTGTTTTTCATTTAGAATAAGTGAAAAGTAAAGGAGTTGATTTAAATTTGTCCATAAAAAAGTTTTATTTAAAACAAACACACAAGGGATGGTGACACATCCATGATTTGAACATATGGACACGGAAATTTGGGATAAGAGACTTAATAATAAAAAATGATAGATACAAGGACCCGAAGGCTGAAACAATATTCACTTATCCTAAAATTAAAAAGCAATGAGTTCAGTGACCCAAAATCTAAATGGAAATGGATATCGATTGATACAGCTAACCCAAAAAATTAAATGCCAATGGGTACCGGTCAGTTTAGCTACCCCAGAAAATTAATATGGCAATGGGTATCGATCGGTTCGGCTACCTCATAAAATTAAAATGGCAATGGGTATCGGTCGGTGCGACTGTCCTAAAAAATTAAAATAGTAATGGGTACCGGTCGGTATGGCTGTTCTATAAAATTAAAATGGCACTTGGTATTTGAAGATAGAAAGCTTTTGGGAGTAATGCTAACTTGCTTGCCCTAAAAATAATAGCAGTAGGATGGTTATTCAAATGAAATGATGCAAAAAAATGACTTTCATTTTGCATTGTTATGATGCAATGTTGAACTTATTTACAAATGTTTTGGCACTTTTTATCGTTCATCATCATTATTTTTTATCCTTGCTACGTGTCCTTGAGGTATTGATTGCGATCAAGGGAATGACTTAGAACTTCTTTTCTTTTTCTATCTCTTTTTTCTTCCTTCCTTTTCTTTCTTTTTTTATTTTTATTTTTTGGATATGATGCATCTAAGACCTGCCTTTTGTTCACCTCTATTGTTTTTGTCACATATCTTTGGTATCAGAAAATCTCCTTGTGACTTTTAGTGTTTTTTTTTTTTTTGTAAAATTTAACCAAAAGTTCCAGTATGGGCTCATTAAAAGAATGCATATTGAAATAAATAAGTGTGATAATATTATTAGTTGCAATGGGCAGAGTACATAATGAGGACAAAGGTTAACAAGTGAAAAAGGATCGTAAAGGATAATAAATGTGAGGATCTTCAGTTCATCCCATGAATCTCTAAATCGACCAGAACTAGTACCCTTATATTGTCCTAACCAAATTGTAACCATCCCATGAGAATATATACATGCTGGATTTGCCCTTGCTTGGTATTGTCCACTCTAGTTTTCTTGACATAATTCCATGATGGGTTAGGTATTTATTGATTGCTCTTACTTTTGCCTAGGTAGCCTTTTCGGTTTTCTACCCAGCGAGCCCTCTTTTTTTTCTTTTTCTCTTTGTTGTTTTTTACACTTTATTCTTTTTTCTTTCATTTTTTCCTTCTTTTTTTTTTTTAATAACAAATCCTTGACACTCATCCCTTTCACGTATAATACTTCTTTACAATATCTGAGTTGACTGGAAATGGTCAATCCTCCCAATCCATTTTTGTGAGAACCAAAGCTCCCCCAAAAAAGGCCTTCTTCACAATATAAGGACCCTCATAATTTGGTGTCCATTTTCCGCGTTGATCCTTCTGAATTGGCAAGATCTTTTTGAGAACTAGGTCCTCTTCTTGAAATTATCGAGGGTGGATTTTCTTCTCATGAGCTCTCATCAGCCTTTTTTTATAAAGTTGCCCGTGAGTCAATGCAGCTAATCGTTTTCCTTCAATAAGGCTTAATTGATCGAATCGAGTTTGAATCCATTCAAACTCTTCAAATTTTGTTTCCATTAATACCCTGAAAGAAGGAATTTCAACTTCAATCGGGAGTATGGCTTCCATCCCATAAACTAAGGAATTTCAACTTCAATAAGGATACGGGTTCTTATTCTATCAGTCTCTTTAATTCAGGGAATGGCTCCCAATCATTTTCACAATCCTCATTGGCATTATTAATCAGATGGTTAAAACTATATAACGAGATTCTAGCATTGTCATTTTTGAGAGAGTCACTTTCAAATCTACATTTATTGGTATTTTAAATGAGAGGAAGGGCACGGTAAAAATGAAATTGTAAATGAGAAAAACAAAAGAAAAAAATAAATGGGAATGGATGCAAGAGACATGTTAAATGAAGGAAGAGTTCAAATGCATTTATTAAAAGACTGAAATGGAAAAGTGAGCCTATTTTACAAAAAATTATCCTAAAGCCTTAGGCAGAGCTAAAGGACTAGTAGTGCAGAATTACTTCGAATAACACTGAGTAGTCACTAGGAGGCTAACAATCTTCCAATTATTGAGTTCCACGCTTGGAGGGCCAAGATGCACCCCACTTTGAAGGTTAGTAGAGTCTTCACTTAAGATTGCCACAATGTCTGGAACAATCTATCCTGCACTTCGGAAGCTTTGTCGTATGTCACAGATGGGGACCCCGTCAGTTTTAGGATCTCAATTTTCCAGTCGAGCCAGCCTTTTTTCCTTTTTTTCTCCATCATAATTCATTTATGATTATCTCTGGTGAGTGTATATCCCAATTCACACCTATTTTTATTTTCAAACAAATTTAAAAGCTTAACATTTCCTTGGCACATTTTTCCCAACCCACAGCCAAGTTGATACCTTTCACCTATCATGACTTTAGCCATCATTATGGATGCATTAGAGGGTCGTGGTTTAGGGATCAAGCCCCTTTCTTGCACATAGGTGGCATTAGCAATCTCAAAAGCTTGGAAGGCCATTTCAAGAGCCTCTTCAGCAGCCTCAATGTAAGGAGTTTATGATGATTTGCTAACCAACCAATCTTCCTCCCCTAAGATGATTACCAACTTGTTATTGGTAATGAATTTCACTTTCTGGCATAGTGCCGAGGCTTTCAGTAAACTTCCCATTTCTTAACCTGTTCTCTATCCTTTCTCTGATGATAACAACATAGAAAAAGTTTGATGATACAGCTCCAACTATTCGATCATAGAGTGTTAATAAACATGGTAATTATTTCCTTTTTTGCCAATGGAGCTTCTACTTGTGCAGTGACCTTCTTCCATCGCTGGGCATATTCTTTGAATGTTTCATTGTCTTTCTTGACCATGTTTTGCAACTGTGACTGATCGGGAGCCATATCAATATTGTACCTATATTGCTTTAGAAAAGCATCTGCTAGGTCCTTCCAACTTCGAATACGAGATCGTTCCAAATGCATATACCAATTTGCTACTGCCCCCGCTAAGCTGTCTTGAAAATGATGAATAGCTTATCATCATGGGCATATGAAGCCATCCTTCGACAGTACATGGTTAGATGGTCTTTTGGGCATGTGGTACTCTTGTATTTGTCAAACTTTGGAACTTTGAATTTCGAAGGTATTACCACATCGGGAACCAAACAGAGTTTCGAGGCTTCCATCAGACCATAACTATTTACTCCTTTGATGGCTCATAGCCTTTCTTCTATGATTTCTAGTTTTTCTTTAGGTTGTGAGGAACTTGCAACATAAAGGGGAGGTTGATGGAGATAGAGTTATGGGTTTTCATTAGAGTGTGGTATTTGAGATTGAATAAGTGGCATCATCATTGGTGCACTACCCTCAATGAAATGATGTGGCTGGACACCATAAGGTGGGAATGTAGGTGAGGTCTCATTAATGCCCCATTGGGGATTTGATATGGGAGTTGTACCATCTGGTTGATTGGTAGCTATGGATGGTATGTATCCCAAAGGGAGACTATAAGGTGGTACAGATGATACCCCAATAACTATAGGTTATGCAGGGTTATTTTGATGAGTAGTGAGGGGCATCATAATCCCTCGGGGAGTCATCCCTGGAGGATGGTAGGATCTATTTGACCGTTCTCCACTCATCACTAATGGGATCCTACCTGTGTTCTTCTTTGATTGTAGAGCCTCTAGAATCTTAGCTATTTGTTCTTTCATTCGGCTCATTTCGTCCTTGATTTCTTCTTGTGTCTGTTCTAGTTCATCCATGATCTTGGATCATGATCAAGTCCTATAAAGGCACTGTAATGACAATTTTTTCTTCTTTTTTCTATTTTATTTAGTATTTAATGTTATTAAATATAGAAAAGAAAAAAATAGCAATAATAGAATAAAGAAAGATAATAAACATGCATACAATGAGATGTGGTCCAAGATTGTAAATGATATCATCTAAATCCCTTTCATGATAAAAGGGTTATCAGTCACCAGTCACTTTTGCTACAGCACAAAATAGCTTGGCTAGCAAATAACATCAAAACTAGCTATATCATTACAAGCTACAAAGTCCAAGCCTTTTCTAAAACTACTTCCTATACATCTTTAAAACATATCTCGCTGCCATTAGTGGAATTTTCCGAGGTGGTGGAGGTCCATTTCTGATAGAACTTTCTATGTTTCACCTGGAGGTAATTTAGCCTCTAACTCTTACACTTCTCTGGCTTTCTTCCTTGCACAATGGGTGACCTCTCTAACATTCTCCAGTAAGGCATTAGTCCCCTATTCGAGTTCTACGTATATTTTGCTCCAAAGATTATTTGTTGTGGTATGATCCAAGATGCTATTATGTAGGTTAGCATTCTCATTCTACAAGAGAGCTATCATTTCATTATTGATCTCTAGTTCATGGCCTTTATTCATTAAGTCTTGCTGCAAGCTCTCTATCTCCACTCCATATACCCCCAACATATGATCTTTTTCATGAATCACAGCCTCCATGGAATGACATCTCCCTCTTAGTCTGGCAACCTCAAATTCCATAGCATCTGCCTTTCTCTTTTGTCTCATTATTTCTTCCATAGCCTTATCCATGCGAGTCATTAAAGTAGCTTTTTCATTTGTCCATTTTCCACTTCTAGCGATAAGTATGGCTTCCCTTTCTTGAAGTTGTTTGAAGGCACTTTCATATCTATATTCAGCTTCTGCTTTATAGTCCATAAATTCATCGAACCTATGAATTGGAGGTTTAGGACCTTGAACTGCAGGAGCTATAAACCCTTTCCCCTTATTTGCTTGCCAAAGTGGATACGCCGAGGTAGTGTTGGATGTAGGTATGACAGACTTTACAGCTCTAACATCTTTCTAGTCTGAGATAACTTCCTTCACCTTATTAGCAGTCCCTTTATCACCATATATGAAATCAACTTCAGTAAGACCATGGGTTATATGGTTGAACTGGAGGGAACCTATTTGCCTCCTTACCATAGTTGGGGTGTAATTGGTTACTCCCCAAGGCCCAATAAGCGGAACCCAAGGCTTGTTCCCACAATGACATATGATATAGGTCAATGGAAGCCATTTTGCATGCCATTCTATCTTCTGTATCTACAGAAAGTAGTTGATCCATTGATTTCGGATTGGAGACTGTCTCGGCCAGCTTGCAATGCCATATTGCTGGAGTAGGTTCTTGAACCTAGTATACATGTTGTATTTAATTGTGGGATAATTAAAACAATCAGGTTGGGCAAATTGTAACATCCCAAAGAAACGGTGCTTCTGATTTGCACTGTTGACTGAATTATTTTGTTTCATTAGAAAGATACATTTAATTAGGATTGAAATATAAATATTAGGGTTAGAAAAAGTTGAGTTTGTTGTGGAAAGATTAAGAAAATTATGGGCAATATTTTGACAATTTAAGAGAAATCAGTTAAGTTCCGATGTTGTATAATGCAAGAACTAGATTAGTAGAAATTACACTATGAAAACCCTAACTTGAATGGCCATGATTTAGCCATTTGCACCCCTTGGTGGTGCAATCTTAGCCCTTGAAAGTGGGCTACCCAAGCAAAATGAAAAGAAAGATGAGATCTACCAATAATAACACATATGTCATTTTCAAAATTTATGACATGAGACTTTAATTTCCATTCTTTCCTCTCCCATTTTCAGCAAAAACCAAGGCGACCCCTCCTCCTCCATTTTGCTTCATTTCATCTACCTATATTCTCTACTTCATCTATCATCAAGCTTCTTCATCCAAGATTTGTTTCCTCCAAAATCAAGTTTGTAAAAAACAAGGTAGGATTCAATATCTTTGCTTGATTTGGTGATCTATTAGTTGTCTCTAAATTTTTCTCCACTCACTTATATGAAGATATACTAAGCTTATATGATATTTTATGGCTGGATTAGTATGCATATATTAGGTTTGGGTTTAAATCTTTAGAGGAAAATCAAAAAGGGAACCAACCAGAATGGATTGAATTAGAAAACCCTGAGACTGTCTGTACTGCGAGGTGTATGGCTTCACCTACAGACATCAAAATTTGATGAAACTAATTTTATATGGAACTAGACATTTAGAGCTTTCCAACCATATAAATTATAAGGCCATTGAATCTATAGTGAGTGAGATATGAAATTTAACCCTTGATTTCTGCCTCTAGTTCTGACCAGACTAGGTTGTGTAGGGCGTAACTCACCCTATACAACTTCAATTAGAGTGAAACAAATTTTATAACACATAGGATAACATGTCATAAAAATTTCAGAGTTTGATTCGTTCTTTATTCTCCTCAGTAATTCAACAAAGTTGCCCTATGTCCTAACTGGGCTAAAATAGAGTAGATAATGTTAGCAAACTTTAGGAGCTCATAAGTTGAGCTCTGCCAACTCAAATGAAATGAAACTTATTGAAAATGAAAACTAGTTCAGTCAACTTTAAAACGATATAGGTTTTGTATAAATCCAATCAAATTCCTATTTTTAGTGAATTTTTATTTTTCAGTGCTTAATTCTGCCTAGGAATAGGGCAGACTTAGGTTAATCTCCAATAACTTAAGTTATACTTATCAAAACTTAGTGGAACCAGAAAGGATAAAAACTAGACAAACAATACTTTAACATATCAAAAATTCAGATTAATTAGGCTAAATAGAAATTTTGGCATAAATAACAAAATAAGGCAGAATTGAGTGTTATGTGCAAATTTGTCTTAATGCACGTATGAGCTCAAATGAACTTTGAATGTGCAAACCTATCTAAATGTTGGATAGTTGGTGCATTTGATTGGTTCTAATATTGTGACTGACTGTCTGATAAGTGGCACTATTCACTGGGAAGCTACCTGATCCATTATGTTGCCGAAATTTCGGCAGAAACATATGAAAGTTATGAATGTCTATATGTTATGAAATGAATATCATACAAGTATGAATATTTGAAAGTAAGGTATAAAGCATGTGCATAAGTCTCTGAAGCATATTCATATATGAATACATGAGCATATGAACCATGAAAGAATATAAACAAATAATATAAGATCTCTTCACTTGGAGGCAGTTATTTGGGTTCCTACCGGTGAAAGTAGTTAAACAGACAAGATATGAGTCTTTTCACCTAGAGGCAGTTATTTGGGTCCCTCTCGGTGAAGGCAGCTAAAACTATTGGGTCCCTCTACGTTGAAGGAAGTTGGCCAGCTGAGTCCTTCCAATTTAGAGCCACGTGGGTCCCTTTACAGGTCAGTAATGTGTGACGACGGTCACGAGTTGAGCTCACTCTGAGATCAGGCTACCCAAGGATAGTAAAGATTAAAGATATATGCATACTAACACTCTACGGATGGTGATACGTAATGCCATGTGCATTAAGTAAAGAAAGTTAAAGAAAGTACAAGTGCATCTTCATACTTACATGAGGAGCATTTGTATATGCATAAGTCATATTTTTGCTACAGTTAGGAATCGGCTCCCTATTAATTGTCAATTGTGTGAAAAAAAAATTAACCTACTTCGGAACGGATGTTTTTGAACTCTTTAAAGTGAAATTTATAATTTCTATGACATGTTCACCTTTTTCATAATAAACCGAAGCAGTTAGAGATAATAATGATGACATGGTATGTAGTTGTATAAGGAATCCTACTAAGAATTTATAATTCTCACTCCTATATATATTTCTGTGTTATCTCCAGATATCTCAGGAGAGCTAGAAGATGATCATACTGAGCAGGGTTAGTAAGATTGAATACAGCCAAAGAGCGCTATCATACAAGATCTGTTTAAGTAATATTAACAACTTCTAGGAGAGTTATTATGACTTAAGCATAATATTATACCTGAGAGAGTGTTACACAGATGACATAACATCCAAATCATGAGCAATTGGGGGCACCCCCAGAATCTACTCCTTGAGTGGATCCGATAGTAGTTTAGAGAACAGATGGTCTTTGCCAAAATTGTTAGGGCTGGATGCATCCCGTGGATAACCTGCTCAAACATTTTTATTACTTGGCCATCTATTTGGCCTTTAACCCTTGGAAATAATACAAGCCCATAAATGCATACATGGTCACTCCTTTGTCACGGTCACTATCACAACCATGAAATCATGGAACCAAGGCACAACCACGGAACCACGGCACAACCACGGGACCACAGCACGAAGACAGATGCGGAGGTCCAAGGTAATGTTGAGTGCCCAGATCCATACCGCTAGGAGAGAGATGGTGGCGCTATAGCAGTGATGATGGTGGCTAATAGTGGAGACGGGGACTGGTTTTGTTTTCCTTTTCTTTTTTTCTTTTTTTTGGTTCTATTCTTTGAGCTTTGGTTTGGAATTTGATCTATGTAGGGTGCGTATTACGGATGGTAGTGAGCTGCTGCTACTTTCTTTTGGTTCTTGTTTTGGAGTGTTGGGGTTTGGATCAATTTTGCTGTTAGTTTGTGTCCTTAGGGAAGGGAATGAGAAGAGTTCCTACTACTTATTATTGTGTTTATCTTGAATAAAAAAGCTTTCTTAGATAAAGGAATATGATGATTTTTGTTTGTCTTGTGCAAGACAGGGTGTTCCAGTGGTTCATGGAGAAGTCTAAGCTGGCTCAATTTGTGTGTG
The DNA here is from genome assembly GCA_031439585.1 of Pterocarpus macrocarpus. NCBI lineage: Eukaryota > Viridiplantae > Streptophyta > Magnoliopsida > Fabales > Fabaceae > Pterocarpus > Pterocarpus macrocarpus. The sequence continues at coordinate 43,089,720 of CM062516.1, forward strand.
AGAAAGAACTTTTTTTCCTACTCTTATTACTATTTTTGTATTGTAATTTTTTCTTGTTATGCAAGAGGTAAATTAATGTGGGTTATGTCTGTGGGTGTGTGATAATGGCAAATGAATTGATGGCCAGTGCAGGAAATGTGACAGGTTCCATGTTTGGGTTATTTATTTCAGTTTTTGAATGATGGTTGGTGCTGTTAGCGGTTCCTCTTGCATTTCAATTTTAAACTTTTCCATGTTACAGGGGATAAGATATATCTATTTTAAACAAACCATGCATCTGACCATTTTGATAATTTTGCCATGACAATTTTCAATTGATGGTATGCATACACTCTATATTTCGTTTGAATTTAACAGGAAACAATTAGTTGTGGTTGTTCATTCCATGAACACAATTTTGAAAATGAATTTCTTCATAACAAAGAAGCAGGATGCAAGCATAACATTATCAAGCAAAATAATCAAATTAAGTATGACATGGATCCAATTCAAATAGAGTAAGCTAAAACTATTTTCTTACTTTTTCTTTGCTCTAGAATGCTTTAGTAAGTTGTTTCACTTTCTTACTCTTGACCTTTCTTCTTCTATTCTAGTTCCTGCCGTGTTTTCTTCTTGCAAGCCCTTATTTATACAGTAACCTAACTGCCCAAAACTAATCAAATTGCATCCTTTCATGATGAAGCCTATGAAGCTACGGATGCTAGGAATAAGAGCAGAGCAAAAGGGCAGTGATTTTTGATGGACAATGGTGGTATTTTTTTTTTAATTTTTCACTACTCTTGCAAAGCTAAAATTTGGGCTGCTATCTCCTTTATTTTGTTTCATTGTACATGGGCTCTACAGGCTTAAAGAAAAAAAGGCTGCCTCCCCTTTTTGTTCCTATAACTTTTATTTGTATCAACCACAAATTCCATCATTTTTTTTTAAGGAGGAATAGGTTATTTTTAAAAAATAAAATAAAGGTATTGTTGATATTCAAATTTGTCCACATTTCAAATTTAGTTCTTCATAATTTTTTTTTGTAATGATCAATATTTCAAACACTCCAATAGTGTGCAAATTTACTTGTTTATGGTGATTGCTTTTTTATAGTACATTTGCATATTTATTTTAAAATGAAAATAAAAATAACACAAAAGTGTTTTTTTTAATTCTGCCATTTTTTTGTTTTATGTTTTTTTGATTTAGTAGCATGACAAAAAATAAAAAAATTAAAAACAAAAAAAGTGGTCCAACAACAAAACAAAAAACATAAAGAAGAAGAAAGGAGTCTTATGTTAGAAGAGAAGAGAATGTACAAAAGAGGATGAGATATACTCACATAGATACAAAAGTATGGCTAAGACCTAAAGGGATAAAACCATATAATAACGCATGCTAATCCCTTTGAATATCAATAAGGGGAACACTATTAAACAAACCATGCGTTAAGCACTAAAGGGAAGCCAAAAAAAGGATCAATCAATTAAGAATTGAAAAAAATCCATTTTCATCGTGCTCCTTGTTTTTAGTGTCATAGTAAAATAGTTTTAGATAAAAAAATATATTTAACCGTTTCATAAATAACTCATTATTAAAAGTTTAATTTATATTATAAAGATAAACTTTTCAAAAAAAATCATTTCATTATTTCAGCTTCCTAGCAAAGTAATCCTGTAAAAAAATTATTTAATATATAATAACTAATTATTAAAAGTGCAATTCATTTTGTAATGATAATTATCTCCAATTTTTAATTGAGGAGCGAACAATTCAAAAGAAAAAAAATTCTATTTTCTTCTCATCCTCTTTTTTCAATCTCTTAATAAGATAATTTTAAAGAAAAAAATTTCATAGAATCATTTTATATAATGACTCATTATTAAGAATGTAATTCATGTTACGAGAATGTCTACCTTCAATCTTTAAGTGATGATCAAATAATTAAAAAAAAATTACTCTAATTTATTTTCCTCCCCTTTCTTCAACTTCTTAATAACCATTTCTTAAAAGCAAACTCAAGGGAATATATATAGCATACAAATTAAAAGTTAATTTAAGATATTTTCTTTCAATATTTAAGTAAAAATTTCACAATTCAAAAAAACTATTTGTTTTCCTCCTTTTCCCTTTTCTTTAGTATCCTTATAATGATTTTTTAAAATTTTCAATTTATTAATAATAACTGTGGGTAAAAAATTCCATCACTAATTCTCATAAAGTCTCTCTTATTATTTCTTAAAAAATAATGAAGATAAAAAACAAAATATTTAATAAATAAAAAATAAAAAGAAAAGCATAATACCACCTAAATTAATGTTGATCTTAGAGAAGCATTTTCTTAATCTAGCTGCTATAAGATTATTTCAATGAAAAATTTATTTGCATTCATTATATTTTGTAGCAATAATAAGAATATTATGTAAATTATAATGATCTATAATACTAAGATTAAAAATATTTAAAAATAATTTCTACAAAAGCATAAGAACTATTTACTTTAATTTTATATTTAGATTTTGACTTCTTAAAATAAGTGATCAGACAAATAATTTTAATTTTTATATGATTTATTTAATATTTTATCTTATATAATAGTAGATGAAGATAATGGTGTAATGGGTAATGAATACTTCATTTTAATTGGAGAATAGTGGACAGTAATAATAATATCATAATAAAATAGTGGGGTAGTAGACCAATCATTAAATACTTACTTAAGAAAGAAAATTTTCAAATATTGGAGGGAGTAGGAAGTATAAGAAAGTGTCACTTGATAAAACTTTTTAGTTTAAGCTTCTAAAATATTATAGTAATAGATTTCATCTTGCTCCCTTTTTTTAGAGTCGTAGTAAAATAGTTTTAGATAGAAAAAATATATTTAACCGTTTTATAAATAATTGATTATTAAAAGTGTAATTATATTATAAAGATACTTTTCAAAAAAATTCATTTCATTACTTCAACCTCTTAGTAAAGTAATCTTTTAAAAAAATTATTTAATATAATAACTAATTATTAAAAATATAATTCATTTTGTAATGATAATTATCTCCATATTTTAACTGAGGATCAAAAAATTCATAAAAAAATAATAATTTCATTTTCTTTTCATCCTCTTTTTTCAGCCTCTTAATAAAGTAATTTTAAGGAAAAAATTTCATAGAATCATTTTATATAACGACTCATTATTAAGAATATAATTCACATTATGAGAATGTATACCTTCAATTTTTAAGTGAGGATCAAATAATTAAAAAAATCACTCTAATTTATTTCCCTCTCCTTTCTTCAACTTCTTAATAAGCATTTCTTAAAATCAAACTCAAGGGAATATATATATAGCATAAAAAATGAAAGTTAATTTGAGATATTTTCTTCAAATATTTAAGTGAAAATTTCACAACTCAAAAAAATTATTGTTTTCCTCCTTCTCCCTTTTCTTTAGTATCCTTATAATGATTTCTTAAAGTTTTCAATTTAGTAATATAACTATAGGTAAAAAATTTCATTACTAATTCTCATAAAGTTTCTCTTATTATTTCTTAAAAAATAATGAAGATAAAGAACAAAATATTTAATAAATAAATAAATAAAATGAAAACCATAATACCACTTGGATTAGTGTTGATCTTAGAGAAGCATTTTCTTATTCCAACTACTTTAAGATTATCTCAATGAAAAATTTATTTGCATTCGTTTTATTCTCTAGCAATAATAAGAATATTATGTGAATTATAATGATCTATTATATTAAGATTAAAAATATTTAAAAATAATTTCTATAGAAGCATAGGAAGTAATTACTTTAATTTTATATTCAGATTTTGACTATAAGTGATTAGACAAATAATTTTTATTTTTGATATGATTTATTTAATATTTTATCTTATTCTAATAGTAGATAAAGATAATAGGGTAGTGGATAATAAATACTTCTTTTTAATTGGAGAATAGTGGACAGTAATAATAATATCGTAATGAGATAGTGGGGTGGACCAATCACTGAATACTTGCTTAAAAAGGAAAATTTTCAAATATTGGAGGGAGTATGAAGTACAAAAAAGTGTCATTTGGCAAAACTTTTCAATTTAAGCTTCTAAAATATTATAGTAACAAATATTATAGTAACAGATATCATAATTGTGTTCTGTATACAAGTAGCTCCCACCAGATTTGCGACAACATATTAATAATAAGCTTAAATATATTTTTTGTCCTTATAAATTTAGTGAATTTTGGTTTTAATCCTTAAGAAATTATTTTTTTGGTCTTGATACAAACATTTCAAAAAAAGTTAGTTTTAGTCCATAATTTTTTTTGTTTTTTGCTTTTAACCCAAATATTTCTAAAAATTTTGGTTTTAATTCCTACTTGAACATGGGAAAAGTGACGTGACTATCTGTCATCCATGTTATCACTTAACAAAGATAGATTAACAGCAAAGATTGAAACCAAAAAAAAAAAAATCTTAATGACTAAAACTAAAATTTATTAATTTTATAGGAACTAAAAATATATTTAAGCCATATTAATAATGATTGATATTTCCCAAAAGGAGAAGGAACACAAGAAATGGTGAAGAGAATATTGAATTGTATACAAATTTAATACAAAAATACAAGTGTATCTAAAATAGGAGTAATTGGTGCTTTTGTTTGTGCTTTTGGTACAAAAAGAAGTAATTCTTTTTAAAATTTTTCACAAAAAAATACTTATAGAATTTTTAATATTATTTGTCTGTGCTTCTAAAAAAAATAGAAGCAGATAGGGGGTTACTTCTCCCAGAAGTAAAAGTAGTAGAAGAGAGATAATATTGCTCCTTGAAATTAGCAACCACTTTTTTTCACTTAATTACGATTTTATCCTTAAAACTTTTAAAAACTACCAGTCTCTTTCCATTCTCAATCTCTCTTTCTCTCCCCATATCTTTAATTATAATTTTATTAAATAAAATATTTCTATATTTATCACATCTAAATATAAAATAATTTTCTATTTTTACTTCTATTTTCACTTCTATTTCTGCTTCTTCAAAAAAACTTTTCTTAGAATTTTAACTAAATGGACCCAATATCAAAGTGCTTAAGTAATACTTTTTTTTTATTCCAAAGTTACGATCAAACTTAAGTCATGATGATGGATATACGAATGGCAAACCAGGTGAATCAACCCTATCGGCAAATTTGAGTAATACTTTTAATGATTTAAATTTTATTATATGATTTTATAAATTTTATCCAGAGGAATACAGTCATAGTCTATGCCATGTACTGTGTTTTCGTTAGATTAATTAAAGTAATACGCATAATATTTTCCCCCAAAATAGTAACTCTAGTGCAGTTTAGTTGAGGACCAAGTTAGAAAGCTCAATAAACAAGATTCATCCAAAATATCAGTACGCATGAAGTCTGTAAGTTTAGAAAAATAATAGCAACTACGCCTTTTCGCGAAGCGGAGTCGATTACATGGTTGAACAATCATTGCGTCTAATAATAAATAAGTTGTGAAAACAAATTAACAAAAATAAAATTTCATGATTTCTACTTTAATATTTTACAATCATTTGTATTCTTCACAGTCTTAATCATTAGATGAAAACTTCCACTAATCAAATTGAGTTTCAGAAATGTTTCCTTAGTCTGGGTCTCAGGATTCCACATTACTGGTTGGACTAAGATTTTACTACAAATTTTAAATCAAGATTACTTAAGCTCAAGATTATATTATCTGCGCTAACAAAATCAGGACTAGTTCGGTTTCCCATATTTCACTCGCGGTCCTTTTGTCCAATTCAAACATTGGTAGCAGCCGTCAAAGATGTAATCAAGTCTACCAGATTATTGTAGCCATGTCGTGCATTTTGCTTCCAACAAACATGTCAAAACTAAGAACGTGGGGAAGAGGAGGATGTTCTTACATAAGGGTACATGGATCGTTTACATGTGTTTTAAGACTGTGACACCAAATCCAATGCCGAGAAAAGTTGCAATGGCAATTCCAAATATACCAGCAAGAATGCCAGGAACAATGAGGGAGCTCCACCCTTTTGCAGTTGCCATTCCACATGCCGTTGTTGGACCTCCAACATTGGCATTTGATGCAATAAGCAACATCTTCAAGTCAAACCCAAAAAGTCTTCCCAGTCCAAGGATCACTACAAGATGTACTGTTATTTGAACAAAAGCAAAAAGGAAAATACTAGGTGCTGTGTTGATGACACTCCATATGCTCCCACTTGCACCTATCACTGCAAAGAATACCTGTTTCTCACAAGTGGCAAAAACCAAAAACTTGTCACCTTTTGTGAACTCGATATTTATCGAGTAACTATCTGGGCACCTGGCTTGTTACTTCTCCAAGCAACAATGTGAGTAAGATTTTGAACAACAAAAATGTTGTTTGAGAATTTTTTTTTTCCTTAAATATGTTTTTTTATTCCTATACCAAATTTTGGTTTTAATCCTATAAAATTTTTTATTTGGTTCCAGTCCGTATTTCTTTAAAAATGGGAATAAATGATTCTCATAAGACTTTAAACGTTATATTTTGTTTTCTATCATTGTCGCAGGGGATATTTAGATACTAAATATGCACATTTTTAAAAGTTTTGGACTGAAATCAAATAAAAAATTTTGTAGGGATAAAACCAAAATTTGGTATATTTTCAGGGACCAAAAATATATTTAAACCCTCTTTTTTTGGGTATACAAAGTACAGGTATTTTTCAAAATACATAATTTGTCTCGAATAATCCATAAACATCCTTATTTACATTTACAAACTTATTATGATCATTTTGAATAAGTGCATATTTTTGAATAACTATCTCCAGTACAATTATCTCTATACTATCCCACTATCATCACACCATTCTCTAATTCTTTTTAAGAGGAAAAAATAAAATAAAATAACTTAAAGAATTTAATTTAAATACAGTGACAGTGTAGTTTTACATTGTTAGTCAATAGAAATAGTAGAAAGTGCCAACTCATATAAATAACCACCCGTTATAATGAGAGATCCACCATGATTTTTCACTTTTCTTTATTTCTATTGGTTGACAGTTAGTGCATACCAATTAAACTCTATTTTAAATTGCATGCAACTTTTTTATTGGTATCTTTCTCATCTTTGGTGCATAAATAATAACTTATTTACCCTTCCTAATATGAAAAAAAACCTGGCCTATGAGAATTACCAACTCACCTGCATGAGAATCACAGCCATAGCCTCACCGGAGGGTGAAAGTGAAGCAAATGGTTTGGGAAATACTGTTGCAAGAATTACTGCAATTGCCGTTATCACTGGCAGAGTACCCCCTTGGATTCCGAAATACCCCGTAAAAAGGGCACCAGCCTTGCAGATGGCAAAGGCCACAGCAAGAGCGGTTGCCATTTTGAGCACAGGAAGTTTGTTCTCAGGATTAGATTTGATACTCATTCCATCACCTGCAAAAAGGATTCACTGTCATGTGTTAGTATCAGTGAAGCACAGCCACATATCATTCAATTTTAACTGCCACATCTAGTAGTACAGAAGCATTATAAGATAAAAAATTACTTCATAAGTCAATATTTCATGCCACACAGAAAATAGAATACATGCTAACTTCACCAATAAAATTATAATCAAAATAGAATTTGAGGTACCATTTACTGATGTTGAGGTCTCTGGAGGCACTTTAGAGGCCAATGCAAACAATGTTGAGAAATACACTGCACAGATAACATTATCTGCAGCTAACCCAGCGGTTAAAGCTGATGGGGAAACACCAAGGGCATCAGATATGGCAACATAGTTGACAGCTGCACAATAAGGAAAACAATAATGTCAGTAACGGAGCCATGTGATTTGAAGATACAAATATTTCCATCAATATTAATGAGCTGTATGTATGAAGAAAAATGAAAATGACCTCCACCAATATGTCTGCCCATGAGTGCAGCTGCTATCTTCCAACTATCCTGACCAAGTGACCGCATTGGCACAAGCAGGTACGCCACCACTGTTCCAGTTGAAGTTGCAACTGTCATGAAAATGCAGAGGAAAAAAGTAGGTCACTAATCTGAAAAAAACAGAGAAAATGAAGAAAAAAGGTTCTAACAAGTATATTTGACTGGAATGTTATTATTAAGATGATTCTTTCTTGCTGAAGTTTCTCAGAAATGTCAGACCCTTTACAACAGCCATTTGCAGTATCTTCTCCTTCATTCCTATCCCAACATTTAGTTACGTTATATAAAATAGGAATCTCTCACTCACTCTCTATATGCCTCAATCAATTCATTTCTTTTCTTTTCCACTATATGGCAATTGTTTAAGACAAATGCAATAGTCAAGCCAGTTGAGCATATAGTCAGGAGAAATAAGTCAAAATGGAAGTCATTTTCCCTGTTATATAAATCATTCAGCAAATAAGCCAAAAGGTTTTGTAAAGCATGAAACCGAAAGAAGAAAAAGCAGGGAAAAAAATGATGGACGCATAAGAACTTACAAGATCACAAAGAAAGATACCTGGAAGTCATTGCTCTGCATAAGATCCATCAATCAATCCCATCCCACATAAAATCAATGACCAAAACATTTGACCACCTAGTCTAGAAGGAAAGCAAAGGAGTAGAAATCAAACTACTCATCATGTGGATGGACCGCTTATCAAATCAACTTTACTTTAACGTCTTCAACGATTACATGAAACACAAATTTGCATACCCATTAAAAGCCAAAGTTAAAACAGAAAAGTTTTCCACGTTCGCTTCTTGTTCAAGTTTCTTCCCAAAAAAAGCACTTCCATTTATTGTTATTTACCACTCTACAACCATGGAAGCGCTTTCACTCTCCATGCAGTTTGCACACAGAATGAAACACTACATTGAAGCCAAGGCTAGTCACAATAGATAATTACATAAACAATGCAGAGGAACAAGACGAAACAATGAGCAATTAGATCCCCTTTGTTATCCATCAAAACACAAATGTCATTGCTGAAACAAACAAAACAAGCTGAAGCATCGAAAAGAAGCAGTAACAAAATGTCCCAAAACAACATGAAAGAATGTGCTACCTGAGCCCAACAAGAAAGCCAAGAGGAGTGTCCCGGTGGACTTGATGACGCGGCGCAAGTCGGCCCTGAAGAGCAGCAAGGGGACGGCGACAGGGAGCAGGAACTGCAGGACAACATCGTACGCCGGAACTTCACTGGAAACAATCCCCACATTGCTGGCTGCAAGACCCACCAAAATGCTCACCAGAGAGCCGCTCAGCGTGCTCCCAATCTTGGTCCTTTCTGACCTTACAATACAATCCCACAAAAAGCAAAACCTCACGTCACAAAAATTCCACCAATTTCTGAACCCGCCAAGGAAAACAAGAACGAATGCAATGAAGTTCAGAATCAGTAATTCTTCGCATTTTCCATCAAAATGGTTTGTTCCTGATACTATAATTACTAACATTCAAAAATCTCCATTTTATTCCCGATACTATAATTTGTTAATCAAATCAGTGCTACTTGACTAATTTGACAACGTGACTGATTTGATTAAAGGAATACAAGAAATAGGGAATTTTTTAAATGTCAGCACTATTTTTATGGCCTACAATTTCAGAAACTAATTCGAAATTTATTCGATCATAAATTAATACACGTTGAACAGGTGATAGTATTAGTCGTTGTTAGTTACCAGTTAGTTACGTTAGTTTCTGTTTTTGAAGTTAGTTAGGTTGAAATTATCAGATGTGGCCAATTGTATCAGTAGATATGGTGAGCTTGTTTTATTGTATACATACTCAGCTAAGTCAATGAAAGAGATCAGATTCAGTATTCATTTCATTTACATTGTGATAGAAATTTGCGAAAAAGCAGAAATACCAGATTCCAAAAGCTGCGGCGGCGAAGAGAGCGGTCCAGTTGCCCCATTTGTCGTGAGGAGAGATGAGAGGGGAATTCAAGTTGGGTCCCAATGCCGATGCAACAAAACTGCGTCCAAGCGAAGAAGATGAACACTGGGTTTTGATGATGGTGGAACATAAAGAATGAGAAAAGGAAGAAGAGTGCGGTGTGCAAGTGGTGGTAGAGAGAGGAGGACTAAGTTTTTGGCGGGAAAATGGACCTCGTTGTTGCGGTGGCGGCGCCGCCGTCAGCGGTTGAGGGTGGGAAGCAGGAAGCAGAAGATGAAGATCTGAAGCCATTTGTTTAGCCACCGAAACGAACGAAGCGCAGAGAGAGAAAGGAGAGAGCTACACACACAGTGAAATTTTCATTTTATATTCCTGAAGTAGGAGATCTTTTACTCCATATGAGAATCTCCAATTTTTTATTTTGGTTTTACGCATTTCCTTTCTCTTTCTTCTCACTAAAAGCAATGGCTTAGATGTTCCATGTTCTTCCTTAGAAGTGTGCAAGTCTTTCTCCTACACAGTGGAATAGTTAACGTTGGTGCTGAGCTTGTGGACTATAACAGATTGGCTTTCAAATGCCAGTGAATCCCGAAGAGTGAAATATCCACATTTTTGCTGATTCTGTAACTATATATTATGATTCATAACATTATGATGCTCCGGTGAACCTGATATCTATATTTTTCTATAAATGCTATTGAGTTCATTTAAGATATTACTAAACAGTATCAAATGAGAACTATGGCTATATTCTGAAGAATGAGAAGGGAAAAAATGATGGAAATTAGAATGACTAAATTTAAACAAAGTGTATTTGGAAGTGTTTTAGAACAGGAGAGTGAAACTAATGTTCTAAAAGCTGCAGCGAATCGGCTGGTTCGACTGATTGGACTGAGATTCTAGGCTGATCTAGTCATAGTATGAAAACTAGGTTTTCAAAAACTAGTAAAAATTGGTGTGAGCATATATATCAAAAATCGGTGAATTAGTCTATTCACTGATTGAATTGATTTTCAAATTCAATTTTTAAAATCCAAATCACCAACGGTGAGGTAAGAGTTCTATTATGTTAAAAGATAACTAAAAATATATTTTAATTGCCTAAGTTAAAGACTATTTAACATCGTACTCAAGATAAGGACTATTAAACCTCTTATTCTTTTAAAAAGTGTTTAAAATTAAGCATAAAACAATATAACATATAAGTATTTATAATCATCTTAAAAGTAAAATGCTTTTACTTTAAACAATGTGAGACTTAAGCTCTTTATAGTAGTTTAAGGGTAACAAGTTTATAGTCTAAGCTAGTGTTGTTCAAATAAACCACTTGAACCATAACCAAACCAAAATTGCAAAAAAACTAGTTCTTTGAAATGATTTTAAGACTGAGACAACTTCTTAAGTGTGACTTGTGAGTTTGTCACCATATGGTGACTAAATCTAAACAATTAAAAATTGAACCTAACGGTTATAAAAATAACATAATAAATAATTAAAATTTAATATTACTTGTTATCTCCCCATTATAGCCTTTCCATCATTCCATCCTTCACCTTCTCCCTCTCCGCAAATCTGCCCACTCCCCTCCCCTACACAGCACAGTGCTGGCCCCACCACTGCATCTCTCTTGACAAACCCAAACTGCATCCATCCCACAGATATCCTCTCGAGCAGCAAGTGCTTATTCTTGTGAGCAGCAAGCACCGCCTAGCAACTAGCAAGCACATATGAAATATAAGCACGTACACGACGTTGTCTTCCGGGTCATCAAGGATGGCTTTGTAGGACCACCGAAATGTTTCAATTCATCTTAGATCCACACCAGTTTGGTCGCCTTCAATTGGTGTATGGCTTAAACCCATAGTATGGACAAAGCAATAATGGGTTTCATTGCTGTTAATTCTTTTGTTTTGGTTGAAGTTTGAATCTTTTTGTATTATCATTCTAAGTTTTGGTTAAAGTTTAAATCTTTTTGTATCATCTGTCAAAGAATGTGGGTGTTGATGACTATGCATTTCCAGTGTTGTAAAATTCAATAGGAGCCTCTACCTGCTACCAATGTCCAATTTTGTTTGCATGTTGTGTGTGTTTGATTGTTCCACTAGCTTCAATTGTTCCACTAGCTTCAATCATGTATGTGACTGAAAACAATGGATGCGGTTGGAGGTGGAGTAAGGGAGGAAGGAAAGAGAGAATTAGTTGAGGGCAAAAAATTTTTTGTTATCTATTACCATGCTGGTGACAAAGTCATTGTCCCTACTTAAGATAGAGCCTAAGATTGAGCCTCTTTTTTAAAAATGGTTTTTTAAATGGTTGTAAAAAAACAAAAACTGGTTTTGGCAATAAGATGTGCTTCCCACCGCTTTGCACATGGATTCAAGATTCTAACACTCTCCTTGTCTTCTCTCTTGCTTTCTTGCATGCAAATGACACAAATAGCCTTTTTTATCTCCTTCTCTCCTCCTCACTCTTCTCTTTCTCTTTCTACTCAATTTCTATACTTTCATGGCTATATCCTCTCATCAAATCGTGGAATTGGAACTTGCATCACCATGAAACACCGTGCTTTTGTTTGTGCTTTGTTCAGTACTTGAATAGATTAAGTAAATTGGAAGCCACTAGTAGAACCACACACCAAGCTTCCTGCCATCAATGTCTTCCCCACGCAGTTGTCATCAACGGCAACCACGACAATGGTGTGGCGGTGGCTTCGAAATTCATGGCCTTGGGAAGAGCCGCATCAAAGGAGGTGGTGGGCGTCGGAGATGAGTTCTCGCTATTGAAGAAGGACCTCATCTCCGGTTACATTAGTGCACTATACTAGATTTGAAGATTCATTTACTCGAACCTATTTAAATGGTAAACCAATTCTAAACTGATTTTACACCGTTTAAGTTCATATAAAAGCAGTTTGGTCCGGTTCTTTATCGTAGAAGTTTAGTTTGGTTTAGTTTGTTGACCATGTCTGCCCCTAATCTAAACAATGTGGGAATTGAGTGCTCCATATTTCAAATCTTCATGCGTATTGTTTCATTCTTTGTGTGTGTGTGTATATATATATATTTTTTATTACACTGTAGTTGAACCTCCTGTAATCGATAAATCTTTGAAGCAATATCTTTTCTGTTTCAATATTCAGTATAGTTTTCACTTTTCAAAGTGAAACCCTAATTTCATGCAGTTTAAATTTCCTATTTTTTGGCCCTCCAAATTTATAGGTGAAGGTTGGAATGGAATAGCCTTTGGTGAACGTCCCATCCACTTCTTCATTAAATAACCAAATAAGAAAGTCACATATATTTTTTTTATTTTGTTCCTTGCCTTTTCATCTTAGCAGTGATGGAATTTGAAGAAAATTCTTAGGGAGGCAAAGAGTTTAACATGTAAATTAGATGATAATAACTAAATTAAAACCAACTGCATATCATATATATAAATTTTAAAGTAAATCACTAACAACACAACAAAACAAATTTAAAGATAAGGATTAAAAAATACCTTATAGTGTTGCTCTCCGATCTTTCAATGATTTAAAATTATCAATAATTGAATCAAAATTAAATTTCCCTTTCAATGTAAATAACCGTACTATTTGCTAGAAAATTATCTTCCATCTTATTTCTCAACCTTATCTTCATTATTTTCCTTGCAGAAAATTATCATTTTGTAGCAGCTGTAGAAGCTGGAAAACTTAATATACGGTAAATCAACCTATCAATCAAGTAGTAAAGTTCTAATTTCCTTTTTTGTTTCTGCTAAACATCTACACAATTCTTGAATAGTTGATAAATTATGATGGGCATCCACAATAAAATGTCAAAGCTGAAAAAGCAAATTAATCTTCTCCTATTCAATGAAGTCTATTTGATAGTATTTGTCAACAAGAGTACAAATGCTATCAATGTCAATTTTTTTGTAAGCATCCTTTGGAGTCAAAGCAGACTTTAGAGTTAACAAATCTATTACTTGATCATCGAACCTATTGTTCAACTCTTGTAATTGTTTATCAATTGTAACAAAAATATTTTCATTTTAAAATGATGCTCAATTGTGATATGATCGTTTTGGTGACGTGAGCATGTTGACTCTAGAATATCATGTTAGTTCACAAAGTGATTTCACATTTTTCAACAATTCCTCCAAACCATCATCTCTTTAAGTTTTGAATGAGTGTTTTTGTAGATTGAACTAATTGCACAGCATTAACTATATCTTAAGATCGTTTCTATAAAGCTCAAAAAAAAAAACAAAAAACATGTTATTCCCATAATATCTTTCATCAAATGCAAGACCAATATAAACTCAAATGAGGTCAAAGTATTGTAAGGACTATTGTCATCCCCTTATTGAGAATAGGTTGATTTATCAATAATAATTTTCTATAGAATGGAACAAGTTGCACCATACATGTTTATCAAACTATAAACAAAAGAGAAATGAGAACTCCAACAAGTATCCCAAGTTCATGTCAAAATGCCAACTTGATTTGCCCTTTTACCAATTTTAAGTTCATCAATATCTAATAAATAAGCAATTTCATCTATCTTAGCAACTTGTAACTCATTATGGTGCTTGCTAGAGGTTGATAATAAAGGTCAATTTTGAAAAAAATTGATGAACTAGAATAACTTCTCTAGATGCAACAACCAATGCAAGTTATAATCGATGAGAAAAGCAATGGAGATAATATGTATATGGACAATCATTTACAAATAATGTCTGTAATCGATTCCATGATCTCTTCTTATGTTGCTAGTGTAACATCCACCACGAGTTCTGAGTTACGACTTCACCTTCAAGTTTCCATGATTTCCAAATTCCGCCTTCATGTTCGAAATTTCACATTTTTCCGACTTCCGACTTGACCTTCAAGGTCCAAACAAAATGGACATGATACCCCACTTCCAACTTCATGGTTCAAAATAAAGTGTACCTGGTTTCTGACTTACGAGTTTAGGGTTTAATAGAATGGTCACACATACCGACCTCCGGGTGAATGTAACGAGTTCCAATCTTAGAGTTGAACTCAACTAGAATGGATACGAGTTCAGATCTTTGAGTTGATCTCAAGTTCAATCAAAATTTTGCATGAGTTCCAATCTACGAGTTTATTCCCGAGAGCTTTTCATTTCTGTTGGTGTTCCCGAGTTTGCCTATGACCAACTTCCGAGATTAAATTGGGAGTTCCGAGATTATATAAGTTAAGGTTTTTATTCTCAATTTCTAGAGTTATGCTTAGAATCAATCTACGAGATTGACCCTGGGCCGAGTTTTAGAATTTCATGTAATAAGAGTTTTAGAGCGTCCTAGTTCTCGACTTCCAAGTTTACGTTAACATCCTCGACTTCTGGGTTTAAGTATTTTAGGTTTCACATTCCTGTCCTTGACTTTCAATTTTAAGATGATTGTGTGCTGTATGATTTTTGACCTCCGACCTTATGTTTCAAATAAGTTGTACATGATTTTCGACATATGACTTTGCCTCCAAGTTTCGAATAAAACAAACTATATTTCCAATATCTAATTTCATCTCCAAGTTTGAAATAGATGGGCACGAGTTCCGACTTTAAGCAGAATCGAGACGAGTTCTGATTACATTTGGCGACGTGGAGAATAATTTAGCCACAAAAGAGGCAGACATAGCCAAACTTCACTCACAAAATTTCAACCAATCAACACTCACAATTCCAACTACCCTCGTCTATTTAAGTTAGATTTTCCTTCTCACTTCTTGCTGACTTGCGCCTCCCTCTCCCCCTTATTCCAGCCTTCTTCTTCTCTTTTCCTCTCAGCCTACTCCATCAAATCTCCAAGTTTTGTCAAGGTTCTATCAATCCAAACTCAAATTCAGCAAGATCACACCTAAAGAAGGTAGGATTCAATTTCTGTTCTTAATTTTTTGAAACTGTGGCTGTATTAAATTTCACTCTTCTTCATGTATTTAATGATATATTGGATGTATATGATGGATTATGGTTGGATTAATATGAAATCTTGAGTTGAAATTAAGGTTGGAGGAAGAAAACTAGGAGAAGTGGAGGATTAGGATGTTGTTTAAGTGAGAAGCCCACGGCAGTCCATACGGCAGAGTGTATGGCTCCGCCTATAGCTGTTCAAATTTGATGGAACAATTTTTATATGCAACTAGACATTCAGGGCTTTCCATACATATATTATATAAGGCCATTGGATTAGCATTGAGAGAAATATGATTTTTTGAAGTTTGACCCAGGAATCAGGACTTTCATCCGGGCAGTGTGACTTGAGAAGGGTGTAACTCACCCTACACAACTCCAAATTGAGTGAAATGAACTTTGTTAGAAAGCTTACACATAGGGGAACATTTTAGAATGAAATTCCAAGTTTGTTACGATCCTGTTTGTTCCCAATGGTTCAAGGAATTTGCCTTATGTCCAAACTAGGCCAAAATAGGGTAGTTTAGGAAGGTCAAATTTCAGGACTTATAACTCGAGTTATACTAAAGCAAATGAAATGAAACTTATTGCAAATGAAAGCTTGTCCTATTATCTTTGTTATGACATCAATTTCGTATGATTAGGACTTGTTTTCGATTTTTAGTAGATTTTTACTTTTAGATGTGTAATCCTGGCTTGCCACAGGGCAGGCCGGGTTAAAACATAAATAACTTGAGTTATATCTATCAAAATTAGATGGGACCAAAGAGATTAGAAAATAGGCACATAACACTTTGACATATTCAAAATTCAAGTCCAAATGGGTTAAGATGAATTTAAGGCTTAATTTCTAAAAACGGGCAGAGTTGAAGAATATGAGCAGGATTCCCAAAGTTAAAGGATTTGGCACCTTAATTCACATATGAGTTCAAGTAAAGCCTAAGTGTTGCAATTCCATATTGGTGCTTGAAAGATGAATGCACTATATTTGATCTCTTACTGTGACTGACTGTCTGCTGAAATTGACACTATTCATGGGAAGGCAGACATGATCCCTTATGCTGCCGAATTTTCGATAGAATAGTAAAAAGGCTATGAGTGTTTGTATGTTATGAAGATTTTATGAACATGAAATTCTATATACAAGGATATATGAAAGTAAATGATGCAGCATATGTATGAATGAAATTAGCATGTCTATGCATAATTATGTATGAGAATGAAAGGATATGAATATATTAAATGTAGGTCCCTTCACTTGGAGGCAGTTGCACATTGAATCCCTCTCTGTGAAGGCAGTTAAATAAGATAAGATGTGGGTCCCTTCACTTGGAAGCAGTTGCATATTGAATCCCTTCTTGTGAAGGCAGCTAAAACTATGAGATCCCTCTACCTTGGAGGCACATGGTCAGATGAGATCCCTCTATATTAAAGGCATATGGTCAGATGAGATCCCTCAATTTTTTAGGCACGTGACCAGAAGAGATCCCTTCAATTTAGAGGCACGTGACAAAAATGAGATCCCTCCAAGACTAGAGGCACGCGAATCCCCTTGTGGGTTAGTTTGTGTGACGATGATCACGAGTTGAGCTGATGAGCTCACTCCTAGATCAGACTACCCAAGGGCAGTAAAGACTAAAGATTAAAACATATGCAAGCACCCCACTCACATGAGGTATGGCATCGACCCAATTAGTGTGAGTATAGGGGATAGGGCTTACATGAGGCATAGCATGACCCAGCTAGTGTAAGTACCATAAGAAAGGAAGCAAAGAAAGTTAAAGAAAAGCATCAGTGCATTTGCATAAATTCAAATATGAGTATTTGCATAATTATATCCCATGATTTGTTGATACTGAAACTGCTCTATCTATTTATGCTGTGATGAGTCCGTCTTCCTAAGGAACGTGACATGGCGATCACGCTCTGATGGGGTATGACATAGTGATCATACTCTGGAATGTGGCATGATGATCCCACACCCTAAGGAATGTGATTGGCGATCACATTTCGATGGAGTATAACATGGCGATCATACTCTGGAATGTGGCAAGAAGAACATATTCCTAAGGAGTGTGACATGGTGATCACGCCCCGATAGAGTATGACATGGCGATCGTACTTTGGAATATGTGTAACAAGTAGAGAAAGATAAAGACAAAAAAGTAAATTTTATGTATCTGCATAAGTTCAAGTATAAGTAAGGGCATGTACAGATTTTAAGTGTTCAGTATATTGGTGCTATTGTATTTCAATACGTTTCAATTATTATACATAGTATAATTCATGAATTGACTTTGTATGGGCTCTCCCAAATGCCAAGTGTATGAGTAAAATGAACTTTGCTTTGGATAATATATTTTCAAACTATAAAATTAAACAGTTTACATAACATGTTCACCTTTTTCATAATAAACCGAAGCAAATTGGAGATGACAACGATGACAATATGTATGATAGTTAAGGAATCCAACTGAGAATTCTACATTCTCACTCCTATTTCCATGTTATCTCCAGATAGCTTGGAAAGTTCCGACGACGGCTGAAGTTGCTATCAAAAGAGATCCGCTCGGTAATAGTAACAAGTCCTGAGTGTGGTATTATGGCTTAAGCATAATATAGTATTTCGGAGGACGTTACAGCTAGCACCATCATATCCTTGACCACAAATATTAAAAACATCAAGACCATGTCGAGAAAGAATATCACATAACTATTTCTTAAGAGTCAATGATGTAGTGTCTCTAACATATACAAAATCAAAGAAACACTCTTGTATGAAGCCATTTCTATCAACAAATATAAAAACAAGTGTCATTTGCTCTCTTTTGGATTCATTACAAGCTTCATCAACCACAATTCAAAACTTTGAATCCCAATTTCTTCATGAATATGCTTTCTCACCTTACTTGAGAGAATATGTAAGATCTGTTTTTGAATTTGATATGAATTATACTTAGAATTAGATGGAGCATTTTCTAACACAAATTTTGCAACTTTATCATTAGTGTAAGATGCCAAGAGTTTTATTATTTCAAAGAAAAAAAACCTTGATTTTTTATTTATTTTAGAGTCTCAACATGGCCTATAAAAGCACAAGCTTGAAATGTTAACCAACGAATTGCATCAATAAAGGACTTAAGACATAATCAGTTCTTTTGAATTTGCTCAGAGTGATGCACATGAATAACATTTCAAATATGCTTAGCTTGATTCAACAAGTTTTGAGAAGGTCTAACTGTGTTATTATGTAGTGAGCAAGGATCATTGCCAATATGCTTGAGAAAAGCACAATTCTTTCCATCATTAACCTTTTTCCAACTTCTAAATCCTATAGAAATAAAAACATCTAATTTATGACACCCATTAGGTTTTTGGCTAAATAAAAAACAAAGTAAACAATAAGCAACATCTTTAAAAGGTGAAAACTCTAGCCATGATGGAAAAATATCAAATCAAGCATATTGAAAGCATCTTGGATGATTTTTACCAGACAAAGGATAAATTTCAAGATGCCTTGATATGGATCTCATCTTAGATGAGCTCTCCTAACTTCATCTATTTGATTTGGTGGATATTGCCAAATTTAGAGCCATTTTCCAAGATCTCATTTCAAAGAATTAAGATTAAGTTCATTAGATATGACTCTTTAAAACTTGAAAGATTGTTTATCACTTTCATCATTAATGATTGGAGTAGTAGAACAATCATTGCCCTCTTGTATAATAGCTTTCCCTTAAAAACATCAATTCATTGATTTTTCATCATTAGAAATAGCTTAAATTATTTTACATATGCCAAAGTAAATAAATAAATAAATAAACACTACAACTATAACTGAAATTTTCTGAAATTTTCTATGTAATTAACATAAAGAAAATCCTTGAAAAGTTTAAAGAGTAAAAGAGGGAAAGCAAAACAGTTGATACTTGGTCAAAGCTACCCTTCCTTCAAGCTCCCTCTCTTTTCTTTGCTATTTTTTTTTTTTTTTTATTGACTCCCACTTTCCTTCCTTATTTCCTTTTTGCTTGAGGGAGAGGCCAATATTTATAGTAAGGTTACTTGTGTCTTCAATCCACGTAAATATCATTAACCTATCGATTAACTTTGATTTACTTGGTTAAGACTTAAGAGAGTAACACCTCTTAAGTTGATCTCTTCCCCCCTTTCCCATCGGCGCTATTTCGGCCAGTTGGGCAGCCATTTTGGTTTATTTTTTTATTTCCCATGATTATCCTTATTTTGGAGTATTATCTTGGGCCTTGTTGTGTTATTAAGACCATTTTTGGTAACCCATCCTTGTCACCCTACAATTTTATTTCAACACCATTTTTGTGAGTCTGGTGCCCAAAATAAATTTTCACTTACATTAAATTTTTATGGTATTATTTCATATTATTTTGTGACTAATGTGGCATTTTAGTATTTTTAGAGTTTAGGATTTTGAATAAATTAATTAAACTTTACCCAAACTAACCAAAATTAATTAGTTTTCCTTTATTTCACATTTAATACGTGTTTTTATTTTTATTATATTTTTTTTGGAATTTTCTATGATTTTGGACCCTTTTCCCCTACTTTTTCTTAAATTTGCCAGATTTTTGTCAAAATTTAAATTATTGTCTGTAATTTTTTTTCATATTTTTGTCACACATAATTGACTGACTGTATCTTTCCTCATAAAATATTTCTTTGTCAAAAATTCCACTTTTAGTAATTAAAAGCACTATTTAGTCAGAGTTTATGCTTCAAAGGTTATTTTTGTCATAATCTTCTGTTAATCACTCCTGGAGTGTTAGAGTATTAATATCGTATCTTATCTCGGTGTTTCATGGAACCTAACCATTCAAGTTTTTTTTTTCTTTTTAAAAAAGAATCCACTAATCAAAGATACTAAATGTATGAGCATTCCTGCTCTTTCCAGTGTTATGAACATTGAACTAATGGCCTCTTAACAGGTATAAAATCCCCACAATATGGGGAGAGAGAAAGAGAGACTCTAAAGCAAGTGGAGGTCATATGGGTGGAGGCATTGGGAGAAGAGTTCCATTATTTGGCCCACGCTTTTGTAGACATATACGGTGGACACCGTATCTAAAGGAGGAAAACAACAAAAAGTGTATAGAGCCAAGCTTTTCACCTACGACAGCAATAATTCAATAGAAATGAAGTACAAATTATGAAAAAGGAAAAAAGAACCCAGCCCCCGTCACTTTCCCTATTCCATTCCCCTTACTCTCACACACACTGCCACTACTTCCAGCAATCTACACATTTTGAAAAAGGAAAAAAGAATCGAACCCCCATCACTGTCCCTGTTCCATTCCCCTTACTCATACACACACTGCCATTACTTCTATCAATCTACACTGTAATTTCCATCCCATCCATGAAGTTCAAGGCATTCTTCATCAAACAGGTCATCAAATAGGTTCCACATTCCTCAAGAGCCGCTTCTATGCTTGTTTCGCTTGAGGCTGCAAAACGGGCATGGCGACCACTGAAGCGAATTGGAAGAAGGAAGGGGGCAAACTACTCGGGTCGCCAACCTTCAGCGAGCTAGGAAATGGGCGTTTCAAGTGCATAGAGACTGGGCATGGGGTCCTTTCCTAAGACAGAGTCTACTCTCGCAGCAAAAAATGTTGTTTGGGTCTCATCGTTTTTGCCTTGTCCAATAATAAACCCCCTCTCAATATGTTCAAGCAAGACCCTCTTAGCCGGTAAATAACCCCCTTTTTACCTTTTCAATCATGTTTAGAATCTGCTATTGCTTGTGTTTGGAGTGTTATCGGTTTTCATGAATTGAAATTTAGGGGTTTCTTTGCCTGTAATTATGTGAAAATATTTTTACTTTTACGATATTTGTCTAGCTTACTCTGTTTATACCTTGAAAATTTTATCTTCGATGGTAAATGATAATATATTACAGTAGCTATTGGTTTCTCCTTCCAGTTCAAAGTTGATATGTAAGCTAACTAGAGACAGCGTCAATAAGTCAAAGGAACATATTTGGAAGCCTATGAGTGGGAAAAGGTTTCTCTATAAATTGGGTTAATAGTGATGTCTTCTATTCATTGAGTTTTTGGTTTGAATATCGTGGAATGAGATTCAATGTTACGGCTAATATTTGCAAAATATATGATTTCTAATGCATATGGATTTTGCAATGCTTCATCAACTAATGCACTTTAACTTCTGTAAATAGAGCTAGAGGAAGAACAGAAGTTGTCAAGTCATGGAATGGAAGGTGACAAGTGCTTAAAGGATCCCCAAAGTGCAGATGGCGAGAAAAAGGATAAAAAGAAGAATGAGGAAGAGGACAAGGGAGTTAAAGAGATTATTTCTAAAGTTAAGAAATAGGAAGCCTTCTAATGAGGACAGTGACATAGAAGAGGAAGATTTTTGGATGCCTCCTGTTGGTGAACATCGGGACATTGATGATGGGGTAGATTGATGGGGTTCAGATTTAGAGTCAGAATCAAAGTAGGAAAGTGAAGAGAGAGATGTGGTTGGTACGTATGCCTCTCCAACATGATTTAATATCAAAAGCACTTAGTTATTCAATATCATAAACTTTTATAACCTGATAAATATGTGGTTGGCTCTCATATATTATTTGAATTATTATATTATTCTTAATGTGTTTACCTATTGACTGGTATATTTAACTAGGTCAGCTGTAGGCTGGTCTTTACATTATCATCAAGTCTAGTGGATTGATATACTATAAGGTTCCAATGTATCTTTGTATTTTCATCCAACTGGTTTCTCAATATATGTATTGAAGCTGGTATTAAGTTATATGTTTCTTATAACTTTTAGTATCTTTCAAAAACATGTTTAATATTATGATAATTAGGATATGGGCCCCCAGTGCAAATGGAAGAATTGATAGCTCAACTTTCTTTCATATCTACTAAAAGAAGAAAAAAAGTGTTTTAGTTGTAGTTGCAGTAGTTTTTTTTTTTTCCTTTTTCTGATTGGTTTAATTATGATCGGAAAGTATGATTTAGAGCTATGTTAAACTTTTTGACAATTAGGATTATGGATCTGCTACATGAATGGATACCAACAATAGCTTGTACGTGGCTAGTTTATGGCATTCAATGCAAGACTAATATTTATTTATCAATGTCTAGATTGAAGTAGGTTTTTATGGGTTGCTAGCAAGTTGGGGCAATCAATGGAGTTTGCTTTTACATCAACAATATTATTGAGGTAGCAGGTACTCACTTTGATAATTTCCATGCATATGTGTATGCAAGAGTGTAGGACGGAGGACATATTTGGGTTCATTCTTTTGTTCTTAGTAGTGATTAATATAGCCAATCAAGTGCATGTTGTGGTCCCTAAATGATGCGCCAATGCTGCAATAATTTTTCTTTTGATAAGCTGAACATCTTTTGTTTTAATTAATATATTTTTATATGATATTGGGTAATACTTGCGTTGCAATAGAAAATAGAGGCTTGAAGATGGGAAAGGCGATGTATAGGGAGCTTACTGGGTTAAAGAAGCCGATTTTAGACAAAAATAATATCCTTTATTGGCCTGCTCTTCTTCTATATACAGAGGTTATGTTTAGTGACTTCATTGAGGCTTTCTATGAGATTGAGCAGAACAAGAGTACAGGGAGCTCAGCTTCTTAGCTTTTTTTATGAATTTTGGAGGTTCAATGGGTAAGCCAATATAACTTTTATAAAATTTGGGTTACGGTTTATTTTTGTTTTGCAAATTAATGTTTTTGTTTATATATGTTGAAGTTAGAGTATTCACCAGCATCCAAGAAAATGCACCAAAAAGTGGTATCCTTGCTTCTTATTTTGTTTTCGTATTCAATTCTTCTGTCATTGTTATTGTCATTATCATCAATGACAACGAATATTAAATCAGTTTTGGGTGATGATAATAGTGCTTCTTTGTATTGTGCAGGTTAGCTGTTTTTAGAAATATTTATTTGTTTTTAAAAACTAGAACATGTTTGGGAAGATGTTTCTATGTCAGTTTTGAAGATAGAAAAATGGAAACAGTTTGAAGATATTTTCTAAAAAGTGTTTATGAAACAATGTCTTCATAGTAGCATTCTTGTACTCAACTGCAATCTGTAAAATGTTTTCACATCTCACAGATATTTGGGGCTGTTTACTAATTGATTCTTACCCTTCTCTGCTTGTTGACAGCAAGGTACACTATCCGTTCGTTTGGTATTAAATACTTTGTGGTCAGGCACTCACAAATGAGAGGAAGAATTGAACTATTTTTCAAGCAAAACAAACTTAGTAAGAAGCATCTCAAGGATATACTTTAGGTATATGTCCTCAGTGACTAATATTTGAAATAATGATTTTGAAGTTTATTATTTGCTTATTTTTTTCATTTTTTTTTTTTTGGTTGTGGTTTCTGTAGTGACGATGCATTGATGGAATCTTAAGTCCAAGTGTAATAACATTTTTGTTTCTCTTGAAGCTGTTGTGGTCATTCATTACTGCTCAACTGGGTGAAGATGAGACAAAGCCATTCAAATTAGCAAAAAGCAATTCTTGGAGCATCTAAAGTTGTAGACTATGAAAGGAATTCAACCTTTGAGGAATCAAGGCTTGCCAACTTTATGATCTCAGTGACTTGGGACTGAGTTCAAAGTCATTGCTGGGTTAAGTTTATAAGACCTTGGAGAATTTTTATTGGTGATTCCTATCTACAAATCTTTTGAAATGATGAGGATGGTTTATGGTCAAAGACAAGGGATGTTTTATTTTAACAACTTGTGTATATGAATGATGGGTTAAATTTTAATTAATGGAAATATATCAATGTTTTTATTTTTAATTATTTTTTGGTACAAAGAAATATATTAATGTTATTTGTACTCTATAATCATAGGGAGTCCTTAAAACTTATTCGGCCACACAAATTTATCTGGGAATTTTAGTACTTCTTAAATTTCTATGACTTGAAATGTTATCTGTTTTTTTGAGAAGTTACTAGCTTTTTGAATTGAAGTTATCGGCTTTTGAGCCCAAATTAACAATCAAGTGAGGTGTGGCTCCGACAAATATATTGGGTTATACAAGTAATAAAGTGATAAGATAGAACCTTGAATCCCCTTGAATATTAGATGGAACCTTGCATATTATATAGCATCGTTCACGCTTAATCCCCTTGAATCTGAAATAGATTAAGACCCAAATCTTGTTTTCTTTGGAGCTGTGTTAAAATGTGCGGCTACTCGGGTCTTTCCATTAATACAGTTGTTAGTATCTATATATTTTTTACTAACAAATTAATTAGTTCTTCGTCAGGAGTTTTGATTCAATTATGGCAATTTCTATTCGAGGATTGGTAAAAAAAATTCTAAAACAGAGTAGATAATAAATAGTTTGGTTTGGTTTCAATTTAAAATAAACCTGATTACATGAATTAATCTGAATCAATTCCATTGATTAGGTTTTTCATTTGGGTTCGTTGTATCAATCCAAACCACTTATCAGTTAATTGATGTCTTAGTTCTATTGGCTTTAGGAATGGATTGGTGCATCCAGACCACACCCATTCATGATAGATTGGTAGGGGAACTGTATCCCTATGTCGGGAAGCCTAAGTGAGGACCTGCACTTGGTTGTAACTTGACCAAAAAATCTAGTAACTTCAGTTCAAAAAGCTAGTAACTTTTATAAAAAGTTGGTAACGTCTTAGTTAGTTGATGTTTTGGTTCTATTGGCCTTGGGAATGGATTGGTGCATCCAAACCACACTCATTCATGATAGATTGTTGAGGGAACCCTATCCCCATATGGGGAGTGACTATCAAAGCCTAAGTGAAGACCGACACTTGGTTGATAACTTGACCGAAAAAGTTGGTAACTTCAGTTTAAAAAGCTAGTAACTTTTACAAAAAGCTGGTAACTTATTAGTTAGTTTGATGACATGGTTCTATTGGCATTGGGAATGAATTGGTGCATCCAAACCACACTTATTCATGCTATATTGATGGGGGAATCCTTATCCACACATGGGGAGTGAGTCTCAAAGCCTAAGTGGAGACCTACACTTAGTTGGTAACTTGACCCCAAAAGCTGGTAACTTTAGTTCCAAAAGCTAGTAACTTTCTTAAAAAGTTGATAACTTATTAGTTACTCATTGTCTTGGTTCTAATGGCTTTGGGTATGGATTGGTACATCCAAACCACACCCATTCATGCTAGATTGATGAGGGGAAGCCTTATCCTCATGTGGGGAGTGAGTAGTAAAGCCTAAGTTAGGATCTGCACTTGGTTGATAACTTGACCGAAAAAGCTAGTAACTTCAGTTCAAAAAACTAGTAACTTTAACAAAAAGCTAGTAACTTATCATTTAGTTTGATGTCTTAGTTCTATTGATCTTGGTAATGGATTGGTGCATCCAAACCACACTTATTCATGCTATATTGATAGGGGAAACCTTATCCACACATGGGGAGTGAGTATTAAAGCTTAAGTGAGAACCTGCACTTGGTTGGTAACTTGACCCAAAAAACTGGTAACTTTAATTCAATAAACTGGTAACTTATTAGTTAGTTATAGGTGCAAATAAATTAAGGTAGCAAATAAATTAATAGATTGGTGCATCCAAACTACTCTTTGAGGTAGCAAATAAATTAAACATGCAATGTACAAACCCATTACAAGATACCAAGAAATGCTTCATAATCCAAATCATACTTTCTTATACAATATTCATTTTTATTGCAAACCAAATTGAAATTGCAAATAGTATATTTGAAGGTACATGAATATTATGCAAATCAAAATTACAAATTTAATGTTAAATCCATACGCACACACAATATGAAACTGGCATCGGTCACATTCATTGTAGGTCCAACCTCGACTGAGGAAACTATGGAGAGGTTGCTTCCATGCAGCTAGTTGACAAGTCCATTAATAGAGTCCTACAAGTTGCAATTGAAAACAACATTAAGATTTATCTCCATTTAGACCATTTCAATAAACACAAAAAAGAAGTTTAAGGCATTATCATAAATAATGTTTATTGTAAATGACCCATAAGTATTACATCACCATGAAATGTATTAAGCCCCTAGACACAAATTGGCCTTTGTTTTATGTATGAGGAAAAATCTGAGGAACTATTAGAGAACAACATGAACAAGAATAAAGAGTGCCTCTAGCCTCATACAGACAAGCAACAAGTCTTTCAAAAAGCCCTTCACGTACATCAGTAACATTAATAGAACAAGGGGCTTCCTTAAGCCCATGAGAGGCAAGGTACTCCTCAGCTTTCTTAGTTAAAGAAAACCCTTTGTAAATGTAGTCACCTAACATGTATAAGTCCAAATGAGAATACAAAACTTCTATATTCCAACCAAATCCAAAACAATGATGAAAATATGGTGGTTTCCAGAATGCAAAAGCCAATTTTGAATAAGAAACGGACCACCAGCAAGAAAAGTTTTTAGAATTTGGATAATTAGAATCTTCCAAATCAAAATAAATGCTCAATATTACTCGAATTCTCTACATACCACTAGAGCCGCTTCACCCTCCTATTATGGGCTAAAGAACTTCAAAAAATTAGCTTAACCTGCTAGCACCAAGAAAACTAGCAAGCACTCGCAAAACCAGTAGGCAACCAACAAACTAACACAAAACCAGCAGGCAACCAGACAAACTAACATTGCAGCAAAAGCACAAATCACAGTAAACAAAAAGCCTCTAACAAATATAGAACAGCCCACAATAGAACCACAACATAGCAGAAAAAATTTTAAGGCCATACAACTAAGCAATTTCTATTCAAACAAACACAACACCCTACAAATTTAGGTGTGTTATTTGTGTGGTGCCGTTTAAATACCCATTTCTTTTTGATTTGGGACATTTTGCTATAATATTTTAGGATTGAAACATCCTTTGAGAATTTAGATTATGGACGTGGATTACTTAGTGACATTTTAAAATATTAAGAATGACTTATCTTCTTTCAAAGAATATAAATTTCTCCAATTTTAATTATTGTTTTATCTCTTATAAGCCCAAGAGTCCCTACTAAATAATAAATATGACATTTGAAGGTTCAAGCAACATGATTTTCATTCTAGCAGCCTTATAGGGTGGCTAGTCAATTACTACTATTCAGGAAAAATAATTTGTATAAGACACAATTCAAATTAGTTTGCAAGAATAGACATGCAATGTTGCATTCTTCAAAGGGACAAATTGGACCAAGTGCAATCATTTACATAGGTAGCCATGCTAACAATTCATAGAGATGCAGGTGCGATTAATATTTGAAAAAGGGACAATAAGTCCTATATAGCATAATTAGTTCAGTAAGGCCAACTTATGCAGGCATCACAAGTACCTTAATTATAGGTTATGAGCATTAAAGTAGGCTTCTAATATTATTGCGATAATAGAATTGATGATTCATAGTTTTGCGCTCAACTAAACCTTTCCTTAATTTATATCTTGTCAAGGCAACTTTCTAGATTCAAATATGAATGAGAGGAAGAGAGAGAGAGAGAATCCTTTGCTCACAAGTTTCAAACCCATATCTTCTCCCCAGCTCCTTAGTTCTAGAATATCTTCAGAACATAGAGACACAAACATTGTCTATCAAAAATATATTCTGTCCAGTGTCCACATTCCTAGCAAGTTAAAGTGTGTATTTATATTTTAAATTTACTTCAAAGAAAACATACAAAGACCCAGCATTCATAGCAACGTGGACTTTATCAAAGTTCTAACATGTCAGCACTAGCTAAAGATAATTAGATAACATTGCAGCTACTAATGAAACAACCTATATTAGGTACACTTATATATTTAACATTCATTAATTAGTAGGATATCAAGGATAAACTAAGCCTCATTAGATGCCCTTAGGCATAAAGTGTCTTACAATGCAACTTGACTCCATGACACAAGCAATTTTCACAAGGAGATGACTCCATTACATACAGGAACATTCAGAATGTAAAGGACCCTACTAATTCTTTGATGGTCCATGATTATTTAAGCAATGTATGTACCATAGCCTGGAATTACATTCAAAATCCTGCAGCCACAACATCCAAGCTTGAACACTTCAAACGCACATAGAAAGCCAAAAATAGAAAAGGAAAAAAGTTGTCTACACAAGATCCTCATGTTAGAATTCTCTATCACAAAATCTAGTCCTACTCCTCCCATTTCTATATACGATTTTAAAGTTTTAAACTCTATGTATGGGTCTTGTCGACCCAAAATATACTCTATCCACATTCCTAACAAGTTTAAAATTGTATTTTTATTTTAAATTCACATCAAACCTCTCTTTGCGTTGATTAGATTAACCCATTCATAGCTAAGGAAACTTCAAACTCAATAAAACGCACCTAAAGAAAAAG
Source organism: Pterocarpus macrocarpus (assembly GCA_031439585.1). Taxonomy (NCBI): domain Eukaryota; kingdom Viridiplantae; phylum Streptophyta; class Magnoliopsida; order Fabales; family Fabaceae; genus Pterocarpus; species Pterocarpus macrocarpus. The sequence continues at coordinate 43,118,902 of CM062516.1, forward strand.
AATGGCACACCCAACCCTGTCTTCAATGCTCAACCCATCCTCATACCAAGCGTTGTAGCAGTGGTGTCGCGCCCTCACCGCCATCACGCCGTCGCCCTCCCCAACCTATGCCCATCCTCGATTTTCCCAAGAAAAAAGTGTTTCTAAATACAAAGACATGTATAAACAATTTCAATAAAATTAGATAAACTTTCTGGAAAAAGCTAAAACCCCAAAAGAAGCCGTTTTAGTGTTTTTTTCATAAACTAGAAACAATGAGTTCTAGAAAGAATACTCTCATAAAAGCTGCATCATAACAACATATTTTTGTAACTTATACAAACACAACTAAATATCAAATGAAAATGCCTCAATGATGGCAATTTAAAGCATAACAAGTGACCACAAAAGAAAACTAATTACGAAAAAAGAAACAAAGGGACACAGAACATAACAAACTTCATATCCTAAATGCTTAAGATATCTTCCTAATTGCCAAATGAAGCAGACAATGAAAACTAGTTAGCACTAAAACCGAAAGAAGGGTAAGTTTCAAAACCCAATAACTAGAAAAAAGGGACATAATCAAAAACACTCTTTTTATTTTGGATGTTTGGGGTTTTCCGTGTGAGAGAAAGAGGAAAAGGAACCTGTAGAGAAGGCTGAAATTGATGTAGATGCCCAATATGACTGAGATCATAAGTAGTTACATTGCACACGTACATTCCAACCTTCGATTGCGTCTTGAACGTGGTCGGGTCCTCGCCTCCCCCCGCCCAGCTCGTGCCCAGCCTTGTAGTGGCAATGGAGTGAAGAGCAAGAATGGATTAGGGGAGATACATGGGAGGAAAGCATTGGATTTCAAGCAAAATGAAGAGGGAAGATGAAAAAAAATTAAAATGATGGAAGATGAAAAAGATAAAAGAGTGAAGATGATAAAAAATAAAATTAGTCATTGTATAATCCATCCTACAGCCACTGTATGCTAAACCACCATAAGTCACTCCTTTTGTCATTTTGTGTCTTTTATACACTCGACACCTTATATATCCCTAAAATCGTGGTCAAAATAACATTTGTCTTGGGAGAATATGCATATGCCATATAGATAGCCTTAATTATCTGCAAACAATATAGAGTGGTATTAGCCTATGCAATGTGATATGTGGCTACAAGATTATATATTCCGAGTTATGATAGGTAAATTTATTCTGTAACATCATGTCGGCTCACATTTTATCCATTATTAAATAGGATATGACCCCATTTAAATGAGATCTATATCCCATTTAATAATAAAAAAATATAAATCAATATAATATTTTATATAAAATGAGTCCATCAAACTAGGTACGAGTGGCAAACCGAGTGGTACAACAAATAGCCATATCCAACGAATAAATTAATGCGCACTCCTAGGAAGGCTGGCATGCACCGAAAGCATATGCATTTTTGAACTGGAACACAATAAGAATTAACTGTATCCTACCATTTCATAAGATAAGGATTGAAAGCCACATGCACACTATATGTGGTTTCCGATTTTGGGTTCGAGTTTGAAAGGTACACAATCTTACGTCAATTGAGGAAATTTGTCAAATGCCCATTTGTGTGTGACGTGTAAACTATTCTGGAGATATGAACACCAAGTCGTAGAAATGTTGGCCTAACTCAGATACATTACTTATGCACATTTTTTATACAAATTTTTATATACCAAATGTGAATTAGGAGGATACGCGGAGGCAAGAGCACTTTGAAGAAAGGAAACCACGTTCTGCACAGGTGGCTCGAAACCAAAGTATATAATAATATAAATAGTATTTTCTAGCTACCCTCCATAAATATTATCTAAAATAGAAAAAAAAAAAACAAAATATTTATTTTGATCATGACAAAAATTTTTGGAAGATAAATTAGTCTATTAAATATTAAAAATTTACTATTAAAAAAAAGAAACATATTAATCTTTTCATACGAAAATTTTAAAGGATTTTTAGTGATACAAATTTATATAAAGGAACTAATATATCTTTCTTTTTTTAAGAGTGAGAGATTATTAATAAATTTTTAAATCTTGAAAGATTAATTTATCGCTTAAAATTTTTATCAGAAACTAAAATAGGTATTTAATAAATAAATAAATAAATCCAAATGTATATTTGTATGGAGTCTAAATATATGTTCTCATAAGAAATTGATCCTTTTAATCAAAAATCTTATATAATTTTATTATATATTAATTTTTATCATTAATTAACTACTTTTATAATTCCATTCTTGCTTTTAACTTCTTAATTAATAATAAATAATAATATATAATAAGATCATATGAACTTTTCAATTGAAAATGTTCATTCCTGACATCCAACATGACATTGTAGGCTTTGGATTGAAATCGAAACAGTACAGCGTAGTTTCAGTTTCAGAGAAGGGAGCATTTAGCAAAATGTCCGGTGGAGTCCTTGCTGTCTTCTTTTTTTTGTACGTTAGCAATGTAGTTTTCTATAAACTTATTTTTCTAATTATATGGAGTAATGTTACATAACAAAAATTATTTATCAAAATTATTAATAAAATTTATCAAGAAAAAAATGATTAAATGAATTAAAGAAGCAAAAATGATTAAATTATTTAAAGTGAAAATCAATATCACTAATCACTAATTCATCTAAATATTATATTTTTATCATATTATAATTTTTTAATAGGAGGACGTCAGAAGTGGGATTTGAACCCACGCCATCCAACGAGGAGCAGAACTTGAGTCTGGCTACTTGGACCACTCAGCCATCCTGACCACTTGGTACCCAACTAACAATTAAATTTAGTACCAAATTATTTTGATTAGTTGTTTAGTTTTTTTCCAATTATACGAATATATATCACTAAATAATAATTTTCAGTTACGTTATTTTAAATGAAAATGTTTTACGTTTAATTTGAGACAATTATAAGAATATTTCCTATTTTAAAATAATTTAAAATTTTTATTAGATAATGTTATTAACAAATATATTCATTCCTTTTAAAATTAAGGATAAAAATAGATTAGGTCATATTAGATTTTGGCTTAAATAAATCTAATATATATTTTAAATATGCAGTTTGAGATTATACCTATTATTTGATATAGGTCCTTTTGAGCGCTGCCCTACCTTTTTTAAAAATTTGACCTAAACTAAAAATCTATATAAATGACTATTTGATAATAGGACCTTTTAATAGGTCAAAAAATCTACTCTTAAACATATCATACGACTTCTTAAATATGCCAAATAGTTTATTTTTAAATAGATAAAAAGGTTTCTAAAATGATCAAGAGGCCCAAATACTCTTCGAAATACTAATATAATAATAATAATAATAATAATAATAATAATAAAATATATATATAAATAGGTCATTCTTATAAGTCAAATGGTAGGGATAGATCCAAGATATAGATGTTGCAGAGCCAAATAGTAAAATAAAAATATTAAATTAATCATACATATACACTTTAAATTCTATATTTCTCAAAGAAATTTATAATATTGTTAACAATTACTAATTATAGTAATTATTAATTTATATTTTAGTTTATTATTTCATTCACATATTGTAAAAAATGTATGAAAGTTTTAAAGTTTTAAGGACCATTAATATATAGATGCAAGTTAAAATTTTGACATTAAAATATTAAAATATTGTGTGAAATAATGTTCATTTAATTCTCAATAACACATAGCATTATCAAATTAGTTTTGTACATATTAAATATGTAGGTAGTTCAATTTGTTTATATGCCTTAAAAAAGAGTCGAAGACATAATTTTACCTTTTAAAATTTAAATTTGTTATATTTTTTAAATTTAAAATTATAGTAATTGATCAAATAATATAGAATTTTGGTAGAGTAATTAGTTGGATATGCATTTTTTGAAAGAGCTAGAAAAATATGATGTATCAAAGGAATCTACCAAAAATATAGACGAATTTCATAAAAAAATAAAAAGTGAATCTATTATCCACATCATAAAAAATGATAAAAAAGGAATATGTCATCTTATCAATTGGATTTTTTTTTTTTTTTTGGGTGTCTCGTGTGTTGTGTGTGTTTGTGTTAACATGTGTGTGCGTCCAACAGTAACAGGAGAGAAAGGGGAATGGACGAGAAAGGAGAGAGAAGAGGTAGAAGAAAGGACGACAGAGGAGAGAAAAAAAAAATGATAGAAGAAAAAGGAAGAGAGAGAATAAAAGAGAAAAAATACCATACTTTCTAAATTGTCAAAAATATCATATTTTTTATATTTTTTTATAAAAATTCCATATGAAAAATTACTCCCCCTGCCCACCCCTATATAAATCTGTCACTGCCTAATAGGGTTTTTTTAAAATAATTTATTTTGATGAAAAAGGAAGAGAGAGAGTAAAAGAGAAAAAATACCATACTTTCTAAATTGTCAAAAATATCATATTTTTTATATTTTGTTATAAAAATTCCATATGAAAAATTACTCCCCTGCCCACCCCTATATAAATCTGTCACTGCCTAATAGGGTTTTTTTAAAATAATTTATTTTGATTAAATTTTTTTTAAAAAAAAATTTAACCTAATTTATTTACTAAATATATAGCTCAGAACAGATCTAATGTGAGTCAAGTCAAACTTAATCAAAATTAAGCACCACAAAATAATTTAAGACAAGACTACAATTATTTTTGTTATATTGCTTTAGAGAGGTGCTATTTGCATACATCAAAGTTCCAACATAGTTGACATATGTTGATTTTCTATCGAGAAATGCTATTCAGGTAGAATAATTTTGTCAAAATATTTTACCATAATTATGGGGCATTAGATGAAATGAATTGATAAGATCTATTTATCAAAAAGTTAATAACAGTCACATTATTTTTGTAACTTGATTCTAGTAAAAAAATTCTTTTTCTATTTTGATAATTATACAAGCCTTTTTGTCTTAATATGTATAGTTTAATTTTAATACATTTTTAATAGAATTTAATTTTGAGATGCAAAAAGATTTTATAAAAATATCCAATCACATATTATTTATATCAGCAAAAATATTTAACCCAATTATTTATTATTTTAAAAATCTTATAAATTGAAACATATGATTGGATAAAAGTATAAAATTCTTTTAAATTTACAGGACATCAAAATTAGTTTCTTTTTAATATGAAAATTTATATTTAAATTTGATATTATATAATTATATTATTAATTAATTCAATATTATATATAATTATTAATTTATTAAATGATTATCAATATATAATTAAATGTGATAATAATAGAACATTATTAAATTAATAATTCCTACTAAATGATCCTATTAAGATAATTAAAAATAAATAATCTCTTATTTTTTTATTTTATCACTATTCTCATTCTAAAGGATCCAGATTCGTCTCTCACAATGTGTTGAGTCTCAGCTCCGGCCTCCGAGAGTCACGCATATTAGTATCCGATCGTTGGAGGAAACTTATGCCAAACTTAAAAAATTGCTACCGTTATATCAAGGTGGAAGCAGAGAACTCGTGAAAAAAAAAAATAGAAATCAAACAAAAAAACCAGACAGGCGAAAGCAGAGTACACAGTCCTTAGATTTGTGTGAAACATCCCAAAATGTTGAGTTTCAAAACAAAATTACCATAAAGCAAATGGAAAAGGAGGGACAATCCCTTTGACTTAAGTGACAGAAACTCATGTACTAATACTAACATCTCCTCCTCGTCAAATCTTCACTGCAACTCAAGTCACTATCACTCTGTTGTCTTCTTCTTGCAATTTCTATTTCCCCTTTTTCAACTCTTTTTGTGTCCTCTTACTTCACTTCACATGACATGAGTTTTCCTTAGCCTGATACTCACACACTCTTTTCAAGGACCCCAAAGGCCAAAGCTTTCCTCTTCCATGGACACCCAAAAGCTCATTCCTTTCACCCTTCTCCTCCTTTTCATCCCTACCTCAGTTTCCACCTTCACTCCCGCAGATAACTACCTTCTCAATTGTGGCTCACACACCAATGCTTCCCTCTTCAAAAGACTCTTCATTGCTGAAGAAGGCTCCACCTTTTATCTCTCTGCACAAGACTCCATTTCACTCACAAACCAAAACCCACCTCCAAATTTGCCTGCTTTGTACCACACCGCGAGAGTTTTCACCAGCACTGCAAGGTACAGGTTCAACATGAAGAGAAACGGCACCAACTTCGTGCGTTTTCATTTCTACCCCTTTAAAGCTCAGAATTTTGACCTCAAATATGCTAAATTTAGTGTCTTGGTTAATGGGGTCTCGGTTCTGAGGCATTTCCAACCAACTAATGATGTGATGGTTAAGGAGTTTATCTTGAAGATAGAGTCAAACTTGCTTGAAATTTTGTTTAGTCCCGTTGGTAGCTCAGGTTTTGGCTTTGTCAATGGTGTGGAGGTTTTTTCTGCTCCTGAAGATTTTGTTACAGATTATGGACCAAGGTTGGTTGGCCCTTTTGGGGTGGAGGAGTACAAGAACCTTTCATCTCAGGTTTTAGAAACTGTTCATAGGATTAATGTTGGAGGTTTGAAAATAACCCCTTTCAATGACACCCTTTGGAGGACTTGGATTCCTGATGAGGATTTTCTGGTTTTTAAGGATGCAGCTAAGCCTGCAGTGAGCACTCACACGCCGAATTACCAGAACGGAGGTGCAACTCCGGAGATTGCTCCTGATAATGTTTACATGACTGCTCAGCAGATGAATAAGGAAAACTCGAGTTTAGCTTCGAGGTTCAACATAACTTGGAATTTTCCTGTGGCTCCTGGTGGTGTTCCACACCTGGTTCGGTTGCATTTCTGTGATATCGTTAGTCCTGCCCTTAACTTGCTATATTTTGATGTGTATATCAATGGATACACTGCAATTAACGATCTTGATTTGTCATCCCTCACATTCCATACGCTTGCATCTCCGTACTATGCAGATTTTGTTGCTGATTCTGATGATTCGGGTGTTATTCAAGTAAGTGTTGGTCCTTCTGACCTGAGCAGTTCTATAAGGATGAACGCCATATTGAATGGCGCAGAGATAATGAAGGTAGTCAATGTTATCGGCTCTAGTGGTGTGCGCAGGAAGAACAAATTGTGGGTGTTGATGGGTTCAATTGTTGGAGGAATTGTTGTCTTATTTTCAGTTATAGCTGCTTTTCTACTTGCTATCAAATGCAGGAAGAAGAAACCAAAACGAGGGACTGTGGAAAGTGTTGGATGGACGCCTTTACGTGCGTTTGGAGGGAGTTCCATTAGTAGAATGTCTGAACTTGGTTCTAATGGATATATTGGCTTGAAGATCCCTTTTGCTGATATAGAATCAGCAACAAACAATTTTGATAGAAGTCTGATTATAGGGTCTGGTGGGTTTGGTATGGTTTACAAAGGAGTGCTCAGAGACAATGTTAAGGTTGCTGTCAAGAGAGGCATGCCAGGGTCCAGACAGGGCCTTCCGGAATTCCAGACTGAAATAACAGTTTTATCCAAGATTCGGCATCACCACCTTGTTTCACTAGTTGGTTTTTGTGAAGATAATTCAGAGATGATACTTGTCTATGAGTATGTGGAAAAAGGTCCACTCAAAAAGCATTTGTATGGTTTGGCCGGACTGCCGCCTCTCTCTTGGAAGCAGCGTCTTGAAATATGCATCGGTGCTGCTAGAGGTCTCCATTATCTTCACACAGGTTTCGCACAAGGAATCATCCACCGCGACATTAAATCAACCAATATATTGCTTGATGAAAATTATGTGGCCAAGGTTGCTGACTTTGGTCTTTCAAGATCTGGGCCATGTATCAATGAAACACATGTGAGTACTGGTGTGAAAGGTAGTTTTGGTTATCTAGATCCTGAGTATTACCGGAGGCAGCAGCTTACAGATAAATCAGATGTTTATTCATTTGGGGTTGTGCTTTTCGAGGTTCTTTGTGCCAGACCTGCTGTTGATCCACAACTGACCAGGGAACAGGTGAACTTAGCAGAATGGGCATTAGAATATCTGCAGAAGGGCATGCTGGATCACATAGTTGACCACCGTCTTGCCGGACAGATCAAACCGAGCTCATTGAAGAAATTCGGTGAAACAGCAGAGAAATGTTTGGCTGAATATGGTGTTGACAGGCCAACTATGGGTGATGTCTTATGGAACTTGGAATATGCACTTCAGCTCCAAGAAAGTGGACAACAAAGGGAGCCACAAGCTGAGAGCAGCACGAATGAAGCAGTAGTAAATGTGACAACTACAATTGTTCCTGGAAATCATTCTGGCAACAGAACAACAGTGAGAGATTATGATAATGGTTACTCAGATGTAAGTACTAGCCGAGTGTTTTCCCAGCTAATGACCAATGAAGGCAGATAGAGACAGTTGCATGCTGCAAGTATAAGCAAATTCTTGCTGAAAAACATCTCACATTTTTTCTCATACTCATTTTTGTTTCTTTGTAATTTTGCTCAAAATCATATTTACGAAGTTGTGATGAGTTATTTGCCTAAGGGCCGATTGAATGAGGTAGATGAAATGTGATGCCTTATAAAGATATGTAATGGTTTTCTTTTAGAGTTTTCATCAGAAACAAAAATGGATACTGCAGAAGTTAGGTCCTTGAGTACTAGATGGTTTCCATATGCACCAAATCTCTGTCATACAATTTTCCACCATACAGGACTTGCTGAAAGGTTCATATTTTTTGAACTTGATGCTAAAGATAAGCGATTTGTCTTAATAGTGATGTGATAAGCATTTAACAGACCTCAAGCATATAACAGACCCCTAGTTCGAAAATAAAGCGATGTTTATGTCTTTCAAAAATCAAGCTTGATTTTCTGCCCAAAATAAATAAATAAATAAAAAAAGAAACTCAAGTTTGAATGATAATTTGAACTTGATTCAAATTAAATAATTGTTCTGTACAACTTTCATTTTTCAAACTGATACTTACCATAAACCAAGAGAGGTTAAAATGAAATTTTTAAAAAAATGAAAAATGATTTTTTTGAGTATGTTCATATTTTGTGGTCTGCTGTTCAATGCTTACTTGCTTTTACCTATGCCAATTTCATTCTTCTGCCTTAAGAGTTAGGCACTCATCCTTTTGAATTTTCAAACTTATTTTCCCCTCATTTTCTTCTCATTTGGCACTGTAGTTTAGAAATTCAAGCTAAAAAAATAGATGAGCTTAAGAAATTGTACATTGAAGAGATCTGAGCCATTAGCCTCTGTATATTTGAGGGGGACATGATGAGCTCATCAATCAACTTGCTTCATCAAACAAACTTCTCAAGTTGAGCTTGTTCAACCCTTTGATCAGGAGAATGCATTCGTGAAGCTACTCAATAGCAGCAGAACACAGCATAATATCATTTCATATGCATAACATGATGCCATCAAAAGGGGTTTAGATAGCTTTTAATTATTGTCCACATCGAATTGGGGTTACATTTCACGTGCCAATCTTGAATGTCTTCTCTTCAAAATGTACCCAGTGTAAGAAAAATGCAATAAAAATATTGTCCAAATATCATTATTGATTTTTGAATATTTCTTTTTTCTTTTTCTGAAGCTGTGCCAGGCAAGAATGTCCAGGAAGATCTTTGTTTGCTGCAGATATCTAAATTTTGAATATTCAACATAATTTTACTTGAAGCTGATGTAAAAATTTCTATTAAGGTTAAAATGGCCAAAGTATACTTATTCAGTTTACAGATATTTTAAAGTGAGACCTCTCTTTCCCACTACTCTCCTTTAGCTATGTGTGTGAATCTATATATAAGAAAATATAGAGAATTATATATTAATAATTATATATTTCAATTGTATAAGTGACGAATTTGTTGAAAAAATTTATCATATATTATTAATTATCTTGTCACATATATTAAAAGTAGAACTAAAATTATCAATTATTTACGTCCCGATCTCCATATATGCAAAGAGGTGTCTAAAACTTATAGACAAATAACATTTTCCTTACAGAAAGGGAAAGGATCTTTCAGGTAAGATTAGAAGATTTAGAGTAGAATGTGAAATTGGGAGCAGTTATTATGTCCAACATCTTAGAAAACAGATTCCTTATCATCAAGTTGGACAGCATGAACAGAAGGGTATGCTTGGGTAAGGCTGGCTGCCACTCTTTTGTCAACCCTTTAGGTGCAAAGTTATTCCTCTTTTTGAATTTCATAGCATCCACCCAATAATAAGCTGCGTGCAATTCAATATTAACGCAAGTGGGGTGTACTCTCCACTCCACTCAAACAAATACTTCACATGGAAGCTGCGATCCATTTTTCTGTTTTGACATGCTTATGTGTGATCGGTGCTCTTTTCCATAGCTATAAATAAGTAATGATATTTTCGCAAATAATTTTTCTGCGCGTGTCAACAAATCTGAGATGCATTTACTGCCAAGATAATATAATATAATTACGAGTTTTCCGCCGACTCCTTTTAAATTCATAGGTTACAGGTTTTATATGTATTAATATATTATATACTATTAGATAAATATATGTGACAAATGATCAATCAACAAGGGCCCTAAATACGTCAGCAAATGATTAATTAAGAGGTTCAATCAATTGATAGAAGTTGAATAATCTCACTAATTTATAGTATATGAGAGAAACTGTATGTGACTCGTCATAATTACACAATTCTTCTATCCAGTTGGGGTGATTAACAGTATTGAAAAGATTACGAGGAATTTTCTTTGGTCTGGTGCTCTGGAAATGAATGGTGATCACTTGATGTGTTGGGAGATATAATGTCGTCCTAAGAAAAAAGTGGGGTTGGGGTCCTGGCAATTTAGTGTCTAAGAATATTGCCTTGGGGCTTGGTAGCTAAATGACTATGGCCTTTTTCTTTATGGTCTCATTCTCTATGGCATCAGTTCTTTAGAGTATATATGGTCGGGATAAGAATGGGTGGGATGCTAAAACTACTGCTCCAGTTTTTCATTCTAGCCCCTAGAAATTTATTTCCTAAGGTTATACTGCTTTTTAAGTCTTTGTTCCCTTGACGGTAGCTATCGGTTTTCATTTCAACTTTTGAGAGAACCATTAGGCAGGAGACACCCCTTTTATTCTAGCTTTTTCTTATCTTTATTGCCTATCTTTGTTTCTCAATTCTCTTGTCCAAAACTTTTAGGGTGTGTTCATAAATTATGAGGGAAAGAAAAAAAGGCATCAAAGAAAATGGAAAGTAAGGGAAGGAGGGGGCTTAGAGGGTTTTAATCACCTTTGTTTATGAATTTAAAATTGGTAAGGAAAAGGAAATGAAAGACTTATAATGTATTTTTATAATTTTATCCTTTACTACAATAATTGAGTATAAGTAATGTATTTTATAATAATATTATTTTAAAATTTTTTACAAGATATTATATATTTTGGTAAATTTAAAAAGTATTTTATTCCTAAGAATATTTTTAGGAGGGAATAAATTTCAATGGAAGCTGATAAAAAATAAAGAGGGAAATATAATTTCTATGAAAAACTTAAATAAATTAGAATGGATTGGTAAATATGGTATTTTAATATTTCAATAGAGATAAATAAGTAAATTAAATTCAAATCTCAACAAATTACCCCAATTTGGGGAACCATAAAATAAGAGATTTGGAGGATTTTGAGAGATTAGTTAAACTTGCAAATGTCTTCCCTCTCTAAAAGGTAAAACTTGTAAATAAGGTAAAACTTCTTTAAAATCTTTCCATGCCCTTTCTTTCTTTTCTAAACCAAACTCACAAACATACCTTTACAATATACCAGACTCCACCTATTTTTGGGGCTTTCACTTTTTTCAAAATATTAATGATAGGGTCTTTAAATTGGTTGTTCTTTTGGGAATTCTTCACTCTATTCTATTGTTGTTTAGCCCAAATAAAGAGTTTTGGCATCTTGATCCATCCAGTGGGGGTGTCAAACGGGCTGAGTTGGCTTGTTGAAGCCCAACCCATTTAGCCCACGAATCATATTTTATTAACCAGCCCATTTAAGATTAGTCCGCAGGCTTAAACAGGGCAGCCCGTTTTACTTTTTTTTTTTTTTTACTTTTCAAGTTTTAAAAAATTAATTTTGATTAAAAAAAGAGTAAAAATTCTTATTTCTTATTAAAAAAAAGTGAAAATGTCCTAAATTTAACTATTACATTATTTTTCATATCCTAAATTTATACATCTTTTCCTAAGAAAATAATAAACAAAGAAATACATTACCCATGTGGGCTGGCCCATTTAACTTGCAGGTTAAATGGGTTAGGCTGAAAATATGTTAATTTAAATAGGTTATTATTTTGTAATGCCAACTCACCTATTTTTGGAGGGTAAATTGGTTGGCCCGACGGGTTTGGCCCATTTTGACAGCCCTACCCTCCAAAGTGTCCTCTTTCCTCATTGATAAATCTATTTGGAAACCCGAAGCTCTCTTTTAAGCCAAATTCATTGACTTGGGGTGGTGGTGATTTAGTGGTACTGGGCGGAAAGGTTGCTTTGTTACCTATTCCATTAAGAACTACAAATTTTTTGGTCCATCACATTCTTGCATTTACAATTCCTGTGATGTTATTGATAATCCTAAAGAGTGTTCTATTTGCTCGTAATTCATGATTGATACCAGATAAAGCAAATCTTGGTTTTCATTTCCTTTATGATGGACCTACCAAATTCATTATTTGGACAATTATGCTTAATAGAATTAATATGAATTATATGTTGCATGTTCAAGAGCCTCACAATGCTATTTCCCCTAATATGTATATGATATGTGGGGTGTATTCAGAATCAATACCTCACTGATTTTTGCACTATCATGTGGCTGACTTCTTCTGGAATACTTTGTTTAGCATCTTTCGTGAGTGTTGGATGTGCCCTACAAACTTAGATTAGTTCCTATTGACAAGTTTTGTCAGTTTTAGGAAAAAGAAGGAGGCCAAATCTTTATAGCAATGCTCTACATATATGCCACTATTTGAAGTATTTGGTTGGAGCGCAATTCTTGCCCATTTAAAGACATATTTTTAGACATGCCCGTTTTGTGGGATATGATTAGACGTTTGGCCTCTATTTGGTGCAAAGCACATAATCTTTTCAGAGGAATTTCTCTCTCAAATATGTTGAGAGATTAAAAAGTTATACTTCATTGATTTTTTTTTTCTCTAGCTTTTTTGTTCTTGTATAATAGATCTCTTGTCCTCTTATCTTCTTGTAAATTTTTATCTTCATCTCAATATAATTATTCTTTCATTAAAAAAATAATTACTTTTTCTGACACAATCTGTACATTTTTTCTAAGGGTGTGTTAAACTCATCTATAAAAATTCCACCCTCATTTTTATCCCATATTGGCATATAAATTAGATATTGTGAGACAATACAGGAGTAAAGCATATTGATCTTGCTAGAAAAAAAAATTGTGTGGCTTAAGGAAAAGTTTGGTTCAATTTCCATCTTGCTAAAGGGATCACTCTTGTACTTATAAAATGTTTTAGTAATTTCATACCAAAAAAGAAGTTTTTCAATAACTAATATTTGAAATTTATATCTACATTACTAATATCTATGTCTATAATCTATATATATCTATATATATTTTACTAATATTTGAGAACCAGATCAAGGAAAGTATTGATAAGTGTGAATCAAAGAATAAAAGCTTCTACAACATTATATCAAAAACTTACTATATAAAGAAAGTTCTTTTGAGATTTTATTTTTTATTTTTTAATTAAAAGCAATTAATCCAGTACTATAGGAGGGTTCAGTAGGAAACAACTATTAGCCCACTATCTTAGGATTGTCCAATAGGAAACAATTATTAATCCACTACCATAAGACGGTTCAATAGGAAGCAACTGTTAATCCACCACCATAGGATTGTCTAATAGAAAACAGCTATCATTTTAGCTGTATTTTTTGTTTATAAAAAAATGATTTTAATTAGTGGAGAGTTAGAAGATCCCATTTGTTTGTTAGTTTCTCTTTTAATTTGCCACATAAATGTAAGCTTTTTAATTTTTTAAAAAATAAAGGATAACATGGTGAGAGCTATAACCCAAGACACCCACTATTTGTGAGTCTTAAATAAGAGAAATTCTTACATGGTTTAGGAGTACCACGTGGCTGTGCTTCCGATCAATCATATAAGTGTATTTTTATGGGATTATGTGTTAATGGTGGGTCCCATATAAAATACATTTACATAATTGGTCCGGGAGCACAATCACGTGGTGCTTGTAACATCTTCTCAAAATACAGTACTATGCTTAAGTCATAGTACCACACTCAGAACTTGTTACTATTACAGCTTGATCTTTGTGGCTTGGTAGTCTTCGGAACTTCTCGAGCTATCTGGAGATAACACGGAAAAATGAGTAAGAATTTTAAATTCTCAGTAAGATTCACTAAGAAATTTTCATACCGTGTCATCGTTATTATCTCTAGCTGCCTCGGTTTATTATAAAAAAAAGTGAACATATGATACGAACTATTCCGTTTTATAATTTGAAAACATATGGTCCGAAACAGAATTCATTTTATTCCACGCACTTGAGTCACATTGGCAATATTCCATAATGAGAATAATAATCACCACATAAGTAGATAGAACAGTCTCAGCATCAATAAAACATGGGATACAATTATGTAAATACTCATGTTTTAATTCATGCAAATGCACTGGTGCTTTCCTTTAACTTTCTTTGCTTTCTTTTCTTGGCACACCTAGGCATTATGTATCGCTGCCCTAGGGTGTCTGCATATATTTTAATCTTTAGTCTTTACTGCCCTTGGGTAGTCTGATCTGAAAGTGAGCTCAACTCATGACCATCGTCTGCAGTCATTGACCATGAGACCAGTGCCATCTAGGTCGAGAGGAGACTCGATTGGCCATCTGCCTCCAACATAGAAGAACCCAAAAGTTTTAGCTGTCTTCACAGGGAGGGACCCAATGTGCAACTGCCTCCGAATGAAGGGACCTACATCTTTATCTTTTAACTGCCTTCACAAGGAGGGATCTCATAACTGCCTCCAAGTGAAGATATCCACATTTACTATATTCATATCCTTTCATTCTCAGACATAATCATGCATAGACATGTTGAATACACTCATACATATGCTTCATCATTTATTTTCATATATCCTTGCATACATGATTTCCACATACATATTTATAACCTATAAATGCTTATAACCTCCTTATAATTCTACCGAAAATTCGGTAGCATAACGTAACGTGTCCGCTTCCCCATGAATAGTACCAATACTTAGAACACCAATTTCTCATAAAAATCATAACATTTCATTCATATTTCAAGCATCAAATTCATGGTACAATTACTGCAATTAAAATATGGTTACTATCTCAACACTTAAATTCAACCCGATTTTTGTAAATCAGGCCAAAATTTCTATTTAACTCATCTTGATCTTAATTTTGGATATGTTAAAGTGTTATGTGTCTATTTTCTAACATCTTTAGTCCCATCTAATTTTGATAAATATAGCTCAAGTTATTTAAGTTTTATCCTGGCCTGCCCTGTAACTAACCAGAATTACACACTTAAAAGTAAAAATCTACTAAAATTCGAAAACTAGCTCAAATTATACAAAATTGGTCTCATGTTAAGCTAACAGGACAAGCTTTCATTTGCAAGAAGTTCCATTTCATTTGCTTTAGTAGAGCTTGAGTTATAAGCCCCGAAATTTGACTTTCTTAAACTGCCCTGTTTTGGCCCAATTTGGACATAGGGCAATTTTCTTGAGCCACTGGGAGCAAACAGTATAGTATCTAACTCTGAAATTTTTATGGGATATTCTCCTATGTGTAATGTGTAAGCTTTCTAACAAAGTTAGTTTCATTCAATTCCAAGCCGTATAGGGCAAGTTTTTCCCTGAACAACTTGGTCTACCCAGAATCAAACTCAAAAACCTAGGTCAAACTTCCAAAATTCATATCTCTCTCAATACTAATCCATTGGCCTTATATGATATATGTATGGAAAGCCCTAAATGTCTAGTTTCATATAAAAATAGTTTCATCAAATTAAAATAGCTGTAGGCGGAACCGTACACTCCATCATACGGACTACCGAGGGATTTTGGTTTTATAGCTCCTCACATCTTCCTACTTTCACCCTTTCTTACTTCCTAATCGATTTTAATATCAAAAACAGCCAACAAACTAGCCAAAGATCATCATATTCATTCAATCATCACATCAAGAATTGATAAAATAAAGCCACAATCAGCCACACATAACCAAAAGAACAAGAACAAAGTTGAATCTCTACCTCCTTGTATGTGATCTTGTTAGATTTTGGAGTTTGGTGGGTGGAATCTTGTCAAGCCTTGAAGGTTGCTGGAGTAGATTGAAGGGAGAAGAGAAGAAGAAGGCTGGAACATGAAGGGAGAGGGCGCAAGTCAGCAGGGAATAAGGGAAAAATCTGATTCAAGTATAAAGAAGGGTAGTTGGCTAGGTGGATTATGATTGGATGATGCTTTGTGGCCAATTTTCAGCCAAGTCTCCCTCTCTTTGTGGCCTTTATGGTGCCACCAAAGGAGGAGTAAGTGGCTGAATACTCAGCCACTTGATGTAGGGTTATTGATTATAAAATCCTATTGGTTTGGTTCCGACAGTTTAAAACACTGAATCTTTACCGGTTTCTTTCAAATTAGTAACAAGGTTTGGAAATTCTTTGTGAAGCTTTCTATATGTTTATTCTAATATATTCAACTCTATCTTTTTAATTAATATCTAACTAATTTCTAATTAGCCTTTAATTGACTTTTAATTAAATATCTAATTGATTTCTAATTAATTTCACTGATTCGTTAAAACGGAACAAATCGATTAAAACGATTGAATTTTTCGAGCATTACAGTACTCCTGGACCATGTAAGTATTTCTCCTTAAATAATACCCAATTTTCAAAAATATTCATGCACCATCTATACATGTTAGATAAAGATTTAATTTTTTACATTTTATAATAATTAAATTTACTTATCCAAACAATACGATTAGTCTTATGATGAATTCCATTGTCCTTATTAAAAAATTAAAATTAAATCATAAGGTTAAAGTTGCAATAATCTAAACATGGATAAAATATAATATATATTTAATCAATTCTCAAATTAATTCAAATATTATTTAGTAAAAAAACTATTTTTGATAATTTTATCTGATTTATAATCTATATTTTAAAACAAAAAATTATTTTATTAATCAGTTATTATATGAAATAGAATTTTTATTTTTTATTTAAAATTACTTTGATATAAGGCTAAAGAATAAGGAGAAAGAAGGAAGTGGAATAAATTTCTCCAACATTCAATCCCGACTGAAAAATTATTTCATAGTATCGTTATAAAAAAATTATATTTTTAACAGTGAGTTATATGAAATATTTTTGTAAAATTTCTTTTTTAAAATTATTTTAATATGAATTTGATTGAAAAAGGGGAAGGAAAGAGAAAAGAAATTAAATTTTTTTAGTTGTTTGTTCCTTAGTTAAAAATTGAAGAATTTTAATTTTGATGGATTGTTAGTATAAAAAGTTTTACATATATACATTCAATCATGTATTCTCACATCAACAAAAGTGTTTGACTCAATTATCTACTATTTTAAAAGTCTTATAAATAAAAATATATGATTGAATGACAGTATAAATTTTTTTTTTATAATTAACACTATATCAAAATTAATATCAAAGTTGAAAGTATATATTCTTATATAACGAATTACATGTTTAGTAAGTAGTGTTATAGTGAATAGTTTTGTACATAAAAAAAATTATTTTATGCGAGGGATAAGGCAACTAAATTCTATTTTAGTTGTTCAATGTTTACTTATAAATTGAAAATAATATCCTTATAATCAAATTACATGTTTAATAATGAGTTGTTATAAAGAATATTTTTCTAAGTTTTTTTTTAATTACTTTATTAAAAGTTGGTGAAAGGGTAGAGAAAAATCATTTTTTTTTTTCTGAATTGTTTCAACCTCACTTAAATAATTAGAAGTAGATATATTTATCAAGTGAATTACACTTTCAATAATGAGTTTTCAAATATAATGTTTTTTTGAATTTTTTTCTTTAAAGTCACTTTACTAAAAAGTTGAAAAAAGAGAACAATGAGGAAAAATAATTTTTTTTTTGTTATTCAATTCTCACATAAAAATTGAACGTAGATATTCTTAATAACAAGTGACTAAAGGAATGGGTGGGAAGAGGTTAAAATTTTTAGTTGTTCAATTCTTATTTAAAAATTAGAAGTACACACCTTTATAAAAAGAATAACACTTTTAATAACGAGTTCTTATATGAAAAAAATTTATACAAATATTATTTAAAATAATTTATTCAGTATAAATATCATAAATTATATTTTTTATTTATATAAAAGTAAATTATTATATTAAATTACATTATATACATTTCACACAACACGGGCAAATACAGTAATATGAAATAAGCTTAAACATGCATATATTTAGTTATAGTGTGTTATTTAATGGGCCTTACACATCGTCACTACCCTCATGGTTAGTTATAATTAGGAGTTATTGCTGGAATTGATTGAAATAAAACATCTTGGAACAAGTCCCATATTACCTAGGATTGCAAGGGAAGAGGGAGGCCAAGGCTATATATGGATCCAAGTCCATCTGCACCAATCGGAAATACTTTAAGATTGTATCTGACTTTCTTCTTTCTTTTGTACTCTTGTCTTATAGTGTTGTAAGATATAAATCAAATATTTGCTTTGGAGAGTATGGATGTATTAGGGTTATGGAGTGTTTGAGAGAAAAGTCTGTGTGCTATTAAAATTTTCACATAATATTATTCTATAGTTGTCTTTAGACAACAGTTGTGATTTTTCTCCGATTTTGGAGTTTTCTACGTTAACTCTTGCGTTGTGATTGTGTTCTTGGTATATTTTATTTCTCTAGTTTTAGGAAAGTTCTCAAGGGAAAAATGACATTTTTCACAACAAATAGTATCAAAGCATATGGTTCGGTGGGATATTAAATTCTTAGTATGCTATGTGATTATAGCATTGTCTGATCTTCCACATCAGAAAAGAATTGTTCTTTGTCATTTGAGAATTATTCTTGGTTGCTAGAAAGAAGTGTGATACTGTGAGAGTGCTGTTTTGAAAAAGTTATGGTTAAGAAAGATTTGGTACTTAAGTATGTCCATTGTGACTCACCTCTCTTTCTTTGGAACTTACCTGGTTCATGATTTACAGTCTGCATACATTATTTCAACATACAGTTGCAATATCAAGTTTTTCAAGTGTTGTGAAGTTTGACATAGAGAAATTTAATAAAAGAATCAATTTTGGCTTGGTGGCAAATACAAGTCAAGGATGTATTAATACAATCAGGATTACGCATGGCGTTGAAAAGGAAAATTTACAATATGAACGACGAGAAATGGGAGGAGCTATACTTGAGAGCTGCAAGTGCAATTCGCCTGTGTTTGGCTAAGAATGTTCTTGCAAATGTGTAGAAAACGTCAACAGCCAAGGAACTTTGGGAGAACCTCGAAGGGTTATATCAAACAAAGGGTATCTCAAATCGGTTATTATTGAAGGAGCAATTTCACAATTTACGCATGGATGATAATATGAATGTCTCTGATCATCTTAGTGCTCTCAATGGTATAGTCTCTAAATTCGAAGTTATTAGAGTCAAGATTGATGATGAAGATAAAGCATGGTCTCTTCCATCTGCCTATGGGAATATCAAACCTGTTTTGATGTATGGGAAGGAGACTCTGAGTTTTGAAGAAGTTGCCAGTAAAATTATTTCTGAAGAAAGAAGAATGAAAAGTGAGCGTAGCACTTCATCACACTCAGTGTTGGTAACTAGAAGTGGGCCTTATGGGAAAAAGAACTGTCACGACCCTACCCTAGTCGTCACCGGCACATAGATGACACATCCCTTATCAAGCCTCTTATACTATTCTCAATACAACATATATTTACTCCACCACGCAATAATGTAAATATATGTAACGTTAATCAGTCTACATGCATTCAAATCAATTTACATATGTTAACTTGTACACCATCCACAAAGTCATACAATCACCCATACCCATTTAAGATAGACTAGGCCGGATCCTGCCTATGGTATTATAGAGCACAACGACAATTTTGAATTATCTAATGGGCCATACCACCAATGGGCCATCAGACGAGGAGGCTCTGTGGGTAAATATGTATCTGAAATATAGAGAGAGAAAAGGAGTGAGTCCACCGACTCAATAAAAGATAATATACCTATAATAGGAGTTGGACAAGCCTAACATAAATTTAGTTTAACAAAATATAATTCTATCAAGAAACTATATTCTTAAGAACCCCAAAAATCATTTCTCAAATGAACATAAATACTTACCTATAAATTCCGATACCATAAAGGATTCCAGAAAAACACACCTTGTACACAATATATTATCTTTGAAAAAAAAACTCCATAGTTCGCTACACAACATTTTTCAAAAATATGTATCTTGTATGTAATAAATCTCTCAAATATCCATAGTTCAATAGGTCACATTTTGATTTCAAGAGATAAAAACTTCCTTAAATATAAATATAGAATATTTGAAAATAACAATATAAATCATGTGTAATGAAAATACAATAACTGTAACTTTAAAGGGAGGATTCTATTCCAGAATTTTCTCCCTGCTGAGCGGCCTTGACAACCTATCCCCAGCAGTACTATATTCAATCCACAACTAGGCGGTCCTAACAACCTGTCCCTAGTGTGAATTTCCACATATGGGCGGCCCCAACAACCTAACCCCAGTGTATCCTACTATCATTCCGGACGTGTTGGCCATACATGCCAGGCTAGTAACCCCCTTGCTAGCTGGGGTTCCACCAAGGTGCACCAAAGGCTAACACCTACTGTTGTTAGCATACAGTTCTGTTAAAGAAACCTTCCCATATAAGCCATTTATCCAAATTTCCAATAGAATTCTTAGACATTTATATCCAAAAATAAAATTCATCAAACCTCCAGGCACATATCAAACTTTAAAATATAGCTTCCAATTGCATCAAATTCTTTTCAATAATCCATAGGATCAAATCACAACTTTCTGATTATTTAAAACACTAAATGATCAAACATAGAGTTTAGTACAATACCTTCAAAATGTTTAACTTGAAACATATATGGAATTCTTTCTCAAAACATTGGAGTAAAACATTACAATTTCGAATAACATGATACTATCTTCAAAGAACTTAGTAAAAAATGCTATTGCAACCTCTACATATAATAACTCTAGCCATAAATATAGCATTTATAAGATTGTATACATATCAAAAATAAGTTATAGATATATTATCAACTCACCTAGCTTTCCAAGCCAGGATCCTATGGTGCCAAGAGCCAAAAGGTTGCCTTTCTGGACATCTAATGTCACATAAATCATAAACCAGGCATAAATTAGTTTTTAGATTCAAAGATGTATCTAAATTACTTTCTACACTCAAAATTACCAACTCCAAAACCTTAACCTCCTCCATACTTCACCAAACCATAAATTCATAATAGATTTAACTAATCCCGGTATAACAAAGGAGGTTGAGCTTAGAAATTATCTTGGTGAGTAAAGAAAGAAGTAGAACAAGAGGAAAGTGGTGGTTCTTCTCCCAAGACTTCTCACAGCTACCCTTACTTGCTTAAACAAGAAAATCAATTAGTAGAAAGGTTAAGAATGCAATTTATAGAGAGTGGGTGAGGATAAACGGTAGTATAAAATGATAAAATTATCATTTGTGAGGGATGCTTGAAAAAGGGAGAGGGAAGGAATGAGAGAAAAGAAAGAGAGGCACAAAAATGGGTGTTCAACACCTTTTTATTTTTTGTTGCCGACTTACGCACGCTCGAGCGCAACTCGAATCCAGAATCCTCCTTGCTCTATCCCAAAGAGCGCACTGGAGCGCAAGGGTCCATGCTTGAGCTTGCTCGCGTGTGGCTCCCAAGTTCCAAATTCTAGTTTTGTTTCTTTCCTTTCTCTTTTGATCTCCAAGGCCCCTCAGGCCCAAGCCTTACATACTTATTTACATTTCTTTATTTTAAGTTAATGTGACATTAACTTTAAAACATAAATATAAATAATGAAATAGCCCCCATTTGAGCTCAATAAAAATATTAAAAAAACCAAAATCCTTAAGAATCAAAATCTAACTTTTGAATTCTAGTATAAATTTCCGAAAACTCATGTTTTTGGCTAAATATGAAAAAGTCAATAACTTCCTAAAATTCATTAAAAATTGTTTTTCAATTCCTTGATATCTAAGGAGCAATTACTTGGACTTTTAATCTCAAGAAAATATTATGAGCATATAGCCCTCCAAGGAGGCATAAGGTGTCGACTTAGAACTTCTGCAGGGTTCAAAAGAACATAATCGAAATTTTTAGAAATCTTGACCGGGCATTACAAAAACCATGGAAAGAGTATGGCATGCTAGAAATGTGGAAGGCATGGGCATGTAAAGAAAAATTGTCCAGATAGAGCAATATCAAAAAAAGGCTCTGAGTTAGATGCTAGCAATGTCTCTCTCGTTATGGGAGAGGATGCTATTTTCTAAAAGATGAGAATCCTCATAGCATTACACCGCTGCCATGGAAAAGGATAAGTTATTGCTAGCTAGTGGATCCACAATTGCACACGGGCATTAGTTAGCATTGATGTAAGGTGAGTGGTGGGATTATGTCAATAATTGAAGAACTTTTGGAGAAAGCCAACATGGAAGTTGCACCATAAATTTTTCAACATGGTTTCGACATGTGCCTAGAAGAAATTTTTGGAATTGCCTAATTCCAAGTAAGTATACCTTTTATGGTGGAGTATGATAGTTCTTTTGAACTATGATTATCGGTGAAGACAATGAAAGCTGAAGATATTTCTATTTCAATCAAGGTGGAAATTGTTAGAGTTGATTGAAATAAAATATTTTGGAACAAGTCCCACATTGTCTAGGATTGTAAGGGAAGAGGGAGGTCAAGACTATACATAAACCTAGGTCCTTTTGTTTCAATCTGCACTAGTCGAAAACACTTTAAACTTGTATTTGACTTTCTCCTTTCTTTTATACCCTTGTTTTAGAGTATTGTGAGGTGTAGATCAAATATTTGCTTTAGAAGTTGTGGATGTACAGGGGTCATGCGGTATTTGAGAGAAAAGTTTGTGTGTTGTAAAAATTTTCGGATAGTATTATTTTCTTGTTATCTTTAGACAAAAAATGACGGTATCCCCATAAGTTATCACATTGCATTGGATATCCTGTGTCACCAAACCACGAGATTTGGATCTCCAATTTTTTCACGTAACTTTTTTATCATACTAATAAATAAATAATCAATTTCACATAATACAGTTAAACGAAAGAACCGTGTTGCACACTTGCTCTCAATCGCAAAACACAGGAGAGAAGAAAGGGCACTATCAGTCAATCATTGTCTTAAATAGTCATTGGTCAAAAACACCCCTACTGTATCTGAAATCCAGCTGCAAAGTAAATGGTATTTCCTGAAACCCAACACCCCTACAGAGGAGTAATAACGTAATTTCATACGTTCCCGCGCTTCTTGATCTTGTAACAGCTTTGTTCTGTAGTGTCTGTGTTCCCTCTAAAATACAAACTTCCTCTCCTTTGGGAGCGGAAGAGAGTGAAAATTGAAGGCTTTTTCAGGGAGAAAGAGGAAGTGGGGTTGAGCCAAGTTGCGGTTCATTGTTTTTTTTTTTAAGGTGAAGATGACTAAAATGACACTGCACATATACGAGGTGCCAATATTGGGTCGGAGAAGACGAACAGCACTATTGTTCACACCAACAAGATCTTCAAGGATGGCATTGGTCTCGGTGGCATCTTCCACGGTGCTGCTCAGGTCTTTTACATTTGTCTCTCTTTTCTTTGGCTTTAATGTAGCTACTAGCACATTTGTAAGTTGTTCTCGCTGTTTGAGATGTGAATGTGGACTGGCTCTTGAGTTTTATTACTCAGAATATTTTGACACTGATGATGATTTTTTTGGAGAAAAAAAAAATGCTGGAGTATCATAATGTTCCGTTAGAATTGAGTTCTCAGAATCGTAAGACATGCTATTGATTCTTAAATAAATATGTGGACTCTTTATCATTTTATTTCATCCCATAATCCCATGATTTTTGTCAAGGATTCTTACAAACATTTTCTGGTTGATTAACATGCCTTTTTTTTTCTTCACCTCTTGTTTTATAGGATTATTGACTTTTTCTTTGGTTCTTGGTGTGAATGTATGTTTTTCCATGCATGCAAGGCATAAGCACAACTATAACCATTGATCTTATACGTAATATCAATTAAGTAATAATGCTATCAGTGAAATAATTGATAACTTCTTTTGTGAGAGTTACCTGATGGAAACTTCTACATAATATTATAGAAAGTGGGGCAGCCTTAGATAAGGATGGGAGAGAAGTATTTTAGGTGGTTTTTCAAGCCCTGTGCAGTGTATGGTTGAAACTACTAGGTTATATTTATGATTGGAGAGATCATAAAGATGAAAAGGGGTTAAATTGAGATATTGTCACTGACTATAGTATTGGTGATGATGTGGTGCAAGTATTACATTCTATCATCCAGTTATTCTCTTTGGCACTCCAGGTCCCAGATAAGCAAAGGCATTTATCTGACAGTTCTAGAGGAAATTAAAAATCATTATGTTTTACTGACTCCCATGTGGGAAACATATCATTTGGTACTGCAACTTTCTTTCCCCTTTTTCCCCAGGGTAAAGAAAGTTGCAGTATCAGGTTCTGCAACTTCCTTGATATTATGGTACATTTAATATGGAAATTTTTGCCCTCATAATATTGCATGCTTGTTGTTTATCTGTGCATAATGTATTCATGCATATTTTCGCCTCAAAATTTCTTTCTGATTGACACAGTGTAGCTTCGTTTATATTATGGTAATGCTTGTTGATATTGTCACATGCTGACATATTGGAATTGTTTATGCTACTATCATAGGTTTATGGAGATGATGAATGGTCCTTTGGTTTCTGTGATGAAGGTACTGGAGTTTATAGGTGCCCTTCAGGAAAGAATCCAATATATACATATCGCAAGTCACTTGTTCTAGGGAAAACAAGCCTTAACATTTTCAAGGTAAATTAAATATTAAGAGAACTCACTAGAGAGTGGCCAGGAAATTCCTATGACCTCTTGTCCAAAAACTGCAACCACTTCTGTGATGAATTCTGTGAAGGCTTGGCGCGCCAAGACTTCCAGGTAAACAACCTAATTGTAATAATGTAGCTTTCATTATGTACATTGTAAATTTTCTGTTGCTAAACAATAACTTGGTCATTTTCATCATGCATGTATATTCTACTCTACCTTCTGCGGTTCTGCCATGCCTTCTTCTTGCCCACATTATGTCAATGTGCAATATCATACTTATCGTTGAGGAAACTCAGTTAAAACTAGATAGTTTCATGTTAGTTCTTATATTGTTATAGTGTAATGTGAGTTCCATTTACTTCACTTTCTTACTAAACTTTAAATTATCTATTATGTTCGCTGCATGTGCATGAATTTCCTTTAAACTTTAAAGAAAAGAGAGTAAGGTATTTGAGTGGCTTCAGAAGTACTTATACTAAAAGAAATTGGGAGTCTTAGGGAAAATAAGATAATGTGTCACTTTCCATTGTCTATATATCAAGCTGCGAAGGTTTTAACATTGATTCATCTTGTGAATTGTTGCTTTGTAAATCCAGCTTCTACTGTGTATTCTTACAGATTTTTCACGACAGGTTGGGTTAATAGGTTTGCTAACGCCGGTGATATTGCTATGGAAGTGGCCGGGAATACAGCATTGCGGGTAAGATTATTTATTTATATAGTATTTAATATGCATTCCATCTCTTGTGATGATTTTTGCTTATTGTATTTCTTTGATCTTAGAATTCTTTCTATTCTATTTTGGCTTTCAATACTTCAAATCACTTACTCATTGGTTATTAATATTAGCCTATGGCGTAAGGACACATATTTATATAAGATCTTGCATGACGCACTGATAATATGTGTTTGTACATATTTAATTTTAAAATTATTTTTTTGTGATTCTAACAGAGAAAGACACAATATAGATAAGGTCATTTAAAATATAAAAAAAGAAATAATACATATATTTTGAGTTTATTTTGAATTTTTAAATAATTTCTAATATTGAATCTAGAAAATAAGACATAAGTGAAACTTATATAAATGATGTTATGAATAATGAGTCTTTTTTTTTTTTTAATTTTATATATACCGTGTCAATTTCCTATAATCTTTTAATTTTAGTGTGTCCCTCGTGGCCATATCTTCTTGTATTCTGTGTCCGTATCTATGCTTCACAGGTATTAGCTAAAGTTTATGGTTGTATTGACAACATACCTGGATATTGCAGTTCCGGCAAGCCAAAACGAATATTGTATCAGCAAGCAAAGGAGCATACCGGTTCCTCTTGGGTGTCATGAATAATGTTAAAAACTGGTCTGGAGTCTCCTAACAATTCTAATAGAGGAGCATCGCCTAGAGTACAAGCTGCTTGGTTGAAGAATCTTATTACTAATGTTGCAAAACCAACTAGTAGTGCAGAAGTTGAGAATAGGGGAGTGGTTGAACCTCAACAACAAAAAAAGAAAAATGATATGACAGAGGCTAATGTTGCAAAACCAACTAGCAGTGCTACCACAGAGGTCATCTTCACATGCTAGGTGAAGGAAAGCATAGGTCTGCTTTGTGTAATGCAAGTCAAAGAAAGGAAAGGCAATTTCACACGTTATTCACTGTGCATCAAAATGTAAAAGCGATCATTTCTTATTCAACTCAAATTTTCTACTTGGTGCTGTTTGCTGAAAATATAAATCACACGGCTCTTTTTTTTTTTTTATCAAACTTTGCAGCAAAATATGGGGTCTTTTCATTTTCAGCTGTCCTTCCTGAGATATTGTAGTGTTACAGCCTGTTTCCTTTGATCATGAACAACACAAACAAGGCTTCGCCTCAGTGCTTGGCATGCACATTACACAGTTTGGTTTCATTTCAAATGACTTGTAACAGAACACCACATGACATTCTCCATCTATTTGTATCCATCCATTGTGCTTTTGTTGGTAAGATACTAATTACAGAGATAAGTCAAACCAAGTGTTTAATTGCACGACTGCTTTGGGTTAAACAGAAACACAACTAAAGATGTTCCAAAAGCGAAAATCCAACATATAATGAATGAGGTATGTTATATAAACATACCACTCGGACATCTTTCTCCGACATGCTATCCAATCCACGTCTTTATTTTTATTTTTATTTTTTAAATGCTTTTCTATCTTATTGCACGGTTCTCAATCTTTATGTCAAGTTATAAAGCGTGCAATTAGCATTTCTAATAGTGAATTGTTGCTAACTTTAATAGGAGTTAATAGTCCAGAGCTTGGATCAACAAAATTGCCAGACCAGCTACAAATGTGATGTAATCCAGGAGGAAACAAAGTAATTATAGAAATTATAAGGCGTCCAATCGTGCATTTATATTATTGGTAATCAGCTCAAAAAGTTTCAAGTCAATACTTGGGTATGAAAGTCACACCACACAAAAAATCAACAGCTTCACATACAGCTAAGGAAAATCAGAATAAAGAATCCTCCTAAATTTTTACTATTAATTAAAAAAGTGAACCTTAACTTGGATGCTATAAACAGAATCTAATCAATAGTAACACATAATCATATCATATGAAATTTTCATATAAAAAGAATCATTCCCAATTATTCCTTTTCGGACTTGTGATGGTGAGAGAAACACGCTGCTCTAAAACAGCTTAACTTTATCAGTCATCCACATTTAATAGTACTACAATTCCTTTCATTACGTATTGAACATCTGTACAAAAACTAAGGCTGGAATTATTCGTGAATTCAACACCTACCTATTAACAAGCTCAATCTGAGCCAAAGAATAATATGCATTTACACTATTTTTTTTTTCCTACACATACAAAGAGTACCCCAAAAATTCCCCTTCCCTTTTAAACAAAATATGTGAATTTGATGTGGAATGTATTCAAAAGCTGCAAGACCAATTTTTCCATACAGGATAGCTGGTAGCAGTTAATCCTGGGATGTAGCAGAATATTCAAAAAGAAGGCGTTTGGATGGTGCAGACTGTAGAAGCACACGCAAGCGACTTGAAAGTTGATAGCTCAAGGTCCACTGCATTGCCATCTCTGACTCCTTCATTTGCCTGACAATTGAGGCCTGAAAGAAAAATAGTTGCTTTAGTATAACAATTAACTTTGAAGGGAGCAACGGTAGAACATTCGGGTCTATTTGATTTCTATATTCATTTTCTATATTTTTTGTTTTCAGAATTTTATGAAAAAATAGTAAAAATATAAAATGAAAATAGGAAACAAAATTTTATTATTTTCACTTTTTTCCTTCAAAAAATCCTAAAAATAGGAAACACGAGAAATGAAAACAGAAACCAAACAGACCAATTAATGGATGCTTCTACATGTGATGTGACAACAACTAAATAGTATGTTTACTGCTTCAGGATGTATGCTTAATGAAAAGTTAAAAAACCAAACATTTCCAAGGAATGAATAACAACCCACTGATATATCCTGCAAAATTATAATATTACAAAAAGAAGAATTTGTGAAAAACATTTCCAGTTTAGTAGTTAATTACTGAGCCAGATAACGATGTTCAAACTTAAAGGAGTGGTTAATGATCAACCACTTATAATTCCTGAACTTGAAGTATTTTCATCAGAGAGTTCTTATTATGTAATTTTCCATTATATATTTAGCTATCACGATGACAATAGAGCTTTTTCATCTGCTGCTTTATTCATGAAGTATTGCAACTCATATTTTCTCTCTACATTGATACAGATTGACAAGAGAGAAGTCACTAGCAACCAATTTCTTGAGAAGCGAATTTTCAAAAGAAAGACTAGTTTTACGATGATTACCTGAAGACGTTTCCCTAGCTGGACTTCAACCTCTGTACCAAATGATATATTACTGGTAAGTAATGAGAGAGGATCGACCGCTGTATCAGCAGAAACCAAACTAGGGATCTGAGGAGCATACACTACCCTCCACCGAGCCTGGCCAAACTCTCCCTTCCCTTCAATTCTTGGCATTAATTTTTCAAGAGTAGCAGTCGCAAGTTTTTCAAATGCAAGTTGACCATTGCCTTCCAAAATCGATTCTGCTAACTGACTCTCAAATTTTCTTGCAGCCTGCATGGTAGAAACAATTAGTAAGACCATGCTCCCTGAAGATTGAATCATATAGGTATTTATCTTCTCACGGACAAAGCTATTGACTGACTTCAGAAACTAAATGTAGTTAGAGCAATTTTGGGATCCAGCAGCACGTGGAGAATTTACGTGACCAGAACAATGTGAATGTGTTACAAATCCAAAGACAATGGCCCAGGATTTTAGCTTTCAATCAGTTTAAGGACCTGTTCAAATGCTAACAGTTTAAAAATAACTTGATTAACTCAATACATTTATGAGATCTCATTCTTTCACGAATTGTTTTGAATTAGTTAAATTCTTTTCTTGCCATTGAGAATTCTTGTATTTGATTAATTTTATGTGTTAAGACAGACTAAAATGAATTTACAAGGTTGGAAAAAAAAAAAAAAATCAAAGTTTAGTTGTCAGAGCAGAAAGAACAAGGGAACCGGAAGAGCCTGAAGTCTGAAAGCTTAAAAAATTATTAAGTGCGAATAGAGCCATTGGGGGGCTAAGTCATTTAAGTCATATTCTTTAAGATAGAAATGACAGCCAAACATAAAGGGTAAGTGAAATTCTTGAAAAAAGTCGGCATGCAAAGGCACCTTATTTGCGTTGTTTTCGAAAGTGGCAGCACATATTACAGTTGAGCTCCAAATTGATCAAAAGATAAATGAGTGCAGTATCTTTTACCTCAGTAGGTGACAATGCATCCTGTTCCACAGAATGTGTTGAGGTCACTACTAGCTTCTCCTGCCAATTGCTAGCTCGACCTTGAATTCTAAATTGCCACTCAGATCCAACCAAGGCTAAATCTAGCATTGGATCTAGTCCATACTCAGGCTCAAACTTCGCAATATTCAGATGCTCCCTTTTTAACCTCACCTGCATTTGTAATGGATATTATGAACATAAACAATGGGTTAAGATAGTTACAAACAAACCAAAATAAAACTAACCGACAAGAAGCAGAGTTGCGTATAACATTACACTAACCTGTGTTGCAACTAGATCAACTTCACCATTCTCAAATGCCAGTATGCCTCTAGGTTTTATACATTTGGGATGGGCAAGACCATTCAACTCAAGCTCTCCACTAACAGCAAAATAAAGAATCAAAGGATAAACTATCTTCAACTCTGGTCCAAGCACAAGCTTCAAATCACTAAGATGGATTTCTATATTTGGTTTTATCTGCACCTGCTCCATGTCCTTTTCAACTTGACTTGACTTATTAACTGCCATTGTGAAAAATATAACATGATGAATCTCAACTAATTAATCAACGACATAAGCACATGTATAAGATCAAGACATATTTGATCCTAGCATCTCCTAAGGTGTATGAAGTATGATAATAGCATGACAAAAAAATAGTCTTAACATTTTTTTTTGGGGGTTTTACACTGCAATACTTGACAGGACTAATACTAATGATATATTGCAGATGAGCTATGTATGCAGCAATTTGGCGCCTTTGGTTGGGGAGAAATGCCATAAATTTCAAGGACAGATTTTTACTAGCACTGCTTATTTGCTATAAAGTGACTTCTAGCTTCTTTGTAATGCTTGGCTAGTGGCAATTTCAGAATTTAGAATGGTTTCTTTATCGGATGTGCAGAGAAATTAGTGTGTTTTGCTCGATTGACTGCTTGCTTTCTATACTACAATGAAGTGGTCTTAGCTCTGTATCCTGTACCTTTTTATTTCTATACACTAATGAATTTCTTTTTCTTACAAAATGAGACAAGGATTTTGTTGCAAGTGAGTACGCCTCATAAGGCCTTATCACCTGATAGTTGTGTTGTGCTACTAGAGTTTTGAAACCCAGTCACCTTTTTTGCATTGTGAATTTGCAAGGATGTTGTGGAGTAGGTTGTTTTGGCATTTTTGGGGAACAATCGGGTCTCATCACTCCACATCGAATGAGGTTTTAGCAGCAGTTAGGAGTGCAAGGTGCTGTTGAGTTGTCCTCTTTTTTTCCGGATTTTGGTACACGGAGATTTTCAGCCAGAGAGATTGTGAGGCACCACAAGAAATAACAAGAAAAATGAAGAGATGTGTGCATTATTTACACCCTAATACTGATATCAGTGTGATATCAGATTAGGAAGAAGAAGAAAAGTAGGAGAGGTATAACAGCAACCAGAGAACAATGGTGGAGCACTCAGCAGCTCCTACTCTCCAATGACTACCCAAAATGAAGCCTAAGCCTCCTTCCCACACACACCCACACTATAATCAGCAAGTTAGTTACGTAGTGGACCCCACAAGATTCACCCCCACCTCACTATTCTGTTTTCCCATACTACCCCTAAATTTCTTTCTCTTGTACACTTTAATCCCCTCAGGGACTTGGTCGCTTACAGAGATCTTTATCTACCCATCTTTGGGAAAGGGTTGAGTTTCTCTATCAGTTTTGGCTCATGGGTGTTTTAGGGATTCCTTCCTAATAAGAAAAAGTAAAATTATGTTTATACTGTTGTATCATATTTGATATTTTGATTTCAGCCAAAAAATGATAGTTTGATTGGTAATACAAAATGAGATTAAATTTAAACAAGTATGCTAATTGCACCTTATCATCCCAAATTATGATGACTTTGAAGACGGAAGATTACTATCTAAAAGCTATGATTAAGGCAGTTCACCTTTGAAATCATTATATTTTATGACAAATAACACTAAATAGTTCATAGTCAAAGAAAAATAAATTGCGCAAATTGCATGTGCATGACTTAGAATAATGCTAAGGTGTGTGTTTTTCGTATGCATGCAGAGTCATTAGATCCAATACGGATCAGTGCAGAAATCCAAGAGGCAACTCTAATTGTCTAGAAAGGGGTGTGAGAATAATAAGGGAGTAAATTCTGATGTAAAGCATTCAGCACTAGATTTATAAGGAAAAAGGAGATGATGACATGCTAAACTGATAAACAAGTAAAGTACTACCAGAGCCAGCGGATTGAAAAATTTGGGTCTTCAAAGAAGCAGGTTTTGAGCTGAAAAACCGTGAAACATATCTTGAAGCAAATGCTCGACTAACACCACCAGCAGGAACAACAAACTGATTTGATGGGAATCTATTCGAAGCAGCACCACCACCCTTATCATGTGGCAAATATGCTTCTCCCTGACTAAGTTTAATATTCCCAGATATGTTTGGTTGCAATATGGAACCAGTTATTTGCACCTGGGAGTCAACCTGACCACTAACAAAAGTAGGATATTTGCTTTAATAAGAATCATGTATTCAAAAAAAAAAAAAGAAAAGCAACAGAGACAAAAGTCCACAACATTTAAGGGTCACATAAGCTGCATAAACCCGTTAATATGTCAAGATATAACTAAGAACCCTTATGCCAGAAGTAAAGAAAGCAACCTGAAAATATTTTTTGCCCGCAATTCCAGAGCTTCGCACTTCAACTCGATCTTGTCATTGAGGGCTGCTTCACTGGTTCGGAGAGGAAGGTTCCCTTTTACAACCAGTTTCCCTTTCCTGCTTACCCTGCTCTCCAATGAGGGGATGGATAACCTGTTTGATTTCACATGAACAGTCCCACCAAAGTTGGTGAGTGGCTTTCGCAACACTGGTGACGATATAGATGCCCTGTGGAATGATGCATATCCATTAAGCACTGGTTGATCAACTGTACCTCGGACCTATTAAGTCAAGCCATATGACAAAACTTAGAGAGGTTTTAAATAAGAGAGAGAGAGAGAGAGAGAGAGAGAGAGATTTGACAAAATTATATTGACCTCACCCACCTCAAGCATGACATCAGCATTGCCATGAAGCCAATCGGCATAAGGAGATAAAGCTGTTACCAACATCATTCCCCCATCTTTTATATCAGCATCAACCCTGACTTCTCCAACATCTAAAATTTGCCAATTTAAACCTTTCAGGCTTTCTGCTATTTGACTGTTCCAATCTTCTTCATTTCTGTCTCTAGAAACTTTTTTGTCATTGGCATCATCGGTGGTCCCTTTATTCTTCTCCTTCACCCATTCAGGAACCCAATTAGCCCCATTCTTATCTAACTCTACGTCTTGCTGTAACATGTTATTTTGCACAAAAGCAACAGGAATACTTCCTTGAATTAGTACGTGGCCATTTTGGATTATAGGTTCAAGTTTCGCATTGAATAGAAAACGACTGGTTGAGGTTAGAGAAGCAACAACTTCGGCTCTTCCAAGATCAATTCCACCAACGGCCCCATCCAGGAGCCTTACTTGCACATCACATTCTGGTTTTGCTAAACTTCCTCTAAGATCTCCTTCCATATGCAATATGCCCCTAATGGGCGCTAACAATTGCCGCAGAGAATGGACAAGATCTGTTGCTGTAGATTCAATGACCTGAACTACAGTTGGGACCAGACTAACAGGAAAATTTAAAACAGCAAAGTGAAGGTTAGTTTTAGGCCCTAACAGAGTTCCATCAGCATGAATGGTGGCATTATCCTTTTGGATAAAAATTTTCTCCAGGTGCAGACCATCATCATTACTGTAAGCACCAATGGCCAGGACACGCTGAGTTTTGTAGTCTCCCCACTCCCAATCCTCCCCATGAAAGTCAAATTCTGCCTGAAATGACATAGAATAAGAAAGCCAATCTTCAAAAAATGATTTATGCCAACTTCCA
This sequence comes from Pterocarpus macrocarpus, assembly GCA_031439585.1. Lineage (NCBI taxonomy): Eukaryota > Viridiplantae > Streptophyta > Magnoliopsida > Fabales > Fabaceae > Pterocarpus > Pterocarpus macrocarpus. Next base: position 43,152,894 of record CM062516.1, read on the forward strand.
GGAATACAGACAATAATAAATTTATACCAGGGTGTCTCCATTCCCTCCACCACTTGCATCAAGAGAGCCACGCCAGCGACCTTTGAGTTCAGATAAACCAGGCAGGCTTAAATCTTCAAGAACAACATCATGTGATGGAACATGATGCCCCCTTATTAACTGCAAGTCATATATATCCATTAATGACAGACAAAGACCGAATCTTTGACTAGAATATCATTAGGATCACTAATATTATGAATTAAAAAATAAACATTATATATAAATTTCATGCTATGAGCACAAACTCAAGGCATCAAGTATTGCAGCTTTTGGAAGGAAAATGAAATATAATGATCCCTTGATAATACCTCAAGCAATTGTTGAAGACTTGCAGAATATAATCCCACTGACTGCAAACCTTGAATAAAAAAATCCTGCATACATGTGGCATAAAAACATGCATAATCAGTGTTCTTTTCTGAAAAGAATAAGTATACAGGATGAACTACACGTATTTAGATGAAGAAAACAGGGGAAAAAAATGCTAGACTACCATCTTCTACTCAACGTCTATATACGTCATAAACAACTGATAAGCATGAAAAAGATCAGCAGATACCAACCTGCTAGCATATATAACTCACAATTACAGAGAGAGAATATTAGTCCTTCAACTATGTCATTGAAACTTGAGTGTTCTACTAATTTATAATTATAAGACACACAACAATGGCTGATTGGGGAACTAAAAGAAACATGGTAATATAATGGCTACATATTCAGATTCTCCATCCCAATAATGTCACCCTTCATTCGCCCATAATATATTCTTTTTGCCCAGACTAAATTAGATGTCTTACTTACCATTTTACTTTCTTTAAGTCAAATAGGGTTAGGAATTTTAATTAGATATGCATTCTCACTTAAGAGGGTAAGCCTTTGTGCAAGCATTGTAACCTGGAGATCATGGGTTCAAATCTTGGAAATAGGCTCTTCATTTGCGGAGGTAAGACTATGTACCTCTACCCTCCCTAAACCCCACCAGGTGGAGCCTTATGCACTGGGCCACCTTTTTATGAATTCTCTCACTTACCAATTCTACTTGATTCAAGCTCAATTCAGACGAAGAGAAGAGAGAAGAGAGGGGGGGGGGGGGGGACCAAGCATTAAGTACCTAAACTTAACTTAGCTTAACTAGTTGCTTGAATTATTTTTTTTGTTATTCCTCCCTGATTTTGTAGAAAAAAGAGCGGGGAGGGTGGCCGGGAAGCAGGGAAGTCAAAGAACATTCAAATAAACTAGAGAACTTAAAAAGCAAGAGGATAATATTCCACGGCTAGACTCCGGAATTAATAACTCACATGCCATGAAGACGGATTCATTAGCAAAGTATCTTAATCAATTGACATACAGTCCGACAGTTATGACTATAAGTAACCTCCCAATATAAGGCATAATACCTTTGATCTTGAAAGAACAGCAGGATCAGTACTTCGAGATAGAAGCCTCGCAAGAGGAAGCATCTCAGCAACCTCAGCTCTCCGAACTTCAAGTTTCATTCTCCATCTGCCCATTGAGGAAATAACGCTACCAAGATGCCCAGACATTAGCCTTTTTAGAAAGCCATCTCCTTTTATGTCAACAGGGTTACGGTCTCGGGAGCCAGGCAACACATATTCACCTTGAAGTTCATAATGACTGTAGCTTTGTTCCAAAACAGCTTTTTCAATAGTGATCTGAATAATAGTGCATCAAGTAACAATCACTATTAAACATAACATTGTGCAAAGTTGCATAACAGTTCATTTCCCTTGCAATATAACCAAAAAGGATTTTGACAACTTATGTTGACACGCTTGAGGCTCATTACAGTGGAAGTCATTGAATAAAACTGATAATCAACCAAGCACACATTTCATATATATATATATATATATATACACACACACACTAAAGGGCTATTGCAATGTTTTGATTATTAAACAATGCAATTTCCTGAAATGATTACAACCTGAAAGCTGATAAATTAAAGGTAAAGAACTAGACTAGACAGTTGCGAACATCATATTGATTGTGACAAGCAGTAAACACACACACCCATGACGACACCTGCATATATTCAAGATAAATAAAGTGGTAACTCTTCAGATGCAGAAAATAAGAGGATGATCTTAGGCACTTACAACATCTCCACTCCACCTAGCTGCAACATCTAGGGCTTCACCAAGCACACCACTGAACTTTGGCCGAAGCACGGACAGGATTCCATGTCCTCTTCTTTTCTGAAGATTAAGCTGGATTTCTGCCTGAAAGCAAAGAAGCTACCAGCTGAAAAACACCATACACTCCTTTCATGACATTACCATTCAATAAGGCCTTGACCAGATTATCATTCAGGCAGGACTGAACAGAAAAGGGAAAGAGGTGGAAAGCAAAAAGCTGATAGAAAAGTCAATTTTCGCCCATTGAAATTATTCTAATCAAAATATTACGCTACCTGTCCATCTCTCCTCTATGCTCATCTTGCTATGCTTTATGTTAGAGACATCTATAGAAAGGGAATTCCCCTATATTCTGTACACTTTCTTTTTCCAAAAAGAACCCACGGTTTGGTTTATATGGTAATTTAAAACAAAGGACAAAATCATCATTTTGAAGTAACAACAAAGCTTTACATCAAGTACCAACCTTTAAGTAGCCGGGTTTTTATAAAATATGGCCTATATGTCATTTTTCAAATATGTAAAGAGAAAATACGTCATTTTTCAAATATGTAAAGAGACAAAGTTTTATGTCATTATATAATTAAATACAAGTTTTTTTTTACCAACACCCACATCACTTGTAGCACTTCTCACATTAATAAAAAATTTCTGGGCCTTCTCCTAACAACTTGAGCTTCTGTGATGTTGGCCATAACATAGTACTAGAGACCATTATTTTGTCCATGCTCCAAGCCCAGAGGGCTAATGATTTTTAATTAACAGATATGCATAAAAAATTTAAATTAAATAGATAAGTTTTTTTTTTTGTTTTTTTTTTTTGTGTGGGGGGGGCCACTAAAGAAAGAGCTAGTTTAGTACTTGTTTATAGCTGGAAGAAGTAAACCTTTGAGGAACAATTTTAAGAAAATAATTATATCATAGAATCACTTTTTTTTTAAGCTAAAACAAACGCACCCATTAACTAATAATATCCATTGCTTGGCCTTCTCCTAGCAGCTGAAGATTTAGAGATGTATTAACTAATAATAATCATTGTTTGTTTACAAAGCCTATCTCTTACATTCACTCCCTATAAACAATTCAGGGTCAAACCTCAAGATGAATTTCTCACAAAGAATAAAATTATGAAACCTTGTCTACTCTCCTGACATATTTGGGTCAACTTTATTGTGATTAAGATGCACATAGGAGAGCACAGCAAAGGACAACGATGATAGGGAACAATGAAGTCAAATAAATAATATGACGTCTTACCCTCTGTATAGTTCCCCTGAGAGAAGCAAGCTCCAACTCATCAAGTGGAAAATGTCGTACCTACAAGGATCCCCCGCACAAGCAAGAAAAGGGAATAGAATAATTTTCAATATTAATTTATGGTCAAATATATAGTGACCCAAAAATAGGTCAGCAGAGAAAGAGACAGATCTATATTTAAAAACAATCCAAAATTTAAACATAGCTACCTCCAAGTTAGCTGAATGAAATGGTTGAAAACCTATGTTAACCCTCAACTGCCCTTTCTGAAGGGAAATGGACAACGGTTTTCCACTTATCAGACTATCTTCACTACTGGCCTGTAGTGGCCCAACAAACTCCACTGCAAGACTTTCATCGGGCCTTCCAGACGCATCCAACTGTATTCCAGTAAAAAAAAAAAAATGGAAAGTTAGAAAAAAAAATGTATTAAATAAAGTGTCGTCAGGGAATCAAAAAGGGATAGTAATCCTGATTTGATATCCTAAATATTTTGTAAATATGTTTGATTATGTAATTATGTTGTTTCCGTTTTTAGTTTAGCCTATTTTAGGAAGATTCCCATTCCCAGATATTTGTTTCCTAATTTCTAGATTCTAGGCTGATTCCTCTTGATTGTAGTCAGATTATTAGCTAAAGATTTCTATAAGAAGTAGTATTCTGTACAGTTTTATAATTAGAAATAATATTACACAAAATTCTACTCGGTATCAGAGCACATTCCTTGTGCCTGTGCGCCTCTGCCTGCTGCTATGGCTGATAGTTACTCAGCCACCAATACCTCTGAAAACCCCTCCACACAACCACAGCATGAAGAGAGTACTAATAATACCTCTTCAACGCCTCTCAAGTTCAAACAGAAGATGCTGTTCGGTGACTCCCATTCTATCCAGATCACCACTATTCACCTCAATGGGGCAAACTACCTCAGGTGGTCTCAATCTGTCCAAATGTACATCCGTGGCAGAGGAAAGCTAGGATACCTCACTGGTGAGCGACTCCAGCCTGCCATCACTGACCCACAATATGCTGTGTGGGATGCTGAAAACTCCATGGTGATGACATGGCTGGTGAACTCAATGGAAGAGGATATCAGCTGCAATTATATGTGCTATCCCACAGCCAAAGAACTATGGGATAGTGTCACGGAAATGTACTCAGATTTGGGAAATAAGTCCCAAGTTTATGAACTGACCTTGCAAGCAAGGGAGATTTGACAAGGAGGAGACAGTGTGACCAAATACTTCCACTAACTAAAACAGGTATGGCAGGATCTTGATCTTTTCAACACCTACCAATGGAAGTCAATCGAGGATGCCAACCACCATCAACAAGTAGTAGAGGAAGGGAAGATATTTCAGTTTCTTGCTGGTCTCAATGAAGAAATAGACGACGTTCACGCAAGAGTCATTGGGAGATCAACCTTGCCCTCACTTGGAGAGGTCTTTGCTGAAGTTAGGAGAGAAGAAACACGGAGGAATGTGATGATGGGAAAAACCAAGGTAGAAACGACACCTCCCGAGACCAATGCTCTGGTAGTGGAAGCTACTGCCCATAGGAGTTCCACAAACCAGAAGCACTCTTCAAATCTTTGGTGTGACCATTGTAATAAGCCCCATCATACTCGAGAAACATGCTGGAAGATTCATGGAAAACCAGCACACTTAAAAGGAAACAAATCTGGTCCTAAGGCTCCTCGGCTAACTCCCACGGCTCATGAAGCTGAAAAGGCCTCTTTGAGCAAGGACCACATTGAGCAACTCATAAGATTGCTGAAATCTAGTTCATTATCTGGTACTCCTAGTGGCTCGTTGGCACAAACAGGCAATTTTAGTTCCCTTAATTGCACCTCAAATATATTTGTATCATGGATCATTGATTCAGGTGCATTTGACCATATGACTAGTCTATCTTCCTTATTTAAAACTTATTGTCCATGTCCTGGAAATGAAAAGATTAAAATTGCATATGGTAGTTTCTCACCAATTGCAGGAAAAGGTAGGATTACTTTATCCAAACTCATTGACCTACAAAATGTCCTTCATGTACCTAAACTTTCCTGCAAACTTCTATCTGTGAGCAAAATTTGTAAAGATTCTAATTGTCATGTGAAGTTCTTAGACATTCATTGTGTATTTCAGGACCAGACTTCAGGGAAGACGATTGGTAGTGGTAGGATGATACATGGACTCTACTACTTTAAGGATGAATTCGAGAATAAAGTAGCTCAGGGTTTTAGTGGTATAAGTTCTACCCCTGTGCAGGACCAAATAATGCTTTGGCATAATAGACTAGGACACCCAAGTTTTCAATACCTTAAACATTTATTTCCAAGTTTATTTAAAAATATTGATTGTTCTTCTTTTAAATGTGAAAGTTGTGTTCTTGCAAAAAGTCATTGTGCTCCTTATTCCTCACAACCTTATCATGCTTCCAAACCTTTTCATCTAATTTACAGTAATGTGTGGGGTCCCTCAAGAATTACAACTCAAGTTGGGAAAAGGTGGTTTATAACTTTTATTGATGACCACACCAGGCTGTGTTGAATTTATCTTATGCATGAAAAATCTGAGGTACTTATTACCTTTAAACTGTTTTCACAAATGGTTGAGACCCAATTTGAAACAAGAATCAATGTTTTAAGAACTGATAATGGGACTGTATATTTTAATAAAACTTTCAATGAATTTCTTCAAAACAAAGGTACTCAGCATCAATCTACATATCCAAATACCCCTCAACAGAATGGCATTGCTGAAAGGAAAAACAAGCATCTCCTTGAAGTAGCCCGTGCCATTATGTTTGAAGGAAATGTTCCAAAATATTTATGGGGAGATGCTGTCCTAACAGCAGCCTACCCCATTAACAGAATGCCCACTCGTGTGCTAAATTATCATACACCTTTGGACAACTTCAAAAATTTTTTTCCAATATGTAGATTGTTTTCTAATCTGCCCTTGAAAGTTTTTGGCTGTACTATATTTGTACATATCCACTCTGGTTCTCGGTCTAAACTTGACCCAAGAGCTGAAAAGTGCATTTTTATTGGGTATGCCACAAATCAAAGAGGGTATAGATGTTTTAATCCTAAAACGAAAAAATTGCATGTCAACATGAATATTACTTTTTTAGAACATCAACCCTTCTTTCAGAAAAATTCTCTTCAGGAGGAGAATGAAAGTGAAGACACTTTTTCAAATAATCAAGTTTTGCTGAATGAACCTTTACCCACTCCCATTTTGAACACTGAAATCAGTTCTGATAGTACTGAAATCAGAAAAAACAGTCCTACAATTAGTTCTGCACCTCAGACTAATAAGGAAATATTAATGCCAAACATAAATGGTGTCCAAACAGGGAAAGAAATACTGCCGTCAAAAGGAGAGCTTCGTGTTTATACTCGAAAAAAGCATTCAAAACAGAGCAGAAACCAAACTATCATCCCCGCACAAGGCCCATCAGATTCCCTGGAAGAAAGTCCAACAGATGAAGTACAAGAACTTTAAGGTAATACTGAATCTCCTATTACAGATTTTGATCTACCCATAGCCCTTAGGAAAGAAACTAGAACCTGCACGAAGAAAATACAAAAAACCAGCACAAAACACCCCATCTCCAACTATGTTTCCTATAAAAAACTATCCCAAAACCATCAAGCTTTTACCTCTAAAATTACAAATCTGGTTGTGCCTAGAAATATTGAGGAAGCACTAGATGATCCGAATTGGAAATCAGCAGTCTTAGAGGAATTTAACGCTCTTAAGAAGAATGGGACTTGGGAAATTGTTGATCTCCCATATGACAAAAAGGAGGTAGGGTGCAAGTGGGTCTTCAGTATCAAATGCAAGGCAGATGAAACAGTGGAAAGGTATAAAGCTAGGTTGGTAGCAAAAGGATTCACTCAAACCTATGGGGTAGACTATCAGGAGACATTTGCTCCGGTTGCTAAGCTCAACTCCATACAAACTTTGCTATCCCTTGCAGTCAATTTTAATTGGCCTCTACATCAATTAGATGTAAAGAATGCCTTTCTAAATAGAGAACTAGAGGAGGAAGTTTTTATGAGTCTTCCTCCAGGATTTGAGGAAAGCCTTGAAAGAAATAAAGTGTGCAGATTAAAAAAGTCTTTATATGGGCTAAAACAATCTCCAACGGCTTGGTTTGAGCGTTTCGGTACAGTTGTCAAAGGATTAGGCTATAGACAAAGTCAATCTGATCACACACTATTTTATAAACACTCAGCCAAAAACAAAATTGCAATCTTAATTGTGCATGTAGATGATATAATCTTGACAGGTGATGATAGCTTGGAGCTCAAAATTTTGAAAGAGAAACTTGCCAAAGTTTTCGAAATCAAGGAGCTTGGTCCGTTAAAATATTTCCTAGGAATTGAGTTTGCTAGGTCCAAGGAAGGTATTTTTATGAACCAAAGGAAATACATTCTTGATCTATGGAAGGAAACGGGTTTGCTTGGATGCAAAGTAGCTGAGACACCCATGGAACCCAACCTTAAATTGCAACCAGCCAAACCTGAAGACTTGATGGACAAAGGGAGATATCAACGACTGGTGGAAAGATTAATCTACCTATCCCATACCCGTCCAGACATAGCCTTTGCTGTAAGTATGGTGAGTCAATTCATGCACTCACCAAGCCCAGAACATTTTGAAGCAGTCAACAGAATCCTAAGATACTTGAAGGGATCTCCCGAAAGAGGACTACTCTATAAAGCCCGTGGACACCTACAAGTAGAAGCATACACTGATGCAGATTGGGCTGGAAGTGCGATGGACAGAAGGTCAACATCAGGCTATTGTACACTTGTTGGAGGGAACCTGGTCAGTTGGAGAAGCAAAAAACAGAATATTGTAGCAAGGAGTAGTGCAGAAGCTGAATTTAGAGCAGTAGCTCATGGGATATGTGAATCATTGTGGGTGGAGAAACTTCTGAAGGAATTGAAAGTCTATAATTCTCCTCCTATAAAGCTGTATTGTGACAATAAATCAGCAATATCCATTGCTCACAATCCAGTTCTACATGACAGAACAAAACATGTAGAAGTGGACAAGCACTTCGTCAGGGAAAAAATTGAAAGAGGACAAATCTGCATCTCCTACGTTCCTACTACAGAACAGCCTGCAGACATTCTAACAAAAGGACTATCCAAGAAGTCTTTTGATGACATAACCAGCAAGCTGTCCATGGAAGATATCTTCAAGCCAGCTTAAGGGAGAGTGTCGTCAGGGAATCATAATCCTGATTTGATACCCTAAATATTTTGTAAATATGTTTGATTATGTAATTATGTTGTTTCCGTTTTTAGTTTAGCCTATTTTAGGAAGATTTCATTCCCAGATATTTGTTTCCTAATTTCCAGATTCTAGCCTGATTCCTCTTTATTGTAGTCAGATTATTAGCTGAATACTTCTATAAGAAGTAGTATTCTATACAGTTTTACGATTAAAAATAATATTACAGAAAACTCTACTTAAAGCCAGACAATCTGAAATTGTCTCCCATAAGGATGGCCGAAAGGGACGACATAAAGATAGCTACCTTTCACAAAATAAAAACTGTTAAATGAACACTTCGATGAAGTATGGAGACTATAGTAAAAAGAAACGAAAATTCCACTGCCTTGGAATAAATTATATATTGTACAGGGGAAAATGTGAAAAAATAAGAAGATAATTCACAAGTGGATGAATTGACTAATTACTTATACTCTCTTTGTTGATATCAATCACTTTTCTGGCCTGTGTAACAAAAATCACCAGAAAAGCAAAATCCACATTAATTGAAAGCAGTAGGCACAGTTCACAAGGTTCTGCCACTGAAGAACCCATTGATACTCGAGAAGTTTGATCCTCGAAGCTGGATCAAACTCTTTTAAACAAAAGCTGGATTCAAACAACATGATATACATTAACATAGCATAGCACATTAAATCAATTTCAGGGAGCTTGTCACCAGGCTTTATGTGTTAAACATGTATTTTCTTTGTCTCTTTCATTATTTATGTATTTATTTATTTATTTTGTGTCAAGTGGATATCAAATTCACCATATGGAAGGAGAAATGGAGATTTCACCCATCAAATATCAAACATGATCAGATATAATGGATTTACATAATATTGAAGGGAATATTACAAAGAGGAATTCTTGGTAAACAAATATAAGAACAATTAACCATTCAAGTGGTTACTCATTACTTTTAGCCAATTCAAAAGTTAATTGCTCATGGACAGGAAATAGTTTTACATAGAATTTTTTTAAAATTTTTCCCAAATATTATGTTCAAAAGTCCTTGGTTGAGTCTTTGTGAATAATGTTTTACCAAGAAAATAATCCTTGTCCATGATTGTACCACAATGTGATACTGCCAAGCAGTGTGTTAAAAAAATTTATAATATCTCAAAACGAAACAAATTTTAGAAAGAGAGTTTTATTCATCACCTTTATACACTCAGGAGAAACTCTCAACAACCCAGACAGCTGAGGTGCAAGCATCAACTGATTCAGTTTGAGATCAGAGATTGAAACCTCACCAACAAGACTATCCGCATTTCCTTTCTCCAACATTTGCGCATCCTGCCTGTTCTCTCCAAAATTCTGTTCAATAATGATAGTGCTACTAGGTTCTAAAACCTTTCCCTGAAACTTGATTCTTCCAGTTGCTTTCAGAAGCAAAGGCCTTGGAAAATCCAAAGTATAAGTAGAAACCCAGCTGAAGAATTCAAACCCACGCATCCGCAAATCTAACTCAATTCCATCAACAGTAAATGGAATGCCTCTTGGTGCATAAAACTCATCTCTTTTAAGAGAAAAATCATCAGAATAAGTTGTATGAACTTTCATATACAAATCAAACGCAGCAGAAGCAGAATTAACAGTAATGAAATCGTGTGAGATTATGATATCTCCTCTAGCATCGCTAAAAGACCCTTCTGCTGTAGGTGCAGTCCATTTTATGTCAAATCTCCTGCAATAAATAAACTAAAATTAGAAAGGAAAAAAAATTCTGATAGCCGAAATCATATTAGAGACAGGAAAGAAGTATTAACCAAAAATATTGGCAGAAGCATAGTTGTCAAACGCGGATAGCGGCGCGTAGCGGCCGGCCCCAAAAACGCTATAGCGGGATAGCGGATAGCGTTCCGGCCGCTATTTGATAAAAAATATATAATTATCATGCAATTCATATAACATATATAAATGTTCAAAAATAAGAAATTATTTACAATTAAACTTATTCATACCAATAATGAAAATTCATAATCAATTCCATACTCTAAAAATACGTAATCACCATTAATCTAATACATAAACATGAAGTTGTAAAGGCAGTAAAACAGAAAAAATAGCATCATCAAATAGCACAAAGACAGCAAAATATAAAAAATAATACCAAATTTTAATTAAATCTAAGTCTCTATACTCTAAAACTAACAAAACATTCCAATAAATTAATCATCATCATCATCATCATTGCTAAAACAAAGCAACAAAACAAAACATGCCATTTGTTAAAACAGAAAACAGAAAACAGAAAAAAAAAAAAAAAAAAAAAAAAAAGGAAAGAAGGGGTAAGGACCACCAACGCTTTAAGTGAGGTGGTCCACCCTAAGCCCCCCTTTTTTCCTTCTCCAAGTTCTTCACGGTGAGTGTCCGTCTCTTACCTCTCTCAATTTCTCTCTCACCTCATCTCTCTCTTTCTCGTTCTCTCCCTCTTTCCCGATCCGAGGAAGATAAAAGAAACAAAACAAAGAGTGCAGGAAGGACAAACCGCCGCTGCCGGAAACTCAAACCACCGTCGGCGCAGGTCTTGCAGCCACTAATCTCGCCGCCGTCGGATGTTGGAGGAGCGTCGAAGCAAGAGGGGTGAGGAGGGAGAGAGACAGATGGATTAGAGAGGAAGAGAACAGAGAAAATAACCCTAACCAACAGTCAGATCGAAGAAAAGAGGGGGGAAGCTTCGAAATGAGGGTCCAGAAAGAGGGGAAGAACCGATTTTGGCCGTCGACATCAAATAGCGGCCGCGATGGCCGCGATAGCTGCCGCGACAGCCCGCGATAGCGGCCGCGACAGCCCGCGACGAAGAAACGCGACGCGTCGGCAGCTCTGTCGCGTCCACTTTCCGCTCCGCTCCGCTTCACCGCTATCGCGCGCGATTGACAACTATGGGCAGAAGCCAACTTGAAGTGTAAGAGATACCCAGTTCGAAAGGGGTAAATGCCAAATCAGAAAATATAAATATAAAATAAGCAATGATATCGCTGAATCTTAACAAAAACAAATTATTGAAACCGAAAAAAGGGTAATCTTACGGTCTTAAAAGCGATCCTGAAAGTTTTGTCTCTCCATTTAAAACCCCAAATTTGAGTGGCATCTGATGGTGATAATTGGGAATGTAACGAAGCATGATTTTTTCAAAGGCCAAACTTCCAGACAAGTTCACATCTATGGCTGACTCATCCTCCTCTCCCTGAGAACAAAACATTAGTGATGTTTGGGCATAAACTCTAGACAGAAATGGCAGGAATATAAACAAATGGGAAAAGATATTCACATTCTGAAACCTACTAATTTCCTCATTTCTTAGTGCATAATTATTACTTTGCTGTGTCACATGGATTGTGGAAGACATTTAAAGCCCATGAAAAGGAATAAATTAGTACCCTTAGCAAACGGGTGATATAAAATTCCTTCCCCCTACCCAAAAAAGGAGTTCCAAAATTACATAATTATGCTAATGCCTCCAAGTATTTCAAGAAAACCAAAATATGAAAAATAAAAAATAAATTAAAAAAAAGTTAATATTTGCTTAATAAAAGCATATATCTCATGGCTGAAGAAAAATACAACAGGCTTTCCTATATGTTACAGCCTTACAGGGAGCTAGGTATATACCTCTGGACATAACCATGCATTCCCAGCCCCTCGAATTTCACCACCATCTACAATGGTTGCCCTAATTCCATATAAATCAGCAACCTGTAATATGCATTGTATGTGTTACCAGAGTATAACATAACACTTTAACAATGAGTCAGTACCCTGAACCACCCTGTGTAAAATTATTACCCCCTTCAACTTACACAGTTATCAGTGTTGAAAGTAAAATTGGCAGATGCATATGAAAACGGAACACGATCAAATGCTGCCAGTGCACCGGCCTCTTTACTATTAGCAAGTGCTTCAGATGCGACAGATGCAGGAGTGTCAACGTGTAAAGAAGAGAATGTCCTAGAAACCATTCCAGTGCCCACAAATACAGGAGTATCCAGCGGGCCTTGACAATTAAATAGAGCAGTGACTGATCCAGCTAGCTGCAATCAATAAATCTCAATTATGGAGATTGAAATGAGAAATACAAGGACTGATATTGGACAAACAAATATCATTTTGTTATGAAAGAAAGTTGAAATTGATCTTGGGGTGTTTGTCATGTCTTACAAATTTTGAAATTCCAAAATATCACTTGTAATAAGTCATAAATAGCCTTTTAGTATTTTTGAAAAATCTCAAGTAAATTTTATCCAAAGCTCACTCATTAGCTATCAGGTATCAACAAGTATCAAAGAAATGGAACTGCAGTTTAAAAATAGGAAAGAAACTAATAGGCAAAATGAAATAACGTTATGAATGAGTCAAAGGTAAACTTGCATAAAGCTTTGATGCTCCTATTTTCAAATTTAAAATCTGAAAGTTACAGAAGGAAAATTGAACATGAAGATGGAATAATTAGTTTACTCAAAACTTCAGAGTATTAAGTTAATGCACTGAACTCAAGAAAACATACCGGGAACAATAGAGGTCTCATCTTGAAAGTTCTCATCAATGCATTTACTTCAACACCAGGAACCTGGAAATTTGATCAAACACAGTATTAGAGGGCAGATGAAAACAATTCCAAGACTATCTACCATGAAATTCAATGCCGGATGGAATATGTGAAATGAATTGTACATAATGTTGCTATTTGGACTTAGAGTTTACCACATTTTCTCATTAGACAGCTACACAAGCAATATCAACTGCAGTTTTGGACATGAGATACAGATGGAATATGTTTATTTTATTTTACAACACATGGCTCATTCAAATTAAGCTTTCAACTGTGTATTGGGAAGCACTTTGAAAGATAGACGAGATTGGTTGCTACTTGCCACTATCTGTCGTGATACAAACTTGAATCAGGTGGGTAATATGAAACACTTCACTATCAATTATATAGAAAATACAGATTTTCTAAATTAGAATCGTTAAGAATGCTCAAGGCATTCCTTAAGATGGTATCAAAGCATCTTCCAGAAAGTGGTCAACAGTTCAATCCATGCTGCCACCACTCTTTCTATCTTTTTTCAATAGGGAAGGAAATTTATTAATGAGAAAGAAAAGAGTACATAGAGAGAGGATAAGGTATCCTCACAAGAAAAAAGAAAAAGAAAACATGTAGGCACTACAAGAGTGAGCCATGTAACAAGGCATGCCAATCTCTCTGCATATATACCAGAGAAGCATTTCTAAAACGACCATTTACAGAAGACCACAAAGAGGCTAAGAAGGTAACCCTATCCCAAATGTTGTCTAAAGGAGAAGAAGTCCCCTTGAAAACTCTAGCATTCCTTTCCAGCCAAAGACACCAAAGAATAGTAAAAACTGAACATTGCTACAGAATTTCAGCTTGTTTATGAATCCCAAAGTCTTCAAATTTAGTAAGCACAAACTGATACAGGTCCTTGGGGCAAACCCAACTCTCTCCAAAAATGTGAAAATGCTTGTTCCAAAGATAATTTGCAGCAGAACAACGCAAAAAAAGATGAGACACTGATTCTGAAGTCAAAGAACCATAATACACATTAGGAGACAAAGCTGTGAAAGGCCTTTCCTAGCATGTCGTTAGTGTTATAGCATGTTTGTTTTCTGTTTGGAAAACCCAAACCATGGTTTTGGGATTTCCAAATGATAAACCGAACATGCTATTTCCTTTTTTTTTTATTTTGAGCAGGGGGGAGTAAAAGAAGTATTATATTGATAAGAAGAAAGAATTTACATGAAGATAGGAGGACAAGAGATCCTAAATCAAACATGCTATTAATCCTGTTATGGACAGATGTTCAAACAAAAAGATTTGACCTTATGGGAAGCTTTGGATTTCCAAATAGGTTTGTCAAAAGGAAAGTTTTCTCTACTAGGGAACATAGTTAAGAACTCAAAGTACAATTTACAATAAAACACCCCTGAAGATTCAAGTGACCAAATTCATTTTATCATTATCAGAGCAAAGATGAACGGAATCCAGTAGAAGCAAAAGAGACTGACTCAATAAATTCCCTATTGTGCAAATTCCTTTAAATCACTCTTTATAATTTAGTCAAAATTAATTTTCAACACAAAGTTGGGCCTATACTTTATCCACAATTCAAGCCCAAGTGTTTTTCTCCCCCAATTAAGGGCATGTCTGAGAATAGCTTAAGCCAAAGGTAGTCGTTTCTTAACAGAAATTACATTTGGAAATGACCTATTGTGACTCCAAATTAAAGTAGAGTTTTTCAATCACTATTGAAATATTCTTTCCAACTAAAGATGACTTCTTGAAGAAATAATAACTTAGAGAGACATAATAATCTGAATCAAAGTAGGAAATATATTTGACCAAGCCTAGAGAACTTATACAAATAAATTAATTAAATAAATATGTGCATGTGTGCGCACACACTCATATATTTAAGTACCTGACACATAAGATGAAATTCTCCTTCTTCAGGATGAATGCCAAAATCTCCTGATGCTTCTAGAGGAACGCTGCCAAACCAGCCATTTGCATTGTGCAAAAATATTCTTTGACCACGAAAACACAAACTTGCTGATATGTTCTGCAACAACAGGACACAAAATACAGAACACAAGGGGAAAACAGCAAAATTTTAATTTCAAATGCATTAACATGTGCAATGGCTCAGTTTCTGTTCAAAAGAATACCAAATATATTGCAAATGAAACTTCAAGATTTAAAAAATGGGGACGATTGCACAAGGCATTCTAATGCAGATGCAGAGAAGACATACAGAAAAACACGATGGAGCATCCAATATTTGGAAGTTCAACGCTGTCACATCAAGCTGTCCATGAAGATTTGGAAAAGTTTCACCCTTTGACATGCACAAGTGAACCTAAACATAGGAAACAATATATCAAACAGGTGAGGTTATATCAATTCTGAAGAACAATTGGCAAGTAGCAACATCTCACTGCCAATATAATGATAACTTTATGTAACATGAGATCTACCAAGCTCCACAACCTAAGCCAAAAGATATAGCACTTGTGTGCCTATGAAACAACATATCAGTTCAATATTGAATAATCTACTATGTAGATAAATCTATGAAACACTTGGGGAAGGAGCTTCGATTGACATATCTGCAAAACAAAGTACTAATAGAAATAAAAATAAAAATAATACAAAGGACCTATACATATGGGCATATGTCTAATGAAAGAAGACTGAAAATGTACATAACACTCATGAAACTTTCAAATACTAAACAGTAAATAAATATGAAAGAGATAACACAGAGTAAATTAAATAACCAAAAAATCAGAGTAATAATCATGGACACTGAAACTCCAGCTGGATTCATCCATGCCAAATCATAATTCCAATCTAGAGTGAAGGAACATACATTCAACAATTGAACATGGTCAAATTAAAACAAAATACAACATCGAAACCAGTAAGTTTTACTTGATTTATGCTTTGATATAAAAACAAAATCTATCTATGACGGAAAAACTAACAGCCAATTAGCAACATTATTCAGGTCATTTCAGTTCTTTAACTCAAGCTAATGTTCCAGTTCAAGAGGCATATTTTAGGTTTATAGCGCCACTAAAAGTCAGTGACAAGTACTATTTACCAAATATATATCAGTACATGCATCTTTCGTTAATTTAAGATTATAATGCCAGAGACACAATTTTAACCCGAATTCCATTACTAATCTTTCCCACAACTCAAACTGAAAACAATCATACAACACTTCCATATATAATTCAAAAGTAACTGAATTTAGGTTAGAGAAGCACCTCACCACTGGCCCTCCCTTTAGACCATGTAATTGGAATTTCTAGGATCCTTTCAAACAGCTGCACGAACTCAACCCAGGCAGGAATTAAATAAGAATCCCATAAAACTTAAAGTAGGATAATGTGAAGATATTGGAACTTCAAGTCACTATATACCTTACCGGGACAAAGAGATTGTCAATTTTCAAATTAGCATGCCATTTCTGCTCAATAGTGTCAACAAAAACATTGGTAGACAACCAGCCACCATCTTCAGATATGACATCAGACCTCCAAGTCTTACAATTTCCACTCAGTTGTACATTTACACGGCTATAGTGGTTATTAAACTTCACATGACCATTGACATTCTCCATCTCCCTGAAAGTAAAACAGAGAACGTTTAAATTCATGCAGACCATCATTTTCCAAAATAAGACTTCAGTTTCCAATATAACAGGCATCTTTTTATTATTTACAATCACTATGACTTCATCTCCCAGCCTCAAGCTTATATTCAATTATTATTAAAAAATAAATACATAGATAAAATTTATATCTCCACTTTATATCTTACAGTATGAAGATTAATTACTATTCAAAAGAAATTTTAAAATTCCACATCAGTTCACAGAATCCAATTCAAGATACAAGTAACATAACTTGATAAAACAGTCAGAGTCTAGTATAGCAAAACGACAGGCCATATTCGTGAATCTTTCTAATGTTGCTGTTGAAAGAGACGATTATTGATAGAAATTTGGCTGTGTCAGCCGCCTTCTTGATATCTTATTTATAGCTTGGTTATAATCAATAATGGGGTAATCCAGGACATATTAGGAGTTAGTTAGGAGCTAACCTACAGCTTAATAATCAGTAGCTAACTTGTAGCCTAATCACTAGCTAATCAACATACTCATGGTTGACTATAACATGAATGCTAATGTTTGATATTCAAAATGTTGCAAAAGCTATGTCCAATCCAAGTACAATATTCTGCAGTTAAACAAACAGAACCCTCGGCTACACTCCCCATTACAAAATTAAAAATGAGAGTTAAGATATTCAATAGTATATAAGATACTAAAATCAAAATTACAAGATTTAAGAATCCATAAAATGCTTCCCTTGTTACAATGATACCAAAGCAGAAGAAGCAAAATGAGATAAAAATTCACCCTCAAAACTTGTGTTAAGAACAAGCTTGAACCCTTACTACTTGATAAACGTTAAATACTAAGGTTTGACTAGTGTATTGTTGTTCAGTGACAGCTTGAGTATTTTAAATTCAGATAAGAAATAAGAAAAAACCGAATTAAACTATACATTCATTTGCATCTCCAGAGTAAGCAGAAGCATACTACAAAATATATATACAACAAGAACAACAGAAGTAGGGAAAAGGCAAATCCAAATCCATGAGTTAATAAATTCTTGAAAGAGGCACTTAGGAGCAAGCAAAAGCAAAGATCTAAAGCAGATAGATATAGGGGATTTGAGCATCTTACGCAGAGATTTAGAGGGTTTTCCCTCAGATAAAATGAAACATGAATTATTTATACTTCTAGCTCTCTTCTTCTTCTAACGTCTAGGTTAAACTCCTATAAGGATGGCTCAACAAACATGTCAACTGCATGTCCACACTTTTAGAAGATCAATTACTTATCACACTATCAAAGAACAGAGCTATTAGCATTAGCTGGTTAACAGCATACACTTTTAGAAGAGGATCTAACAGACCTCCCTAAGCACCTACATAATATTAAAAACATATGCTGACCAAGATGTGCTAAGTAATAACTAATAAATAAGAATAGCTCTCACCTAGCTTCCCTGTCACCATATGCAAGTAGCATCACAGTTGCACCTCTAAAATGAACAGAATCCACTGTAACAGGAAGCATCTTACTGAGGCCTTCAGATTGTGAAACATCAACCTCATCAGCATGTTCTGCAACAATATCTTCAACTTTTAGACCTACATCAGACTTCAACCTTTCAATGGGACCAGAAAGGAAACAAGATATGAACTCCTCAACATTTCTTAAAAATGAGGTTAAGCCAAATTTCACAATCAAGGCCTCAAATGGAACTTGAAAACGTGTTGCTGATTGTGGCGTAGGCTTCACAGAAACCAAATCTTCAGGTATCAAACCTCTTTGGACCCCAGTTGCATTATCATTGATTTGACTGTCTACAACATGAAGTCCCAACTCCTCATTTTTCTTTGTACTACTATTAGCATTAGGAGGTTCCACAACCTCTTCACTAGATTGCGAATTTTCCTGCTTACTCTCTCTTGTCTGTGAAGTCAGAGCACGGACAAATTTTAAATAATCTGAATCACCATTTACATTTTCATTTGCTGAAGGAGACCAGATTCCCAAATCTCTGAACTGTGTTCCATTTTGGTTATCATTTCCACTGACAATAGATTCTGCATTTTTTTCTTTCATTAAATGCATATCATGGTTCATAAAATGAAAACTCCCAGAAGGTGATGAAGGCTCCCCAAACTTCCCATGTGACTGATCACAAAAGTACGCATGTGCTGCTAATGCGCTGCGCTCAAGAATTCTTCTTTTGATAGCAACACCAGATGCGCAGACATCCCTCCTACTAGCCTTCCTCTTAAATTTGTGTTTCCGATGCCCTATTATTATTTTGGAAAAAAATCCAAGCCCGGAAACAGGAAATTTCGCTCCAAATGATTTTTCCAAATCTGCATGTTTTGTATCATAATCAACACCCGTGTCCATGCAATGATGATCATGCTTCCCCTCATTCGTACAAAAAAAGGACTTGGAGTCTATTGCTTCCAATGAATGACTTGCAATCTCCTTCAAATCATCGCAATTCGGCTCGGAAACAAAGTAACCCATCTCCGCAGCTTCCCTAGCTACATCATCCCTTTCTCGTGCCCACCGGGCAACTGCTTCCTCCTGCGCAATCCTCCTTGTCCTAGTCCGATGATCAATCCCTTCTTCAGTCGACAGGTGCCGCTGCAAGCCACCCTCAGACGGCACCGGTATTCCCAACCAAGTATAGTCCTTCTTCTGCACCACCAACACACTTGGATGCGACAAAACTGCGTCAACCACCAACTTCCCCCTCCTCAAGCTCGCAAAAGGATGAAGCCGAAGCTTCACCGTGGGGGCCTCGCCACACGAAAACTCCTCCTTGTGAGGCCCAAACGAGCACGACTCCAACGTTAAACTCAACGGCGAGATCCTCCTAACCTTGCCAAACTCAAGGTCACGCTCAATGTACTCACTGATTGCTGAACAAACCGAAGGCAATAGATTGGCCTCAACAAAAGCCTTGGCCTTATTCCTACCATACCAAGCCAAAAGGCACAAACCAGATATAACAGCAGTGTAAACAGAAGCCCTTATCAAAAAGAGCCCTTCATTCCACAAAGGGCTCAAATAATTCACCAAAACCACCTTGCTCCTATAAAAGGGTTCCCCACTAGTGCAGTTGCAATTCAACCTCGACCCACTTGTGGAAACGAGGTTCCTCCTCAAAAAGTTCACATTTTGGCCACAAAATTGAGGAAACCTAAAAGCTTGGCTTACCGGGTATCCTTGTTTTGCAGATACAGCGCTTCTACGAAGACCCTTTTTCGTGAAGTTCCTTCTGTCCAAATGAAAGAGGTTCCTGTGGCTAACTTCCAAAGAAGCACGAAGCTCAGTCCCGAAAAATGGAGTGTGATTTCTCACGCTCATTATCGTGTATCTGCTCTCATAAACCTACACGAGGAGGGACCAAGAAGTTCCTCTTCTCAGTCCCTTAAACGAGTCAGAAGTGGCGGCAGGGCATTCGGAACCTGCAAATTGGGAAGTAGGCTAGAACTAACGTTGTTTTTGTTTGGCGCATCCGATGAATGAAACCAATTTTTCTTCTTTTTTTTGGGGGGGGGACCCGCGTATCAAGAAATTTGTCAAACGGGGTTTCAATTATGTGTAACTTGGTGGGGTGGAGTGGAGGGATAAGTGTGTGTTTGAGGCTTTGGTTGCGGAGTTTTTCTTCTCTACTTTGCTTGTGGGACTCCGGTAACCCGGTTGAGCTTTGACAGCTTGAATTTTTCTTTTCTTTTCTTTTCTTCTTTTTTATTTTTATATTTATTTTTGTGGGGGTTGCTATAGAGCTTGCTTTGTTTGGCAGTGTCTCGAAGATGTGGGAAGAAACAGAGTTAGGAATATTTCGTTGCTTGCTTTGATGGAAATGTAATTTGCCATTGGTGCTAATGACTGGCCAGCGTCGTATTAGAGGCTGACGGTTTGGAGCTCTGTAAGTAACAAGGAATTGAACCCCAATCTTTTTTTGGGGAATTTTACTTCAAAAAATGCGTTCTTTTGCATTTTTATACAAGAAACGGAAAAAAAAAAAAAATAACCATATAGGTTGCACTTGGTGTAGCCGACAAGAATGAAGGGTTCGTTTGAATGAGTTTCTTGAAAAACAAAAATTAAATAATTTTTATTTTAAATATTATATTTGAAAAAAAAATTTATTATTTGAATAAAAAATATAAAAGTATTTTTTAATTATAAAATTATTAAAAAAGACATAGAAAAGTACTTTTATGAATAACATTTGAATTTTTAAAAAAGTACTCAAAATATTTTAAAATATCAAAAGAGATGTCATCTTAACGAAAAAAAAAAAGTCAATAAAAGAGTGGTTTAACAAAGCTAAATTACATTTCTTACATTAGAAATTAAATTTAATGTCAAAATTATAAGAGATTAGTCTCGTACTTCATTAAATGAAAGAATTGTAATTGACATGGCCAGAGGCTAATGTCTTGAGCCAAATAAAAAGCAACTTATCGATCGGAGGGGAGAAAGCAGCATGTCCTTCCTCTCCTTATTCAAGGTTTTAAATCATATATGTTAAAATTTAGATAGTTAAAAGGAATAATAATAAGAAGAATTAATAATAACAATAGTAAGAACAACAATAACATATTTGTTGAGTATTTAATTTATAATAAATATTAAAAAATATCTAAATCAAAATTATCGAAGTATCAATAGGCTAACTTTCACTAATGCATTCAACGTAATAATTGATTTTTTATATTATCTCTCATTTCTTCCATCACTGACATCTTCTTATATTGGTTCTTCCCATTCAACTTCTATTTCTCTTGCTCTTTCGCTTGTATCATCATGTTCATTGTCTTGCAACGAATTAACCAATATTTTCAATAAAATTATGAAGATCAAAACATGCACCAATGATATTATGTTGGATTTTAAACTTTCCTCTTTGCATGTTTTGCATTGTCTTCCACCTTACTTTACAAACACCGAAGGTCCTTTCAATAATTTTCTTTAAACTTAAGTGGCAATAATTGAACCTCTCATTGTTTAATCTAAAGTTTGGTGCTAATCTGAATTGCGGAATATGATACCTTATTTGTCGATATGGTCCTAAACAACCCTTAAATATAGGATAGCAAGCATCAACTAGGTAATACTTAGCTGCAAAATAAAAAAAGAAAAAAGTTAGTCCATATATTAGCGCAAATTGATGTAGTATCAATACAGATTTAAGTTATATTTATTTTAGGATTTTCGTATCTTTATTTTTTTAAAAGACTTAATGTTATCTTTAATTTATTGCTTATATTTATATATTTTAGAATAATATTTGTCTATTTTAGGATAGGATAAATATTAATATCATTATCTATAATAGTATTTATCCTATTGACATCAATATTTATAATATTTTCAATAAATATCAATAATAAATTAAAAAATCAAATCTTAAAAATAAATAAAGATGTAAAAATCTTAAACTAATTATAACTTAAATCCATATTAGCACTGCATCACAAATAAAAAAATCCATTGATAAAATTATTAATATATGTAACAAACATAACTAACCTTCGGGTGGGTGAGGAAAATTTAACCACCGTGTTCAAAGAGCCTCCATAAAAGATAAGGTGCTTGTTCATCTTGAGGAATATGGATTGCTCTATGCGTGATATACGTGCCATCTATTGCCCTTATACAATTCTTAAAATATGGCCAATATCTATCATTATCTCTAATATAATTAGGCACATCCCTAAAATTAGGGTCAATAGGCCTAATAATATCTTTTGACAATGTCTTTACTGATGATA
The DNA here is from genome assembly GCA_031439585.1 of Pterocarpus macrocarpus. Lineage (NCBI taxonomy): Eukaryota > Viridiplantae > Streptophyta > Magnoliopsida > Fabales > Fabaceae > Pterocarpus > Pterocarpus macrocarpus. The sequence goes on from CM062516.1 coordinate 43,175,573, forward strand.
ATGCACTATGAAATTGGTGATACATAGTTTCACCGGAATGTTGAAATCGTTCCTCCACCACTCTATAAGAAGCTGAGTGCCCAAGCATGTATAAAAACATTGCTACCATCTCATCTATACTAAACTCGTGTAGGTTTCAAACCATACTCGTGAACCAAGTCATTGCATAAATGCTCAAATACTGATTTTCTTATTCTAAATTGTTCAAAAAAGCGCATATCATTCCCTTCCTTTAATTCTAATACCCATTGATGTTCTGAGGTGTGTTTAATTTAACTTTTAAATGAAGATCTTTTAAAAGAAGATTTTTTAAAGAAATTATTTTTAAAATAATAATTTTTATTTGATTTGAATATATCAAAAGTAAATTTAAGAAAATGAATTTTGTTTGGATAGGATAAAGTAAAATTAATTTTGGTTATTGATATGAGAATAATAGTAAGATTTCTTTTTAAAATACTTTTTTCTAGAATGAAAAGTAATCTCAAAAATATTTCTCTCAAAAAGCGTTTTGAAATTTCAAAAAGCCTTCTAAAAAAAGGTTTTTACATATCAAATACATTAGTTACTACATATTTTCATTTTCATTTTAATAAAAAGATCTTTTGAACCTCCCAAAAATATAATTAAATGGGCACCTAATAGTTTTAAAGTCCTTTTCTTTTGTTTGAACACATGTTGTAAATAGTAACTGGCAACTCCACAAGCCGCCAATGTAGCAGCTGAATCATAATCAATTTCAAGTCCTCCATATTCACTTCTTTCACAATCTATTTCATCATCAATCATCCTGTATAATTTAAATAAATATAAAATATAAATTAAGAAAATATATAATCATAGAATTTCAAGGACAAATAAAACTATAAAATCTTAAATTCTAGTAAATTAAAAAAATATAAATCATAAAAGCTCCACAATCTTTAAATCCATAGCACCATATAATAAATAAAAGATAATAATATTAATATCCGTGAATAATTTAAAATATGAAATTTACAGACGATTCATGTCCTCTATTTTAAAAGTTTCCCGCCAACCAAGTTGTAGGCTAGGATCATCTTTCAGTGAAACAAAGGTTTCTCTATATTGTGGCTTAGCTATTAACCTAATAGCTAAATAGAATTGTGGACTATGTGGTACTAGGCTAGGTAAATTTCGCAGAATATTTATGCAATTTTCTATTGAATAAGGATCATCTACTTTTGTTGTAGCAATGTTAGCTCGTGACTTAACACCAACCACAATACGATTAAGGGAGTCTTGGAGCCCAGTTGCTACCTTGGCCCTTCTCTCAACTTTTCCTCCTGGAGTCTTCGATTTTTTTTGCGCCTATGTGTTGGGCTTTGAACAATTGTATAATTATGATGTCTTCTCCAATAGCTTGAGTAGAATAATTCATGTCATCTCCAGCCATGAAGGCAATATCTTCATCATTATCATTATTGTCGTCGTCATCATGTTCACCATCTAAATTTGGATCTTTATATGGTGCCCATGCACCATAACCAGTAGGTACTATGTCCTTGAAACATAGTTCAAGCATATTTAAAAATTTAGGAACTTCACTCTTAAACTTACCAAACTAGGGATTAATCGGTGTAGAAAAGTTCAAAAAAATTATTAAAGATAAAAAAAACTCTTTAAGTCATTAAAAAATTTGACCAAATGCATTTATAATGCAAAATTAACATACCTTATTTTTGTCAGTCCACCAAGAATCAGAAGCTAGCATGGTCCTTTTCTCATGATCCTAACCAAGACTAGTCCCTTGTCCAACAAGCTTAGCCCATAATTGAAAATAGATTTTAGAGCATCTCATCTATTTCTTTGTTGTGTGTGCACTTATGGGAGTCCTGATTTCTCTCTATCTTTTTTTTTTTTTTTTTTTTTGCAAATTCTTCCATCAAGTTTTGTTAAAATGTTTATGGGGCCTATTGCCAGCTTGTAATTCCTCCACACATATAGTTAAAAATATTTTAGTGTTCCAATCTTCCCATTTTGCCTTTATAGTTTCAGGCTGACCATCATTTATCACATCATTATTCTCAATATTCGCATGCCCGCCTCTTCTAGGAATTAATTTTGGAACCATACTATAAATAAAAAATTATATCAAATTCAGCTCAAAAAAAATATATATATATCAAATTGGTAGGATGGAAAAGAGAGCACATTAACAAGCAATGTCCTATTCTTAAATAAGCAATGTCTTATACAAAATTAATAACAATTTTCTTAAAAAAAATTTAAGAAGAGAAAAAAAAATGCAATTGAAATTTAAAAAAAAAAAAAGAGAAAATAAACGTAGCTAAACATGGACAAAAGTCTGTTGGTTTCTAATAGCAATAAAGGCACTTTGATGCTCAAGTTAGGGTTTGTTGTAAGAGAGTAGAGAGCAGAGGAGATGATCCTTAACTTAGTGACTCAACCCTTTATATGGAGGTTAAGGTGGTCACTTGGAGAGTAATCGATCTAAGATTTAGTTTCTTGCCTACTAAGAATTAACTAGTATCATGAAGGATTGACTAATATTATGAATGATTTGAGGGGATTCTATTCCTTTATTCCCTAATATGAGGAGATACTTATCGATTTTGTTTTAAAAATTTATATTATGAAATTAATATTAGGAACAATAATTTAATATTTGAGCATTTTATATTATGTTTTAAATTTAATTTGATAATAGTATGATTAGGCTATGCTCCATGATATGTTTTTAGTAAATTAATATTATTCTTAAATTCATGATATTTTGAGTTAGGTACTAATTTAATAATAAAATACTATAACAATATAATGAAACAATAAGCTTTATTATTATTTTTGACGTGATAATCTTCATTATTACGTATTCTTCAACCTTTTATCTTGCATACGTAAATTTAAATTTCAGAAGAAAAAAAAACAACCTATTAATAATATAGTTTGGGAGTTCTCTGTTAACTTGATCGCTCAGTTGCTCTTGTCTGAGTTTTATTACCTCTAACTATAATTGAATTTGAATGGTAAATGTCACTTCATGGTCATCACAAACATCATATGGTTTGCAAATTGATGTGCACTCTGCACGTTCATTTCAATGTTAGAAGTCCAAAAGTTACTTATTAGTATACAAAATTTGAACTAAAGTAAAAGCTTTGTAAATTCGTTACAGAACCTGAAACTAAACAGTGCAGAAGACGAGAATGTAAAATTTTAGAGTAAAATGAAGTAAAATAGCTTGAAAAATACAAAGGATAAGATATGTCATTAAAAAAATTAGGTAAGGATTCTTTTGTCCATAAATTATTTTAAAACATCTTTTCTTTTTTATCTAGAAAAAGATTTTATTTTTGTGTTTTTTCTAGTAATTTTACTTTTACTAAAAAATTTTACTCAAACATACTAAAGAAACAAGCAAAGTTCCTTTTTTTATTAAAAAAAATATCTTTTTTAACCAAATTAATGGCAAATGGGTAAAAGTATTAACAGTTGATTACAAATAGGTAAAAGTAACGAATCCAGATGAAAATGAAATATTACAGAAAGCCTCCACTATATAATAATCAACACAAATCACAAAAGTCAGGCCTATTTGTCAAACTTGGTGCTAAGCTAAACTCTGCCGGAATGAATATATATTTGAAGAAAGAAATATTAATCAAGCACAATTTGCATGCTAAACATGAAAGTTATTAACAGAACTGCCAAAGCTACAATGCAGAAATGAAGTCTTCCTAGTGCCATCAATTAGGAATTCTGGGTCATTCACATAGCACACATAATAGGACTCTCAGAAAATCAAAACGTATGGCTAACTAATTTCTTTTTTAATTAACTCTCAGAAAAAGAAATAAAGGAGACATTATCACATTTAGCAGCAGACATAAGTCACACAATTACTAATCAAACAGTGATTCTACTCTGCCGTTCCTAAACCACAAAGATGAGAGTGTCTTCTTTTCTTTCTTATTTTTTTTCCTCTAAAATGTGGTGGAATTAGGGATGCAAAGGTTATTGTAAACCGGGTTCAGACGAATATGATCAAATGCTAAGAACATATGCATTTTTAGCATGTGCTCTGCTGCATTTCAAGTTTTTAATTTTTTTTAGAGTTTAATTGGGATGTATTGATAGTGTAAAATTTTTTTACATTGTCATCCAATCAAAACCTTTCATTTGTATGATTATTTAAGTAATGGATGATTATGTCAAAGATTTGTACTAATGTAATAATATATGATTAGATGTCTGTGTAAAACTTTTTTATACTAATAGTGTATTTAAATTAAATTTTTTTTTTTATGCATTGCAGATTTGCACCTAAAACAAACTACGCTGATTTTTTTTTTTTTTTGTCTTGAACAAAATTTGTTTTTTTTTTTTGGTCCAGGGGAGGGGGACATTGGGGGACTGGGGAAGGGGATCAAACACAGGTGCAGAGCTTTACAAGGCACAGATTTCACCACTTGCCTCAAGCCTCATCTGCTGGAGGATTTGTACTTCACCAATGAAAAGGTTCAATCCACACAAAAAATATGGACACATAACACAATTTGTTTTAATGTCCATTACCTGTTTACCAAAACCTGTGATGCATAAATACTTGAGTTTTGCTCATGTATGCAAATCATATGCATATTGTATGCGTATGTGTTTTGAACTGAAAAAATAAGATTGTTCATTCTATCTATTATCTTATCTATTATTTGAGACAATATGTCATATCTAAGATAATTATTAGGATAATTATTATAAATATTTAATTAAGAGTATCATAAATATTCAATATCATATATAAATATATTATTTTATTTAATATATATTGCCATATTAATATTTTATATTTTTATAAAATTATCATATTTATGTATCATATCGTATTCAATACTTGTATCTGTATTCGTGCAACCTAGCCAAAAAACAATACAATGTCCATTGCCTAGTTTTTGCAGGTAGAAATTCAGTGATTTGTAGCTCCTTTTGGGTTTTACATTGGGTTCCAGGTGAAACTGTTGAATCAACTATTGGTAATTTTTTATGCGAAATCGCTTTAGTTCTTTATTTTAAGCTAAGCTGTGTAGTTTTTATTATTGTAATTATAAACTTAGCTTGTTAGGATTATCTTATTTGGTACAAATTATTTTGTATACAGGCTTTACCTTCAATTATTAATCAATACATATCTCTTGATAAAACAAAAAAAGTACCAAAGCTTCAAGTGATCATCTAACCCATTTTCTTAAAAAATTGTCACACTTTCTTTAAATGGTTTGTTTGGTTTCATGGCTAGAGCCGACAGGATAATCTTATTGAACATAGTGTTACCATTTTTAACCGTTTTATGCACGATGCTACAGCTGATTTTGGTACGATATAATTGATCAATGATATAATGGGAAAAACTTTCAGCCAAAGATAACGGGTTTTATCTGGGTTTTCACAGTGCTGGGCATGATTGTATCTTCTCTAACTTTTTTCTTTACATTAAGCAGATCCAAATGAAGACAATCAAATCCACTAATCCCCATGATCTTGTAAAACCTTAAATACTTATTTCCTACTGCCACTAGTAGTGCACTCCATGCGTTGAGAAGTTCTTGATTGAAGAACATAATCAAAATTGCTCAACTTCGGATCAATGAAAGGTTGTTCTTTGATGGCATTGAAAAGAAAATAATGGCAGCCGTGGAGACGAGAAAGTGTTATTTTTCTAGAGGAGTTTAATTTTGATTTATTCTAAAATTTAATGCATGTGTCTGCTTTAAAAAAATTATGATATAAAATTAGAAAGTAGAAAAAAAATTAACTACTATATATTCAAATAATCTTATTCTTATATGTATAGGTCAAGGGTAAATTATATTGACTCGTGAGATTAGGTAATATTATATATAATGCTCATTGATTTATTATGCTTACATTAACCTACCTACAGAGGTACTCTTCATATTTATAGAGATATTTAATGTTACATTCTATAAAATATAAGAATATTAGGTATAATATCACCTAAATTTTTGAGAAAGTTAGTATAATTACCCATAGATCAATGATAATTGTGAACGTGTATCAATACACAATAGCATTATGGAATGAAAAATACTCAGCAGCCAAAATAAAAATTCCTCAAAAATTTATTTGATTCACTTGTGTGACATTTATATGTTTGGTTGGGGTGTGTTTGTTATGTTATATTAGGTTTAATAGGATATGGTAATATAGTAGTTATGACTTTATCAATTCTTTGGTAGGACCATTGTATTGTATTAGTGCATGTTTGATTATACTTTTGTAGAATTGATTTTAGATAAAATTGATTTTGTTGGAATTGATTTGGTTAGAATTGATTTTGAGACAAAGTAATTTATGTTTGGTAATTTCTCTAAAAATGATTTTGATAAAAAGTAAAAAAATATTACTTCTCTCAAAATTAATTCTAGAGACATGAATTAATTTTAGTGATAAGCAACCAAACAAAACAAAAAAGAGGCACAATGGATTCTGTTACCTCGGAATCAATTCTCCAAGGTTGCAACGCGCAACCAAACACGTTGTTAGTATCTATCAAGAGCTCCTTTACATTAAAATGGTGGATAACTTAATTAGTTCTAAATATATGAGATTATGCCTAATTGGATTTTAATATATAAGGAAGCTCTATCTTTTATCTCACTGTCTCATTTTTAATATATTTTACTAAAATAATAAAAAATAATTATTTAATATATATAAATAAATAATATTTAAAATCATTTATAATTATATAATTTCAGAGTATTTAAAATCATTTATAATTATATGATTTCAGAGACGGTTCCGCCATGGTTGCCATGTTCGAGATCCAACATCCATGGTTTTTTGTCATTTCTTCACAAAACTTTTAACGCAAAAGTCATGCTCATCTCCATTTAACCATGATTCCTTGGCTGATTGAATGGGTTATGCTTTCTTTGTTCGGGACAAACATGAAGAACACGCTTGACAAACCCAAATGGGTTTGCTGGCCTCAAGTGTAAATTTTATTCAATGGATATGTGCAAAATACTCATAATGCATTCAATTATGATTATGAAACAAATTTATGAATCAAAACAAGTAAAAAAAATACATAAATTTAGATTTTGAATTTGAAGAACTATAGGTTTAGAACATAAAATTCAAACAATGAATTTTTTAATTATCTAGGAATAGAAGTTAATGATTGTATGGGATTTCTGAATTAAAGATTTCATAGATCATTCATGCCTCTTATCTTAGAATTCAATTTTTAGGAACACTCGTTATGTTTAAGGATGTAGAGTGAATTAGTATACAGGAGCAATCCGGTGCTTATTAGAATAAGAAATCCCCCATTAATTGAATTGATAGAACTTCATTAGATTAGGTGCTTAATAGAAGAAATTAGAATCCTAGCACTTCTTCCTTCTTGACTTTTTCAAATTTCAATCCTTCAAGATTCTCTTATTAGTTAGTTAGTTTAGATTTGATTTGATTCTGTTTAGATTTGATTTAATTTAGATTTTGCATTTAAATTTGTGTTCTTGTGTTGCGAGCCTAAATAGTTTCTAAGTTAGAGAATTGGTAGTTGATTAAATCAATCATTATAATACTATACTCTTACTCACATTTCTGTTACTTGTACAACACGATATACTTACTAGTGCCATTATCAATGCCATATATGGTTATAGAATGATAATTTGCATGCACTTAGCCCTCATTTCTAGTGCCATTACGATCCAAATATAGCTTTTGCATAACAACGCCTAATTTAAAAGCGTAATAAAGCAAGGATAATAGGATATATTAGGTAAGATTTAGTTTTATTTTTTTTATTTTATTTTTAGTTGTAGGTTTATCTTTATTTCATTAGTATATATAAATTTATCTTTTATCTTATTGTTACTTAATAAATTATCCTTGTAACCACTATCTTTAAATAATATACTCTTTACTATGACTATACTTAAATTCAATCAGCAGGCCTTCACTCAAAACGCTTTTGGATTAGTGGCAGAGAGGAATTCTCAAGAGAAATTTTGCAAGAGTCAAACAAAATCAATGTATCAATATTTAATTAAGAGAAAAACGGTGACGGGGAAGATTTTTATCAAATCACATGAATATAACTGGCGAATGATTACATGACTTCTTTCAACACAGTCTCCTAACTGTGCAACTTTGTTTAAAAAAAAAAAAAGGGTACGTGCTTTCCTTCCAATCCCAAACGAAAAGGTGAGTGCCTGACTTTGCCGACGGCTGATGAGTGCTACTTTGAGATTTTGTGACGTAAGAGGCAGGAAATCTTTGTTCATTGCCCATGCGCATCATAGTTTATTCTTATGCTTTGCATTTCATGACTAGGTAAAGGAGTGCAACTCAATTGGATAAGAATGATACACCAAAACAAGACGTGATGTGTGGGTCATTCCTACTCATTCCATTTCTTGATAACAGTTATTAAAAGTTTGAGTGGGTTGCTGCGGCCGGAAAGTGACACTAGTATGGTTGATCACTTTATCCATTATGAATGAAATACAAAAATACAATCCATTTGATGATAAAATACAAACATGCTTCTAGACGTGATAAAACTGTTATTATCCGGATTTTCTAATAAGTTCACAATAAGCTATGCCCATGCGCAAGGGGGTGTTTGAAATTTTGAAAAATTAAACATGGTACAAAATAAAATTAAATATATTAATCTGTATAAAATTAATTAGTTTATAATTGAATAATATTTAATTTAATGAAGTTACATTCCAGTTCAAAAAAATAATTTAAAACTAATTTAAAAAAATTAAACTAATTTTTTAAATTGTTGAGACGGGATAAAGTAATAGATAGAGAGAAAAAAATAGAATTAGGTAAAATTAATTTAAAGTTTTTTAAAACTAATTTTAAAATAAAAATAATTTAAATAGAAAATTAATTTTAAAATATTTGATTAGTTACTAAATAATATATATTTAACATTACCTATGTATCCAGATTTCTTTTGAGATTCTCAAAGACCCAACGGTATAGTATTCAGTTTTATCCTAACTTGATTAAACTTAGATGTGTATCAAAACAAAAAAAATACTTAGATATCTTTGAACCGTATGTGTTTGGAGCTGATTTGATGCCAATATCTATAAAGGCTCACTTTGTGGTGCACTAGTTTAAATACAGTGCACCATATACCATTTAAATTTGATTAAGAAATAGGAGAGGGTTGGTGCATGTATTATTTAGTGATATTTGAAAAATGTGGTTAAACACATTTTGAAAATGTGGGTAAATGTAAAATCAAGAGATCACTACCTTCATCTCCACTACAATAGTAACAGCCATTCCCTCTTGCTCCTTCATTCATCCCACTCATTTTGGGAACAAAACTATGACTAATTTGATTTCAGCATAGCCTTATCTTTCAACTACTCATCAAAATCTAATAAATCTATAAAAAGTTCAAAACTTTAAGCAAAATTGTTCAACAAAAGAAAAATCAAATTTTATTCAAGAAAAAAAAAAACATCACCACATAAAAAAAAAAAAAACTCAAAAGCAAAGGAAATCAGAGTTGATTTTGGGAATAAAAGTGGTTAGTGGTCTTATACTAGACGGATGAATGGAGGAGACGGCATCTTGGGGAAGAAGATGGAAAAAACTGCTTCTTTCGTCTTGTTCATATTGTACATACATATGCCTTGGATTTGGATGGTTCGTTCTAACTTTCTCGGTTACCAAACATTCCCTTCCTAAGGCTTTGAAACACATTGAGTTGAGATTCTTCTTCTTCTCTACTGAGTTCCGAGTTCTGACTCGTTCAATGCTTAACGAGTTCTCCAACCTGAGCTCTCTTTTGATAGATCTTACCTTAATACTCTAACAAGGTTTCTGAGCGCTTCCTCACTTGTTTTCGGACTTTGATTTCATTGCTTCAACTTCTGCTACTATCTAAGGTTAGTGGATCTGCTTTAGAAAAATCCAACAAAATTTGGTGATTCTATGCTTGTTTGTGCTCTTGATTTTTTATTTTTGGGCTTCTTTTGCTTGCTAACACAAAGATGAGGAATACTATTTTGTAGTTTTATCTCGATTTTTCGTTTCTAAATTATGTCTCTATGTGCTTTGTAATTTTCATGGTTTCGTGGAGGGTAAAATGCAATTCAAATTTTCAATGTTTGTTGTTTTTACATTTTTTATAGATCAGCATTCAAGTAGAACGAAAGATCTATATATGCGAATGTTGCAGCATTTTTTTTTATAGGCCACTACCGACAGGGAAGGGAAGGATGAAGAAGAAGCAGGTGTGTGGGTGCAAGTGTAGTGATCCACGGTGGGGTGCAATGGTCACACAAATATGAAGATCATACTATTCAATTTTTAACAAACACAGTATATAGTTTGGATGATTATTAAAGTGTATATAGATTACACATAAAGTAAATGGTGTGTGGTGTACCATATTTAAATTGGTGCATCATAGAACTAGTCATTTATAAATTATAGTTTTGGATAGATACTGAAGTATTAAGAGGGTGTTTGATAAACTAGAAAAATCAAATAACTAGGTATAATGGGGTCTGGTTTTCAATAAACGTTGTTTGATAACTACCTAAGTATTTTAAAAATAGTTTTTATTTGAATCAATTTGGACCTAAAATTAGTTCTAAAAAAAATTAATTTTAAATTGATTTCATTTCATTCCAATTTTTTCTCCTTCTATTTTATATCTTCTTACTACTATTCTTCTCACTCCACACCAACTAATTCTTTCTCTATTAACCTTAACAACCATCTGCCGCTGTTGTCCACCACTATCGGTCACTGCCATCCCCCACCATCTGTCGCTAACCGCCACCACGAGCCTCAGCCTATTGCCACCGACCGTTGCAAATTGCCACCATCAGTTGCCATTGATTGCTGCCAATGGCCACATCATCCACCACCATTTGCCGTTGTTTGCCGCCATCACCCGCCCCATCCTCCATTATTTGCCATTGTTAGCCACCATCATTTTCCATTGCTCGCCTTGTCTGTCAACAATGGCTACCACTGCCCGTCGTCGCTAGTTGCCACTACCTGTCGCTGCTGTCTGCCACCTCCCATCACCGTCGACCGCTACCACCTCTTGCTGTTGGCCCCAACTGTCTACCATCGTCCATCACCGCCAACCATCACAGTCCATTAGATTGTTTTTTTAATGATTTAATCAAGAAAAATGAGTTATAGAAGAAAAAGAAGAAGAATAATAATACATATGTTAAAACTAATTTTTAAATTATCGAATCAAACAATATTCAACAAAAAATTAATTTATTTTTATACTAATTAATATAACTAGCTCTACTTTATACCATATTAATTTAATTTTTGAGATTATCAAACACGCGCTAAGTCTTAAATGATTTGCCACTACTCCAAAAAAAGAAAGTGTTAAATGATTTGCCCCTTCAGAAAAAAGAAAAAGAAGTCTTAAATGATTTGCAAGGCCTTTATGTGCTGCAAGGAATGATTGGGGCGGGAAAATTATCAAAAAGAAAAATGATTGGGGCGGGAAAATGACGTCCTCGAATTGAAGGCGCACACAAACCGACTTCACTAATCCATCTAAAGCGGCTGAGTGCGAAAGTGATAAAGTAATAGAATAATATATAAATATAATATCTTATTTTAAAATTTAATTTTGATTTATTATACCTTATATTTGGTTATTGGTGTATTTTTTATCTAAATATTATCTAAACTAGTATTTCAAACATATTTTTTTTTTCAGTTTTAATGTTGCTTTTTTTTATCATTTTATCATTATTTAGAAAACTTTAGAACAAATTTTGGCTAAATAAAATGTTAAATTACTTTCTAGTAATTGTTTCTTATATGTCTCATTTAAGTTTGAGATATTCTATGCTTGATTCCCACCCTCCTCTCTTGCAAAAATATCTCTTAAGAATAATTCTTAATCTCACTATCTTCAATTAAAAAAAAAATTATTTGGACCCTTAACTAACTTAGATAAAGAGCATTTAGAGATAATTTATTTAGTTAGAGAGAGCACTTAGATGTAGTCTATTTAATTAGAGTGAAATTAGGGGGAGTAATTTTAGCGCGAGGGGGAGAGAGAGTGTGTACTTATAGATAGTTCATCTAGTTAGAGAAATGACACTTAGAGTTAGTTTGTTTATTTAGAGAGAGAGAAATTATTGGAAGTAATTTTAGTGGAAAAGATTTTGATTTAATTGCATTTAAGAGGTGCATGTGACACTTTAGAGGAAGTCAATTTAGTTAGACATAATAGATAATAGATTTATTATACCTTATATTTGGTTATAGGTGTATTTTTTATCTTATTATCATCTAAACTAGTGTTTCAAACTTTTTTTTTTTCAAATTTTCAATTTAAATGTTGTTGTTTTTTTTATTTATCATTTTATCATTATCTTTTATTATAATTATATAAGAAAACTTTAGAACAAATTTTGGCCTAATAAAATCTTAAATGACTCTCTAGTTTAATTTATTTGGCCCTTAACTAACTTAAACTAATAGAGAAGAGAGAGAGAGAGAGAGAGCAATTAGAGGTTATTTGTTTAGTTAGAGAAAAAGAGAGAAATTATGGGTAGTAATTTTAGCAGAAAAGATTTTGGTTTAATTGCAATTCAGAGGTGCATGTGGCATTTAGAGGTAGCTAATCTATTTTTTTGGTCAAAATCATAGGTATTCTCCTACTAAAAGCAATCTTACTTGAGCTAGATATGATGATTTGGGTGACAAAACTCTCTTATTTGAATTTTGATATGACTATATACACAAAACTCAAATTCAAAATCTTTGATTAAGTTAAAATAACCCCCACCAACTTATTTATGTGCCCAATTGATAAACGTAGTCCATTTAATTAGATATAATAGATTTATCTTTTATCTTATTGTTATTTAAAAATTTATTATTTATCTTATTATTATCCAATAAATTATCTATAATTAATTCTTTACTCCAACCAAGAAGCTGTTGGTGCAAGTAGAAGGAGCTTGGTTTGAGAAAGACATTATGTTGAATTCTTTACCCTAATTCGGACTCGAATTCAGCTAATCTTATTCAATTCGTCTTCACAAGGCCTTCCCATTGAAGAGTGTGGAGAAAGCGCACATTCACAGTGCAGAACTCACGCACGCCACAGAATAGAATAATCGAGAGTCTACGTGTGAGATGGTGCTGGTGGATTTCAGGCTACCAAAACCCAAGAAAAGCCATCCACGTGTTTCGTGTGTGATATCCAAATTGGTGATCTGGAGTTGAGAAGCACTAGCAATTTAGGAAGAGAAAAGGTATCGTTCCTAAATGAAACATTTACATAATCCCATTATGCTTTCATATTCTTCTTTTACATGTGACTTTTCCTTGTAGAAAATCCAATGCCACTTTCTATAATAGCCATCCTCTTCTCGCTTGTTATTTCTATACCAGAAAAGACAGGAACCATGGCGCAAACTCAGAATGCAAATGCTTTGGGTTCATGCAATCCTTCACACTTGGAGAATCTCTTGTATTTTTCATACCTTTTTGAGGAGGATGATGATGATGCACAACCGGCATGCAAAATGGTAGGTATTTCTTGTCATGCATCTTATGCTATTTGAATTTTTTTTTTCTTTTATATCTTACTTACTTCAACCTATAACATTCCTCTACTTTACTCGTTCAATTTCTCCACAAATCATTGTAGCATATATATGTATATATTTATTTCCCTTTTTATTATGTTTTCTACATAGAATCATTTTATGATTAATTAGGGTGCATTTGTTTTAACTTTGTAAAAAACTGATTTTGAAGTTTAAATTTTATATATAGTAGAAAAAGTTAAAAATTAATTTTTTTAAGAAGTTACTTTTTTCAGTTTCTACAAAAAGACTGAAAAATGATTTTTTTTGAGAATCTGATTATTTTTAAAAAATTATTTAAATATACAAAAACTGATTTTTTTCAATAAAAAAATAATTTTTTACTAAAAAAATCCTAAACAAACACACTGTAAACCTTTGTTCTCCTTTCTTTTTCCAGGCCAAACGTGAACTGAAAGAGTTTTTGAAGCTTCCACCACCCCTCGGGGTAAGACTCACCATAACTCCATCCCTGGTACAACTAATAGAGGAAAAGCTGAGTGGTGCTGCTGAAGCAAGAACTCCATGCCAAGAACCACCCAAGAAGGTTGACAAGTTGAAGGCTGTGCACTTGCCAATGTGTTTCCTCATGATCGGGTTTTACTTGGTAATACAATTTATAGTTCAGTTAATGAATTTTGCATGCAGATGGAGCATCGTTTTATATGAATATTACTATTATTTTGTTTAAAAAAATTAATTTTGATATATTGTAAATATAAATATTTTTATACTATGATATAATCATATATTATTATATGTATAGTTTTAATGTAATAATTGCAAGAGTCAAATATTTTTATTAATATGATAATATATGATTGAATGATTGTGAAAAATAAAAAAATTTACACTAATATATCAAAATTAAATACAAAAAACAATCAATATATTTCTACCTCTTCTTTTTTTATTTTTTATTTTTTTAACTGATTTTAACTTCTCAACTGAGTTTTTTTCAATCTAAAATACCACCTGCACTTGGACAACTTTCCATGTCTTCAACTCTAATTTAGAAATAATTTTGCAAAACTCAGTTGCGGGAAATAGTTAAAAAGATAAATAATTTTTTAAATACATTTCAAGTTTCTTTAGTGACTTTCCAGCTATATTTTTTAAAAAAATTACAAAATTATTATGTGAAAAATAGCCATGTTCGTTGTGATTAAATTATTGACCAAAAATTTTATGTACAGATTGAAGCTCAATATCCAGCACACTTGGTGGCCAAGTTTTACTTTGCTAAGCGAAAACTTGTGTGGGAGATATTAGACAAAGGATTGAAACATAAGATTGAAATACAATGGCAGAACATTTCGGCCATTCGAGCAAGCATTGAGATAAACAAACCGGGTAATCTAGAAATTGAGGTGCGTACGTTTGAGTAACAAATATGAGATGATTATTTTAAATAAGTTTTTTATTAGCCAGTGTTTTACATATAAAATTTTACGAGGAACTTATTCATAATTAAGCTCTTTACTCTCAGTTTTAAGAAATGACAAATTAATATCTTCTATAGTTTAAAATATACTCATAAAAAAATTTTAAAATATAATTAGCATATTATCCAGCACTTCGTGCCTATTAATTCGTTCATATCTTTATAAAAATAAAAAATAACTAATGATAAAAAAATGTTTGATTCTTCTTTTATGTTAGTCTATATGTAATTAAATAGGTAGTAATATGTACTTATAATTTTATTTATTATATTTATCTTTAAATTTTTAAATAAATAATTTACAATGATGATTTTCCAAAATAAAATTTAGGCATTTAAAGTACAGAGTTTTCTTATATAATAACACAGAGGCATAGGCGTTAATCTTAGTATAATAGTTTTCATTCAGTAAATTTATAAAAACTATCAATTCATTTTTTTTTTATCAAGTGGTTTTAAAAAGGAGATGACGCCGCTTGCGCTAAAGCTCTTGATTTTCCACTAAATAATTTTAATTGTTTTTCGTTACTAAAGAAGTCTTGATGTGGATAGAAAGAAGGTAGGCTAAAGGTAGAGAAGAAAAGTAAGCTTGCAGCACCATGTTGTCCTATCAAGATATCACTATCCCACTTGACTTGAGCTAAAGCTCTTTGAATTGCATGAAATTATTTAAACCGTTAAACAAAAATATTATTTAAGGTTTCTTAATTTCATCCATTCTTTTATTCTTCTTCTTCTTCTTTTCTTTTGATGATGAACTCATTGCTCCTAATTGCCAAACATAATCTTAAGATGGAATCTTGATGTTTATAAAATCATTTCCTTACGCAGCTAGATACAGTGCCATCGTTCTTTCGCGAGACTACACCACAGCCAAGAAAGCATACCGTGTGGACTACATCTTCCGACTTCACTGGAGGTTATGCTTCCCAATACCGGTGTGTACATATACTTGTATTTGTATTCGTTGAACATTTTCTTCTTATTTTCATTTTTATTTTGAATGAAATATGTTATCACTTGCTCATATTTCACAAAATGATATAATTAGCTCATATTAGCAGCCCACAACCTTGTGGTTGTTTGCCTATATGTTTCATTGAGTTTAGGATGTCCTAAGTACGATATTCATTTCCTGTCTCTTGCCTTTGTTAAAGTAACATATATATATATATAATATTATCTCTCAATTCATTCTTTCTTTTTTCTCTTTTTTGTTGATGGCATATATACATTTCTACTCAGGAGACACTCCCTTCAATTCCCACATGGAGTTCTCAACCAACATTATCTGAAGCTCTTGCAACTGGATAAAAGATTGCTGGGGTTGAGTCGGGCTCCTTTTCCTAGCTTCGAATCCGGTTATTTTGATTCATATCTAGACGAGGGAACAACACACATTCATTTTGGTCATAATGATCTGCATGCACAAGGGTCAAGAGCCACCCCAGCTAGTGAACAACCTATTGTTGATCCACCTTTACTTTCCGCTCAACAAGTCAAACCATATTGCAATGCAATGCCAATGCCTTTCAGTGCCATGAATGATTTGACTTCACCATCTTCAGCATCTGAACATCAACAAGCTTTTGATCCGCTTGTGATTTCAACTCAACAAGTTCAGCTATATGAAAACAGGATGCCAAACGACCCAACTTCACTATCTTCAGCTTGTCACCAACAAACTATTTTTGTTTTACCAGCGGCTTCAACTCAACAAGTTCAACTATATGACAACAATAACACGATGCCACCGTTAATTAGTGCCATTAACGACCCTTCACAATCTCTAGCCTGTGAACAATTTGCTTTTGATTTCCCTTTGGTTTCAACTCAGCACGTTCAGCCATATGTTGAAAATATGATGCCATTTTCCACCAGTGCCTTTAACGAATCAACTTCAGTACCTTCAGGTAACAACCTCTGTTATTTCTTTCATAATGTGTGCTTAATTATCATGAACTTTAGGCAGGGTTAATTAAAGTAAAACATCATGACACTGTTCTTCGTTTGTAATTGGTAATGTCATTCCGTCGCTGACTTGATTTGATCGCACAGGCATTCGCCCTTCTACAAATGAGGCAATCAACAATCAACAGCACCAAGATCCAAGGCTGGCCGCTTGCAACCGAGGACTTCAATATGAAACTTTAATTTGGTCATAGTCTGTGCCATGTTCGAACAACTCATCATATCCCCTCACGACAATGAAAGCTTGTTCCTAGACCACATTCCTAACACATTGCACCCTCCTACTAATCAAAAATTATTTCCACCATGAATGAAACTATTTGTTCATTGTTTACCTCTTTCTCTCGTTTTGAGTTCTTATATATATATATATATAGTAAATTTTATTAGGAACTTTAGTTTACTAGCTTTTTCAATTAGTGAATTTCATTTGTTTGTAAATTAAAAATTACACATTCTATAACCATCTTATAGAGAGATAAATAAAAAGATTTATTTCTTCTCTCTTAATACTCATAATCACCTAAAATTTAGTGTCTATCTCTCTCCTAGATATCTATAATATATCTAACTATTTTATGTACAAATAACTCGTATCCTTCGGTTATATTGTGTTTTGGTGTAAAGTCCTTGATCTATACTAAACTCTAGTGAGCTCGCACCATGGGCTACTAAATTCCTTGGCCAACGCACTAAAGCCACATGATATATCAGTCCTATAAAGTGTAATAGGCCTAATAAATAATATGTGCATTACTCTGGTCTATTCTGCCTCCCAAATAGATTATCAATCAATTTATTTTATAAAAACTCATAAAACATCGATAAGTAGCAAACTACAATAGAAAAAATTTTACAAGATCAAGTCAGATTTAAATTAAATCAAATTTCCCTCATAAATACCCTAAGGTTTGAAAACTACTTCTACAGTTGGAGGCAAAAGACTTGATTTAAAAAGAAAAACTATGAAGGCAACCCCTAAGGTTGCGAACTCGGCCCCTTCTTTGCCCATTTTCTTCATCCCAACGTCATCACTTTTTAATGATTTGTGCATTAGGTGCGTTCACTAGCAGATTATGATAAAACGATGACAACGGTATATATTAGATAGGATATAGTTTTATTTTTTTATTTTATTTTTAGTTATGGATTTGTTTTTTTATCTTATCTTTATCTAATATTTTAATTAGTTATTTTTGTTATAACCAATCTCTTTATATAATAAATTCTGTAACATAATTCATATACTGTAGTTTAATGTGGCTTTCATTCAAAATGCTTTCGGATTAGCGGTGGAGTGGGATTGACGAGAGAAATTTTAAAATAGTCAAACAAATTCGATGTATCTATGTTAAATTAAGATTAAAGTGGCGAATGGCAAGATTTTAATCAAATCATATTATCATGTAACTAGTGAATGATTACATGGCTTCATCCAACAGTCTCCTAACTTTTCCACTTCGTTAAAAAAACGCACGTGCTTTCCTTCCAGTCCCAAACGAAAAGGTGACTGCATGAGTGCATGAATTTGAGCCCTGCAATGAGATTTTGTGACGCAAGACGTAGGAAATCTTTGTTCATTACCCACGCGCATCTTAATTTATTCTTATGCTGCTCATGACTGAACAAACGAGTGCAACTCAATTGGATAAGAATGATATCCCAAAACGTGATGTGGGTCATATTCCTAGTCCTACTAATTCCGTTCTTGCTTTATTCACTGTTATTAAAAGTTTGGGTGGCTTGCTGCGATCGAGACTGATCAGCATCACTTTATCCATTATGAATGAAGTACAAAAATACAAAAATTCCTTTGATGATAAAATACAAAATGCTTCTAGACTAGATTTTTAGCAAAGTATATAAAGCTGTTGTCCTCCGGATTTTCTAATAAGTTCAGAATAAGTTATGCCTATGCTCAAGGGGTGTTTGAAATTTTGAAAAATTAAACAAGGTACAAAATAAAATTAAATATATTAATCTGTACAAAATTTTGGTAGTCTTACTCTTAACCTGTATAAAATTTAATTAGTTTATAATTGAATAATATTTAATTTGAAAATAATTCTAAAACAATTTTAACTAATTTTTTAAATTGTTGAGAAGGTATAAAGTAATAGACAGAGAGTAAAAAAATAGAATTAGGTAAAATTAATTTAGATTTTTTAAAACCAATTTTAAACAAAAAATAATTTAAATAGAAAATTAATTTTAAAATATTTGATTAGTTACTAAATAATATGTATACAAACTTTGTCCTTATTATACCTATGTATCTAGACTTTTTTTTGAGATTGTCGAACACCAACGATATAGTATTCAGTTTTATCCTAATTAGATTAAACTTAGATGTCTGCGAACCATGTATGTGTTTGTAGCTAATGTATGATAGCATCTATAAATTATAGTTTCGATTAGATTAGATAGCATGTGAGATACTATCGTTAGTTTAAAGGGAAGAAAGAGGTGAAGATTGGACGTGAGACATTTGACGTTGTGGATAGCCGGAGAAATATTAGCTATGGAACCGAAAAAAAAAAAACAACGGGTTGAACAAAAAAAACAGATCCATTGCCCATTTCAGTTTTAACGGATCCTCTTCCTCGGAATACTCAACTTACTTATTTCATCACTTTGATTCTCAACAAAACAGATCCATTGCCTATTTCAATTTAAACGGATCCTCTTCCTCATAATACTCAGCATACTTATTTTATCATTTTGATTTATTATATATATATTAACTTTAGTTATAGGTGCATTTTTAATCTTATTATTATTATCAGTAAATTTATCTTCTATCTTATCTTTTTTCAAAAATTTATTATTTATCTTATTATTATCTAATAAATTATCTTTATAATTATTATCTCTATATATAATAGGTACTTCACCATAACTCCTACTCGAATTCAACTAATATTTGATCAAATAGCGTTCACAAAGTCTACGTGTGTGATTGTGTTACTGGATTTCCTGCTGAAGAGCAACAATGGCGCAGACTCATAATGAAAATACTTCGGGTTCATGTACTCCTTCAGAAGAGAATCATTTCTTGTATTTTTCATACCTTTTCGAAAATGATGAAGAAAATGATGTGCAAGGGGCAAGTAAAATGGTACGTAATTCTTGTCGTGCAACTTACTATTTGGTTTTGTTTTTTATTCTATATCCTTCTTAGTTACTTCAATCATGAACATTCCTCTACTTGTTCAAATTGACAATTTCTTCCCAAACCATTGTAATATGTGTTAGGTAGGCCACATCAAGTATAGTCATGGTTATTAGACTCTTGAGTTAACTCTTAAACTCTTACGAGTTTATAATCCAACCATATAAAAATAAGTTAACTTGTATATAAACTCTCTTTTTATCAAACTCTCCAATTTGGCTAAGCTATCTTTACTTTTTATGAGTCTCTGGTTATTGATACTTTTGGTGATTTCCACTCTTGTGAGAGCAATTAGGGCACATATTTTTGAGATCATCTTGATGGAATTCTTTGCTATACTCGTTAATTTTATTTTTTTTTATAGTTGAGATTTTTTTAAACTAGATATTATGATTTGTCCCGCATTATTAAAAACTGTTGTATTCTCCTTTGCCCTTGTCTCTTTATTTTCTGCACTTGGACATATTAATTTGTTTTGGAAATTTTTGACTTCCCATGTATAACGCTTCTCATATATTCTTTCAAGTGAGAAAGGTTTTATTTTCCGCTGCATATACACATTACTTTCCCAACAATATTTTTTGGTACAGCTTTCCCAACAATGTACATATATATTTATTTTCCTTTATAATATGTTTTCCGCGTAAAACCATTTGATGACTGAGCCGTGTTTTTTTTTTTTTTTTTACCTCTTTTCTTTTTCCAGGCAAAACGTGAATTGAAAGAGTTTTCCAAGCTTCCACCACCGTTCGGGTTAAGACTCACAATAACACCATCTCTGCTACAACTAAGAGAGGAAAAACTGAATGGTGCCGATGCGGCAATAACTCCATGCCAAGAACCACCCAATAAGGCTGAGAAGTTGAAGGCTGTGCACTTGCCAATGTGTTCCCTCATGATCGGGCTTTACAAGGTAACACTATTCATAGTTCAAATAACGAATTTTGCATGTTGATAGAGCATCGTTTTATATGAATATTATTACTACCAATTTTTCAAAAAATAATTTGGATACATTATAAATATAAAGATTTTTATACTAGCATTCAGTTATATACTATTGTAATCGTAACTTTTAATATAATGATTGTGAACATTAAACAGGTTCATTAATATGATAATATGTAATTGGATAATTATTTAAAAAAAAATTTTACCCTTGTAGTGCATTAAAATTAAATACAAAAACAATCGATCTATTTCTATCTTGTTTTCCAGATTTTGTATTGAAATTTACTAATTTTGACTTCTCAACCGAGTTTTCTTCGAACTAAGATATAGCACCCACACTTTGGCAACTTTCAAGTTTTCAACTGCAATTTAGAAAGGAAACTTTTATGCTGGACCGTGAAAACAAGGTCCAGTCATAATCTTTTCTGTTTTGATCATTGAATTGTAAAAAGAAATAAACTAAACTTTTATAAATTTCTAATCCAATGGCCATAATAAGACAGTCCAGTACTGGTATTTGAGTGAAAATACCAGCAAGAAACAACCCATTTAGAAATAGTTTTACAAAACTCAGTTGCACGGTAAATAGTTTAAATGATAAATAATTTTTTAAATACATTTCGAGGTTCCGTAGTGATTTTCTAGCTCTATTTTCAAAAAAATTAGAAAATTGTGATGAGAAAATTTTCTCAACTTGACAATTTGTTCGAATTTTGTATAAAAATGCCCATATTCGTGGTGATTAAATTATTGACCAGAAGTTTCATGTACAGATTGAAGCTCGATATCCAGCAGACTTGGTGGCCAAGTTTTACTTTGCCAGGCGCAAACTTGTGTGGGAGATATTAGACGAAGGGTTGAGACGTAAGGTTGAAATAGAATGGAAGAACATTTCAGCCATTCGAGCTAGCATTGAGGAAAACAAACCGAGAAATCTAGAAATTGAGGTACATTTAAATAACAAGTATGAGATTATTATTTTAAAGAAGATTTTGTTTTTTGGCCAGTGTTTTACGTATAAAATTTTATGGAGAATTTATTCATAAGCATTTTACTCTTAGTTTCATGAAACGACAAATTAACATCCTCTATTAGTTTAAAATATAATTAGCATAATAGCCAGAACTACATCTCTATTAATTCGTTTATATTTTTATTAAAATAAAAAATAACTAATGATAAAAATTGTTTGATTCTTCTTTTATATTTATCTATATGTAATTAAATAGGAATTAATATCTACTTATACTTTTGTTTTATATTTATATTTAGATAAATAATAAAATATAAGATAAATTTTGATATATCATCCGTATAAAAGAAATTTGGCAATGTTATTTAATCATATGTTATTCCATCTAAGACTTTTGATATAGTGAAAGCGAGAATAAAAATTTTTTGCTGATATGATAATATAATAATTAAATATCAGTGCAAAACATTTTTTACATTGATGGTGTATCAAAATTAAATAAAAAAAATATATGTATAATTATATCTTCTTCATATTTATCTTTAAATTTCCAAACACCAAATTTACAATGATGATTTTCTAAAATAAAATTTAGGAATTAAAGTATAGAGAGTTTTTTTGTTAATGGATTTATAGACGTTAATCTTAATATAATAGTTAATAGCATGATAAAAAATATATATTATTTTTATCAAGTAGGTTCCAACAGGAGATGAGGCCTCTATAGCTAAGGTTCTTGATTTTTCCCCAAATAATTATAAGAGAAAGAGGGTAGATTAAAGGCAGAGAAAAAACAAGCTTGCAACACCACCATGTTTTCTCATAAAGATATTATGCCACTTAACTTGAGCTAAAACTCTTAGAATTGCGTAAGTTATTTAAACTGTTAAGCAAAAATATTATTTATCGTTTCTTAGTTTCATCCATTCTTTTGTTATCATCGTCATTATTATTATAATTATTCTTGCTGCTGTTCGTTTTTATTTGATAATGAAACTCCTTGCTCCCTAACATAATCTTAGATAGAACCATGCTTGATGTTTGCAAATTCATTTTCCTACGCAGCTAGACAGAGTACCATCTTTCTTCCAGGAGCATACACCACAGCCTGGAAAGCGAACTATTTGGATTGCATCTTCCGACTTCACTAAGGGTTGTGCTTCCAAATACCGGTGTGTATTTGCATTCATCGAACATTTTGTTCTTATTTTCATTTTTTACTTTGAATGAAACATGTTAACACTTGCTCACAGTTCAGAAAATGATATAATTAGCTCACATTAGCATGAAACACTTCCCACAAATTAGATACACATTCAACTTAATTGGGTCTACTTACATAGTAACTTCATTCTTCATACATTTCTAAACAGGAGACACTTGCTTCGATTCCCTGCTGGAGTACTTGACCAACATTATCTGAAGCTCTTGCAATTGGATAAAAGATTGCTGAAGCTGAGTCGAGCACCTTTTCCTAGCTCTGAATCTGTTTATTTTAATGCAAATCCAAATGAGGGGACAACACACATTCCTTTTGGTCATGCACATGGGTCAAGAACCACTCCAGCTAATGAACAACCCATTGTTGATCCACCTCTACTTTCCACTCAACAGGTCAACCAATATGGCAATACAATGCCAATGCCTTTCAATGCCATCAATGATCAAACAGCTTTTGATCTGCCTCTGGTTTCAACTCAACAATTTCAGCTACAAGACAACATGATGCCAATGCTAATTGGAGCCATTAACAACCCAACTTCATTATCTTCAGCTTGTGACCAACAACTTACTTTTGATCTGCCTCTGATCTCAGCTCAACAACTTCATCTACATGACAATACACTGCCTTTGTCATTCAATGGCATTAACGACCCAACTTCACTATCTTCAGCTTGTGAACAATTTGCTTTTGATTTACCTGTGGTTTCAACTCAGCAAGTTAAGCCATATGAAAATACGATGCCATTGTCCACCGGTGCCATTAACGAATCAGCTCCACTACCTTCAGGTAACAAACCATTGCTATTAATTCTTTCATAATGTGTGTACTTATCATGAATGTCCGACAGTTAAAATATCATGATACTATTCTTAAATTTGTATTTTCTAATGGCCGACTTCATATGATCATAGGCATTTGCTATTCTACAAATGAGACAATCAACAATCAATTGTTCCAAGATCCAAGGCTGGCCACTTGCAACCCAAGACTTGATGTTCAACATTGTTCGTTCTACCAAGAGCCCGGTATATTTCCTCACAACAATGGGAGCATGTTCATAGACCCCAATATTTAAGGGTGTGTTTGTGAGTTTTATTTTGGAGGGGAAGAGAAGAAAGGAACAATGTTTTGAAGAGTAAAATGGAATTACAACTACTTTTGCAACCGCTTTTCTTCCCTTCCAAAATAAAATTCCCAAACATACCCTAAAAGGCAAACACATTGCACTCTCTGACTACTCCAAAATTACTGCCACCATGACTGAGACTATTTGTTCTGTAGTTAGCTCTTTGTCTCGTTTTAAGTTCTTAGGTAGATTAGTAAATTTTCATGAGAAAGTTCGGTTTACTAGACTTTTCAGTTATATTGCGCTTAGGTCATCATGATTCACTTATGAAATTTATTTTGAGCTTGAACTTCAAAGTTAGTTGAATTTAGTGATGAAGACTTTTTAGGGGGGAAAAATCATTCTTTATCCTTCTTGTATCAAATACCCAAACGAACAAGAAGGAAACTACGAAACTAAGCACTAGAATTGAAAAAGAAGAGACTTCACCAAAAGGAGGATTGAGTGCTTGCTTAGTTAGTCACCCAAGCCGGTTTAACTTATTGCTTTGAACAAATGTGATGTGTTGGTCAGATGCAATTTTTTGCCCCACAGCTAGGAATTGGAGCTTTTGCTTTTGCATTTTACAAACGCAAACATCTTATTAACACACTACCCCTATTTATATCTACATTGTTATCTCCATTTAAAAGGCAATGTCTGTATCAGTAATTATATTTTTAAAAGTAATTTTATTTTATCATTTGTAAGTAAAAATAATTTTTCTAAATTCACTTTTTTAACACTATTATCAAATATAAATCAATTCTTTTAAAATTTATTTTTTAAAAAAAATTTAATTCTTTCAACTTTAGTTATTTAAAAAGTAATTCTACTAAAATCTAAATCAAACAAATTTTGAGTAGCCAAAAATATTGAATGAGCCAAGAAGAGACCCTCAAGAAAATCACCTGAAAAACCAGTGTGATCCTACTACAAGCAAAAGCTGCATAGTGAGTCATTGGTTCAACTTATTTTTACAAAAATAAAGGTAATTTCTAAGTATAAAAAATTACTTTTTATAAAGGCTATTTATTTTAACTTCTATCCAAAAGATCAAACTGAGCTGGATGAAAGAACTCTTATAACTCAAAATCCGGGAGCAGGTGGCACTCACCTTCATTTATCCACAAAAAGGAGCCGAAGGTGAACAAGTTCCTTCGTGGCCAAAGAACACTTAAAGCTACTCCAAAGTATTTGCATCACAAACCACACTTTCGGACAAGATGAAGAGAGAGAGCAATGAGCGTGAGGTGCCTGCGCATTCAATTTTCAGTGGTCAGAATAGCCTGCTGAGCCACTAGCCATAATAATATTATGATTCGTTCATGTTCCTTTCCACACACATTGGCAAGGGGACTTAAGACTGATAATCTTGAATGATATTGGGGAGCTTGCAGTCATCCCATGCTCCTTAAAGAATGTGTTCTCAGTGAACCAATTATTCGATGACCTTAATTTTATAAAATTTCGAAAGAATTCATTATAAATGAAGTCGAGCAATTCAAGTATAAATAAATTATGTTTTGTTTTTATCGAAATTTTATATATATTCCGAACTTCAAAATTTATTCATAGCTCAATTGAAAAACTTTAATTTGCATCGATTAGAAAAACACTTATTCTAATGAACAAATTTTAATTCTGCAAATAATAAATAATAAAAAGGTTTTAATCAAGTATTCCATAAACTTTAGTTAAAAAACTTTGTTTACTCTATCCATTATTTCCACCTATCCACTTTACACTTAAAACGAAAACAATTATCGTTGGTAATGTAATGATCAATACATGGGGAAAAAAATCACTGACATTGTAATAATCAATAATGCAGTAAATAAAAGACACATAATCAATCCATCCCTGTTCATGGTAACGTAGTCTAAACCTAAACAGACTA
Organism: Pterocarpus macrocarpus; assembly: GCA_031439585.1. Lineage (NCBI taxonomy): Eukaryota > Viridiplantae > Streptophyta > Magnoliopsida > Fabales > Fabaceae > Pterocarpus > Pterocarpus macrocarpus. The sequence goes on from CM062516.1 coordinate 43,201,957, forward strand.
TTAGACTTTATGAAAAGGGCCGAAGATTTTTCTGAAAGTAGAACATAACTCTCAGCATCTACACTTCCACAAAAATTTTTCAATCTGGAAACAGTTTTACCCTGACGAATTTAATTATTTTGGGGCAAGTGGATTGTGTGGTATAATGACATGTCAACAAGTGGAAACCTTTGCATAAATCATGATATGCAAATTACATTCCTCACATTTACTGCATCAACCTTAACTAGTTTAAAATGAAACATTTGTGAGTCAACAAAAAAAATTGGTCAAGTTTCATAAAGTCCATCAATTATAAATATAGCATACAAAACGTTGCATACTACACAAAACTTCGGTGAAATGATTTTTCTAGATAGTGAAGTCCTAAAAGTTTTAATGATATATTTACCAGATGCGATCACTTCTATTACAAACAGGTAGTTGAACTCACAAATCAAGTCTTTGAAATTGATAGAGGCGATCTGCCAGAACCTTCTGATGTCGCTGCAGGATCAGAAGACCTGGCTGTAGTTTCTTCTGCTCCTTCCGAATTTATTTCACCAAAGCTTCTTTTCTTTGATGGAGCATTTGAATTTGCATTTTCATTTTCTTTCTGCTTTCCTTTACCCTTGTCCCTTCTGCTGTCAGCCTCCTTATCAGGTTGAGGTTCTCCATTTGGAAGTGGAAATAATGGAGGCTCCTGGCCACTCAATCGACAAAACACTCTTTCAACCGTTTCACTTATCTCCTTTCCCAGGCCATTATTGTCTAAAATTAAGTCCCAAACTGATTTTGAGGCTTTCTCAAGTACAGAAGCTCTGCACGAAATAAACATGGATATAAGAAAAGGGCAGAGCCAGCAAACCAAAGACACATGTTTCAACAAAAATTACATGCTGTGCAATCATGAAGATAAAAGCTAATAAGGAATAATGACTTCTAGCCATTTTTCCAAGACCTACATAAAGCAGCCAAATGGAAACACAACAAAATAGACGGTCAAGATAAAAAAAGGCAAGATACAATATAAGAACTTTATGCAGCGCACCTCTATTTATTCTAATTCATGGCAGAAGAAGCATGTAAGCCACAAAAACTGATGGGTATTAGAAAGTGGATGTTTATTGACCGGGAAGGCCTGCTTATAGAGTGTTTATATATCCAATTGTGTAGCTTTTACTTGCAAGGCATGTATAAACAGAGTGTGACAGAACAAAGAGCGTTAATCATATTTATATGCATCAAGGGCCCGACTGTAGAATCTTTATTTTACACATTAATTATATTTTTTTAGTTTCTTTTGGATCAATTTGCCTAGATGGCTAGGGTTAAACTTATTCTATGGATAAAGATTTGTCTTTAATTAGAGTTTCTATTTAGACTGCTGCTTGCAAACGGGTTTAATGGCTGTAACAGGATATAGAAAAGATTTTCCTTAATCACAGAAGGGATTCAGAGGCCCTCCTTAGGCTGGGTTTCACATCTCTTTTGCACATATCTTTCTAACCCAATATTCTGATTCCTGAGTGGCACAGTATAACCCTAGACCCTTTTATCCTTCACCAATTTGGAGGTCAGCGCCCCCCCCCCTCTTTCTTTTTTTTCTTTTTTCTTTTTTGATACAGTAATCACTTATCAGAGCCAAATTTGATCCATGAGTTACAGCAGCAATGTTGATTGAACTTGTGCAAGACTTAAGAATCCTGCATAGGCATCAAGTTTGATCTAATGGGAAGATTACATAAGGTGACTCCAACCCTTTGGACTTTCAGGAAGGCAGTCTAGAGGAAGAAAACATAGTAGATTAGAAGTTTGGAAGTCTCCTCTGATCTATGATGTCTCCCCCAATGATATTGAAGAGGATACAAAAACTGAAACCACAGGAAGAAGAAACTATAGGTTTTCAACTTGATACGACTTTACTTCTCAAAGTGCATAATCAATAAAATTATCCTTGATTGGTGGAATATATTAGATCAGATCAAGTGTGATGGAAAATGACTGAGATTATGAAAGATTTATGCAATAAATAATTTCAAAGTAAGTAATAAATTTGAATTTGTCAAAATCTTTCAAAATATTCCAGAAATGATCAAATTGAATTTCTCAGGTGTGCACTCCTTCATTCAAAATTCTTCCAATATACAGTTGTTACATAAAACTGCTTAATGCTGCTAGCAGAATGGATCCTAAATATACAAAACTTGGAGAGCAAGTTAGGAGTAGGTGCAGAATTTCAATATCTTGAAATATTCACCTTGTCAAGGATCAAGTCTCCCAAAAGCTTAAGTTGTTAGGCACATAAATTATTTTTATTTCTAACACGCCCCTCACCCAAGAGCCTTATGTGCTTGAAGCGTGAGCAATGTACAAATCCACCTTATATTGAAATTTACCACAAACTCTATACCACTTAGTTATTCAGACTCTGATACCATCTCAAAGACCAACTCTCCCACAAGCTTATACCATCAGGTGAAGGCACATGAATAACTTTTATATTTAATACACCTGATACTTTTATATGGGGCAGGAGATTTTAATATCAACCCAAGAACTTGGCATTGAGTTTCCTTTTCCAAGTGATGGGAACTTATGCAAGACAGATGGGATTAGTTATAATTATATGTGGCATGAGTAATGCTCATGCTGGTATAGCAACGTTGCTGCTGCAGTTTCACTTCATATATTTTTAAGGTCATCTAGTTTCTGTTGGCCCAAAATAGAAAGTTGTGACCAGACTAATCCTGAATACTCAGAATTCGTTTTCTGTTCTATCCAAAAGGTGTTCAATGGCTGTATATATGCAACAGATTTTAGTTAATAATAACAAAAGCCTTCTTCTACTCTCGGCCCTGTGGGAGACGTGTTTCCCATATCTTTTACCCATCCCTTTCCCTCCTAACATGTCTAGTGCTACAGATTTTAGACCTAGTATTTCTATCCAGCATCGCATTTTACATCAAATATGTGCAGTAGAAATGAAACTTTTGAGGTTCCCCTGGAATCAGCACACAGAAATAGTTACTTATAAGCAACTCAATCACTTACTCAAGTTCTTGCCGAAGCGCATCAAACAACTCCCTTTTGGTTTGTTTCTCAGCCCCAGGGGTGTTCAGAACCTTACTCTGTTCCGCCATCTTTATAGTAGTGCTCTTCAGTTCCTCCTACAGAAACAAAACAGCTAAAAACCATCAACACTGCTCACGACAAACTTCATGGAGATTTAAGATGCGTTTGTTTATACTTTTTTATAAGAAAAGTACTTTTGTTAAAAAAAAAAAAAATTGTGTTTGTGTCACTTATTTGGATAAGTTCCTAACACACAAAATCAGAGAAACAGGTTAGAAACTGCCTATGTTTCTGCTTCTGTTTTTTGGTCTTAAAAATACTTTTTTTAAAAGCTCGTCCAAACGCACCATTAAGAATTCGCAAATCAATTAGACCTAAAGGTATAAGTAAATGAAAGAACAACAAGGAACTTAAAGTAACAAGCGCATGCTGACAGTTTATATGCGAATCAGACACACAAAGAAATTTAGGCAAGTTTTACAGTAATAGCTCATAGCTTTTGGTATTCGAACTAAAAAATAAAATTTAAGAAAAAAAAAAAAAGGAGGGTGGGAAATTACATTGGCTTTGAGCTGGTTGATGATCTTCAATCTGAGGGCATCGATTGTGCCGTCGTTCATGAGGGACTCCAACACATCCTCTGGAGTGATGACGGAGGAAGAAGCCATGCGTTATAGCTTGGCCCGTAACTAACTGTCGATAATGTCTTTCGATTTCGCGTCGATGCTACAGAAGAATTGCGACGTTTGCGTGGATGGATGCGGATGAATACCGGTTTTAAAAACGCATTGAATTGGGGGTCGTATTGATGGGAAGGGGTGGAGTGAAGTGTGAGTTTGAGTTTGAGGAAAGGGGGAATTCTGAAAACCCTAATGCGATGAAGAAACAAGACGACGGGCACTTGGGGGGGGGGGGGGGGAGGGGGCGAGAGAGACAGTGATATACATACGGTGGGTCAGGCAGCTGGCGCTCAGCTAGTCGCCCCACATATTAATTAATTAATTAATTTGTTAACATAAATATTGTATTTTTTGGTCTCGATATTATATTTGAACATCAATTAAAAAGCAAAACTGCAGAAAATATGGATAGAGTTCACATAAATTAAAAGAGAGGCTTTTTCATCATTTACCAAAAGAAAAGAAAAATCATCGATGCCTGGCTGTTTACCTATCAAAATTTTATTTTATCCATATTTACTTATTTTGAGCAATTTGATATTTATTTTTAGAAAAAATTTTGAGTTGACGTTTAGAAAACTTTATCTAGTAGGAAAGAAAAAAGGTTTTCTCGTGTGATAGGCATAGAACTTGGTTCTCCTTCGCATGAGCCCTTAGATCGTGGAGGAACTTTAAAAGCGAATAGAAAGGATTGGTCTTTCAAGGATAAGCTGACAGTGGGTTTGCAGCTAGAGGTGTAAGCAAATTGGGTAAATTCAATGAACGCAACAAATCTAAACTGAACCGATTAAACCGGTTTGGTTTGGTTTGGGTTATCGAGTCAGTCCGGCCCAATTCGATTGAATCTAATCAATATTTAGTTCGGGTATCAGATTGAGAGATTTCCAATTTGTTACCTGACCTAACCCAAACATACATGTTTTTTTTTTAACACATTAGGTTACTACTGGACGGTCTAGACCATTGTGACTGAGACTGACTGACTTTACTTTACTCTTTTCTTTTCCCCATACCAAATACCCAACTCCCTCACACTGACTCACCCTTTACAAAGCCGCAACCGCTGCCACCATCTGCCAAGCTCATCGCCGCCATCTCCCCAGGTCCGCCGATCGGCTGCCGCTGCAACACCAGAACTTCAGTCCCAAATGTGGAGACATGGACGCAGATCAACACACCATTGCAGAAGCCAAAAGTTGGGACATCGAACTCTGCCGAAGACAGCATCACCGGTAGATCTCCGCCTAGCACGGCCTATAGCACCATCGATCTCTGCCATCTTCTTATCCTTGCGGTACAGGCACAACACTTTTCGTTTGTTTCCATTTGTGTTCAACTACATGTCTTCGAGGCCTTTGTTCTTGCATCAACCCTGTCCTGTTATTATGGTGATAGGTTCAAGTTTTGTCTTATTTTTTTTTGTGAGAAAAATCATGGTCCTTATCCTGTTATTATGGTGTTAGTCTTTTTTTTTCCCCTCAAAAATCTATGGAAGAAATACTATACTAGATTGCTTAATGTGGAAAGATTGATATTCATGTTTGCAAAATTGCTTTCCTCAAATTGTAGTAACTGTGATCTGTATAGCATTATGAAAATACTATACTAGATTGCTCAAAGATAGATATTCGTTGCAATTGTTATGACTACTGTTTATGTAGCTTGTTTGCTTGTTTGATCTTTTGTATCCTCTATGTTTATAATTGTTAATTTGGAATGAAAATTGTTTGACGTGTGTTTCTTTTAATTATGTTAATACTAATATTAGAATGATATAACCTTTGGATATTATAATAGAATTGGAAGTGTGCTTATATGAAAAATTTGATGTTTTGTGATTTTTTTATTAGATCTTTTTTACTGAAATTGAGAAAAAAAATTAAACGGGTAATCCAATCGCCTGAACCGAACCAACCTGAATTTAATTGGCTCGGTTTGGTTTGGATTCGATCAAAAAAATTCATAAATCTGAACCGAACCAAACCAAACCAATTAAAATTAATCAGTTCGAATTTATTTTCCCCCCGAACCCAATTCAAACCAACTCGTTTACACCCCTATTTGCAGCCGATTATCCTCCTAAGCAAGTGGATCTTATCAAAGACAAATTAGCTTGTTTTGATTATGCGCATGGGGATCGTCTCTTCCTTATCTTTAGGTTGGATGATTCAGCTAAGGAGAAGATTTCGATTCCATGGAAAGATGCATTTATTATGAAATTATTAGGGAAAGATGTTGGTTTTCTTGTAATGCATGATCAATTAAAGAAGGTTTGGAAGCCTAGGGCAAGTTTTTGACATTCCTGATCTAGGATTTGGATTCTTTCTTGTGAAATTTGATGTTGAGGTAGATAGGATAACAGTTATGGATGGAGCGCTATGGATGTTATTTGACCATTATCTGTCTATCCAAACTTGGTCTCGTGATTTTGTAGCTTCTTCTGCAAAGATTGAGAAGACTTTGGTTTGGATTGGATTCCCAAGCTAAAATGTAGTTTATTATGATGAGGATGTTCTTATGGTGTTGGCTAGTGGAATTGGTATCCTAGTTAAGATTAATTATAACACACTTCAAGTTTCTTGTGGCAAGTTTGCCAGAGTTTGTGTAGAGATCGAGTTGAATAAGCCAATGGTGGTAAAGTCTGTATTGAGAATAAATGGTTGTGTATGAAGGGGTTACATATTATATGTGCCAATTGTGGTTGTTACAGGCCCCATTTTAGGGACTGTCATGGAAGCCATGATGAGATAGGCTCTGGAAGTAGTTCATAATTGAACAATGTGGTGGAAAGGATGACTGACTTGGCAGCTGGTTCATCGACCCAAGGATCCCAGGGAATCAAAAACCCTAATTCTAATTCTAATATGATTGTGGAGATCCTAGAAAATCCGCATGGAGAATGGTTAACAGTGTCAAGAAAATTCAAAAGGAAATCTCAACCAAACATGAAAGATAAGGGAAAGAGTGAGACATGAGATTTGGGGGAGACTAAATTAGGAATCCAATTTGAAAACCTTGATTTGGAGGAGTGTGATGAGGGGGTACGTGATAGTGAGACCAATAACCATACGTTGGAGGTGATTGTGCATAAGCCCATGCAAGAACCCAATTCAGGTGAGGGTAAAATGCACAATAATAAGACTAGGGGGATAAAACTGAAGAAAAAAATGATTAACCCATTTAAAAATATGGGCCAAAGTCATGATGAGAAGACTGAGAGGTCCAAGAAAAGTGTTAACAAGAAAATGGAGGCCCGAGATAGTGCTATTCTCAAAACCACAAGTTCCATGAAGAGTAAGCGTGATTATGTTCGTTCTTTCAAATGTTCCAAGAAAGAGGAGGGAATGAGTATAAAAGAACGCTCTTTCATGATTAGCCATAAGGATCATCTTTCTACATCTTTGCTTGAGCCACAAGCTATGATTATGAAACATCCAAGTACTTAGAAGCTAGACCCTTCACAGGTGCAATAAGTGTTGCAAACCAGCAGTGATCCTACACCTGTTAAGGATGTTATGCTAGGAACGAAGGTGTATCGACCATGATTTGGTCTTGAATGATACATTAGTTAATAAGGATCAAAGTGTGGATGATGAAAACCATGATATGCAAGTGGAGAATTGGAGGTAAGGTGATGGGGAAGTGGGCTTGGAGTTACCTTAGTAAGCTGAGAGTGCTTTCCATTTTTTTTTTTTTTTTGGTCCTTCATTTTTAGTTATTATGATGATTTCCATTAAAGTTTTAGTCTAAAATTGTAAAAGGGTTGGCAAAAGAAACTTTGCAGGTTTCATTAGAGACTTATGCCATTAGTATCAGTTTGATATTCTTGTGCTATTGGAGACTCATGTCAATGGTGCTCAGGCGGATTCGATAACCAAAAAGTTTGGTTTCGATGGTGTGTTTTGTGTGGATCCAGATGGTTTTGCAAGCAATGTCTGGGTCTCCTAGGATGTTAGTGTTTGGGACGTGAATGTTATCTCTCATTGTAGTCAAGTGGTGCACATGAAGGTCTATGATAGGAGGGAGGGTTCTCGATATTTTTTAGCCTACTATGGTCGTCCTCAAAGGGTAATTAGAGAGCATTTGTGGGATAGCTTAAAATCTTTCTCCTTATCGGTTGATGGTCCTTGGCTAGTAGCTAGGGATTTTAATTCTATTATTCATAATGATAAAGTTATGGGATCTTCTTCCTTTAATAGACGTTGCTTAGCATTTGTCAATCGCATTGAGGATTATGCTTTGCATGATGTTGGTTTTCAAGGCCCTCTCTATACTTGGAAGTGTAATAGTTTGAAGGAGCATCTTGACCAAGATTTGTCAATAGGAGTTGGTTGGAAACTTTTTCTGAGATGGGAATGATTCATTTGCTAATGTAGAACTCATATCATTGCTTGCTTTAGATACGATCTTAGGATATGAATGTTAATCATAGTAGTCCTAAACCGTTTAAGTTCATAGCAACTTGGTTGGGACATGAGGGCTTTGAAAACTTGGTCTGTAATCATTGGAAGATAGAAGTGTCTTGGGCTGAAAATATTACAAAGTTTACTCATGCAGCAATAGCTTGGAATAAAAATTCTTTTGAGTACATTCAGAAATAGAAACGTCTGATTTTGAATAGACTGCATGGTATTCACAGGGCACTTGCAGAGGAGCCTAATATTTTTCTTGAGGATTTGTAGCAGCATTTTTGGTGGGGGTATGAGGTTGGTTTGTTTGAAGAGGAATCTCTTTGGGTTCAAAAAGCTCGGTGTATGCTTTGTCAAGGGGACAGGAACAACAACTTTTTTCACTTGTCTACCCTAGTGAGAAGGCGGCACAATAAGATCTTAGCTCTGAAGGGTGAGGATGGCCAATGGGTTCATGATGGTGATATTCTAAAGTCTATGTGCTGTGATTTTTTCATGAACTTATATTGTGATTAGTTCTCTAGTGATAGTTTTCCTTTGTCTGGATGTTTCCCTACTATTCTATTGAGGATTGAGAGTTTATTCATAGACCTCTTTCAGTGGAGGAGATTAAATCCACTCTTTTTTCTATGGGTGGATTAAAAGCTCTAGGTCCTAATAGTAGTCAATGAAGATTTGTTAGTGATTCTATTTATTCCTTGATGTCTGATATTTTTCATCATCCGGAGAAGATTAGAGATGTTAAGCAGACTTTGTAACATAATTTATAAATTAATTACAAAGATTATTGCTAATAGATTGCATCGAGTCATACCTATTGTCATTGCTTTTACTCACTGCAAGTTGTAAAACACTAAATATGAGTTAGGAAGCTTCAAATTTAATGGAAACAATTTTATTTTAAAGCTAACATATAGAGTTATTAGCTCACCAAATTTCATATTTATTAGGATTAAAGTGAGATCATAGTGCACTTTGAAAAGCTTGCCTAGTGCTATAGAATACTAACATAAAACAACACTTATACTAGATTGAATAAAATGAGATATGGTAGGCTTCAAATTTGGTAGGACTAATTTCGTTTGAAAGCTAACATGTAGGATTATTAGCTCACCAAATTTCATGATGATTGGCATTGAATTGCATAATTAACCAGTGACCTAAAGTAGGTGAAAGTTCTAGAGAAACACAATGACTTAAAAAGGTCAAGCTATGCGGCAAAGTATAGATAAAAGTTTGCATGATCGAACTTGTTTTCAAACTATTATTACTTTTGGACTTGCATTCCATATGTTCATGAGCATAATTTGATGTATTTGCAAGTTGAGAAGCGTGACATGTGATTGTATGATAATCTTAAAATTGCGACATATCAAGTATGAATTGAAGCTACTTTGATCATGCAACATATAACTAAAGAATGAATATGACAAAGAGGCTTTCATATACAGAAAGAGATCCTTAAGGTTTTCCCAGAAATGTTTAAGGATGATTTATGTAAGGAATGAACCCATATTCTATAATGAAACAGACAAGATCTAGTTATAGAGGGAGTTAGTCCCTAAAGAGTGAGGCATGCTATGTAACTGCTTCAGGGGACAAGAAAGAAATGGTAGGTGCAATGATTTAAGGAAATGATTCATGTCATGGCATGCATGCTTAATTGTGCACAATGCATATGATGCATGCAATTTATGATCATTTGAACATACGATGCATGAGAATTATGTTGAGTCATGATCACTTAATATTTCTAAATTGAAACTGTATGCCTAAAAGAAACCTGCTTTGGATTCAAACATATTCAAAATATGATAAGACTATGTTATCTTGTTGTTGTATCTAAAATATATTTTCTAAAGAAACCAAAGTAGCTAGAATAATGATTATGACATTTGTGTGCTATGTGATTTTGCTGCTTACTGGAAATTTCAATTCTCATGTTTATGTGTGCCCGTGTTACTCCAGGTCAGGAAGATGACATTAGTGATTGCATTCATCGAGCCCATTAATTGGCCATGGACCTACGACTTTGATGGTTCCCTACTCACACTAATAGGGCAATTCAGAGTGAGTGTCTACATTTCTTTCAATTACCAATTCCATCCCTTTGTTGAGATCACTTATTTCTAATAAGACTTTTTGTATGGTAAGGACAAATTTCACCAGCCACTATCACCACATAAGCATCTGTTTCTACCTTGCCTTCCTTTGATCCCACTACATCAACTTTTGGAGGCACAGATATGGATTCGAAAGACCTTTTCGAGGTCCAAGCTGCTCCAGTAAGGGTTACATTAATGGGTTTTGTGTGAACCTGCTTTTGGTATGTGACTAGATGCTATGCTCTACTAGTTTGGGAGATGTATGTAAATATTAGTACTAATATTAAGATACTATCTAGTGGAAAACATATTTTCTTATCTAGATAATACTGATGATGACAATAACAATTTTAGTACTTATTCCATGCACTTAATTTCGGATGGATCTAGTTATATAGTTAATATAATCATAGAATACCGCATACAATCATGCATCTAAGATAAGAGATTAATGTTGAACCCATGTAAATAGGGGCGAGGCTAGACTTTTTTTATGGGGGCCAATAATTAATAGTTAACCTTATACAGAGAATAATATATACTGTCTAGTTTTTACTATGACAAAAAAAATTAAAATAAAAGTCACAATATATAAAAGAAAATGAGCATTTCACAATGAAAGTTCGAGATGCACAATTATATTGTCTATTATTGTATTTAAACATCTAATTAAGCATAGGATTTCTAAGAACTAATCTCAAAGGTTCAAGATGGGTTTATATTGTTCAAGTATTATTCGATATTTCCTGCAATAGTATAAATAATTGGCAATATATGCCATAACTCATGCAAGTTAAAAGAATTAAAACAATAACACTTAGGACCAAAACTTAAATGAAATGCAAGATTATCACTTACAATTTTCTTTCAAGAAAGTTGTGCTTGATGTTTTTGCCTAAATTCAAAGTCATCTATTAATGAATTTGTACTAAAAGTAGCTGCTATCTCTTTCTCAATGTAAATAACTAAATTATTTGCAAGAAACTCATCATCTATTTTACTTCGAAGTCTTGTTTTGACATTTTTCATTGCTGAAAAAGCTCACTCTATTGCTGCTATGGATATTGAAAGAGTCAAAACAATACGTATCAATCTATCAACTAAGATATAAGTTCTTGATTTCCCAATTTCTTTCAATCTTTGACATAACTTATAGTGTGTCCCAACATCTTTCAAATGATTTGGTATATCGAGTCCATAATATTGCAATTGAGATTTCAAAGAATTCTTTCATGTTTAGAAAAAATCATTAGGATAAAATTTCTTTGCTAACTTGCATATCTTTTCAATATTAAATAATTTGAAATTATCTTGAAAATCCAAAGCATAGCTTAAAGTCAAAAGCTCCATCATTTGCTCATTAAATCTACTATTTAACTCTTGTATGTGATAGTTGATTGCCACCAAGAATGCATCTACTCGATAATGATGCTCGATAGTTACATTTGGTTGACAAGATCGATCTTTTCCAAAGATGTATTCTGCACTCATATTTGAGACCTCAATTTCTTGTTTTCCATAAAACTCTTTAACATTCCCAACCAAATTCCATCATCCACCATCTCTTAATTGTTGAAGAAGTAATTTTGATGTAGAAACAATATGCATTTGCATGCCAAATATCTTGATGTTGCTGTTGTAATGCTTGGCAAAGAACATTAGTGATTTCCATAATTTCCTTCATCCAGCATAAGATGAAAATAAATTTAAAATGATAATAATACTTTGCTAACACTATAAGCCTTACCTCTTTGTGCATAAGTTGCTCCCTCATCAATGATATTATTAAGAATAGTGTAGGTAGTAGTAAACATTCTTATCAAGCTACAAATAGAATTAAAGTGAGAGCTCTATCAACTATCTCCAGCTCTTTATAAAGTGCCCACTTAATTTGCCCCTTTACCCATTTTCAATTCATCACGAGCAACCATGTTTGCAATTTTAATTGCTTGAACTTCTTGTAATTGATCATGCCATTTGGAAGAAGCACCAACAATATTGACAATAGAAGTCAATTGTGTAAAAAAATCATGAACTTGAAGTATTTCTCTTGGAGCTGCCACTAGTGCTAATTGTAATCTATGAGCAAAATAATGCACATAATATGCTTACGGACAATTATTAAGAAACAAAACTTGTAAACCATTCCATTTACCTTGCATATTGCTGGTACCAATATACCCGTGACCTCGAATGTTTTCAACTTGGAGATTGTAATGAGAAAAAGCATATATCAATTCTTTCTTTAAAGTTATTGCACTAGTATCAGTAACATGCATGATATCAAAGAATCACTTTCGAACAAAATCGTCTAGAGTAACAAATCTCAAAATAATAGCCATTTGCTCCTTTTTAGATTCATCCTAAGCTTCATCAATAATGATACAAAATTTCGCATCTCCTATCTCTTCTCTAATTGAATTCCTCAGCTTAGTAACAAGAATACGTAGAATTTCCTTTTGAATATCATTTGAAGTATACTTGGCAACCCTTGGAGCATTTTCCAAAACAAGCTTTTTTTTTAATAGAAAAATTTCCAAAACAAACTTTTGAACTCTATCATTGTAAGATCCCCCAAAACTTCAACATTTCAATAGAGTTTCCTCAGTTGTTTGAACTTGGGCTTTCATCATGCCCTCTATAAGCACAGCCTTAAAATGTGAACCATCTAATACTACAGAAGCCCCAAGTCTGAGTCAATTATTCTCAATCTCTTCTAATGTTTGTCTTCTAATAAGCCTATCAATATGTTGTGATTGCTTCATCAAATCATCACATGATTTCAATGCCTTATGATGGAATGAATTAGGATCTTTGCCAATGTGATTCAAGAGAGGATAATCTTTTGCACTATTTACCTTCTTCCAATTCTTGAAACCATTTTCATTAAAAGGCATTTAAGCTTGTGTTAATTAGGGGTGGCAATTACTACCCAACCCGCGGGTATCCACCCCGCCTTAACCCGGGGCGGGTAGACACCGGGGCGGATTGGGTCAGGTTTAGGTTTAAGGCAAACCCGCCCCTATCCTCCCCGCACCCCATATTTATATTTAATTTATATACATATAAGATTGCTTTTTTAAATATCTCTATCACTCTAGGATTATGTTTCGTTGGAAGTAAAGATTGATATAAAAATTTCTTAATATCTAACTTTTTATATGAAGTTAATTCATGAAAAAATTCACTTTATTTTTAACCCCCATATTAAACACACCCCAAATACAAATCAAATTTTAAAATAAATTTTATCTCAAAAAATTTAAAATATTTTTTTAAGTATTTAAAAGGAGTAATGGGTAGGGACGGGTAGGGTACGGGTTGGAATAGGTTGTCTGCAGGTAGGGTTCAGATTTTAAATGTCAAAACCCGTGGGTAGGGTAGGGGCGGATTGAGACTTGTTTAATGAGTTGCGAGGCGGGTTTGGGTTGAGCTAAAACTTACCCCATTGCCACCCCTAGTGTTAATTGAAGATCCCTTAGCAAAAAGGTAACATAGCAGACAATATATAACATCATCTTCTTTGGAATACCAAGAAGGGTATAACTCAAACCAAGGAGGTTGAAAGGGACAATGATTTTTATCACTAGAAAATGGATAGTGATTAAGAATTGGTTGATTTGGCCCAGCTTTAAGATAAGTCCAATGAATTTCATCTCTTTGATTTGTAGGAAACTTCCAAATCATTGGTCAAATTATGGGGTCTCTTTCCAAATGACAAGCATCCATTTGTTCAGGACTAAGTCATGGGTGTTTTGAGCTACCTTGTTGAGGAGTTGAAGTATGGATATTTGATGGCTCAAGCATTGAATGAGTTAGAGTTGATGTAGTAGTGGTAGAAGCATCTTCAATCCTTTCATGACTTCTTTGAAAAATGTGTCAATAGTTTTCAACTTGTCCATGATTCAAATAAAGTTCTACAGTTGAGAATTTACATAAGCAAGAGCTTTGCAAGCCAAATTAACCAAGTATTAAAATTAAAACAACAAAGAGATGAATGCAAAAGTTTAACATAAGTATAAATCCAAAAGTTCTAGATCCACTCACAAAAGCACAAGTGAGGAGTAAAAAATGAGTTAGAGTACAACAACAACATTGATCCAAAAGTTCAAATGCATCACCATATGAAACCAATAATCCCCCTCTGGCACACCTAATAATGCACCACCACCATATCATTTACAAAATACTTATATGACATCAACTTAGACATAAATGCATCAGAAACAGAGGCATCAAGATATCATTTAGGAGCTTTAGAATAGATTTTTCTTTCATCTAGGTCAGGAAAAATGTTGCAACCACATGGCACTTGAGTACATTATCATTTATCAAAAGAAAAAAACTTACCAGATAAATGAGAATCGAGACCACAACCAATTATTGATTATCTTCCTAGAATCTCAATCCAAAAACAACCATAACTCTACCTCATTTTGTAGCTCTATTTTTTTTATAAAGTTGGATATTAGTATAGATTCTAAACTAATCTTATGAATTGATATAAGATAGTAAAATTGACCACATAAGATTTGCAACCAAAAAAAAAAAATCTAATTCAAGGCACAACAATTACTTCCTATTCCTAACTAAGAAAACAAAAGCAGGAAGTGAAGTACAATAAGTGGGGGGAATGCCTTTACCTTTTGAATGTTGAGATTGGCTATGGCAAATAACAAGATGTGACGGCGCAGAGTCAGGAGTAGGACACAGTGATGCAACAGCAGGAGTGGGAAGCGGTGACACAACGGCGAGAATGGGGTCTTCAGACAACACCAATGAGTACAATAAAATAGAGAGAGAGAGAGAGAGAGAGAGAGAGAGAGAGAGCTCTTTCCCTGTGTTGTTTACGTATTTTCAAAAAGAGGGAGGGAGAGTAAAGTTTCTTTCTTGCTTTCTTTTTGTCCGACTTAGGTTAAGAAAAAATAAAAAAAATATGAAAAGGGGAGATGGAAAAGTCAACATGTTTAAGTATTTAAAAATAGTGTTAATTTTTTATTCTTGGCATATGTGCATTGTGTGTCAGGAAGAGCTACTCTTTTTCTTTTTTCTAAGTTTACAATATTAAAAAAAAGGGATGGGGGCCAGAATATATAAAAATCTTTTTGTTAAGAAAAATTTAATTTGGGAGGGGGGGTGGGGCAACTACCCTTTCACATAAACTAGAATCCACCCCTACATGTAGAGAAAGGAAGTGAAGGAATGCAAAAGAATAAGGAGCAAAAAAAAAATAAAATCACATGCTTAACCAGCTAAACATTTGTCAATTTTTGCAATTGTTACAGAAAAACACTCCTAAATGGGCCAAGAAAAAGCAACATTTATTGTTTGCAAGTTTCCATATGTAACAACTCTTTTAGCATTAAGAGTGTTGCAAATACGACTTTCAATTTTTTGATGTTAGAAAAAGATTTGATATCAACATTTTAAAAATTTTGCCTTCAAAGGATAACTAAGAAAATGATGTCAGCTAAGTGAGCCTTTGAGTATATGACTCATTTGAAACATTCAACTTATAAATAGTAAAAATAAGGTAATAAAGTACATACCATGTTATAAATAATATGCAAATGTTAGATATCAACCTATGAAACACAAATATCGACATGGACACTTGACATGATACGGACATGGAGACACACCAAATTCATAAAATTATATGACATGTGTAACATCTACCGGATTTTTTTTTATCGTTTTTCACCTAGTTGTTCGGTTTTTATCGAATAATTGAGGTTAATTAAAATTTGACTAAATATTTATTTAGGATCAATTAATTAGCAATTAATTGAGTTTAGATGTAAGGAAATTAGGTTAGAAGTATAGAAGACTTCATAGAAATTTTCAAAAACTGATTTACCGATTTAAAGAAAATCGGTAAGATTACGGTATTTTAAACTATCGGAGCCGAATCAATAGAATTATATACCCAAATTCTATTGTGTCAAGGCTGATTACTCAGCCACTCCATCCCCCTTTGGTGGCGCCACAAAGGCCACAAAGAAAGGGGCTTTATTTTATCACTTATTGATGTGATGATTGAATGAATATGATGATATTTGGCTGGTTTGTTGGCTGTTTTTGGTGTTAAGATCGATTAAGAATTAGAAAGGAGTGAGAGTAGGATGCAAGGAGGGGCTAGAGGGTTAAAACCCTTCGGCAGTTTGTACGGCGAAGTGTATAGCTCCGCCTATAACTGTTTAAATTTAATGAAATTATTTTTATGTGAAATTAGACATTCAGAGCTTTCCATACATATATAATATAAGGCCATTAGATTAGTATTAAGAGAGATATGAATTTTTGAAGTTCGACCTAGGTTTTTGAGTTTGATTCTGGGCAAACTAGGTTGTTCAGGGGAAAACTTGCCCTATACAACTTGGAATTGAATAAAACGAACTTTGTTAGAAATTTTACACATAGGAAAACATCTCATAAAAATTCCAGAGTTAGATGCGGTTTCATTTGTTCCCATTAGTTTGAGAAAGTTGCCCTATGTCCAAACCGGGCCAAAACAGGGCAATTTAGAAAGGTCAAATTTCAGGACATATAACTCAAGCTCTAATAAAGCAAATAAAATAGAACTTATTTCAAATGAAATCTTGTCCTGTTAGCTTTAATATGATACCAATTTCGTATGATTTGAGCTAGTTTTCAATTTTTAGTGGATTTTTACTTTTAAGTGTATAACTCTGGCCAACTATAGGGCAGGCCGAGATAAAACTTAAATAACTTCAGCTACATTTATCAAAATTAGATAGAACCAAAGAGGTTAGAAAATAGACACATAACACTTTAACATATCCAAAATTTAGGTCCAGATGAGTTAAATAGAAAATTTGGTTTGATTTACAAAAATCGAGTTGGATGAATGTGCTGAGACAGCAACTATGTTTAAATGCAATAATTGTTCCTATGAGATTGATGATTGAATTGTGAATGAAATGTTATGATTTCTCTAAAAAAAAATTGTTTTCCTGAGTATTGGTACTATTCACAGGGAAGCTGACTCGATCCATTATACTGCCGAATTTTCGACAGAAGTCTATGAAACTACAAGTGTTTATTTTATGAGAAATTTATGACATGAACATCTATACAATTATGAATATGTTATGGTGATATGATCATAAATTATTCTTATGAGAGCATGCATATTTGCATATGAATGAAGGAAGAATATATGAGATCCCTTCACTTGGAGACAGTTATTTGGGTCCCTCCAGGTGAAGGTAGTTGAAAGATTAAGATGTGGGTCCCTTCACTCGGAGGCAGTTGCACATTGGGTCCCTCCCTGTGAAGGTAGCTAAAACTTTTGAGTCTCTCTATGTTGGAGGCAAATGGCCAACTGAGTCCTTCCGACCTAAAGGCACGTAGTTCCCCTTGCGGGTTAGTACTGTGTGACGACGGTCACGAGTTGAGCTCACTCCTAGATCAGACTACCCAAGGGTAGTAAAGACTAAAGATTAAAATATATGCAAGCACCCTAGGGATGGCGATACATAACGCCTAGGTGTGCCAAGGAAAGGAAGTCAAAGAAAGTTAAAGAAACACAAATGCATTTTGCATGAACTCAAGTGAACGTATTTCCATATGCATGATCTGTTCTATTTCTTCTTTTTGATTGGAATTATTATATTTGAATATACTGCAACCATTATTTAAGTTAGGAATTGTAAATTTATTTTATAGTAACTCTTATATCTTAAGTGTATAAATAAAAGGAACTCTGATTCGGACAATATATTTTCAAACTATAAAACTGAACAATTTATTTGGTATGATCACCTTCTTCATAATAAATCGAAGCAGCTGGAGATAATAACGATGACACTACCTGTGATAGTTTAGAGAATCCTACTGAGAATTTATAATTCTCACTCCTATTTCCGTGTTATCTCCAAATAGCTTGAAAGGTTTTGAAGACGGCTGAAGTTGCTATGAGATAAGGTCTGCTTAGGTAATAGTAACAACTCTTGAGTGTGGTGCTATGACTTAAGCATAGTACTGTATTTCGGGAGGACGTTACAACACGGACACGGTATATATATATACATAAAATTAAAAATTTAAGAAAGATTCATAATGCATAATTATATCACAAGTCAAGATTTACAATACTTTTAGATATTTATAGATGTCAAACTACAAATTTTCATTACTTTCTAAACCCCTTCCAAAAAACATGGAGCATTCTAAATATATGCCATGTGTACTTCTTATGTCTATGCCCCTTCCAAAAATATGGGGTACTATTTTTATTGACATCTCAAAAAAATTTCTAAATTAACTTGTCTGGATAAAACCAGTCATGTACAAATATATCTACTCAAAAAACTAATTAAAGTGATCATCTAAGGATTAACTTCATTTCTTTCATTGACAAAGATTATGCTTTCCACCTTTGGCTCATCCAGAGAAAGATTAGCAACTTCTAGGATTCCATGATCTTCATCAATTGGTGAAAATTCATCTCTCGCAAGATCCCACATCATTTTTTCTCCTTTCTTGTATTGGGGAGTTTTT
The DNA here is from genome assembly GCA_031439585.1 of Pterocarpus macrocarpus. NCBI lineage: Eukaryota > Viridiplantae > Streptophyta > Magnoliopsida > Fabales > Fabaceae > Pterocarpus > Pterocarpus macrocarpus. The sequence continues at coordinate 43,220,731 of CM062516.1, forward strand.
CTTGAAATGAAACGAAGATTGGTATGGACAAATACTAGATTCTCGGCATGCTGGGGCTTCATCTTATTCCTTTTAATGGAGTGGATAAAAGAGTAAGTACTCTAGTTTCTTTCATAACAAGAAGATGAAGATGGTTGCCCAAGTAGCTTAAGAGCACTCTTTTGAAGAGGGGGAGCATGAACACCATGAACTAGCCACCAAGCTTTTGCCTCAAGCACACCTCTATCATTTAAGAAGTCACAATCATCAAACCCCTCTCTACCATCCAAAAAATTAGCAAAACTCCAAATTCATTTTTCTTCTATCTTCCGTATTAAGAAAGTACATCTTCAAACATTTAAGAAAGTACATCTTCCGTATTAAGAAAGTCACAATATTGAGTGCACAACATCGTAGAAGGTTGATACCTCACTTTCATATTTTTTTTTATAGTGATATATGACTTTTTTCACTTTCTCAATCATTGAATTCCACATCTCATACACTAAATGGAGAGTAGATGCATGTGTATCAGTGTTTCTTAGAACATCATAGTTAGGATCAGTGAAAGAAAGGATATAACCAACCTTTTGCTACCAACTATCACTCAAAATCTTTTCTTTAACAAATTCAAGTTTTCCAACATTATCTTCCTTGTAAGAAGACCACTTTTGACTTATCACCATCTCTTGGAGTCTATGTTTCAAAAGTTTAAACGTCTTGAGCATCACAATATTAGAGGCAAATCATGTAGGAGCAACATTAAGCAACTTTAGTGTTACAAATTCATTAAAAATAGATAACCTCATATGATGATTCACAATGAAGTTCTTTATAAAAGAAGCATCTTCAGCAATTTGTGTAATCCAAGAACATTCTTGATAAACAAGATTGTTCTTCTCTACATTCTTAGCTACACAAATGTCCTTCAAGGCAAGATTAAGAGTATGAACAACACAAGGAGTCCAATAAATAGTAGGAAATTCAACCTCAATCAATAATCTAGCTGCCCTACAAACTGGTGCATTGTCAGTCACAATTTGCACTACATTTGAGATACCAACTTCTGCAATCACATTTCTTATTTGTTTAGTAATAAAATCTTTATCTTTGATCTCATATGAACAATCAATGGCTTTTAAAAACATAGGTCCACTCTCAATCATAGCCATAAAATTAAGAAGAGGCCTCCTTTATAGGTCACTCCATCCATCACTTACAATGCTCACTCCTTTTTGACTCCATGTATTTTTTATTAGCTCTAACATCCTTTCCACATGCTCCCTTTCTTTTTCAAGTAAAGTTGTCCTCAATTTATTGTAGCCCGGAGGAACATAACCACCAATATAATTATTAGCGGCATAAGAGAAAGCTTTAATAAAATAAGGATTCCTTGCTTGATGAAATGGCAATCCAGAAGAGTAAAACAGTCTAGGAATCTCTAAATCTAGAGTTTCTCTAGCTTGCAAGTTGAAAGCATTCTCTAGAGTTCTGTAGCCCTTCTTTTCTTGAATCAAGACTACTTTCTTCAATAGTAGAGGGATTGTTAGATTGACTGGGTAGCGGTGGAAGAGGAATAGGTTTTGGCTTTGCACTTTCTATCAACAATGTAGCATCACTATCTAATTTTTTGAATGCTTGAAGCTTTAAAGTTGTGATTTTTTGACAAACTCTAATTTCCTTCCCAAAAATTTTTAACAAGTGTGCTCTCACCTTAGTATAGGAGCCTCTAAATAAACCATGGCAAAATTTACACTCAAACTCAAAGTTTCCACCACCTTCAGCTTTATTTTTCTTTACTACAAAACTCTACATAGGCTTTTCTGAATTCTTGTCATTTTTCTCTTCAGCACCACTAGAACTCATGTTTTGATAGTTTCCTAATAAAGAATAATTTTTTAAACATTATAATGATTTCATGATAAAGAATAATAATTTTTTAAACATTATAATGAGCAAGTTCATAGCACTAGAGCAACAACGCAATAAAAATAGAGCAACAACACAACAAAAATAGAGCAGCAACGCGCATCCACAACAGAGGAACAACAACATATCATCAGAGTACCAACAGAGTAACAACGGAGCAACAATAGACCTTACTTCTAGGCTCTGGTTAGTGCAAAGGAAGACAAGTTGACGAGCACAGGAAGAAGTGGAGAAACAGTGACGTGCGGAGGAGCAACAAATGCATGCCGCTCCAGCGAGCAGTGTGTAAGGGAGCAAGGAACGTGTGTTGCTCCAATGAGCAGTGTGCGGAGGAGTTGCTCTTCGACCAGTGCACACAGCTGCGAGCAGCAAGCTATGAAGGAGTGCCTTGGGTTGTGACATAGAGGAAGGAAGGAGATGGGACGTTGTTAGGGAATGGGGACTTAAGCTCTGCTTTTTGAAATGAAAAGAAAAAGGTTCTTTTCTTGAATCTAGAAGAAAAGGTAACTTTGCTTGTACAGTAATGTATTGAAGTTTTTTTTTTTTTTTAAATTTTTTCAACGCTTTGTTTTATTACTTTTTATTATATTCGAGCTTTGTTCTATCGTGTCCAACTCATGTTCCAACAAAAAAATAATATTTTGTAAATTGGACACATAAAATCGCATATCGAACACATGTCGTACCGGTGTTTAACGCGCATCGGTGTCACACTTGTATCGGACACGCGGGCAAACCATCAAATTGGTATGTCCATGCTTCATAGATCTCAACAGTTTTAATATTAATTTTCTTTTCTATTTATCAATTTGAACATTGATAAGAAGTTTTGAAGCAAACTTAGAGTTTTGTATACTTAGGGATATTTTCCTTAAAATTTACACCTATACAATTGATTAACATGAAGTAATAGTGACAAAATTATCTTGTGTCGTGATGTTCAAACAATAATTTTTTTCAATCTTACTGTAAAAAAAAAAATAAATTGAATCTTTCATTTTTGCCTGTGTAAGCAGCAAAATTATTTGTCCAGATGAATATCTTTTCGAAAAATTTGGTAGTTGAGTTCCATATTTGTCCCACATAGTACAATTTAGTACATTATTGCTATATTTTAGAAAATAATTATATTAATGTATAGTATTGACTAAAATGGGAGCAAGATTAATATTATTTAATATCATTTACTTCACATCCTGTAGAAGAACCACTAGTTTTTTTGTTTGTATTGTGCATCATTTCTCTCAATATGGACAATTTCACCAATGATATCTATACTATAAAATAAATTCAATAATGAGAATTATAAATTATGCTATTTTGTATATTGTAACAATGAAAGTAATTACCTATATTAGAAGAAGCAAGGCTAGATATCATATCTAAAAAATTGATGAAATGATAAAGATAAACGAGGATCTAAGGTAGTTCATGCTCATTAGCAATTGTTGTCTTCAAAAACATAAGCTTGAAGGGATGATTTGAGACTTTATATTCTCCATCATCTTTTTCTATTTCAAAATTTTCCATAATATATGTGTTTTCTTTGAGAATAGGGTCAAACACTCAAACTTCTTTACATGTATAGACTTCACATCATGGGTTGGATTTTGTTTCCTTGAAAAAAAAAATGAAGAGATATTCAAAAATAGATGTGTTTAAAATGTTATTTTTAAAAAAACATTGAATGCATATGTATTTATCTTTTCGTCCATTAATATCATTTATATAGAGTTTTTTGTTTCTTTGAAATTTCATCATTTTCCATAGCCTTATGATTTTGGTTGACAACTTCCAAGTCTTTTTTGTGTCATTAATTTCTTCAACAAAGTTCACTTTGAGAGTCATGATTGAATTCCAAAAGATCGATCGGAACATTATTCAAAACACAAAACTTTCAATGAGCTTAGTGCATAGTGGAAGTGAAATGAGTGGAAGACTTTGCATGATCTACAATTGACACCAATAAAAAGATGTCCAACTTATTCATTGCTAAGATGACTCTACAGATATAGAAGTTCCAAAAATATATTTGACTAAGAAAGCATTGAATAAACTTTACAAAGTATAAAAGATACCCTTTATCAAAAAGGGTGACCTCCAAACAACGAAAGAAGAAAGTTAAAAGTAAACTAAAGCAAAACACTTTAAATATAAGAACATTCAAAACTTTTATTTAGAAAATACCAATTTGAATTGAGAAAGATGAGAAAAATCAAGTTGTTGATATGGAAAAGCTACCTGTTATTATGACACAACTAGCTACCTTTAAAAAGAAAAGGAGGAAGTTTTAAACTAACATGAGCTAGGACAAAGTTCAAACTTTCATACAATAGAGAGACCAGATTTCTGATTGGTTCTGTTGGACCTATAACCAAAAAAAAAAAAAAAAAACTAGCAACTTACCCATGAAGTTGAGCTTGTAACATGCACTAAAAAGAAATTAAAATGAATCAAAATGAAAGCAAGTAGCCATAACAAATGTGCTTTTAGAAGTTTATCTAACATAAGATAGTGAGAGGTGGCATATTGTAGGAACCACAGAAATTGAAACAATAAATAATTGAAAGGAAGAAAAAAAACAAAGAGAGGTAGCGTATTATAGGTAATTAAAAAGTTAAATGAGAATAAATGACTACTTTGTATCCAAAAGTAAAAAAATGGTATGTTAACTTGGTGTTTAATTAGATATTTGTAATTATTGTATGCAAATCTTGTCCGATGGTCATATGCATAACTAAGCATATAAAAGAGGTTAAATAAGAATGGAAGAAAAGAGTTTAAGCAGAAAATTTTTTGGCTAGAAACTAACACTTGTAAAGGCCAAATGTTTGTTTTCTATAGATGTAATAGAGTTGAAGTGAAAGGTATCTAAAATTTTTTGTTCAAATGCTGAATCATGTGATACTAGTACTAGAACTCTCTGTCACTTTATTGTTTAAAATCTTGGAATCTTGAAAGTTATGAAATACTAGCAGCTGTTTTTACATGTTGGGGTAATTTTTGGGTACAAGATTGCGATATCACTTATCTTTTCACGGAAAGATAGCTTATTGATGTTGGTCTAATCAAAATGGTAAAGTCAAGCTCTTGGTTTTTACTTATACCTATCACTACGTAGATAGGGTGTGCCATAACTATTATAATTGACCTTATCTTTGAATACAAGCAAGTCACTAGTCTAAATTTTGTTATCACAATAGGTATCTATCTTAAGGTTGTTGCTGTTGATAGCAATTTATATGGCAAGGTTGACCAAAACATTATTGATATGGCTAATGATAATTTGATTATTATTGAGGATTTAGCCACTAGTGTTTTTTCTTTCTATCTTTTCTTTTTTTTTTTTATTGTTAATCTTAACTTTGTTATCAAGTGGGGATGGCACAAGTGTGGATGATCCATATATCAGCCATTGGAAATTTCACAAATGCATTTGCTCCAATTGGTACTATAAAGAAGATTGGCATTTTAGTTTTAATAGTATAGTCCCGTCATTGTATTCTATTTCTCCTTGTCATTGGATTATTTTTCATTATAGACTATAAGAATTCCTTTATACTTAATTTCATGATATTATGTATCCTATCCCTTAATACTTTCACCCAAGGTTGTCACGAGCAAGAACGTAAGATCTTACCAGAATAGACAATTACATTATATATATATATATATATATATATATATATATATATATATATATATATATATATATATATATATATATATATATATGTTAAAGCCACAATAACCAACAAGTTTTTGACATCACTTAAAATTAAAACATTAAAAACAAGTCAGCAACCCAATTACTAGAACTAGAATGACATTTAAAGCAAATCATTAAGGCCATGATCATCATATTCATCATCTTCTATAGGATCTCCTCCATCTTCATTGCCATCTCTTTGAAGAAATTCATCAAAATCATCATCATCAAGAGGAAGAATTTCCAAATCATCTAAAGGACCATCAACTATACTACTACTACCTTCTTGATGAAGAAGTCAAGATCATCAGGAATTTCCAAATCCTCTAAACCTTCCAACTCATCATCATTTTCCACAATCCATTCTTCATTAGAATCCAAATAATCAAGATTAGGTTTTCTAGATTGCTTCTTCTTGGCCAATCTAGAATTAACCATCACAAACACTACATCATTTATTGTCTTTTACTTTGAAATGGTTTCTCCTCTTTGTGTGCATCTAAACAAATATAAAATCAATCAACATATAGAAATCAAAAACTAATTCCAAAATTGAAATATGAATTTAAAATTTACCATCTCATATGCACTCCAGTTATGTTCGCATCCTGATGAACTACATGTCAAGCTCAACACATGAATAACAAATCTTTGGAGCTCTGTATGCTTATCCCCATAGAATCCCACCATTGTTTTGGAGTTTTGGTATTAAGGGTAGCCTTAGCTACTTCTCTACCAAAAAAATTTGATCTACTCTTGAAATCTTGAAGTTGAGCATCAATCTTGGTTGTTTGCTCCTTATCTCCAACAATTCTTTCCAAACAATCATATAGTCCTTTCTTAACTTCATAATTAATCTTAAATCTAGGACTATAGTGTAACTGAGAATTTAAGTAGTAGCCTGCAACATGTAGGGGCCTATGAAGTTGTTTGTCCCATCTTTCATCAATGATCTTCCACAAAGGCGTATAACTAAAGAATAGAAATCTAAGATTAACTACTAAACAAACACCAAAATATTCTAATTTAAACTAAACTTGAATATTAAATATTTTACCTCTTCTGGACATCTTGAAAGGCTTCTTGTATTTTCTCTTTAGCTCGATCCATTTCCTCATAGATATACCCCATGGCTAGCTTCTCATATGAATCCACTAAACGAAGCACATGGAGAAGAGGATATGCAACTCTCAAGCAAAGAACAATGTCTTTCCAAAATAGCCTATCCAAAACAATATTTTTAATAAACTTCCCATCCTTTGTCTTTGCAAACTTGCTTGATTTCCATTCATTAGAAGTAAATATTCTTAACAGTGCACCCTTCTTCTCATAGAGGCAACCCAAAGTGAGGTAAGATGTAGCACACAAGTCATGCCCAGTCTCACCAGATCTTTTCCTTTGGTGTGATGTTGCAATAAGGAAATAAGAAGAGTTCTTGAATAGATATAAGTTGTAATTTTTCTTCCCTTAGAAATTGTCTCCTTGTAAAGCTCTAACTTCTTTTCAAAATCCTCCAACATTAAGTTAATGCAATGAGCAGCATAAGGTGTCCAATAAAGCTTCTTCCTTTTTTCCATCAACATCTCTCCAGCAGCTTTATAGTTAGCTGCATTGTTTGTGACAAACTGGACAACATTCTCTTCACCAACCTCCTTAACAACATCATTTATCATCTTAAATATCCTATCAGCAATTTTGGAAATATGAGGCATTAATAGACTTCAAAAAAACAATCTCCGTAGAGCTATTGACCAAGAAATTCAATATAGTTTGCCTTCTCTTATCCATCCAACCATCAGTTATAATAGTGCATCTTATTTTCTTCTAGCAAGCTTTATGTTCCTCCAATGATTCAATAGTCATATCTACTTTTTGCTTCAAGTATTTGACTCTTAATTCATGGTAAGAAGGAAGCTTGAATCCTAAACCATGTCGAGCAACCTTTTCAAACATTCTAATGTATTCTTCACTCTTTCCCACATTAAAAGGTATGACATTGTTGTAAAAGAAAGAAGCAATTTCTTAGCATGTTTCTTCCCTCAAATTCTTCTTAAATATGCTATTGATGGTGGCTTGATTGCTAATACCCCCTATTTTTGAAAAGAGTTCCAGTTGTCTCCATTTCCTTTCCTTTTCTTTTTTCACCAACAAAATAATCATCACCATCATTATTTGTTGCTCCTCCTTCTTCAACAGCATCTCTTGTTTTTTATTAATCAAATTTTATTGCAAACCAACTACAATATCCCACATTTGTTTCTTCACCTTATCAGTGACTGCCTTGCAAGCTCCAACATCCTTCTATATTCTAGCCAAATGATGCTTCAATCTATAAATACTTCATATATCACTTTCTCACAGTAATTGCATTTTATTTTTCTTACATTTCCATCAATACAGGTCCCATGACTCCAAGCCACATCATTCTTATTTCTAGGAGCATTCTTGTTAATTTGTTTACTTTTACTTCCACTCCTAACAACACTCCCAGATTCAAATTTGCAGAAGGCCTATTAACTTCATTAGCACCTCCACTTGATAACATATTTTTTTCTCAAATAATACGTAATAGAATATTAACAAAAATAGATATATCCCCTTAATTCTCAAACAAAGAATCAAAAAAATCACATTGACACTAAGGAAATTTCATAACTAACACAAAAATCAAATAATTCACTATAAAAACTAAAAACCCACGCACACTCACCAAATAGAAGTCCTAAAAAAAGAAAACACAAAGAAGCAGCACTGTAGCTGACCCGCGCACCAAGCCATGGAGCCACACCGAAGACCCTCACATCACCCAACCAGTGAAGACCACCAAAGAGGCGAAGACAGATGTGGATGGTGGTGACGAGGTGACCAGAGGTGGCGCGGCAACTGACGACGGCATGAGAGAGATAGAAACGACCGCCGCTTAAGAGAAACAGAAATGGCGTGAGTTCAAGTGTGAAGAGACAAAGAGTGAGAGAGACAGATATCGAACGAAGAAGGGAGGGGTTTTCTTAGGGCTTCTTTTGAAAATGGGCCGGGTTAGTTTTCGAATCCATGGGAGCCCCCAACTCGTTAGGATCGCATGATCCTAGTGCTCCTACGCTCTTGCACGGCACTCCCACCACGCTCCATCAAGTTCGCGCTGAAGACAGGGTCTGAGCACGCCAGCGGCTTCCAAGAGTGTAGGATCATGCATTCCTACATGCAAGAACGTGCTCCTGACAGCCATGCTTTCACCTGGGGATCATGGACTCTACATCAATTAGTACAAGGCTGAAGTTGTTTATATTGGTGTTCCGGGGGTTAAAGATACACTACACCTTGACCTTGAGAATAAGGTCAATTTCAATATGGAGGCAATGTTATAAGCCTATTAGCAATTTAGGCCAGCAATTATAGCTCATAGGCATTTGGTAGCTAGAAAAGTGGAAACAAACATATAAAGAGAAAGGATGGGGGAAATTAGGGGTTTGGTTTGGGAAGGAGGGTTAGAGTATGTGATAGCTTCTAGCTTCTAGCTTCTACCTCCTAAGACTTCTTCCTTTCCTTCCCTGAATCTCCCTTTATGACTCCATCTTCTTCTCTATAACTTTTATTTTCCTTTCGTTATATTAGAGTGAGGTATTGTAGACTAGTTATATATAGTTTTATGAATGGTATGTTGATTAACCATTTTAGTGCATAACCTAAATTATCTAGTTGTGGTTCCTGATATACATTTCTGGTTAGTACAGCTTCATGACACACTTTCAAGGCAAATAAATAAATAAATAATTTTTTTTTTTTTGGGGTCAACAATTAAATAAATCACTTAAAAATGACTCACAAGATACTATCCAATCCACAATTTTTAACGAAATAAACGGATCAGGTCTGACGCATTTTGTTTTCTCCAACGTTGGGTTGGAGGCCTCTCTGTACCATCCTTCTGTCGGGCCAAAATATTTGCTCAGGCGATTGGGCTAACAACATACTAGAGGCTACTTTTCCGGAGTTCAGTATTTTACTTTTCCTAATGGACCGGTCATGGATCCCCTCATGAACTGACGAAATTGCCCCTCATGCTTTCCCTTCGCCCCGCCCTCCCCTTCAACCCCAAACCCTTGTCGACCACCGCGTCCACCGTTCCCCAGCCCTCCCTCTCCAAAACCGCAGTAGCCATGTCAGACTCAGACCAACCCCAACCCCAACCCCACCCCCAAACAACCCACACTTCCCGAAATGCCCCCACACCCCCCGATAATTACCCGGTGCCACTGTCCCCTCCACTCCCCGCAATCTCCAAGCAAATCGAACTAACCAGGGCGCTGACCGCGTCTTCAAACTCGAGCCTCTTCTCTCTCTCAACGAACCACATCCTCTACGAAGACCAATGGCTTATCGCAATCAACAAGCCCCAAGGAATCTACTGCGAAACCATCCTCTCCTCCGTCCCAGCGCTTCTCAAACCACAACCACAACAAGGTCCTTCCACACACATTTTGGATCTATAGATTTCAGTTTTATTTTTTCTTTTCCTTTTTTCAATGCCGTTGAGAGTTAGTTTTTTTTCTGTTACAGGAGTCCACGTCAGCGTGCTGGAGCTACACCTGGCTAACCGCCTCGACCGCGACACGAGCGGCGTGACGGTTATAACCAAGTCCCACAAAGTTGCCTCTAAGCTCGTGAAGGCCTTCACCGACCACGCCGTTAAGAAAACCTACATCGCGCTCTGCACGGGCGCGGCTCCGAAGTGGAACCGGATTACCGTGAGGTCCGGTCATGGCAGGTCCAAGTTCGGCGCCTGGCGAGTGTACGCCGCGTCCGACGTCGGCCGGAAGCTACCGGGCGGGTCGGTAGTCCGCGACATGGAGACTTCGTTCGAGGTGTTAACGGTTAACGGAATGGGAACGTTCAGTGACGTGTCAGAATTTAGCAACGGTGATGGTGATGACGATGCGGTGGTTGTTGAAGAGAAGGGCGTGAGAGAAGGTGGTGGTGGTGTTCATGAAATAGTGGTGAGAGCGTATCCGAGGAGTGGAAGAACGCATCAGATTCGGTTGCATTGTCAGTACCTTGGGATTTCGATTGTGGGGGACGTGAAGTACGAGGGTGTGTGCAAGTGGAAAGGGGAAGCGTGTGATGGTCACGCGCTTCATGCGGAGAGCTTGTCGTTTGAGCATCCCGCCACTGGTGATCGCGTTTCGCTGCGTGCACCGCTCCCACCGTGGGCCAACCAAGCCTTGCAGTTGCAGCCTTAAGGAAATTTCGAGGTTCTTGCTAAATGATCTTATGTCAACAATTTGCTATATTATATTTTAACCTTGATGGTTTGATTATAATTCCTAGCTCTGTTTCTCCAAATAATATCATTTATGTTTGATATTATTTTTGGCTCGTAGAGAAATTTTTTTGTTCTGTGTCGTTAAAATGTGTATTACCTTAATTATAATATAAATGGCATATAGTTGATAATAAAAAAATAGTTACACAAACAAAAGGGCGACATATGAATGAGTGGTTCATACTCTTCGTAAATATAAAACAGTGATTGGAGTATTTTCAGCAACAGTTTTAAACACTTGTGTTGTTCCTGTTGGTGAAGAAAAAAACTGATCTAGCACTACTGTTTCAGAATAATAGATTAATAGTACCCTAGCACCTAAGGAATTCTTTTGATCAAGTCACTTGTATTTATTATCTTGGCAACTTGCAGAACGAAGATGTGGACCTTTATATTTGAATAAACTAGTTCCAATGACTTTGCCCACACCGTTTTCACTTTTTTTGGACAAGCATAAAAAAAAGAACTAGAAGAGTAATTCGATTTTGAATTTGTCCCTTGAAACGGAGCCGTTGTTTCTTTAGCACATAAACTTCTAGACAGGTTTAGAATCGCATGCTTTTAATGACTTCATCTTACGCATAAAAGCATTATTTTTATGGAGTTAGGTTCAAACAATTAAGAGCATTCTTTAATTGTTGAATGGATAAGGCTTATGTTTATTTAACTTATGTAGAGCTTTTAATCATAGAACAACTGGTGCTATAGAATATCTACATTTTTTGGTCTGAAATAAAACATTTACTTTGAGTGAACAGTTTGTTCAGTTGGTACGTATTAAAGTGAAGGTGATATCTGTACTTGTATTGTACACATCAACATCAAATTTTAAAAACAGAATTTGGATTGGTATATAGTTATCGGTCCATTGAAATATGATTAGAATTGAACTGACAAATATCCTACCTATTAATCAAAACCGCCAGTTTACTAAATCAATGTCGTGAAAAACCTGTTTTAGTCCAAATCCACCATTCAAAACAACCAGTTTTGTAGATTCTGATGGCCATGCAAGCTCCCTCGTATTCCCCTAGCTTTTGTACACTTTCTAGATTTGTCTCTGAGGCTATAAAACTTGGCAGTGAATTCTGCTATTTTAGCTAAAAGAAGTTTACAACATAACTTTCAACTTGGAAAAATGGGTGAGTTGAGTGAGGGCCTTACACAAGTTCTGATACCTGTGGCAGCATTAATTGGAATTGGGTTTGCTTTGCTTCAATGGCTTTTGGTCTCAAGGGTCGGGGTCTCTGCTGATGCTGATCACAGTGGTGCAGACAACGGATATAAAAGCAGCTTAATAGGAGATGCAGAGTTGGAAAATGGTGATCAGGGTCTTGAAGTTACCATTAAGTGTGCTGAAATTCAGCATGCCATTTCTGTTGGTGAGATGTCTCCTTCCCTCTTATAAGCTTGTGATTGTATTTAGTTGCATCACCAGGAAACTAAAACTTGATCTCATTTTGGTATGTTCCCAGGAGCTAGTTCGTTTCTGTTCACTGAGTATAGGTACCTGACCATCTTCATGGGAGTATTTGCTGCAATAATTTTTCTCTTTCTGGGCTCTGTGAAGGGCTTTAGCACCAAAAGTGAACCTTGCACTTACAACGAAGGGAATCTTTGTAAACCAGCACTTGCTAATGCTGTCTTTAGCACTGTTGCCTTCTTGCTTGGTGCTCTTACCTCTGTCCTTTCGGGGTTTCTTGGGATGAAGATCGCAACCTATGCTAATGCTAGAACAACTCTCGAAGCAAGGAAGGGAATAGGAAAGGCTTTTGTTACTGCTTTTCGGTCTGGTGCAGTGATGGGGTTTCTTCTTGCTGCAAATGGCCTGTTGGTGCTGTATGTTGCCATCAATTTATTCAAACTGTATTATGGAGATGACTGGGAGGGACTTTACGAGTCTATTACTGGCTATGGACTTGGAGGTTCGTCAATGGCGCTCTTTGGAAGAGTTGGAGGAGGCATATACACCAAAGCCGCTGATGTTGGTGCTGACCTTGTTGGGAAAGTTGAACAAAATATCCCTGAAGATGATCCACGCAATCCAGCTGTAATTTCTTGTTCTCCTTTCTCATTAATCATCTCAATTCATTGTTGGAAAATGCTATTTGTTGTAGAAGTTTTTGGAAGCTTATGGTTGATCTTGCAAATTTCACTGTCTTCTATTGAATATTCCTTTTCAGTTAAAAGCCTTTTGTCTCTGATGCATAATTTGCAAAAAATTGAAGTTACCAGCTGTCATTTTAAAACTATAATATCACATGTTTATATTTCTTGTCACTAAATTTTGTGAACCTTTTCAGGTTATTGCAGACAATGTAGGAGACAACGTTGGAGATATCGCTGGTATGGGTTCTGACTTATTTGGGTCTTATGCAGAATCATCCTGTGCAGCTCTATTTGTTGCATCCATATCATCTTTTGGACTGAATCATGACTACACGGCCATGTCATATCCTCTCATCATAAGCTCAATGGGAATTGTGGTTTGCTTGATTACGACTCTTTTTGCAACTGATATATTTGAAATAAAATATGTGAACCAAATAGAACCATCCTTGAAAAGACAGCTTCTTATCTCCACTGTCTTAATGACTGTTGGTATTGCCATAGTCAGCTTCTTTGCTTTGCCATCAGAATTCACTCTGTATAACTTTGGGGCCAGCAAGGTTGTTAAGAACTGGTATGACTAATTTTCAACTGCCAACCTCTTTGTTGTCCACATGTACTGATTGTTTGGTCTTTGTATTATTTGATTTTAATCTCATCAATTACATATTTACAGGCATCTTTTCTTCTGTGTTGCAATTGGCTTATGGGCTGGACTTGTAATTGGGTACATAACTGAGTACTTCACTAGCAATGCTTACAGGTGAGCAGCCTTCTCAAGTTCTTGTGATGGAAATTATACTGCTTGGTATTTGATGTGTTTCTCCTGGTCTTCTGGTTTGTTGCAAGGAATCCCTTTCCTTCAAGTATCTGAGGACTATAAATAAAAATTTGACATTATACAAAATTTTCAGAAAGTTGGATCTTGTAAATGGTTTAAATTACTTCATAACCATTAATGTTTGCTCTTTTAGACACCCACATAGATACTGAAGGGCATTCTCTTTGAGATGAATTCCTGTTTTGTATTTAGATATTCGGATGCTAAGTTGCTAACTACTTTTTTTTGTCATATTTCATTTGCATGTTGCAGTCCAGTGCAAGATGTGGCAGATTCCTGCAGGACTGGAGCTGCAACAAATGTTATTTTTGGTTTGGCACTGGGATATAAATCAGTCATCATTCCCATATTTGCTATTGCTGTTGCTATCTATGTAAGCTTCAGCCTTGCTGCCATGTATGGAATTGCTGTTGCAGCACTTGGAATGCTGAGTACCATCGCCACTAGTCTTGCCATTGATGCTTATGGTCCCATTAGTGATAATGCTGGAGGTATAGCAGAAATGGCTGGAATGAGACATGAGATACGAGAAAGAACAGATGCTCTGGATGCTGCAGGAAACACCACAGCTGCTATAGGCAAGGTGACATATTTTCTAAAATACTTTATTTTAATAGCTTTCCCAAAAGAGTACAAAATAAATTGTGAATATGACTCCCATTATTGATTACTAGACCCCTTGACACAAATTACTGGACTACAATTACCAGTTAATTTCAAGTTATATACTATCTTGCATGACAATCTGAATTTATTGTGCCTTTCTAATAGGGTTTTGCTATTGGATCAGCTGCACTTGTGTCTCTTGCATTGTTTGGTGCTTATGTGAGCAGGGCAGGCATCAAAACAGTGAACGTTCTGACCCCAAAAGTTTTTATTGGTTTGATTGTGGGAGCAATGCTTCCCTACTGGTTTTCAGCCATGACAATGAAGAGTGTTGGGAGTGCAGCTCTCAAAATGGTTGAAGAAGTTCGCAGACAGTTCAATACTATTCCCGGTCTCCTAGAAGGAAGAGCAAAACCGGACTATGCAAATTGTGTAAAGATTTCCACTGATGCCTCGCTTAGGGAGATGATCCCACCCGGTGCACTGGTTTTGCTTTCTCCCCTTATTGCCGGAACATTCTTTGGAGTAGAAACTCTTGCTGGGGTACTTGCTGGCTCTCTTGTTTCTGGTGTGCAGGTATATGGCCTTAAGCTTGTTACATTTATGCTACTTTTAAGCCATTAAGATCTTGCTTTCATGAACATCAGGTGTTGATATTCAAATTTGACAAGATTTTATTTTTTCTCAGGTGGCAATTTCAGCTTCAAACACTGGTGGCGCATGGGATAATGCCAAGAAATACATAGAGGTATGTTTGGTTTCTGGGGTGGAGAGGGGGGCCCGGGGGGGGGGGGGAATGGCTTCATGTTACCATTCAAATCTTGGTTTGATTATGCTTTATAGATTAACTTGCCAATGAAGAGTTCTGCAAGAAACTCGTTGCATTTTGTCTTTTTGGCCACTCTTTGCATTTTGAAATGTAAATATGTAATCTCTGCGCTGTTTTGGTGCCTATAGGCTGGTGCTACTGAGCATGCTGTATCACTGGGCCCAAAGGGCTCAGATGCTCACAAGGCAGCTGTTATAGGAGACACTGTTGGAGACCCTCTCAAGGACACCTCGGGTCCCTCACTCAACATTTTGATCAAGTTGATGGCAGTTGAATCATTGGTATTTGCTCCATTCTTCGCAGCTCATGGAGGCTTAATCTTCAAATTACTCTGATTTGGTGCTGTTCTTGCGGTCAACTAAACCCGGTTATACCTATGTTCAACAACATCTAGTGGAGCTGAGAGATTGATAGTGCTTGCTTATGTTATCAGTAGTTTACTTTGTAGACCAATTTTATCTCAGTAATCAGCAATAAAGTTACATGATGTAACTTGAGGGTCATAGGATGTCATTGTCAATTATGAAAATAATAATAAGAATTTGTGGATTACGCGTGACATGTGGGAGTATAATGAAGCCAAACGAAGTTTAGATCTTCGAACCTAACTCCCCGTGTACTTCAAACATGGAACACTCTAGAATCATAAATGTGTCCCACGTAAATAATTATAAGCATGCATAATTTCTGAGGCCTCAAGCGGCTTCCAGCCTAAGCATTCAAAACACAACTATAAAATGAATGCCGGCTGTTTACCCATTTAATGTGTTGGTGCCGTTCTACTGTTTGGCTTATCTGATTTTACAGGTTTTTTCCCCTTGAATTGCTATGCATGTGGATATCATTATGGTTGGCGTCTAGTATCCAAACTTTATTTTACATTGAACAGTGATGGCTTACACCCAACTCTACGTATCATCTTGTACCCAAAAAAAACCTCTACGTATCTTCTTTCCATGCCACCCAACCAAAAAAACATGAGCCTCTCTCTCCGATCCCAAGCCAAACTTTTTTCCATAGCTGGTAAGTGTTATCTTTTCCATGTTTCATCTGAACCTTCCTTTTCCCTTTTTTTGGTTTATAATCATCTGACCTGACCCTCTTTTAAGACTTCTGAGCCTAATGGTCCGCATTGTCATTGTCAAAAGGCGAATGATCCAATATCAGTTCTTTTGTTGAATTTCATCGAAAGTCTGCAGGCTCGTGTTATGTTGTCCCGAGCAAGAACAACAATTATTTTTCAAGAGATTAATTTTGAAAAGGATTTAGATTGTTATTTAATTATATCTTACTATTTATAAAATTTGAGATAGTGTATATAAGAGTCAAACATATTTGCTGTCATAATAATATATAATTAAATATTTGTATAAATTTTTTTTTATATTACTAGTATATCAAAATTAAATTTATCTTTTTATTATTAAAAGTTATGAATTTGTTAGTGCATATTTTTAACAAAAACACCAATGCGAGGTTGGTCAATGTGAAAGGTTTCTTGACCCTTACTCAGAGATTGGGTTGAATTAGAGTTATTGAAAGAGGTGTTTAAATCCAATCAAAACCGTCAAACTAATTTAATCTAAATCGAAAATCAATCAAAATTGTAAAAGTTTGAATTAGTTTGGATTTTGTTTTTTACAAACCGTTTGGATTGGATTGAATTTTGGATTTAATTTTCAAAATCAATTCGATCCAATCTAAATTGAATAATATTATATAATATAAATTCCTATTGTTAAGTTTGTACTTTTACTTATAATAATTTTAATTTATTACATAATTTTTATATTTATATGTCATTTTTATTTAAATATTATTTTATTTATATTACATAAATTATTTTATTTTTATTTTTATTTATTTATTTTATTAATGCAAATTACTTTTCATTTATAATATTTTATACTTAAGATTCTCTTTTTATTAAAAAATCGATTTAAACCGATTCAATTCAAATCACAAAATATTGGATCAAATTTAAAATATAAACTAAATTGATCCAATCCAAATCTCTATATATTTTATTGTTTGGATTGAATGAAATTTTTTACTCAAAATCGATCCAAACCGCACCATAAACATCCCTAATTATTGATAATAGGGTTCAAATACCGATAATTCTATCGACACAAATATTCTTAACAAAAAAATTAATGTGTGAAAAATAAAAGTATTTAATTTTTTTTAAAAAAAATAAAGAATATTCAAAATTTTGGAAATAATATATTAAAACAACGGTTAAAGTTATTAAACTGTAAATCAATAAATTTTTTATTTTAATATTTTGAATTTAAATACAATTAATCAACATTTAATTACAAATTTAACTAACTAAATAAAAAATTAAAAAATTCCATTAATTGAATCTTTTATTTAATTTTCTAAAATTACTTTCAGGCTGCAACATAACCTAAGCAGGGAATGGAAGTTTTTGACCTTCGCCCGTTCCAACAAACTTAGCTCGGTGTCAACGTACCCGCTAACGTTTCCGCTGACGTGTACAACACCATTCCGTCACCACATTGACCAATGACACCGCGCCACGTCAAGCCAGTGACAATCTCTAAATACGTGGCACTCAACCACTGGCTTTATTCTGCCACGTAGGATCGAACCACGTCAATTTCCAATTCTACCCATCTCGCTGAAACCGCAAAGCAGATTGATTAGACAAGCCGCTATATAGAGCCGGGTGAGCTCACTAGAACTGCAAGTCTCTCTCTCTCATCACTTTCTCTCTCTAACTCCATTCGATGGCAATGACGCTTAGGGTGCGGCACCCTAACCTTCGCTCCCTCGTTCTTCTCTCCCTCTTGGCCATCGCTTCCGCCAAGGTCTTCTTCGAGGAACGCTTCGATGGTACAATTCTACGTTCCTTTTCTCCATTTGCCGTTCGTAGATCGTGAGCTTGAATTTCATGCCTCTCTGCATTTTTGCTGTGTTGTGTGTTGAATTTGGTGTCGTTTTGATCAGGATCAAGGGTATTTTCCGTGTGTTTGACCCTTGATCTGATGGCTTCGATAGTTTGATTTTGAAATGTCGTGGTTTGGAGTAGATCTGCGAGTGTGTGTACCGTTTTGCTTCTTTTTCAAATGTGCTGATTCGTAATCGTGTTGATGTGGTTTTGAAAGGAGGTTATCGTGGTTTAAGCATTAGCCGAAAACCATTTCCCAAAGGAATTGGAATTATGGAGAGACCTGAGTGCATGGGAGCCTCTGGGGTTTTTGTTCTTTGGTCATTAATTACTGAGTAGACAGGAATGACAATTAGCTTAGAATTATTATTATTGTTATTATTATTATTATTATTGAACAGAAGATCATTTTATCAAAAATCTCCGAGGCTGAAATGTGTCTTCTCACTAAGGACGTTTATTACTTTGAATTGGGTGTATGAAATCAAGTGATAGTAGTTTTTTTAACTTCAAATTGGGATTCTCTTTCCTGGTGATGCTGAGCTTTTTTAAAGCTGTGCCTTTATTTGTTTTGATGGTAACTTTACTTTTACTTTTAAATTGTTTTGTAGTCCACTTGCCTCTACTTAGAGTCCGTATTCATGATTCATTGGAATCTTTTTTTTTTTTCTCTTTTCTTTTAAATCTCAATCTTGAATTTAGTATTTTTTTCCTTTTTCTGACCCATATATGCTTCTGTCCATCTGGGTGAATGCTAAAGATGGATGGGAAAATCGGTGGGTTAAATCTGATTGGAAGAAAGATGAGAATGTGGCTGGGGAGTGGAACTACACCGCTGGTCAATGGAATGGAGATCCTAACGACAAAGGTAAACTAAATTACTATGTTGGACAACCATGTATTGTGCCTTCTAGTGTCTGCTTTTTCCTTAAAAATAGATATTAAGGTGAATGGCTTGAATGTTTGTTATCTCCACAGGTATTCAAACAAGTGAGGACTACAGATTCTATGCTATTTCTGCTGAGTTCCCTGAATTCAGCAATAAGGATCAGACACTAGTCTTCCAATTTTCTGTGAAGCATGAACAGAAGCTTGACTGTGGTGGTGGTTACATGAAGTTGCTTAGCGGGGATGTCGATCAGAAGAAATTTGGTGGGGAGACTCCTTACAGGTGATTTAAAGATCCCCTTTTGTTTCGAAGATTTTTCACTATGCATGCCTTAGACAGGTTAAGATGGCTTATTTTTGGACATGTATTGTTCTGTTGCAGTATCATGTTTGGCCCAGACATCTGTGGTTACACTACCAAGAAAGTGCATGCTATTCTGACCTACAATGAAACAAACCACTTGATAAAGAAGGATGTTCCATGTGAAACTGACCAACTAACTCATGTGTACACATTTATCCTCCGTCCAGATGCAACCTACAGCATCCTGATTGATAATGTGGAGAAGCAATCTGGTAGTCTCTACTCGGATTGGGATCTTCTCCCTCCAAAGCAAATCAAGGATCCTGAGGCCAAAAAAGTACTTTTCTGCCTACTGCTTTGCTGTTTTAGTTTAATTGCCATAGTGGTTTTGGTCTGGGTATTGATGATTTCTAATAAAAAAATACTCACAGCCAGAAGACTGGGATGACAAAGAGTATATTCCTGATCCTGAGGATAAGAAGCCAGAGGTAATGCTTTTTCTAAAAATGCCTCTCATGCTGTATGAAGTTTGCAAGTGTACTATGTAGTATGTACTGACATCGTGTACTTGTAGGGGTATGATGACATCCCAAAAGAGATCCCAGATCCTGATGCCAAGAAGGTAGTCATCACTTTGTTGTTTCCCATTGCTGTATATCTCACATTTTATTGCAGTTACTGACACGACAAACTTTTGCTGTAGCCCGAAGATTGGGATGATGAGGAAGATGGTGAGTGGACACCACCTACCATTGCCAACCCTGAGTACAAGGGCCCATGGAAAGCAAAGGTGTGTGAATTGTACACTATGGCATCTGTTTGGGAATGTGATTTGTTTTCTGACTTTGCATGCTATATCTCTGCAGAAAATTAAGAACCCCAACTACAAAGGAAAGTGGAAGGCACCACTGATTGACAACCCAGGTTTGTTTTCATCCTTATTTCACAGTAGTAGTTACAATAATTTTTTTTTTTCACATTTCGTTTGGATATTGGATTTGGAATTATAGTATAAAATTTTAATTTCAATTCCAATTTTATTAGAATTAAGATCAACTTAATCTTAAGTTTTATGTTTGGAATTGTTAAAAACTCAGAAGTTGAGTTGTAGTTTTAAATTAATTTTATTATTCAAAGGTGTGATTCAAAGTTAAAATTAATAAAGATAGAAAAATATTAATACAAAAACAATTTTTATACTATAATAATATTTTTTTATTATAAATTAGAATCTATAATATTTTTATAAAAATATTAAATTTCAATAAATATGATTGCTAGCAAATAAATAAGAAAGAGAGAGAGTTATATTGAGTTTAATGAAGAGAGAGACATTTAACAAGTTTTGGAATCGATAGTTCTTAAAGGATGAGTTAGGAATTAAGAAAAGCTCATATTAGTTTTTTAAGTTCTATGAAATTTATTTGTGTAATGATAATTCCAATTTATATGTTATTACAAGTATAAAAGTTGGAATTGAGAAGTCTAATTTTAATTTCAAGTTTCAGTTCCATGCTTCTTTCTAGACGCCAAAGGGGACCTTATGTTAAAAGATAAATAGCCAATTAAGTGTTGTTTATCCATTGAATTAAAAGCGACTTTAACATTTGAAAACTATATTTGTCAGATTTCAAGGACGACCCCGACCTCTATGTTTTCCCCAACTTGAAGTATGTGGGCATTGAACTGTGGCAGGTAAACTTCTTTTTTTGTTTACCTCACTACATTAATTCGATCCTTTTGGATCCAAACTCTGACAAGCAAGCTCTTTCGTTTGCCAGGTGAAATCCGGGACCTTGTTTGACAATGTCTTGATTACTGATGATCCCGAATATGCTAAGCAACTGGCTGAAGAGACATGGGGCAAGCAGAAGGATGTGAGTGGTTTTTATTCACTTCATCTTTTGGCCTACGTAGATTGTTAAATAATATGATCTCTTTAATGAGAATATATTTTTGCAGGCTGAGAAGGCGGCATTTGAAGAGGCTGAGAAGAAGAGAGAAGAGGAGGTAATTTCTTGTCCTTAACCTGATTCGTGTGTCATTCATTTATAAGGGAATACCATTCTGAAATCTTGATGTTGCATTCTGTGAAATTGATCTTGTAATATTGCTACTTTTGTTTTGAAGATCCTAAATTTTTCTAACATCTATATTTTGTGCTCTTTACCAGGAGTCAAAGGATGATCCAGTTGACTCTGATGTAAGTAGAACTACTGATTCCTGATATTTTGGTCCATCATAAATTACACTCGTCCTAACGAAGTTAATATGTTCCTTAGGCTGAGGAAGACGAGGAAGATGCTGAAGAATCTGGCCATGACTCTGACGATGCTGAATCAAAGACAGAAGAATCTGGGGAAGACAGTGCTGAAACCAAGGAAGAGGATGTACAACATGTAGGTTTTTTAATCCCCTTATTCTCACCTGAATCAAGTTTGACAGTTATACATGGAATAATTCTCTTCTCGCCATTTATATGCAGGATGAGCTCTAAGGGGTTTAGCAAAGTGAATGCGGAGTGAGCGAAAAGCTATATTCCGGAGACAGGCTCTACGTGCGGCATAATTTTCCCCCTTTTTCTATATATCATTTTTAGTTGTAGGATTTTTCTCCTAGATAAGCAAACCGTTAAAAGTTGCAAGCAAAAACTCGAGGTTTTGCTTCAATCCCGTTGGACTATTTCAGCTGGATTAGAACAGGAAAGACTCTCTTGAATTTATCTCTTTTTATGTTTTGGTCAATTGAGTTGCAATATTTCTAATCTGCCTCAATCTTATGATAAAGGATTTTCTTTATAAGTTGTAAAACTAATCTGGCCATCGCTTTACGATCTAAACTCAAGCAGAATTTGCTAAAGCTAGGGTATCAATACTAAGATAGTTAAGTGCTACTTGAAATTGAAGTGAAATCACATGGTGCAATGTCATACGGAAGCGAGACAAGGGTTCAATCGTCAGATTTCTCTTTTTTCTTTTTAGAGAGAGAGAGAGAGAGAGCTTTTAATCTGAACAATTTGTATACAAAAGTTTGATATAATTAAATAAATTCTTTGAAAATAAATAAAATTTTCAATGGATCGACTACTCTCTTCCTTTATCCAAGAAAAAGGCATTTCTAAAATGCATGGTCCAACCATTGTCTTGAATCTTTTACAATAAAATTTGATATAAAAACCTGACCTAATAATCAGTAAATTGAATTTTTTTTTATCAGTTAACTCTACTTCAAAAATTGTGGGAAATAAAAAAAAAAATCAGAATTTACACCTGCTGCTATGAAGGTTTACTTGTTAAGCCCCGAATCTTTCTTTTATATATATATATATATATATACACACACACACGTTAAGCTCGAGTGCTTCTCCCTCCCCACCATTGCCAGAGATATTTTAATATATATTTTCATAAGTCAAAAATTAAATTATTTTAAAAACAATTATAAAAAATACTTTTTGAATAAGTTTCAACAAATGTATCCATAGATCTATTAAATGGATAATCGGACCCGTTTAATTGTGAATTGAATGAATTGAGTCACATTCGGGATGTCATCTCTGTAAGACGGGAGCGGGGAGGCCCCAAATCCTTCCTATCCTCATTCCCAATTGCCGTAGTGGGGGATTTTTTCTCCCTTCCCCAATCCTTGCTTCCCCGCCAGTACCAGCGAGGATCCCTGAATTTAGTAAAAAAAATTCCATTTTCTCAATCTAACATCAATAGCAGCAACAAATCAACAATAGATGATATATCTAAAAAAAAAAAAAAACAACAACAACAATAGATGATATATCCAAAAGCGGCGAGCGAGGTCCCCACCGCGACAACGACGATGAGGAAGGCTGAGGCGAAGCAGAGAGAAGAGGAAAGAAAGTAGGGGGACAAATACGTAATTTTGGTGAATATCATATATCGATTAAATGTTAGCCATCATTCAACCACAGTTGTTTTATCGATTAGCCACATTTGCGAATTTGGCTCCATGCCTGGTCCATATGGACCCAAACGTAAGATCCAAGCTAAACGCCACCCTATTTTAATAGGATGGGAGTATGTTAGCCCGAGGTTTGAGCAGATTAAACTGTTTTCAAATAATAACTTATATAATAATAATTATTATTTTGAGTAAATTTTTAAATTAGTTATTGATAATATTTTCAATGGACACATTAATCCCAAACAAAAATAATTAGTTATATAGTCCCTACAAAGCAACATTTGTGAGTTTACTCTTTTTTTTTTTTTTTCGGAGTTGGGAGTTGGAGGGAGGGGAATAGGATGGTTCAAGTCAAGACTCGAACACTGGCGCTGTTTAACAAAGGCAACATCAACCGCCACTGTGCTAGCACTTAAATATTAAATTTAAATTGTTAATTTTTAAATTTTAATTTTTTTTTGGTCGGGTTAATTTTTAAATTTTAAAACATAAATAAATAAATAGATCAGCCCATCAATTCGAGAAGTTAGCCCGTTTAATCTTGTGGATAAATAAAACAACTTGCAAATGAATTGGTTTTCAGACCCATAAAAAACAAAAAATCAACAAAGAATTGGTTTAAAATGGTCAATGCCCAAGATTTTCAAAACTCAATCCACGTAATCTTGTTGGGTAAATAAGATATGTTAGCCCAAGAGATTGACTCAGTTCGACAGGATTGACTCAAACTACTAAGAACAAATTGTTATTAAACATTTTCTTCTCTTTATTCCTAACTTATTTCCTTCGATCTATTAGCCATTCGTCTCAAGTACACGCATAGATTGTGGAAA
Organism: Pterocarpus macrocarpus; assembly: GCA_031439585.1. Taxonomy (NCBI): domain Eukaryota; kingdom Viridiplantae; phylum Streptophyta; class Magnoliopsida; order Fabales; family Fabaceae; genus Pterocarpus; species Pterocarpus macrocarpus. The sequence goes on from CM062516.1 coordinate 43,244,931, forward strand.
GTAACAGAATGGGATCACCTTCTAGAAAACTTTGGGATAGATAATAATTAAAGTGCAGTTTTACAGGGAATAATGAACCAAAATGCATCCTCAATTCTGAAAGCTTTGCCCAACTATAATCATAAATAAAACCCACCACTTTAGTCTTTTAACATATAATATTATTTCGCAAGAGAATCCTTTGGACGAGGGACAAACAAACACATACCCAACCCAAATGACACGCATAGGTGACAGAAAGAAAGTAAGAAACTATTTACATAAAGAGCAAAACTAGCATTGATTATTATCAAGCGTCTGTGCCAGTTTGTTTTGGCTTCTTCACTATCAAAACGGGGCACTTCACGTTCTGTGCACAGTAATTGCTCACGCTCCCAAGAAAAGCCCTGCCATTCAACACCCCAAAACCAATTCACTTCAACAATTTGCATACAGAGGGAATGCACACTTTGGTTAAGGGATCATGAACTCACTCACCTCTTGATGGGACCATAGCCGTGGCTTCCCATGACTAGAACATCTGCACCCAACTTTTGAGCCATCTCACAGATCACGTCCCTCGGGTCACCGCTCCCTATTTTCGTCTCCACCTTAATCACCCCATTTCATAATAAATTATTCACAATTCATCACAATAAACGGAGAAGAAGGGCTACACAAACAGAAAAATTGAGTTCAATTTTGACAGACTTTGGGTTAATTTTTTACAATGTGAACTGATTGTATATTTATTTTCATATAACTTCTGAAATATTTATTATTCACTAACATGATATAATTAGATTCCAGACTAAAATTTTATATAATTTAATTTTTATATCTTGATACTCTAAAATAATTTTATATTATTAACTAATAAAATTTATAAAAAAATATCAAATCATGATGAGTAATTATGTACTATGATACCTACCTTCTATAATTTATCATTTTCCTTAAATTCAATTTGGGGAGAGCGAAAGGTTACAGCGCACAACTTAATCTCAAATTATATTTTCATATCAAGATTGAATTCATAAAAATTATAGTTGTTTACAATGTACAAATCAAATGGAGTACTAGTAACTTACATTTTGGATATTGTTACAGAGTCTCTTGGCTTTGTCTAAGACGCTATCAGCGACTTGTTGGCTATACCTATCCATGGTTGCGGTTATGTCAGAGGAAAACAAATAACCTGCTGGAACACAAACAAGGCACCAACAAAACCGGAAATAGATCAACCAAAGCTAACGCATAATTAATTACAATAATAATTATGAACTTTTTTTTTTTCAAAATAAAACAGCAAGCAGTTTCTTTGCTATTGAGTATGGTTTTCGGTTACTCGTACTTGTACCATCGAAGGCCGAATAAATAGCACGTGGGGGCTTCACGTAGAGGAGAATAAGGGTGTCCTTGGAGTTTTGAAAAACAAGGTTCTTCGCGCACCATGTGAGCGCGTACATGCTTTCCTCGCCCTCATCAACGGCCACCAGGATCCGGCGTTCGTTTTCTGCCATTTCAGCCATTTTGCAAACAGGGACTCTCTTAACCTTTGAGGAGACAAACTTTGAGGGGGAAAAAAAAATGGGGGTGGAGATTTTAGAGCGAAGAATGTGTGTGGAAACTGCCAAGTGTGACTGAATTGTTGCTCGGAATTGTGTCTCGTCTTGTTACCGCACAAGTGTCCACTCTTGATTTTTTGTATATATAGGGTGCTGCTGACTCAGCACTCGAATGGATAATGGGTTTGTTAAGGAATCTGTTGGCGGAATGACGGTTTCTGGGTTTGGGCTTTCCGGTTTTCGGTATTTCAAACACAGTGGGCCGCCAAGATTAACGTTGCAGTCTCCATCGTTGGATAATATATATAGATAGGATCACATGACGGAAACTAGGATTTTTTTTTTTGTTTTTGTCGCCCGGTGATTGATAACTAGTTTTGTGTAACTTGATTGAAATGCTCCCCGGTTTTTTAAACAAACTAGCCCACAGTAAGTTTCGATCCTATGCGTCTATCAATTATCGGGTTTCATACATTGGAGAAATAATGTCGACCAAAAATGGAAAAAAGATACATTCGGAACTAATTATTAATTAACAATTAAGAGGAGAAAATTACTTTTTCTTTTTTTTTTTTGTTGGTTACAGGAGAAGAAAATACTAAAAGATCACGACATGTTTTCACAAAACGTCATACAAATTTAACAGTTCGTCAATTACATTATTGAAAATCAATAATGTCATATAGTTAGAAAAATATTGTTAAAATTTTTTACATATCTCTCAATAATTAGGATTTAATTTATAAATACTATCAGTATAAAAAAAAATTATATAAATATTTAATCATATATTATCATATCAACAAAAATATGATTCAACCACTTATCATCTTAAAAGTCTTATAAACATAAATATTTGATTAAATGACAATATAAAATTCCTGTATACTGTTAATATATAGTAATTAAACTATAATAATTATTAGATAAAATAAAATAATATGATCACTTTATTATCTATAAATTAAAAAATATATCAAATCATCCTGCTAACTAAATTTTTAACAAAATTTTTTATTATCTGATTTTTTTCATTCAAACTCTCTTTTACTTGAATCACTTGTATATGATTATATATTACTTGATTGCTGGACACCATTCAAGTGTTTTTGTAAAAAGGCAGTCGAGTCTATAGTTTAATAGTTATCTCCTATATATTTTATTAAGCCTGGGATGTCTTGTGTTTAACTCCTATTTCCCCCTTCCCTTACCTTTGTAAAAATAAAATAAAGAAAAAAATATTTTTGTAAAAAGGAATTGTGTAAGTAATATCATAACTAAGAAATATTTGTTTGTATCGTCATCTTTTTGAAGGTTTTGTTATTTTGCAGTAATTAGTGGTATTTTTTTTTTTTTTTGAGACTGTGAGGTATTTTTATAGGTTCAGTTTGCTTGGGTATACTCTTCTAGAGAGAAAGAGAGAAAGAGAGAATGAGCAAGAGGGAAAGGGGGAGTAAGCAGGTGTGAAGGAGCAACCAAAGAAAAGGGTGTGGGGGCTATCAGAGGGAAGGCTGGGGGTGAGAAGGGATATGCTAGCATAAAAAAAAGGGGGACGGAGGATCTTGCTGGGAAGAAGATAAGTAGAGTAAGGGAGCAATGTCCTTTAGGGACAAAGTTTTAGAAGGTTCATCAGCATCAAGGTAGGTTTTGGAGGAGGAGGGTGACTTTCCTAAGAATATGGTGATGTATAGTTTTGAAGACAGTGATGTGCTGCGACCCAAAGTCCACTTTCATGAGAAACTCTTTGAGGAACTTTTGTAGCCTTGCAGGGAATCAGTGGTAGTGAAGCTTTTGGTCTAAGACTAGGGTATAACACCATGAGAGAGAAGCTTAACAATGTCTAGAGGCTCTCAGCGGGGTTTCACTTCATGGATGTAAGGAACGGTTATTATATGGTGAAGTTTGATCAGCTTTGGGACAGGGACAAGGTTATGGGGAATGGTTCTCGGATGATACAGGATCATAATTTGGCTATCAAGAAACTAAATACATAAAAGAAACTAAGAGCGTCTTCCTGTTGGTAATTGGTCCCTAATGACATTTCTTATTTCTTCCATATATCTGACATCTGCTTGTGTTGGCTCGTGCCATTCACCATGATCAGCTTCATTAACATTCTCTTCATTGAAATTATGTTCTTGACCTTCTAAATCATTGAGGTTCTCAAAATGTTCAAGAATATTTAAATCACCAGAATCTATTCTTCTAATATAATTGTGGCGAGCAAAACATGCCTAGATAATAGAAATTTGAGTTTGAAGCTTAAAGCTGATCATGTTTTGTAATATTCTCCACCTTGCTTTGCAAACACCAAAAGTTCTTTCGATAACGCTTCTCAAACTAGAATGGTAAAAATTGAATACTTCATCTTGTGATCTAAAACTTGGAGCTAATCTAAAATGTGAAAGATGGTATCTTGTGCTCCAATACGGTCCTAGGAAACCTTTAAATAATGGGTATCCTGCATCAACTAGGTAATACTTACCTAAACACAAAAAAAAACAAACAAATATTTTAGGCAATATATCATAAATCAAGAAAAAAAATAATAATTCAAGTTATATTACACTAACCTTTAGGAGGATAAAGGAATTGCATTTGTGGATTGCGAAGAGTCTCCAAAAGAATTTTTGCATCATGAACAGATCCTTCCCAATCACACAATACAAATGTAAAGCACATATTGAAATCAAATACTGCCAATACATTTGTGCTTGTATAGCCTTTCCTATTAAAGAAAGGTATCTGCTTGTCTGGAGGGAAATGAATGGCAATATGAGTGCCATCTATTGCCCCAATGCAATCTCTAAAGTAAGGCCAATAGCGTTCATCATTCTTAATGTAGTCAGGTATAGCCAAATGCATCGGATCAATAGGCCTAATAACGTGCTTTCCTAATTTGTATATAGCTGTTAAAACTTGATCGAATTGCCTATGAATTGTCTCACCAGAATGTTGAAATCGTTCTTCAACATTTCTATATGTTGCTCCATGACCTATCATGTATAAGAAGATAGCCACACTTTCATCTACCCCAATGTTCTTCATAGGCTCCAATCCATATTTTTGGGTTAACTCTTGTACCAATTGATGAAATATTGGATTTCTCATTTGAAATTGCTCGAAAAATCTATTCTCATTTCCTTCTCTTAACTCATGTAACCATTTGTGACTTGAAAGAATTGAAGTCTTTTTTTGCTCTTTCATTGCATACTTCAAACATGATAACTCGTAACCAAAGCAACAGCAGTAGCTACCAAACTCCTTGCACAATAAAGTTTATTATTATTTTCAACTTCGATTTCCATTTTAGAGCTATCATCACTGTCACTTGAAGTATCAGACATCTTGTGGAAGATATTGATATTAGGAATGGTGTGATAGTGATGGAATTCAAGACTTGATGAGAGAATAAAAATGAAAAATAGTGAAAGTGGTCAGTCAAAAACCCCCCTCTTTGCTGAGTGCATTGCCTTTATATAGAGTAGAATGAGAAAGATTTTTGGGAAAGTTTATTAACAGATAGATAAAATAAGACGAGTTTGTTTAGAAGAAATTTAAAGAGCGGTTGAAGATTAAGACTCTAAAAAGCAAATATGAAGGAAAAATTTAAAAACTTGAAATGGGATTAGTTAGTGATCTAGAAGTATAGAGATAAAATTGATTAGTTGGTGATCTAGAAGGATGAAGATAAAATTTGAAAAGTGGTCACCAATGGAACTGAGCATAAAGTTTTTACAAATACATTATATATAAAAATATCGTGCAAGGAGTTCTTAAATTTTAAATGAATAAGATGAGAAACATTCATATCAACCACTATATAAACTTATAAAATATATATGCAAACCAAATATATTACAGTGGTATATACCATATAACACGTATATTAGTTTACGTGCCTATCAAATGTCGATGGGCACTCTGTTAGAATTGTTGAAATATTTTTTAATAGAACTAATATAAGTTTAATAGGTAGGTATACTTTAAAATTTGAAGGTAATATTAAACTTAATACGAATTTAAAAAAATACCCTTTATATACGAATTATAGTACGAATTGTTATAAACTGATACAAATTCATATATTTTAAATTATATGAACTTTTGTATATGATTATGAATATTGCAGTGGAATATTAGTCCTATTAAATTAAACTTATATTATACCTTTATATATTTGTAAATTTTCTTTATCTAAGTAAACAAAAAGAGATCTTTGCATCTACAACAACATAAAATAAGTCTAAAAGATTTTAGTATTTCATGTTTAACATAACACATAGGTCTAATAAAAATTAAAGCAAACTCAAAAGTATATGTCAAGCACACCATTGGATATGTCTAACAAAATTTAAAATAAGGTATCAATATCAACTAGATCGGCGAAGGCGTGGGATGTGTTCCTCAGCAAAAGTACCCAACCAATCATAGGCCAAATGACGTTTATGCTGCATGTAGTAACAAAATGTTATCCTATTTTCTTTGGTGGTTAGAATTCTTGTGGCCAACAAATGTGCCAAACTTCCTTCTATTAAGCCTGGCACCTCATCCTATGCATCTCTCTGCATCAAACCTACACCGAAAAAAACATAGGTAACCAAAACTAATTTACTGCACTTTCCAGAACTAGTTTTATCATTTAGCCCTCTTATTCACCAAACTACTTAGCAAAGAATAACAAACCAAACATTGGATTCATAAACGTGGCACTACCTTAGTAAGGCACAATAACAGTGAAATGTAAGAAAAGTAGGCACAATAAAATAAAGAGTTGACAAGCATAGAATAATTTTCCATATGGAAAATGTATCAGTAGAAAAATATTAACAAACAAACAAATATTCCCATCCTCTCTAGACAAGATCAAAAACGAAAACATGGAAGTCTCATCCAAAACCCTCACTATTTTTCAACCTTCACACCCCTATCATCCATTAAAAACACCATCATTCTAAAACCCAGAAACCACCATTTAGCCATGAAAAACAGAACAGCAACCCAATCCTTTCAGCCCCAAAATATACCACCAGCAACCAAATCAAAACCTTCAAATTTCTGAATCATAGATACTCATACACACACACAACTCAGAATAAGATTCAACCCAAAAAAAAAAAAGCCACACTCTAACAAACTCAAAACAGAGTAGCAGTAATCAAAGACCAAAGTACAAACCCAAGCCACCCAAATGTGAATTTCAAATACCACAAAATCTCAAACCCATGCTCAAAATAGAACAGAAAGAACGATGGAAGTAGAAAATGTGAATGTTATTTTTGTAAAATTCGAAGGATAGAATGGTAAATGAATAGGGAAAGGAGTGGTAAGGGATTGGGTCCAATTTTTTAGGAGTAATTACCTTTCTCTTCTACTCCTTCTGCTTCTGAGAGAAGCAGGTCCGTATCTACTTGTCAAAAAAGCAGAAAAACTGATTATTTTCTAATTTTGCTTTTTTTTAGAATCACAAACAAACAATTATTTTTTACTTCAAAAGTACTTTTTTTCAAAAATATTTTTAAAAAAGTACTTTTTGCACCCATAGAAGCACAAACAAACGGGCTCATTATGATATTCGAGTAGTTCGAGCTATTGCAACCATGGTGGGCAAACCGATTAAGATTGATATGACAACCAGGAATTTGAAGAGAGGGAAGTATACAAGGGTGTGTATAGAAGTTGATTTTGTAAGCTTCAATACCCTTCAGAAGACACTAAGTGGTCTGAGATATACATAGCTAAGGGTTTTGATGGATAACAAATCAATCCTTAATAAAATCTTTTGTGAGGATTAACTGTTAGTTCAAGTGTTGTTTTTACTAGCACTATATCACGCTAAACGCTCATGAAGAGAATTGGATCATACAAAATTTCACTTTCAAATAAATTCTCTTGAGGTTCCTATACATCTTATATATAATCTTAAAGAAAGAACTTTGTTTACAAGAGGATCTATGATAAAAAAAATTGTCTAGCAAAAAGTGTATCAAGAAGCATTAGAAGGATATTGGTAAGTCATTAGAAGGATGATTTGTTTAGAAGATTTGACTAGAAAGGTGATTTTCAAAAAGTTGATCTACATGAAGAAGGCTTCACTCTCAAAGCTTGCTCTACATAACTCATAGATATTTTCTAAAAGTCAAATTTAACAACATAGAGATACAAAGGAGCGCTGACACTTTTGAAAAGTTGGTGGATCCAAATGGCTAGTTTTCCTCTTTGATGATGTACTTACTTGCTGAGAAAGAAAGCAACCTACTTCTCCCTCCAACTAAGACCAGTGGATCGAAAAAGCCCTAGCCCTAAGCTCAAGGTTTGAAGTCTCAATGGCTAAATTTTAAAGTCTATATAAACCTTGAAGATAAAGAAGAAGAAGTTGGAATCCCCCTTATTGAAAATCTTATCAAGGTTTCTTCTTTCTCAACATTCTAAACATCCAAAAAGTTACTTTCTATAACTTCTCTTGAAAGAATATCTTCTCATTGATTTGTGATAGCTTATATTCTCCTAGATCGATTACTGAGAAGTCACTCCACTTTGTATTTAATAGTCTTATACACTTTGAGTGATTTAGTGTGAGTTTTGATCAAACACAAACCTTCAATCCTTTATTGTAATTTGACCCTATAGTGGTCGTTGTTAGCTTGGAGAGGCTAGGACTATAATACCCTACTAGTTAATTATTAATATGATTCCTCTTAATTATGATTAGTAATTAGTCTAGCATGTGTTACATATTAGAACTATAAAATTTCATTTTTATTATTTGCTTTTATTACCGATGTTGTTAACTAACTGATTATCACTATTTAAAATGGCTTTTTAAGTATGCATACTAGTTGGAAGCAAGGCTCAATGTACTGAATAACATCATCATTTATAGCATACCATCAAGTCTAGCAGTCTACAGACTATTCCCCAAAAGGTCAAATATACAGTCATCCATCAAAATAAAAACAATTCTACTTGATCTATACACAGATCAATGGATAATAGAAGAATCTATTTATCCATCAAGCGGGTGTAAAAAGGAAGGGTCCTAAGTACTACACAAGATAAAAGTGTGGACATATGTCCTATAGCACTAAGACTGCTTGACGCGTAAGAGGGTCAATAATGAAGATCACCTCCACCTCTAGAAGGATCATGATGTGCGCAATTTGAAAGAACCAAAGAAAAATCATCATGAGAATTGAATCTCAATAGAGGGTGGTGCTTCTAGGGGTTTGCCGGGCACCCAAAAGCTCTCAGGTTTGTATAGGCAGAGTAAAGATAAAATAATAGACATTATGCAAATATAGCACATAAAAGGTAGTAAATAAATAAATACACAATAATGAATAACATACTAAGTAAATATAAAGTAAAATGATATACAATGACCATTATTAAGATGATAAATCAAGATATTATGCAAGATGCACTTTTTCCTTTGTATTTTATGGGTCTTTCCACTTTTCCTTAACTTTGCAAAAGGGGATCTAGAGGGAACGTCACGATCTGACGAGAGCTCTCCTTTCAGGGTGTTTCCTAATTCAGATCCAGTACCATAACTGTAGGGCCCTTAGCTTGGTATCACTACAGCCCATGGGCCCTTGCCTTAGTATTTATGGTCATCCTCAACATCACAATCGTAGGGCCCTTGCATCAGTACCACTATGGCTCATGTGACCCTTATCTCGATATCACACGGTCATCCGCAAGCCAGAGCCTCATATTTTCATAACTTCTCATGTCACTTTCTAATGCATGCATTTAGATCTTTATTACATATCATGCAATTCACACATATGCTCATAAACCAATAATTTATGATTCACACATTATATGGAAATTAGCTCACATGCATTATGATACACATATATGATCATGAATGTTCATGTGGATCATATATTGCACTTACAAACCCATAGTCAAAATAGAGCAAAACATTGAGAAGTAGTAAATTGGTTTAGTTTTCATGAGTAATTAGGCCAAGTGTTATGACTTACTTAATTTCTTCCATTCATTGCCCAAGCCAATTGGGCTCTTAATATTTCATTAATTGTGTATCATTTGTACCGTAGAATCATGTTCCATGGACTTATAATACTTTATGGGCCAAATTTAACAAAAGGTATCAATTTTCACATTTTGGGCAAACTAATAGCAAACCCATATAGTAGACAGCCTAGAAAAATAAATACAATTAAAATAGTAAATTATCTCTAAAATTTATAAAAATTTGTCAGTTGGTCCTTTGGGATGCTAAAGGTAATCTATAAAAATTTCTAGCCAGGTTTTAAATGATAGGCATAGTAATAAATTCCTACATCACGGATAGGTCAGATTCCCTTTTTCATCCGGGCAGTTTTAGTTTCAAAATTTTATTTAATATAATTAAAAATTCCTAAAAATCCTAGAAAAATTCTCAGTGTTGGTGTTATTTACATGCTATAAAAATTAGAATTCAAAATTTGTAGAGTTAATATATTAACAAAAATGGTAAATTTTAGTGTTTCCAAAAATCCATCATAGGTCCGAAAATAAGACAGATCTGCCACTAATTTTTAAAAATAGAAAACCTTCACTAAAAATTATGAAAATTTACAAGTAGGCACATCAACATGTAACATATAAAATTTTTAGATCAAAATAATGAGAATTACTATGATGGAAAAAGCGCATAATCATAGCAGTCTAGAGAAACAAGTTAAGTTCTAGCGGCAAACTTTACCAAAAGATCAAGAAACAAGCATATAAACACCATCAAACACACACAAACCAAGCATATTCATGCATACACATACTAGAGGTAGAAAATAGAAAATCAAACAAGTGAGAGCAGGAAACATAACAACCTAAAATCTACCCTTTAGCACATATAGTTTAGTCTCACCATGAGACTACCCCAAATAACCCCTTATAGATTTACAAACCGTCACTCATTCTCACCACAAATCTCCTTACCAAATTTACATAATTTCACACTCTCAAACATGATACAAAATAGACAAAATTGCTCCAAAGAAGCAGGGTCCAACCGCAGCCACAAGTAGACGGATTTGAGCCAAGTTGATTCAAGAACAACATCCATCAAAACAAGATGTTAGGATCAACCAAAGATATAGTAATCATGGGAGAGTATAAAAAAGAAAAAATCCCTACCTTGAATGATGAAGAAGGAGCAAGAAATGGTGTGGGGGTGATGATGATGATCTCAGTACTTGAAAGGAAACAAGAAGGTGGAACAAACCAAGGTTACTCAAGTGTATGGCTCACAATGTATTCTTCTTACTGGAGATGAAGAAGAATGACTTGGTAGACACTCACTCTCACAAACACACTTGCTCCCTCTCCTCCTCCTCACTGCCGTCGAGTTGCTTCTGCTGAGCTAGAGTGAGAGCTTTGCTTCTTAACACACAATACACAATCACTTACACACACTTCTACCAACTAAATTATTCATTGTCCTTTTTAATTATTTTCTTCCCAGATTTGGTCCCCAAGTTTGAACCTGGTTTGGACAAGTGTCCAAGATCATGGGTTGAGAAAATTTTTGAATTTATGAGTCTAGTATTTTATTTGGTCATTTTTCATAAAATTCTAGCTATTTAAATTGTGATAATTAAGCTAGATTTAGTTAATTAACACACCCTAACTTTTAATTACTCACAAAATTATATTTGGTTCTTCTAATTATTCTAAGTGTGCATCTAAATTGTTAGAATTTTTCTCAATCATGTGCCTATTTTTAAATTATTTTTCTTAATCTTATAATTTACTAATTAACACCTGAAAATCATAGAAAATTCAAACAAGCTCTAAAAATTCTTATTTTTATTTTGTAAGCTAATATAACCCTAATTAACCTTTAGAAAAATCTTCATAAATTTTTCAGAAATTATTTCTATTTTTTCTAAATTATTATTGAGTTCCAAGCACTAATAATTCCATAATCATCTAGGAAAATTTCAGTAAATTCTCTAGTGTCTTTTAACCTTCTTTAGGGTTAAATTGGCAAGAAAAATTATTAATATGAATTTTCTACAATTATCTTAAAATTTTGATTCTTTATATTAATATTAAAGCACTATTAAATTCATATCTAAGTAAAATTAATCAAAGTATTTAGTTAATGACTATAGGGGATGTTACAAGGATAATACTACTCAATTGATTAGTTTGGAGAAGCTAGAAAAAGATTACTTAATTGTAAGTTTGGAGAAGCTTATACAAAAGAATACTAGTGCCTATAAAATCTCAACTAGTTTGTTGAAGACTAGACATAGGCAAGTGGTTTGGCCAAACTAATATAAACTTTCTTAGGTAATTTTCTATCCCTATCTTTCTTTATTGTTTTTATAACTTGTGTTATTATTCTATGTTTCTTGTTGAACATTTCTAAGAAAGTTGTTGTGAAAAACAATAACTTAGTTTCTAACCTTAAGTGCTTTTGTGTTCGAAGTCCAAAAACTTGAGAAATCTTGTTAAAATTTTTAGGCACGAAAAAGTTTTTTAAAGCACGATTCAATCTTCCATTCTCGTGCTGCTTTCATCCTCAATTGGCATTAGAGCTTAGCCTCTGGAGTTGAGCTTTCAAATGGTTGTAGAGAAAAAAGATCCTAAGATATGTCACAATATATCATATATATTGCTGAAGGACACTCCATAAATCATCCTCCATATTTTAATGGAAAATATTACCCTTATTGGAAGAACAAAATGAGACTCTTTATTGAGTCTAAAAGTCTAGATATATAGGAAATCATAAAGAACGAAGATTATATTCCAACCATAGAATAACCTGTGCCTTATGTAGTTGTTGATCCTGATCAACCTCCTCTAGTAATAATCAGATTGGTGACTAGAAACCAATGAATTCACCAACACAAACCAAAGTGCATATGAATGTCAAGTGGGGTTCACACCCCATCTAATGGTAGATAAGTGTGTGTCAGCAAAATGTCCAAGAAATATTATGTACATATAACATTTCTCATTATTAATTAACCATTAAGAGGAGAAAAATACCTTTTTTTTTTTTGGGTTATAGGAGAAGTAAATACTAAAGATCATGAAATGTTTTCACAAAAGCTCATACAAATTTAACAATTCATCAATTACATTATTGAAAATCAATAATGTTATATAGTTAGGAAAAATATTATTAAAATTTTTTTCATATCTTTTCATAATTAGGATTTGATTTTTATACACTGTCAGTATAAAATATTTTTATATAAATATCTAATCATGTATTATCATATCAGTAAAAATATTTGACTCAAACATTTACTACCTTAAAAGTCTTACAAATAAAAGCATTTGATTGAATGACAGTATAAAACTCTTTTATACTATTAGTACATTGCAATTAAACTATAATAATTATAAGATAAAATGAAATAGTATGATCACTTTATCATCTATCACAACGTACCTGGAAGGCATCGTGACGAGAGGCAACAAAATATTGAAAAAATAATTTCAAATGGAGTCGCCACCAATTTTTATTATGGAAAAAATCGGAAAAAACTTTTAATTTTGCAAAAAATTGGTCTTTTAAAGAGATTAGATTCAGGAGTCTATTTATGCATAGGGAATGGTGAAAACTTAATCTCACAACATCCCAAATATATCCGTTTTAAAACGGTTACCCTAGAACTTGTTATGCAAATTAATTTAAAACCATAATAATATTTATTTTTCCCCTTTGAAAATAAAATAAAAAAGAAAGAAATTATTTAACAGAACTAATATAACAATTATTTATAAAAAAAAAAGAAAAGCAAAATTGATATGTTAATTATTTCCAAAAAAAGAAAGCCAGTTTAATATACAATTATTTACAAAAGAACATAAATGCAAAATTAATATAACAATTATTTATAATAGAAAAAGAAAATAGAATTAATGTTATGATTATTTACAAGAGAAATACAAATTAGTATAACAATTATTTACAAATGGAAAAGAAAGTAAAATTAATGTTATGATTATTTACAAAAGAAATAGAAATTGATATAACAATTATTTACAAATAGAAGAGAAAGTAAAATTAATGTTACAATTATTTAAGGAATTAAAATTGAAACAAATTTAGGAAAATTTAATTTTTAATTTGACAGAGATTATCAGCTCCTATGTATCCTCTGGTGCAATGAGAAATTCAAAAATTACGTAATTCTTGTAGAAAATAATTGTGTGTTGATTCAATTTTATTTATGGAAAATATTTTCATTTTCTTTTTTTTTAAGGAAAAAGACAAATTCACCTTTGCATAGAGTTTAGGACAGCATGAACTATACAATAAACCCTAAAAATTCTTACAACACTTGAGGATGGACAAACCATATATCAATGTTGAATATTGTTGCGTGAATTCAAAAGATGTCTTTTTTTCTTCTTTTTTTTTTTTTGGGGAAAAAACAATTAAATTCTCATTTGTTGTTCATATGCATACAACAGAAAGATTCAAGCAACACCAAACACAATAACATTAAAATAATGGGCCATTTGCCAAAGAGAAAAAAATGAAACAGAAAAAGAAACAAAAAATTGATTTAAAAAAAAGATAAAATGAAAAAAAAAAGAAACTAAAGAAGTAGAAAAGGAAAGAAATAATATCCTCTTGGTTCAATTTGGGAACCAAAAAAATGAGGAGAGGTGAGAGAGGTGCAGGGGCTCACGGCATAGGCTTTGCCGGCAATGGAACGGCATGGCGGACCTCGAGGCCATCGTGGGTGCGTGCGAACGACGGCGGTCGTCAAGGGTGCGTACAAGTAGCGATGGTGGCGCGAATGATTTCTCTTGCTGCTCGGGTATTTGCGTTTGGTTCTGCTAGGCTGGGATGATGTGAGCTTGGTTGAAGGTGAGGAGTTGTGGTGATTAAGGTATGGAATGGTGCTTTCATGGTGACCAAAGGAATTGTTCAGTGGTGGCTTGGAATTTTTGGTGGTTATGATGAATTTTTTTTTTTTTTTTATGTTCTTTGGTTTGGGGTATAAGGGATTGGGGTGCTATGATAGTTGAGGTTTGTATTATAATTTATGAACAGTTGTTAGTCTATTGTGCTGGTTTATGGAAGATGGGTGGGTGCTTTTGGCATTTGGCGTTCAGGTATGGTGGCTATGTAATAATGGGTGGTGGTTGTGTATGATTGAAGGTGGTATTTGTTTCGGTTGGAGGTAGTGGCTTGGATGGTTTCTTTGACTTACTATGTGTTCTAGTGGGGGTGAAAGGAATCTGTATGATATGTATGATGAATGTTTACAATGCAGCCATGAATGAAAACATGAAGAAAGATGTACCTCACTAAGCCAAAAGTTGATTGTGTTCTTGTTCTTGCTCTAGTACCCACGCACACATTTTGTGCTATAATGCTTAAGCCTAATCTCTGCCTCTGTTCCCCCTTGCATACAATCACAATATTTTGCTCTTATTCTCTCTTGTTGTTGTCAAAAGACCCCTTTTCTTTGAATTGCTTGGTCTATTTATATGTGTTGAAGGGGATTAATTGAAATTAAGCTTGATTGATTTTGATTGGGAATTTGCTTTGATGGTAATTAGAAAATTTGATCTAATTTGAAAGATACAAATCCCAAAATTGATTGTGCCCAAAATTAAGAGATGCTAGCCAGATTTTGCTCCCATTTATTCTGATTTGATTTGATTTTATTTTTTTTCATTTTCTTCCTCTTCTCTCTCTCTCTCTCTGTGGGTAAAAATGATTGAGCTATTCTCTTACTCTAAAATGGGTCGGCTTTCTTTCCTTTCCCCCCTTTTTTCTTGTATGTCTCGGACAAAATATGGTGTTCACAGTTGTCCCTCTTTACTTGTTTCTTACTAGAAAATATAAAACCATAGGTTTTGATATTTTTGTAGTAGGGATCTAGTAAAGATATGAACATATATTTTTGTCTAAGCAAGGAAGATGATAGGGGCAGATGCTTGTGAAAATGAAATGCAACCATGCAAATGCAATGCAGCTTTGTGGCCATGTGAATGAAATGCAACTTTGTGAAATGAAAAATAAAATGCAGCCATGCGAATGAAATGCAGTCTTGCATAATTTGGAATTGACTTTGAGTTTGAAGATGCAATCTTGAAAATGTAGTTTTGCAAAATTGAAATAAATTTGAAATTGAGAATGTAGTTTTGCAAAATTGAAATAGATTTGAAATTGAATTTGAAGATGCAGGCAGAATTAAAATTGATTTGAAATTGAATTGAATTTGAAGATGCATGTATGAAAAATTGAAATTGAGAATGAAACTTTGCAGAATTGAAATAGATTTGAAATTGAATGCAGTTTTGCATATGAAATGCAGCCTGCGGCCTTGCGGATGAGATGCACCCTTACGACCATGTAGATGAAATGCAACCTTATGGCTTTGCAGATGAAATGCAGGCTTACAACCTTGCAGATGAAATGAAATGCAGCTTTACAGCCTTGCAGATGAAATGCAGCCTTGTGGCTTTGCAGATGAAATACAGCCTTACGGCCTTACAGATGAAATGAAATGCAGCTTTATAGCCTTGCAAATGAAATGCAGCCTTGCGGATGAAATGCAACCTTGTGGCCTTGCGAATGAAATACAGCCTTACGGCCTTGCAGATGAAATGAAACGCAGCTTTACAACCTTGCGAATAAAATGCAGCCTTGCGGATGAAATGTAGCCTTACGGCCTTGTAGATGAAATCAAATGCAGCTTTGCAAATGAATGCAGCCTTGTGGCCTTGTAGATGAAATGCAGCCTTATGGCCTTCCAGATGAAATGAAATGTAGCTTTACAGCCTTGCGAATGAAATGCAGCCTTGTGAATGAAATGAAATGCAGTCTTACGCCTTTGTGAATGAGGTGAAATGCAGCCTGGTGTCCTGGTGATATGCGATACTTACAGAAGAGGAAATGATTTGTGGTGACTATTTGAAAATGAATGGTCTATGATGTGCAATATTTATAGAAGACAAAATGATTTGTGAAGTGAAAAATGCCTAAGGATGATGATGTGACAATGCTATGATGAATGATGTCATGATTTTGATAATGTATAAAAAATTGAATGATCAATGATGATGAGATAATTTTACAAAGAAAACTGCCCCAGTTTATGAAATGATATGAGAAGTGAATGATATGGTGATGATGACATGAAGAATGACATGTGTATTGACTACAAGACCTAGATGACTTAATGATGCAAAAGATGAATGACTTTATATGAGGAGAAAGAATGAAAAGAAAAAAATTGCCCCAGTTTGTTGTTTTCAAACATTGCTCTCTTGGGGAAATCCTTGTCAGATCCAAATAAGTTGTTCCATTTGAAGAGTCATTGCATTAAACTACTCTTGTGAACTATTTGTCTCATGCTTCTTTCTCTGACTCCATTTTGACGTTTGATGTGTGGCCTTGCATGCTAAATAGCCTTTCTTATAAATTGCTTTCTTCTTGAATTTCTGCCTTAACCTTCACTTTCAACTGATTCTTTATTTTGGCATGCTTCGGATCTTTATTCTTTTTTTATTTTGCACTAATTTTTTCCTAGACTGCCATTGTTGGTTTTTGATCTAGTGAGCCATTTTTTTTTAACTATAATTTTTGCCTAGATCGCCATTTCTGATTTTTGATCTAGCAGACATTTTTTTATTTCTTTTTTCTTCTATTATGTTCTAATTTTTGCCTAGACTTCCCTTTTCGGGTTTTCGATCTAGCTAGCTCTATTTTTTTTTTCGCTCTAACTTTTGTCTAGATTGCCCTTTCGGGTTTTCAATCTAGTGTGTTCTCTCCTTTTTTTTCTTTTTTTACCATTGCAATGTGAATTCTAAATCTAATATTTTGATTATGTATGATTAAAAGAGAACATATGAACCAACCAAAATGCACCCTTTGATGATAATAATGAGAGAGAGAAAGAGCAGAAAATGAAAGTAAGAGGGAAAGTAAAAGAATAAGAAAAATTTATTAAGCTCAAAATTGGAAGTGTTTACAAGGAATAGACAAGAATGGAGAGATAGATGGAGTACAGAGAGGTTGAAAAGACTTGCAATGCAGATTTCACATGATTGACCTATTTCATTGATTCTTTAGTTACTTAGACCAGAACTCATGATCATAATTAAAATCCCTTGCTATGCGACAAAACAAATCTGCCTTTGACAGTTGACTCCTCACGATTAAATTGCCCCAGTTTAATATTCTTTTGATACTTCTTGTTCATGTGCCCTTTTGTTTGGCTTCTCAAGTGATACACCTTTGCTTAGGTCAGCCTAGTAATATTTTTGTTGCTCTAACTTTTGCCTAGATCGCCCTTTCGGGTTTTCAACCTAGCAAGCACTTTTTTTTTTTTTGGCTCTAATTTTTACCTAGATCATTTTTGCATTTTTTATCTATTAAGCCTTTTAATTAATTTATTTATTTTTGGTCTAACTTTTGCCTAGACCGACCTTTTGAGTTTTTCGATCTAGCAAGCCTTTTCCTTTTTCTTTTATTTTTTTGAGACACTTTTCATTGCACTTGACTCGGTTAGCTTGTGAAGCTCTTGATGCCCTCGTGCCTCAGTTGTCTTCTTGAGTTCAGAAGTCATCTAGTTAAACTGTTTGAGCTAGAATGCTCTTCCTATCATCTTCGATACATTTATCCACGGCAGCTCAATGTTTCTCCTTAATCAGATTTAACTTTTTAGGAGTTCTCGCCTTCATACAACAAACATAAAATTTCCCTAGTTGATAATTAAATTGGACTAAGTGAGGCAACATCTCGCTCTCCAGTTACAACTACCTGGCCATTTTGCCACTAAGTTCAATATCTCAACAAATTGTTTGCATAGCTAAAGACTTTTATCATATTCATGATAGTTCATGCCCACTATAATAGAAGAATCAATTGATGGATTTGTCATGATTATCCGCATGGGACAGAGATTCTGAAAAGAAGAAATGACCTTGTAAAGGGTGCAAAATAAAGAGAGAGTATATGGACAAGACATGAAAGATAATGTGTTAATTTGAAAGAAGAAACCATGCATATCATTACTTCAGTGGATCTCAAATACAAAACAAAGACAATAAAAGCCTATTATTCAATATTCAAGATACATCAAGTCAGATCAAGATTCACATCACTACTTGTCTAATGCCTCTTCATTGCAATGAACATGTCTCCTCATATCTTCCAAAGCTTTAATAGACTCATAAGGATCGAGGGTTGCAGCTTCTGCCAAGACTAGGAACAACTTCTAAATATGCATGATCATCTTTCAAACATGTAATATCTTTTCCTCAGTAATTCCTTGGGTCGTATCCTTTTCTTCTAATTTTCTGTCTTCCACCTTATCTCTATTTTCCTTTTTCTCTCTTTTTTTTCTTTTCTCTTTTTTTTTTTTTTTTGGCTAATGACTCTCAAACACAGCTACTTGGATTGAACAAAGTTTTCCTTGAGTGAGTGATGTTTAGAGATAAAATAGTGCATCTTCTTTTCAAAGTTATTTTTCATGAAAAATAATATATGTTAGAAATGAGAGAAGGTGTATGATATGCATGAGTAATATGGAAGAGATAAAAGGAAAAAAAATGTAGGTTATATGAGTTCTTCCTAAATGCTTATTGATGTATGCTATTATGTACGAGAAAGATAAGGAAAAAAATGCATGCTATGAATGTTTAAGGTTACAAGAAAAATGCATATTAAATGGAAATTTTTGTTTTTTGATGCATGCATTTCGTGAATGATTTTTTTTGTGGCTTTTTCTTATCTATGGATATCATGAATGTATGGAAGGGGAAGTAAGGAAAAAATGCAAGTTCGAAATTTTTTTTTTTAATTTATGCATGCTATGAATTTATGGAAAGGATAGAAGGAAAAAAGAAATATGCAATGTTATGAATGAATTTTTTTTTTTTTTTGACTTATCAATGCATGTTATAAATGTAACAAAGTGATAGAAGGAAAGAAAGAAAGAAAGATGCATGTTATGAATGAGTTTATTTTATTTTTATTGCTTTCTATGCATATTATGAATGTATGAAAGAATAAAGGGAAAAAAAGAAAGATGCAATGTTACGAATCCTTTTTTTTTTTTTTTTTTGCTTTTCTTATACTTGTTATAAATCTATGGAAGGGATGCAAAGGGAAGAAAGAAATGCATGTTCAATGATTTTTTTTTTTGTTTTAGTTATTTATATATGTTATCATGTGTGATGAAGACGAAAATGCTATGCATGTTACAATGAATAATGTGGAAGAGGAAAACTCAAGCGAGCTAAGAGTAAAATGTGCATGGTATGTTATGCAAATGCATGATTTGAAATTCAAATTACAAGATAAGAGGAAGGAAAGGTATGCAATGTTATGACCATTTTTTTTTCTTTTTTTTTTTCATGTCATGAAAGATAGATGCATGTTGTGAATGATCCCTTTTTTTTTCTTTTAACTTTTTCTTATCTATGGTTGTCATGAATGTATGGAAGGGTAAGAAAGGAAAAATGTAAGTTTGACGAGTTTTTTTTCTTTTAATTTACGCATGCTATGAATTTATGGAAAGGATAGAAGGAAAAAGGAAACATGCAATGTTATGAATGAGATTTTTTCTTTTTTGCTTTTTTATGCATATGATGAATGTATAGAAGGAATAGAAAAGAGAAAGAATGAAAAATGCAAGTTCAATGATTTTTTTTTTTTTTTTTAACTTATGTATGTATGCCATGTTCCAATGAATGCATGGAAAGGGCAAACGAAAAATATATGTTCAATGAGTTTTTTTTTTTTTTTTTGCCTATTTATGTATGTTATGTTGCATGATTATGATAAGAAAAGTATGCTCTTTTGTGTCCTAGAAAAGTGGGACCTAGTGGTTAGAGATTTCTAAGGTCAAGACCTTAATTTAAATAGCCGCTGAGCTCAATCTATTAGTGCATGGTATTTGGGACGGATTTAGACACCCTAAAAGTTAAGGTCTCCATATTGCCCCTATCCATAAGATAAAGACCTGGACTTATGAGCAAAACCATAGGGACATAGAAGTCACAATATGGTAGCTCATAATCCCAGTAACAACCTGAGTAGAGAGTTAATGACTGTCAGGGAAGTATAAGCATCACAATAACCTCGTCAAAACTCCTTCTAACCCTATAACTTTCCAAGGCTCGGGTATAGAGCCCAAGTGTGTGAAAAAAGTGATAGTGAAGTGTATGCAAGGAGTATACAAACCTTTTATGTAACATCCACCGAAATTTTCTTATCATTTTTCGTCCAATTGTTCGGTTTTTATCGAATAACTGAGATTAATTAAAATTCGACTAAAATTATTTAGGATCAATTAGTTGCTTTAATTAGCAATTAATTGAGTTTAGACATGAGGGAATTAGGTTAGAAGTAGAGAAGTTTTCACAAAAATTTTCTTGAAACTGATTTACCGATTTAAAGGAAATCGGTAAGATTACAGTATTTTAAACTGTCGAAACCGAAGCAATAGAATTACAACCTTCAAACCCTAAGACCTAAGGCTGATTACTCAGCCACATTGACACCTGAATGTGGCGCCACTTTGGCCACAAAAGCAAGGAAAGTTGGCTAAAATTCAGCCTTAGATTCTAAGCCAATCAAATTTCAAGAAGCCACCTACCACTTCAAAGCCTTGTTGATATATTCTTCTCTTTCCATTCAGCCCAAATTCTGCGCCACTTCCTCTCTCATTTCAGCTCTCTTCTTCTCTTCTCCACTCACTCAACTCCATCAAACCATCAAGTCCAACCAAGTTTTATTCATCTAAGTTCCATAACCAAGCCAAATCACAACATAATAATAGGTAGGGGTTTAACTCTTGTCTTGATTTTCTAATCTTGGATGGCTGGTGGTGGTCTATTTTCTCAATTTTTGATGTATTGATTGAATGATTATGATGATATATGGCTGGTTTATTGGCTGTTTGTGAGGTTAAATTCGAATTGGAGGCAAGAAAGGATGAAATTAGGAAGAGTTGAGGGGTTGGAGTACCAAAAACCCCCGACAGTCCATACGGCGGAGTGTACGGCTCCATCTATAGCTGATTAAATTTGATAAAACCATTTTTAGATGAAACTAGACATCCATGGCTTTCCATAAATAATCACATAATGCCATTGGATTAGTATTGAGGGAGATATGAATTTTTGAAGTTCGACCTAGGTTTTTGATTTTGATTCTAGGCAGACTGGATTGTTCAGGGTAAATCTCACTCTATACTACTTGGAATTGAATGAAGTCAACTTTGTTAGAAAACTTACACATAGGAGAATGTCTCATAAAAATTTCAGAGTTAGATAAGATCCTGTTTGCTCCCAGTGTTCTAAGAAAGTTGCCCTATGTCCAAATCGGGCCAAAATAGGGCAGTTCAGGAAGGTCAGATTTCAGTGCCTATATCTCGAGCCATACTAAGTCAAATGGAATGGAACTTTTTGTAAATGAAATTTGTCCTGTTAGCTTTAATATAAGACCAATTTCGTATGATTTGAATCAGTTTTCGATTTTTAGTGGATTTTTACTTTTAAGTATGCAATTCTAGCCAGCTGCTGGGCAGGCCGGGATAAAACCTAAATAATTTGAGTTATACTTATCAAAATTAGATGGGACCAAAGAGGTTAGAAATTAGACACATAAAATTTCAACATATCCAAAATTGAGGTCCAGATGAGTTAAATAGAGATTATGGGCTAATTGACAAAAATCGGGTTGAATACAAGTAGTGAGACAGTAAACATGTTTTAATTGCAATACTTGTGCCTTAAATTTGATGCTTGGAACATGAATGAAATATGTTGCATTATAAATGGAATGATATGATTTCTTTGATAAGTTGATATGCTGAGTACTGGCACTATTCATGGGGAAGCGGACACGTTCCGTTATGCCGCTGAAATTTTAGTAAGACCTATGTATGAGTTATGATATACATGCAAATACATGTGCATTTTCAAGAAAGTTATGAAAGTTATGTTATGATGAATCTAAAGACTATATTATGATCAAAGTTCCATAAAACTTAGGCCAGCCCCGGATTAAAGTTAAGGGGAATAGATCGGTGGGGAGGTCGGGGAAAGTAAACCCGGCATTCCTATATAGGAACGAGCTCGATCCTGAAAAGCAGACTATTGCCCAGAGTCTAAAATGGCCAAGAACTCCCAGGGGACCAAGTAATGGAAAAGTTTATGAAGAAAGGTTCAAGAATAAGATTTGCATGATTATATTAAATGCATGATTACATTGAACAGTCATTACAAGATGTTTATAGTTTGTCTGTTATATTTATTTACTGCTGTATGTTCATTTATTCTGCTCATTATTCTGTATTTTACTATTAGTAGTCTATTCTATTTCTTATGCTATCTTAAGTAAAACTGAATCTTGCCTCAGACCAGACGTTTTCTTAAACTTATTAAAAATAGTTCTGTTTGAACTCATGTTTTCATAATTAAATAAAAATCGAGGCAACTGAGAATGAATGTGATGTCAGCTAAACACCGTACGTGAGCCTTACTGAGAATTCCTTTAAATTTCCACATCATTCTCAGACGCTGGTGATGGACTTGATGGCCACTCTGTTTATTGAGCTCCCTGACCTGCAGCTCTACTAGGACCTCGAGTTGCACTCGCTGTGCTTAGCTGTTCCCACCATTTTCGGCCCTACTCTTTAGAAGCAGAAATTTAGCTGTTCCTTTAGTTCACTCTACTTTTGAAACATATATATAAACTGAAGCGTTGGCTTTCGACTTATATATGTAAATATACAACTGATGCTATATTACATGTCATTATTCTCTTCTGTGGTACTTTTATTAAATTCTGTTACGTTCTAAATTATTAATCACGTTTATTATATACAGCGCGCCGTTTCGTAGGTATATTCATCACACACACACACACACACACACACACATATATAACCCTAAAACTAAATATAAAACCTGTAAAAGACCAAAAAACACGCATATACACAGTATATCGATTATCCTAAGATTTGAGATATATACAAAATATAGAAAAGACAAAAATTAATCTACTAACCTAAGGTTTGAGTGACAAATAGTTACAAATAAAATAAATAGCTACAAATAAAAATTATGTACAAAAATAATTATTTATGCCCCAAAAAAAATGAAAAGCAACAAGAAGGGGAAAAATAAATATTATTTTAATTATATAATTTGCATAATTTACTCTAATAGGCTTGACTCTCTAATCATCCCCAATGGAGGTGCCAAACTGTCACAACATACTTGGAGGGCGCCGCGACGAGAGGCAACAAAACATTGAAAAAATAATTTCAAATGGAGTCGCCACCAAATTTTATTATGGAAAAAATCGAAAAAATCATTTAATTTTGCAAAAAACTGGTCTTTTAAAAAGATTAGATTCGGGAGTCTATTTATACAAAGGGAATGGTGAAAACTTAATCTCACAGCACCCTAAATACATCCGTTTTAAAACGGTTACCCTAGAGCTTGTTATGCAAATTAATTTAAAATCATAATAATATTTATTTTCCTATTTTGAAAATATAACAAAAAAGAAAGAAATTATTTAACAGAATTAATATAACAATTATTTATAAAAGAAAAGAAAAGCAAAATTGATATGTTAATTATTTCCAAAAAAAAAGAGCCAGGTTAATATACAATTATTTACAAAAGAACATAAATACAAAATTAATATAACAATTATTTACAATAGAAAAAGAAAGTAGAATTAATGTTATGATTATTTACAACAGAAATACAAATTGGTATAACAATTATTTACAAATGAAAAAGAAAGTAAAATTAATGTTGTGATTATTTACAAAAGAAATAGAAATTGATATAATAATTATTTACAAATGGAAGAAAAAGTAAAATTAATGTTACAATTATTTAAGAAATTAAAATTGAAACAAATTTAAGAAAATTTAATTTCTAATTTGACGGAGATTATCCCCTCCTATGTATTCTCTGGTGCAATGAGGAATTCAAAAATCACGTAGTTCTTGTAGAAAATAATTGTGTGTTGATTCAATTTTATTTATGGAAAATATTTTCATTTTCTTTTTTTTTTAAGGAAAAAGACAAATTCACCTTTGCATAGGGTTTAGGACAGCATAAACTATACAATAAACTCCAACAATTTTTACAACCCTTGAGGATGGACAAACTATACATCAATGTTGAATATTGTTGCGTGAATTTAAAAGATTTCTTTTTTTCTTTTTTTTTGGGGGAAAAATATTAAATTCTTATTTGTTGTTCATATGCATACAACAAAAAGTTTCAAGCAATGCCAAATACAGTAACATTAAAATAATGGGCCATTTGCCAAAGAGAAAAAAAAAGAAATAGAAAAAGAAACAAAAAATTGATTTGAAAAAAAAGGTAAAACGAAAAAAAAAAAGAAACTAAAGAAGCAAAAAAGGAAAGAAATGATATCTTCTTGGTTCAATTTGGGAACCAAAAACACAGGGAGAGGTGACAGAGGTGCAGGGGTTCATGGTGCAGGCTTTGCCGGTGACGGAACGGCATGGCGGACCTCGAGGCCATCGCGGGTGTGTGCGAACGACAGCGGTCGTCAAGGGTGCGTACAAGTAGCGATGGTGGCGCAAATGATTTCTCTTACTGCTGGGGTATTCGCATTTGGTTCTACTAGGCTGGGATGATGTAAGCTTGGCTGAAGGTGAGGAGTTGCGGTGATTAAGGTATGGAATGGTGGTTTGATGGTGACCAAAGGAATTGTTCAGCGGTGGCTTGGAATTTTTGGTGGTTATGATGAATTTTTTTTTTTTTTTTTTATGTTCTTTAGTTTGGGGTATAAGGGATTGGGGTGCTATGATAGTTGAGGTTTGTATTATGATTTGTGAACAGTTGTTAGTCTGTTGTTATGGAAGATGGGTGGGTGCTGTTGGCATTTGGCGTTGAGGTATGGTGGCTATGTAATAATGGGTGGTGGTTTTGTATGATTGAAGGTGGTATTTGTTTCGGTTGGAGGTAGTGGCTTGGGTGGTTTCTTTGACTTACTATGTGTTCTAGTGGGGGTGAAAGGAATTTGTATGATATATATGATGAATGTTTACAATGCAGCCATGAATGAAAACATGAAGAAAGATGTACCTCACTAAGCCAAAAGTTGATTGTGTTCTTGTTCTTGCTCTCGTACCCACGCACACACTTTGTGCTATAATGCTCAAGCCTAATCTCTGCCTCTGTTCCCCCTTGCACACAATCACAATATTTTGCTTTATTCTCTCTTGTCGTTGCCAAAAGACCTGCTTTCTTTGAATTGCTTGGTCTATTTATATGTATTGAAGGGGATTTTGATTAGGAATTTGCTTTGATGGTAATTGGCAAATTTGATCTAATTTGAAAGATACAAATGCCAAAATTGATAGTGCCCAAAATTAAGAGATGCTAGCCAGATTTTGCTCCCATTTATTCTAATTTGATTTGATTTTTTTTTTCCTTTCCTTCTTCTTCTTTCTCTCTCCCTTTTTTTGGGTTAAAATGATTGAGCTATTCTCTTACTCTAAAATGGGACGGCTTTCTTTCCTTTCCCCCCGTTTTTTCTTATGTGTCTTGGACAAAATATGGTATTCACATCATCTATAAATTAATAAATATATCAAATCATCTTGCTAAATTTTAAGAAAATTTCTAATTCTCTAATTTTTCATTCAAACTTTCTTTTACTTGAATTATTCATACATGATTATATATTACTTGATTGCTCGACACCATTCAAGTGTTTTTGCAAAAAGGAATTGTGGTAATAATAACATAACTAAGAAATATTTTTTGTAGCATCATCTTTTTAAAGGTTTTGTTATTTTGTAGTAATTAGTGGGTTTTTTGGTTTTTGATTAAAAGCCCAAATTGGTCCTTGAAAGAATTATGAAACATCAATTTAGTTCTCAAAGGATTTAGGGCATCAATTTAGTCTTCGAAAGAATTATAAGATATTAATTTGGTCCTCGAAAGATTTGTAACATTACAGAAAAAGCTTGTGCCTCAGTGGTTGTACATCCTACCTCTAGGAGCCACACCCTCGACGGACGCAACTTCAAGTCGCAGGACAGAGCCCAATACCCTCCCCCTACCCAACAAAAAAAAAAAAGATTTGTGACATTATTTTGGTATTTGAAAGATTAAAATTTATTTTAAATTAGTTCAAAAGTTTGAACAAACCCTAAATAAATTTTAATCTTTCGAGTATTAAATTAATGTCCTATAACTCTTTGGATAACCAATTTAATTTGAAGTTTTACTCTTTTTTTTCTGTTGAGACCGTGAGGTATTTTTATAGGTTCAATTTGTTTGAGCCACCTATAAAATCAATTTGTGTTTGACTGCAACATCATAACTAACCTTTTATGAATAATTAGTGGCTAATATTAAGTTATAGATTCTATTTTTCAAAAAAATAAAAATATAAAAACCAAATATCCTAAACTAATAAGTTCATACCTAAATGTTAGCAAGTCATTAATAAAGAGTATTGATACTCTTAGAACTGTCTAGAATACCAAAATTTTTTTCCATATATTATATTTACTACCATTACTTTTTTCCAATCGATTTGTTTTTACATGTGTTATTGCTAGTATTTTGTATTCGTTCGATGTATAAGTTAAAAAATGTTTTAAAATCAATATTATTATTGATGTTAATTTTATTAAGTTATTAAAATATAAGTATTAGAAACTTCTATATGAACGTATGTCCTTCCTTAGGTGTTTGTCTTGACCACTGGTCTTGTTGTCGGATTGGTGCCTTCCTGGGTTGGCTGTGGCTTTCTCCATTTCTTCGAGGAAGATGTACTTCTCGGCTTTCATTTTATTTCTTCGGGTGATTGTGGCGGCTTTTTGGATAGCGAAGTTTTAAATGGTCTAGGTCGTAGTCCGTTAAGTAGCGTTAGAATTGCCGCTTGGGTCTGCACTTCATCAATGAGCAAAGTTTCGATGTTATATCTCTCGAGGAAATCTCGGAGCGACTCGTTTTGTCTTTGGTGCATGCCGAGGAGGCTGGAGACTGGCTTAGCTTTGATCCTCTTAGTAGTGAAGTGGGCCAAGAATAGCGAGGCAAGGTCGGAAAATCGATTGATTGACCTAAGTGGGAGAGAATTGAACCATTTGAGTGCAGCATTTTTCAAGGTGATCGGGAATGCTCGGCATCTGACGAGATCCGAGACTCCGGCCATCGCCATCCTTGATTTGAAAGCATCCATATGCTCTTAGGGATCAGTACTCCCGTCATAAGGTTCCATGCCGGAGGGAGGCTTGAAACCTCTAGGCGGTTGAGTTCCCTTAATGAAGTCGGAGAATGGCGTGTCGTCACCATCCTCGAGGTCCTCGTACCATTCTGAGCCTCGCCTCACATGTCTATCGTTGTATCGAAGGTGAGGTCGGGATATGGAGCATTCGAGGTGGCGACGATCACTTTCCGCCCGGCGTTCTCTATGACTGTCGGTGACACTCCCACGTGGCGAGTTCCCTCGATGATGGCGCTCAAGGCTGCGACTGTATTCTCTCGGGCTTCGGTCTTCATAATGGTCTGGGCTTCTATCATGGTGGCGTCTGTGCCTCTCCCAGCATAGTTTCCAGTCGGCTTTCTTCATGCAATCCAAATTGTGCTCTAGCTTTTGGATGCGGGTGCTTGCGCATCAAGGTTAACATCTTGGCGAGCAGGCCGGTGTTGGCCTGAAGGCGGATTTCCACTCTGGAAGCAACCACGTTCCCTACGGGCCAGATGATAGAGCAGTGAGTTGTTGAGTTTTGTTGGTGGTGGCAGTCTCCGGCGTCCGAAGCCGAATTGGAAACTGTGCGACCATCCACCAGTGGTTGGTGGTTGCTTACGGGGCCATGTGCCACCGTACACTCCTGCCTAGGGTGTGAAGACATTAGTGTGAATTCCGCCATGGTACAGTAGTGAGCAGCGTTTGAGTTTCCCACAGACGGCACCAATGTTCGGAGATGGGTTACCTAAGAGGGCTCCGAACTGAGATTGAGATCTCAAGCTGCTCCAAGTGTGATCGGTGTGTAAATGAGGTGAAGGTCCACGACGAAGGGGGTACCTACAAGGACTCCGATGCTCAAGTCAGTGACTGCAGGAAGTGTATCAGAATTCGATCGATAGAATACCTGAGGTCCATAACATGACTTATATATGGGTAGGTGGTTGAGAGAATATGGGGATATGGTTCCACCATCATAGGGGATGACTCGGGACGTCCATTAGCTTGGGGCTGATGGATGGGTCTGAGTTTACCAGCAATATGCAAGGCAAGTATGTTCCGCGGTGTTAGGGATCCATTGCTTTAATTCGAGTTCAGGCCCCATCTCGGATGGCCGAGATGAGTACTGGACAGTAACGAGTCCGACCTCTGTTTGGGCTTAGTCATTGGGCCAAGTTGGGCTTGTATCTTCCAGTCCGGAACAATATATATATATATATATATATATTAAACACTATAATTTTAATACATAATTTTAGTTCTATCATCTAAATCGTGCACCCTACTTATTGGCATTTCTTCAAGAGTTGAAGTTACAATCATATTTCAAAATAACAAAACAAAGTTACTTGCTAATGGCCATTTTTTTCATGTCAGATAAATGTTGAACTAAATTTTGAGTCAACCTTCAAATTAACGTCAAGTTAAAAAGGTAAAAAAAATATATAAAATGAATATTTGAATAAAGATGTAGAAATTTGAATACTTGAGTAATATTTATTTGATATTTATTTTTAATAAATCAAGAGTCATTCTAATTAAACTTTTCAAAATAGTAATTTTTTTAATTGTAAATGAATTCAATTTATTTCCTTAATTATAAATTTTAAAATGAAAATAGGTATAATTTTCTGACATATATTTTTTATCCTTATGAAATTAATGAATTTTGGCTTTAGCCATTCAATTTTTTTTTCGTCCAAATATTTCTAAACTTGGTCAACTTTGGTCCCTATCGTTACACTCTCTCTGTTAAGTGTTGATGTGTCTAACGAAGAGCCATATCGCTAATCCTAGTGCCATTCTACGTCAAATATGGCAAACATTAATGATCCAATGTGTAAAAGTCTATTCACATATTTCATGTGCCCAAACTAACCCATTTGACCCAAAATACATAAATAAATGAAACTTAAGACCCAAACCCAACTTCATTTTTCTGAGTGACCTTAGCCCCTAACTCTCCTTACGTTCTCTTTCTCTCTCAGTGTTCTTCTTCTTTTATCCAAAATCCTTTAACCTAAAAATCCAACCTTCAGAACTCAACCTTCCTCTCATAGATCCATTCACCCACCACTCCCCCTTTCATCAAAATTTTTGGTTCTATTATCATCTTTCACCAGTGGCGGAGTTGAGGTGCGAGATGAAGAATGTGGTGGTTCGATGGAGTGTAGCGATGGCATGCAAGGATGGGCTCATGGTTGTTCTTTATTTTAATCTAGGTTGAGATATATTTTGTGTTGATTGCAAAGATTGGTGTTGATTCTAAGTTGCTCAGATTTTTTTTTCCATTGTTTTTCTTGTGTTATTCACCTCTGTATTATGGTTTTCGTTGGATATAAGTGTTATGGGTTTTGTGTTGTTGCATTTTGATTGATTTTTGCTCATGTTGGTAGCATTTTCAAGTTTTGTTTTCGCTTATGTAGGTCATTTTTTTCTCTATTCAAAACTTGAGCAAAAACTAGAAAAAAGTTTTGATTTTGCTGATGTAGGTCTTTATTTTTTTTTGTTGAAATTATCTTAACTTTGATTTTGGGAATTTGCTGCTGATAATATTAATGAAAATAAGAAGGGATTTTGATATTAGTTATTAATTAGAGATATTCTTATGAGTGGAAATGCAATTATTATAAAACCATGAGTGCGTATAGGTTTTGTTCATTTTGGTTGGAGGTAGTGGTGGATTGGTTTTTGTTCATTTTGGTTGGAGCTAGTAGTGGATTGGTTTTTGTTCATTTTGGTTGGTGGCAGTGATGAATTGATTAGATAAAAAATGGGTGGTGGTGGTGGAGAAGAGGGGAGGATGAAGAGGGATTGGGGAAGAAAGGAAAGATGATATGGAAAAATGAGTGATGTTGCAAGTATAAGAATGGCACTATCGAAAAAATAGGTGATATAGTAGATCTAAGTTGGATTTTCACCAGCCACATTAGCACTTAACAGAGAGAGTCTAACAGTAGGGACCAAAGTTGATCAAGTTTATAAATGTTTGGACAAAAACCCAAAAAAAAAAAAAAATTAAGGGACTAAAACCAAAATTCACTAATTTTAGAGAGACCAAAAACATATTTAAGTCTTAAAAGAATGAAAATTGAGTCAAGAAAAATTACTATTAAGAATTTCCTTCTAATTGAAAGTATTTAAAGATATCAGAATTTTAACCATATAGTGTTTAGAGTTAAGTGCAGTGGTTAGCAAATTGCACTCTCAGTGAAAGGATTAAAGTTGAAACCTTGAATAAAACAATTATTAGAATAACCTCTTAATCACGACAGTATTCAAAGATGGATATACCTTTACAAAATGTATATAGTGTACTTTTTTTTGGATATATTATCAGTAATAAGGTCTGAACGTATGACCTTATGCAATCTACTCAAACCACTCATCACTAAACCAATCCTAGTGGCTTTTTGAAAAATGTATATAGTGTACACTATAGAATCAAGTGCAAAGTTCATATTAAAAAAAGTTTCAATTTTATACATTTTTTTAATCTAAATTTTATACATCATTTTTATGTTTGAATGACAAGTTAAACATATCCAGATTTGTCTTATTGCAAAAATCATAAATGCATCTACTATGGCATAGATGGGGCCTATGTATAGGATTCCAGAAGATTATAAACAAACTAATTAGTGCAAACTAGAGTGCTTTCATTAAAGGAAGATTAATAAGTGACAACATATTGGTTGCTTATGAATGTATGCATTATCTCAAGAATAAGAGATTAAGTAATGCCTTTGATTTTGCCCTTAAATTGGATATAAGCAAGGCGTATGATAGGGTGGAGTGGAGTTTTGTTTGGTTTATAATGGAGAAAATAGGTTTCTATGCTAAGTGGATTAACTAGTTGAAGGAATGTGTGTCTACTGTTTCATTTTCTACTATTGTGGAAAGTCAACCTTTAGGTTTTTTTTTAAACCACATAGAGCTATCCATCAAGGTGATCCTCTATCACCATATCTTTTTCTATTTTGTGCAAAAGCTCTATCCTATTTGATCCACAAGGTAAAACAGAATTCTAAAGTGCTTGGGTTGAAAATAAATAGTAGATATCCTCCTATTAGTCATTTACCTTTTGCAGATGATTCAATCATATTTAGCAAAGCATCCAAGCAGTATTGTGAGTATCTATTAGAAGTTCTAAAAGCTTACAACCAGGAACGTGGTCAAATGGTGAATCTAAACAAGTTTTCAATCTTCTTCAGCAACAACACCCCTCAAATAATGAGGCAACAACTAGCAAAATTGTTGCAAGTTCCTTGCATTGGATCTTAGGACAAATATCTAGGACTCCCTACAGTGGTTCATAGATCCAAGAAGATGACTTTTAGCATAATTAAGGAAAAAGTGAACAAAAAACTTAGTTATTGGAAGAGAACTTTCCTGTCAGTCAGTGGTAGAGGGGTTTTGAACAAAGTAATCAGCACAACAATTCCTATCTTCACTTTTAGTTGCTTTAAACTGCTAGATTCTCTTTTTGATGAGCTTCATCGTTTGATGGGAAGTTTTGGGTGGGGCCAAAAACAAAATGAGAGGAAGATGGCATGGATTGGTTGGGACACACTATGCAGACAAAAAATGGAAAGGGGCCTAGGTTTCAAGGATCAAAAGGCTTTCAATTTAGCTATACTTGGAAAACAATGTTGAAGGCTCCTTACTAAGGACTATTCTCTATTTTTAAAGTTCTTCAAAAGCAAATACTGCAGGTATGGGTCTTTGATGACTGCTATTGCTAGGAGTAATCCTTCTTGGGCTTGGCACAGTATAATTGAAGGAAGAAAGCAATAGAAAAAGAGGTCAAATGGAAGGTCGGTAAGGGAGATAAAATTGACACTTAAGCACATCCATGGGTTTTCAACATTTACCCTTTTACGTTTCCTCCAAATTCTTGTTATGATATGAACCTGCAACTAGTAAAACAACTTATAAATGACAATGGCTCATGGAATGAGGTTGTGATTAGAAGGGATTTTGTTCCAGAAGTCGATAAAGCAATTCTTCGAATAGCTCCTACGCAAGAATAAGATAAGTTAATTTGGAAGCATGAAAGAAATGGCTCATAATCCATATAGTCTGGATACATATTAGCTTTCAGTTTTTTTTTCATACACTAGTTGAAACACATCTGTTGTATTATACAAATAAGGCCCTACGGAAATTAGTGTTGTCTCTTAAGGTCCTTCCCAAAGTAAAAGTGTTTGTATGGAAATTGATACATGAAGGGGTACCTATTAGATAGAAGCTCAAAGCTCGATTTTATCATTTGGATGATTGATACCCATGGTGTTATTAATGGAATCAGAATCTGTGTTTCATTGTATTATTTCATGCTCTCATTCACAGCAAGTTTGGGATGTTGGAGGAAGGTTGAGCTCGAACAGGGGAGGCATTTCAAATAGGTTCTGTGTGTGGTGGCTTGGATTAGTTAAAGATATGAGCTCTACTCCAAATAGGCACTCTCAGATAGTACTAGTAGCATTTCTTATTTGGAGCATTTGGTTGTCCAACAATGACAAGATCTTTCAAGGAAGGCATACTGAGCCTCCAAATATTCTCTCTATTGCTATTAGTCTTGTTGAGGAATACAAGATGTCTAATTCCTGTATCTCTTAGCTTTCCTAAGTATTTTGCTATGGCAATTTTTGTTGGGTTTTCCACTTTCATGTATGCTATTGTCCTCAAGGACCACTATTGTTCTTTCTTATGAAAGAATAAAATATCTATCTTTGTTAAAAAAAAAAAAGTTAAAAATATAAAAGAGTTCAGTAGAGTGCTTTTAAAAAAAGGAGAAATGGAAGCAATAAAAGGTGATGGGAAAAGAAAAGAGGTTCAAAAGCTAATATTTTTGGGCATTTGTATAAAATATTTCCAAATTTTAAATACTTTTAAATTTGAGTAAAATCCTAAGTTCCTTAAAAGATATAGGTATCACCATATTAGTCGTCCAAATATCATTGTTCTATTCAAATCTAGTTTGTTGTAGTAAGTGATAGAATGTTCCATATTATTGTCTCCACTTACTAAATTTTTGCTTGATTTATTTATGTCAAATTCATACTCAATTCTTCTATTTAGTGTGTGCAATATAACTTGCCACACTTTAGGTGAAAATACATTATTTCTCATATTTCTCTTATTAACCTCTTGTTCTGAACTGAATTTCTAAGCAAGTGCTATAAGACTTGAGATTCTTGAGTCTGTAAACTTTAGAGGAAATGTGAGAATAAATGTCCAAGGGAACCACCTGTCCGAAGGTGGTTCTTAGTAAAGAACAGATACATCCACCACAAGGATCTTTAAAGTGATGATGAGGCACTTTTTCCTTCATTAGACTATGAGATGCTCAATTGCTCAAGATAAGTCTAAAACACTCTAGTTGGGTGAATCTAGGCTCTGTTGTGTTTCTTAGGCTCGATTTTGTTTCTAAATAGCTTAGGTATCTTGCATATGTTTGACATCTTGTCCCTTAACCATGGCTATCAAGTTTTTTATAATATCTGAGTGATTAGGTAAGGACAAAGTCCTTTGATTAGGTGAAAATGACATGCCTTGGCCTAAAATAGTGTGTATTGTCCTTTATTAGCTACTTTCAGAGATAGCTTAATTCAGGTTATTACAAAAGGAATATAAGGAGAGTAACCTATGAAGGAATCTTTGCCCATGTGGTATAAACCTCGTATTGGGTCTTATTGGGTTATGGGACCTGAGAATGACATTATCTTGAGTGACTTCTCTACCTTCCTTCATAGCCTCATAAATGCAATAGCCAATGACTCCACCTATTTATAGCACAAACTTGTTAAGGTATCCAAGGAGAAGGTGGACTCATTCATGATGAAATTGCTTCAAAGAAAGGACCCATTATTGTGCTTGTTGTTGTTGTCACCAATGGAGTGAAGAACAAGGCTACAGTGGATAGGAAAAGGGAATGAAAGAGACATTTAGTTTATTGGTTTTTATTTATTGATCTTAATTAAAAAAATAGTGGATTTGGTGAAGATGGATGGAAAAAAGATACTAGATAACAACTATATTGCACTGGGTTAAAATAAAATGGTATTTGTTGTGTTATATATCTATACATATAACATTCATTGTATTATATTGGGTTAAAAGGCTATAAGGCATACCATGCATGAATTTGGATGCGAATTCCAAAATAAAATTCAAAGGGAGATAGTGGATATCAATAATTGAGTAACAACTGTAGTGTAATAAATTTTTTAATTTTTTTTAAACATAATTAAAAAATTTCCTAAAATATAAATTTTTAAATTTTAGAGGAAAGAAAAGCTCTCCGATAAATGACACATGGCAAAACTTTCCAATAAATGACTCTATTTTATTATATGTATAGATAGATAGATAGATAACTCCTTGTCCCTCTTGGCCTCCCATTGGCTTTCAAGAAAACTTACAGGAACATGCCAGAGGAAACGCATATGACATTCACAAAGGGGTCGCCATAGGTGTTGTAAAGATAAGTAAGGTTGTCTTGGAAGAAGCGATCCTATAAAGGGGCAAAGTGAGTTAGTGAGGAAGAGAAACACAATTTTGAGGTTTGGGTTTTTTGTGGAGAGGTGGAAGACTCTAGAAGGATTGTTGTTATTATGCAAGTGGGAGTAGGAGGAGGAGAATGAAACGGTACAGTTGAAGAGGGTAATGCTATTTTGTTTGTTGGAGGTTGGAATGGGGGTGAGGCATGGCGAGGAGGGAGGATGTATGGGGCTAGGAAGAAAAGGATTGGGAGGGAGAGGAGGAAGAGGAAGGAGGTAAGCACAATGGGGTTGAGAACATTGAGCTTGGGGATATCCTCAATTTGCCACCTCAAATGCCATGCCAATGTTGGTAACATTTTGGTAATAATGGTTATTCCTGGGGTTTGATTATAAAAATTTATTTAATGTAGGGAACTGATTAAAAATTTTTAAATTATAGGGATCTACTTAAAAATTGAGCGAAAGTATAGATATCTATAAATTTATTAAAAAAAGTTGGGATTAAAAAGTTTTTAAAATTTTACTTGATAGAAGATAAACACTTAAGAGAAGCTTTGATTGTATTTCGATTAGGCTTATGTAAGTAGGTGTTCTTTGATGATAGATGGTGTTAGAGGAGTTTGAAAGAAAACCTAATACACTTTAATGCTTGTATTAATCAAAGTTTCATTTTCCAAAACTTTTCTATTTTCAAAATTCATTCACTAGTGTTTTAAATTGCAAACTACATCATGTGATACGATCACAATATTGCGATTGCAATCACTGTCATAACTGCATTGACTCCCAATCACAAAAATCGACTACAATGTAACCACAATGCGGCCGCATCAAGGTCGCAATGGGCTACACTTGGGCTGCAACATGGTCCATTTTAAGTTGTAAACATACAAAAATTTTATGCTACAATAGCTATGATGCCTGTCGCAATGGTTGCAATATCTGTAATAGCAACAACCATAACCATGACCACATCTATGGTTGCAAGTGTAATTTAAAACATTGATTCACATGAAGAAAGAATTACTTAAAAGGAATTTCGTGATCAAATTAATTTATCTTTTTTTTTTTCTAATTTAAACATCGTGCATTGGATGGAGTTAATAAATTAAAATTAAAAAATTAAACAAAAAGAAATAAAAAAGATAAATTAATGTTAAAGACTAAGTTTTGAAGAAAAATGTAGTTAATCACACCACTTCTTGAAATATTTTTTAAAATGAATTAATTTTTTTATATAAAAAATTTACATAATTTTATTATATATAAACTTTTATTGTTATATAAAAAGATGGGTATTAAAGGTGCATGTGAGAAAATCTTATTAAAGTTGAGTTCATAACTTTGTCTCTTATATATTTTATTTGAGTTTAAGATATTTTATAAAAATATCTTTTTACTTAATTTCAGTACCTCCG
This sequence comes from Pterocarpus macrocarpus, assembly GCA_031439585.1. Classification (NCBI taxonomy): domain Eukaryota; kingdom Viridiplantae; phylum Streptophyta; class Magnoliopsida; order Fabales; family Fabaceae; genus Pterocarpus; species Pterocarpus macrocarpus. The sequence goes on from CM062516.1 coordinate 43,281,613, forward strand.
ATTATAATTCCTAATCTTATTCCTTCTTCTAAAAAATATCTCATAAAATAATTTCTAATTTCATTACTTTCTATTATTTAAAAAAAAAAAAGTCGGAAGATCCTATCAATTATGAAAATTTACACCTACGAGAGCATGCGAAAATTTTCTGTTTTAAGAATAGATGATAAATAATAAATTTGGTAATTTACGGTATATACATTCAGACTCAAATTTGGGTCGGCCCACACACGTCAAAATCGAAAGTGTTGCAGCAAACAGACCCTAATAACACCATTGTAACCCCTCTCCCTCTCTCTCTCTCTCTCTCTCTATAGCACTGCAGCTCCTTCACTTTGGATTTGTGGTTAGATCCTTGTACTCAGAGCCTTGAACCTTTGTTTCAGTGCTCACGGATAATTGGGAGGGTCTGACTAGTAGTTGTTGGGTGAGATCGATCGATCCTGAAATAAAATAAAATAAAATAAAATAAAGGGGGCGATGTTTTTGTTTGATTGGTTTTATGGGATTCTGGCGTCGCTGGGGTTGTGGCAGAAGGAGGCCAAGATATTATTCTTAGGTCTCGATAATGCCGGAAAGACCACCTTGCTTCATATGCTCAAAGACGAGGTTTCTCTATCTTCCTCTGTTCTATTCTACTATTGCTGCTTTTCCTAATCGTTCATGTTATTATGTTTTTCCGATTATTTTTATCTTTATTTGTCAAAGGGCTTATATCGTGCTGGATCTCTCTCTATCTACTTCTCTTATTCCTGCGCTATGTTGTTATTATTATTATTATTTTTTTTTTTAAATATTTCTCTCTATTTCTGTTTTATTTAGTGGAATGTTTTATTTGTTTAGTTCGAATTAGAAAGGATTCAACTTTACCGTTATGAGAAAAGTAGCGATGGACGATGATGTGGAAATTGAGCTCGAGTTTTTTTTTTTTCCCCCATGATATGTTTCTCTCAGAATAAGATTAAGTCCTTTGGTATTGTATTGTCTGCAGCTTGTGGTTGGATTAGTTTTTCTACCATTTTGAGTGCTTGGGATGATACCTTTTGTCACTTCAAATTCTTTTTAACGATTGGTTTGTTTAAGTGCTTTCGACACTTATTGTCCTTGATCAAGGATTTAGATTCGAGTTTTGTAAATGGAAAAAAACTAGATAGATTTAATAAACTCAGAAAAAAAAAATAGATAGGTTTAGTAAACCGGAAGAAAAAAACACTTCATTTTTTGACATTTATGTTTCATGGGTTATTCAAATCAGATTAAGTGTTTCAAAAGTTGGCTGTATGTTATGGCTAATTGGCTATATGCATGTATATTGACATGTTTTGGTTGAATGTCTTTTCTTTGACATGAAACATCAATTTGTATTTTGTGAGTTCCTGTGTTTTTCTCCCAACAATTATTTTATAGTTTTGGCATGCCAGACAGCTTGACAGCCAACACGTACTTCACAAGTTGTAGTTTCCTGATACCATGGTTTATTACTGCGCTATAAGATATAGTCCTGGTTTTTGTGTGATGATTTTATTGTTGGAATTGGTTTGGCAGAGATTAGTCCAGCATCAGCCAACACAGTATCCAACATCAGAGGAGTTGAGTATTGGGAAGATCAAGTTCAAAGCTTTTGATCTTGGGGGTCACCAGATCGCTCGAAGAGTCTGGAAAGATTACTATGCCAAGGTCTCTATCTTTCTGAAGGGGGGAAAAAATCACGCACACACTTTTGTACTCATATTTGCAAGTTCACACCGAGAGGGAGACTATCTCAATTGTGCAATTTATGAATACATATGATTGGACTCAGCTTGGCTTTGTATTAAGCCTTGCTCTCCAAACTAATGTTATTTTGGTCTACATGCTAGTATGTGTTGATCATGAAGCAATTGTAGATATAAAGCCTGTACTAGAGGTTTGACTCAGAATATGTGAACTCGTAGTTCTAGCTGTTAGCTTGGATAAACTTTTCTTCACATGCTCATTACCAGAATTGCACTATAATGATTAAGTTGTTAAAAAAAATACTCTTTTGTATTGCTGAATATTCTAATATGTTGTAAGATTAATATCCAACTGAATTATATAACTGGACTGCCTTCATAATCCCAGCTAAACGTTCATTGTTTATCTGATTCATGGAAGGCAGAAATTATACATGGTAATTCGCTGATAGCGCCTTTTACTTTTAGAGGGTTGCTAATAGTATATTATCTGACATCTTTGCTTCTGAAGAAAATTTTCCCATAGTGTATCTCATTGAGCATGCTGTATTCCAAAGTCAAGTGATATTCCGGTACTCATGCCTTCACATTCCCAACTAACTATTTTGTGTTTATTTGATTCATGGGAAACATACATCATTCTGGGAGTTTATTGATGCTACCTTTTTTCCCCCTCTTTAGAAGGGCTACTAACAGTATATCTCTGGAAAAAATTGATTCTCTGAACAAATCTTGTTGCATGTTCAAACTCTATTATATACAAACTTTGATTGGAAAGACTAATGGATTCTTAGAAATTGCTTTTCTTTTTTGGTTTTTAATGGTTGCTTGCACTATTATACTCGTGCATTAAGCTTCTTGGATTTGGTACATTCCAGTTGTTACATGGCTAATTAAGAAGTTACTTGAATATTTTGATCGCGAAACTATTCCATTGCTTGAGATTTATTATTTGTTCCCACTCTTGTTACTTTGTGATCTTGAATTAAGCTTAATCCTTCTCTGATGCAGGTAGATGCAGTGGTTTACTTGGTTGATGCATTTGACAAGGAAAGATTTGCTGAGTCAAAGAAAGAGCTGGATGCCCTCCTTTCTGACGAGGCTCTGGCTAATGTCCCCTTCCTTATCCTTGGAAACAAGATAGATATTCCATATGCTGCCTCGGAAGACGAGCTGCGTTCCCATTTGGGCCTGACCAACTTCACCACAGGCAAGGGCAAGGTGAATTTATCAGACTCTAATGTCCGCCCTATGGAGGTATTCATGTGCAGCATTGTGAGGAAGATGGGTTATGGAGATGGTTTCAAATGGCTTTCTCAGTACATCAAATAGTGTCCATTAGTTAGAGATGGCTAGGTATCTCAAATCTAGAAGTTTTATTCCTACAGTTATGAATTTGGAGGTGTTGTTGCTACAATTTGCTGTTAAAGAAATTGCAGTATATTTCAGTTTGATTTTTGGTGAAAATGAAGACATATATCCCTCCCCCTGAACAATTACGTGCTGAGCAAGTGTTTACTGTTTTTAGGTGATTGATAAATTTTTAATGCGAAGAAAATGGGAGGGGGTATAGGCGAACACTTTTTCTACATCTATAGGCTACAAATTTTCTTGCTAGCTGTTGGTTGAGAACTTGAGATTGTGAGACAAATAATCAAATCAATCACATAAATCAATGCTACATATTAAGGTGTCCACATTTTCCCTTATGGGGATACTAATTTAGCAGCGAGTAGCTTCATTCCAAATTGTTGTTCTCACATATTGTTGAAGTAAAACTTAATAGAATTCTAGTATTCATTACATTTTTATAATATTTTATTTGTAATGACACACGACATTAAATGAAAAAAGGTAGGTTATCAATATTTGATATCCAAGGATTCCAAGTTTTCCGTTATATTTGAAAAACTGGAATTGCCATAAATATGAGGTTATTTAAGGCCAAGCGAAAAAAAGAAGAAGCTAAATTCCGAAGTGAATTTTCATTTAACCTGACGTCTTCTATAATTGTTTAACATTGCTGCGTGGACCGTTTGGTCTACTGCAACGTTGTAATTGACTTTGATTGTATGATTTTCAAACATATTAGTTGCACAAGCACGAGGTGGTTGGGTTGGGTAGGTGATGGAGGGCATAAGACATAATTATTAACGTTAAAGAGTATATTACTCCTTCCACTTCAAAATAATAAGTGTTTAAGATAATGACAGCTTAAAAAAATAATTTAATAGTCTTAATTTTCTAAGAAAATAAGTTTAAAGGACTGGATTACCTCACTAAAATTTACTCTTACAAAACTATTGCAGTAGCATTAATGAATATAATGATATTATTGGTAAAAAATAATTAAATCTGTGTTAGAGTTTTAAAATGACAAATAATAAGGAATAAAAAAATTAACTGACTATTACTATCGAATGGAGGGAGTATTTATTATATAAATGATTATATAAATAGGATAAAATACATGTATCCCCCTCCAAATTTGAAGAAAATTGCAACTAACCCCAATTTTTTCCCTAAATTGCACCCCACTTCAAAGCCATGGGAAGAGACAAACGTCTCCGTTAGTGTTTCTTTCTTAACCATTGCACGGTAAAAACAATTAACTATGGTCTACTCTTTATATAGACAAAAATAAACTCATTCTACTTACCTCAGATTATACGTCAAAGAGCCGCTCACGACTTTTGGCTTTGATTCATGAGTTTCGTACTAAACAACTTGCTATAGAGTAGGCAAGTCATGCATGCCACAATTGTGTCCTTCTTCACCTTCACCACCTCCTTTGCCATCTTTGTAGATTCCAAGTCTCAGTTTCCGAGCCCAATTCCTTTGGTTATTCACTCACTCACATACACCCACCTTCACTCAATGCATGGTTGTGCCACCAGCCAAAAATTTAGATCCATTTCGTGAAAGTCACCCGCATTAACCTAAGGACCATAGAGAAGCACACAAATGGCATGGGAAAAGGAAGCAAGGAAACGTGAGAATAATAAAAAAGAAAATGAGACAGAAGAGAATAAGGGGGTGCATAGAAAATCGAATATGGTCCTATATGGGTAGCCAGAATAGCAATTGGTGTAAATGGATAAAGAGGGGTGGTTTGGGATTTTGACGGGTGAATAGGGAACGGGTGGGGCATGATTTGTGAAGATTCAATGTGGGTTATTGTGGATTTGGAAGAAGGAGTTCATGTTTGTTTTGTGTTATAATAGAGTAACCAGAAGATTAGCAGCTTGAAGAGCAACTAGAAGCGGCAGCAACTTGAAGAGCAATGAATTCTCTTGATCATAAGTAAGATTTCTCATGTATATATAGCTGCTCCATGTAATTTTCAAAGTGACAAGGGACTTTTAGTAGAAAAGAGCATGAACCAAAGCCAAAAACCATTGCAACGACTATTTTTTCCCCCTTTTCTTTGAAGTTTAACACTTTGCTTTAGTTAAGTAAAATATTTTATTCAAATATTTCTTCAATATCATTAAGTGCTATATGGGTTTGGGGCAGAGTACAATTTAGGGAGCAGAATATAGTAAGTTTCAATTTTTTTAAACCTGAAAGGGGGTTAGGCGCAATTTATCCATATAAATATTATAATATATATTTAATTTATATGCACTGAATTTTATACTATCATCTAATCCTGTATTGCTAAATCAACAAGTATAATTGAATTTTACACTCACTACTTAAATAGTCATATAAATATAAGATTTTGATTGGAGGACAGTATAAAAAACTTACACTGTCAATGTTTCAAAACTAAATTCTTATAATATTATTATAAAGCATATATGAGGCGATAATACATATAGAATAAATAAATTGATTCATTAGTTTTAAATAATTATTTTAAGGAGTTTTTTTCAGTATTTTAATCTTTTGCAAGGGTATGAATATCTTTTATAAATGAGTGTGTAATATTTAATTATAAATCCTTTACCAATGTCCATATTTAAAAAACCTGACCATTTTTTATGGATTATATATTGTCACAGACTAGAGCCTCGGACCTAATAACTAGGCCAAGGCCTAGTGCTTGCCAAATCGAAACTCGACCCAATATAAGAGATTGCCCCTTGCAGTTATTAAGACTCCTTAGGAGTCCCAACCCAGAAAGCAGTTACTCGCATCCTCAAATATAGGGAATCAAGTAACTACCCTATCCCAAAAAAGTGGAACCACCACCTCTTAACATGCAATACAAATAACGAGTCAAAGAGCTTAGGTATGCAATTTAACCCTAACACTTTAGTATCTCTTGACTCTTGCTAACGTAAGTATTAGAGTCCTTGCAAGTACATCCACTACACCTTTGAAGCTAGGATATGCGATTGGAGTTGGAGTTCCTGGACGCACTTTAGTGGGCCTCTCTCATTATCTTGGTACATCCCTTTCCCTTATATATATATATATGAAAAACAAATTAGCATAACTATGCAAAAAATAATAAAAAGTATATTTTCTATTAAATGCCATTGAATTTGAGCTAACATATATTCAATTCCAAGTCCCTGTTTTTCACGTAAGAATTTGGCTCTTCCATCAATCTTTTTGTGATTTCAATAAAATGACATATAATTTGAGTTATGTTATTTAAACGCATAAAAACGGATGCATTCAACACATTACCAACTTTTTTTTTTTAGTTACCAACTTTTCAAATTAAAGTTACCAACTTATTCGATTAAGTTACCAACCAGTTGCAACATAATATTACAGGATATTTTGCATTCAATTAGTTGATAACTCAGTTAAATAAGTTTGTAACTTTAATTTAAAAAGTTAGTAATTGAGAAAAAAGTTGGTATTTATACACTGCAACTGATTGGTAACTCAGTCGAAAAAGTTGGTAACGCGTTCGAAATGCATCCCAAATACATGTACAAATAGCATTATTATTTCATAAATACATTGCATTATCATTTCATTTCATTTTGTTCTGAAAGCATTAATAAATTTTTATTTTTAGATGAAGGCTCCTTCTGGGAATTCGAGTACAAGACAATGCCACGTGTGGTGATGTAGTGGCTTTTGGAAACGTTGAATGCATGGGGATGTAGCTCAGATGGTAGAGCGCTCGCTTAGCATGCGAGAGGTACGGGGATCGATACCCCGCATCTCCATTCATCCTATTTTCCTTCGTTTTTTCTTAATTGGATTATTTCATTTCTCTTTTGTCTTTCTTAAATGAATCATATGTCAGAATCTTATATAATACCTAGCTGATATATATATATATGATTTAATTTAAATACACTGTCAGTGTATAATTTTTTTACAATGATATCCAATTTCTGCACTATTAGTGTAAACTTTTTTTACAATGATATCCAATTAGAAATTGCCATATTAGCAAAACTCTTTAACATAACCATTCACTACTTGAATGGTCATGTAAATAAAAAATTTTAATTAGATGTAAATTATATATATATATATATATATATATATAGTCCAAGATTAATTAAATGAGGTTCTCAAGTCATATACGCGTTAAGTTAGATAGACAGGAAGCTTGAGTTGGTGACTAATACATAGTTCTCACTTTCTCTATCACTCAGTTTGTCTCTATCCGTGTCGTATACAAATTGGTGCTATTTGTTAACCGACCTCTTATTCCCTTCTTGTTCTTTCCCACTATTAGACTTTCGTGGGGTGGCCTACTGTATGTTACCACTTTGCTCACATTGTTTTGATCATAGAAGACAAACAAATGAAACAATTGAGTAATTAACACCAACGTCAGCACATTCATTCGTATTAAGTTCAAGTCCTTTGCTTTCCCCTCATGCATTCAATTCTGTTGCCAGACGCGTAATAGTCATGGCATCCACACCCATGCAACGGGGAAGTTTATTCATTGTTACATTTCTTTCCATTGCAATGTTTTGCTGCTACGCAGGTTATTGTTACATTATAATATTTAATATTTATGGCTTAAACGAAGTTTTCTTTCTAACCATTTATTATTTACTATTTTCTATGCGCTATGGATACTGTATCTTAAATTTTGATGGCATATATGTATATTTTGGACAAAAATTAATAGAGGCTTCAGAGGGTGAGTTGCAGGAGCAAAGCATAGTAAAGGCCTTGTCGTGCTTTGACAATAAGCGTGTAAGTAACAAATATTTTGACGGCATTTGTTGGAAGCATGTGGCTTCATCTTCACATTCTGCTCTTCCTTCTTGGCTTGTTACCTGGCTTCTCATCAGCAAATTCTTAATTTCTTATTTGCTCCCATATAGTAAATAAAAACAAAAAAGGTGGTACACTGCTCCATTCACAGTTTAAGACTTCAGCTATTGCATTAAAAATGTAATGAAAATGAAAAACAACAATTATCCACAATCACAAAACTGAAGTGTTGAATTATGAATATAAACACCACTTTTTTCTTATTCTATGAGCACTTAAGAATTTTTCTCTTACACCAATCTTGCTTCCTTTCTAATATGTTCTTTTCCTGTTTCTTTCGGCTGTTGCTTTGAATGTATCACAGATTTATGCTGGGTGTGATGAAGCATACAGATTAAACCCATCTGGGAATATTAACATACCACTGGAGGCCACTGATTTTTTCTGTAGTGGACCATGCCTTGCCGAAACACAGTTAGTGCTTAATTGCATTGATGACATGCTGTCCAATTTCATATTCTACAACAAAGCCACTGTACAACAAATTAGATATGCACTAAATGCTGGCTGCAGTTATTCCAGACAAAGAGGTCAGGATACTAGCTATTTTCCTCTCAGAGACTTACATCAGTTTGAACTTTGCTTTCTATTTCCATTTATTTATTTTTTATTTTTCTGTTTGAACAAAATTTAAGCTATCTGTAGGGAACTTCAATTTGGGAGAATACATTGGACAAGAGACAAACAGTGCTTACAAGTTACCAACACTGATCAGATTCTATCTCTTCATCCTGGCGGCAGCAGGGGTTCATTTTATGTGAGATGTTGTACTAGCATTAAGAAATAGATACGCACTGGACTCCAGAATTTATAACCGAAGAGTAATAGGTACCTTTGTAACGTGCATAGCTTTTGCCTTAAATCTTATTGTATTCCGTAAGCCCTTAAAGGTAAAATTCGAGGCAAAGCTTCCATTTTAAATGAAATACTTACTGTTAAGCAGTGCATTTCTGTATGGTTCAATGAAATACATAAACATATTTGCATATTACGCAAACATAATGGCACTAAAAAAAACAAAAAAACAAAAAACAAAAATGGCACTCGAAAAATAGCCATTAGACAGATAATAAACGCACCTCAGACCACAGACAAGGAAGAAAGAGTAGTTAAAAACTTAAAACGTATAAACGTATTTTATATATTACTCCTTCGGAATAACGTAAAAAACAATCACGCTTCAGATCAACTTGAAAATACAAGGGCTCTCTGCTACTCAAAGAACTAATTTATGCGAATCAAACTGCTCCATGATGCATGATAAAATATCCCGTGCGCTCTTAGCCAATCACTACATCCAACTTTCGAGTTTGACATATTCAGACCACTGGTGCCTTTCTAATTATAGGCAGTCATTTGGTAGGGTTGTTTGGAATTGAACTTAATTGTTATTTTGCGGAGAGGATCTTCTTATGTGCAAATAGCACATGACTTGTTCACATACATATTCTCGTCATTGATCAAGTCATGTTAAAGAGGGAGAGAACACAATGGTGAAAATATACACATGATCAGTGTAATTTTCACACTGAGAGTATCCTCTCCCAAGTTTTGTTTTATAACACAAAGTAGATTGGGGGCATCCTCCAATGGCCATGACACTATTTCTCTCAGTAAACTTGGTGCATCGGATTCCTTCTATGGGTGGCAACCAAGTAACGAAGTCATTTCTCAACAAAATCAGATTCTTGCAATGCAAACTACCCAGTTGCACTCTGCCCCGGAACTTTCCTGATGCCACTGCCCCGCATCAGCACTCTAACTTAACTTCATCCCACCTCCCTTCCTCTGCATAAATGTTGGACAGCAACACATAATTCCCAGAGTTCCGAGGTTCAAGACTAATCAGCTCTTTAGTCGCGGCTTCTGCAACTTCCCTGTCACCATGAGTGCGGCAAGCACTAAGTAAAGCGCCCCATAACGCGGCAGTTGGCTTCATTGGCATGCTCCTAATCAACTCATAAGCTTCCCTGACATTCCCACACCGTCCAAGCAGATCAACAACACAACCATAATGCTCCAGCTTCGGCGAGAGCTCAAAATTCGCGCTCATAGAAGCAAACAGCTCACGCCCTCTGTCCACCAAACCCGCATGAGCACAACATGCCAACACCCCAACAAAAGTGGAATCTGTAGGGGTCAATGCTTCTCCTACCATATCCTCAAACAAGCCAACCCCAGCTTCACCCTCTCCGTTATAGGCCAAACCAGCTATCATAGCATTCCAAGAAACAACGTTCTTCTTAGGCATCTCATTGAAAATGCTCCAAGCAACACTTAGATTACCACACTTACAATAAAAATCCACAAGAGAATTCCCCACGGCAATGACCTTTCTCAAAAAACCTTTTGCATTTGCATAAGAATGGATCCATTCCCCAACATCCAATGCTCCGATTCGAGCACACACAGGAAGCACCGTCACCAGTGTAGCATCGTCCGGCTCAAAACCATCATCCAACATCTCGCGAAAGAGCTCAAGTGCTTCCTCATCCTTCTTCTTCCCCTGTGCCATCGAAGAGATCATGAGGTTCCACGAAACGACGCTGCGTTCCTTCATCTGTCTGAAAAGCTTCAACCCCTTATCCAAGTCACCAGCTTCACAAAACCCGCGAACCATCAGGTTCCAAACGACAACATCCCTCTCGCGCATTTCATCAAACACCTTCTCAGCATCCCCCGTTTTCCCGCAACTCGAATACAACTCCACCAACCCAACACGAACCGACCCGTGACGCGAAAACCCAAGCGCCACAACCTGCGACAGAAATGACACGTAAGCAAGTTAGTTAGTTAGTTAGTTAATTAATTAGTTAATCATGGTTAGTTTTTGTTCGTAACAACCTGTGCGTGAAGGCACCGTCCGAGGTTACAGTTATGAAGGTTGGAGGCGGCCTTGAGGAGGGGCGCGTAGGTGTACTCGTCGGGGACGATGGCGCGTGACCTCATGAGGGAGAAGAGGCTGAAGGAGTGCTGAAACGGTGCGCGTAGGGAATAGGCCTTGATCATGGCGTTGAAGAGGAGGACGTTGGGGCTCCGCGCGTGGAGGAAGACGCGCGCCGCGTAGGGCATCTTGTGGAGGGAGGCGCATACGAGGACGAAGTGGGAGAGGATCTGGTTGGAGTGGTGGAGGTTGTGGCGGAGGAAGTGCGCGTGGATTTGGGTGAGGTGGGTGCGCGTGGTGTGGCCGTGGAGGAGGCGTAGGATTTTGCGCTCTATTTCGAGGTAGCATCTGGACATTGTTTCAGATTATTGGCATGACAGTGTTGCAATGTAGCTTGTTCTCAAATCTCAACACGAGTTTCACTTGTTAGCCTCAAGTTGAGAAACTAGGTTGGATTCCGGGTTCTCCACTGTTAATATTGGACAGCAACTATGCCAATGGCATGGGTTCCTACTTGTATTGGATATACTCAGAGAGAACGCCAGTTTTAATCAATAGTATACCATGACTGGCAGTGGCCAGGATGGTGAGAATCTCTGAGTCATGAGTCGAGGATGCTTAGTGATACAACCCTGTAGAAGGCACGGGAAAGCATGAAGAGGGTGTGTTTTGAGAAACTATTAGTTAAATATAACTTTTCCAGATGGCAGTAACGGGAGAGGGTGTTTGGTCTAGTGGTATGATTCTCGCTTCGGGTGCGAGAGGTCGCGAGTTCGATTCTCGCAACACCCCATTCCACGTCTTCTTCTTTATCACGCGTTGTTTATGACATTAGTCAACTCCCATGTCTACTTTAGTGTTCAATTCTTTCTCACAACAACCACCCGTTGTACAGTCTACCACGTACAATCTAGTTTTCCTCTGAAAAAGAAAAACTCCTTAAATTATACGTCCACTTTTACTTCATCTGGTATCACCTTGTGTTTAGTAGGTCCACTAGTATAGGGATTAGTTGAGATCCGATACCCCATTGCAGTAACTTCATCTTCTGTTGCAAATTAATAACCCTTTTTTTTTTTAAAGTGAATTAACAACCTTATATGAAAATTATCAGAAAACTATAATCTTTTTTCTCGACGTGGAAAACTATAATCTCCAATACCGCAAAATCAAAAGAACTTATGAACAATCATGGGTTATTAGCTTGTGTTGCCTGATTTGTTTAAAAGTATACATAATAATTTGTAACTTTTTAGTTTCTTGCTATGGATTTTAAAGATGAAAATAATGCCGGAACTGGTTGTATGTGACTTGGAAACATGCTCAGTGTCTGAGGTCAATGTACTAATGGCAGACACAGATTTATTAAGAAGCAGCAGAAGTGGTCATAATTTAATGTCAAAAATGTTGGTTAGAAAAATGGGTTGAGAGTTAAGGTGTGCTAAAAAACTATTCAAAAATGATCAAGAGGCTCGATTAGTGTAAAACACAACCGATTCCCATGATCAAGCTATTAATACCAAGAGAGGGACTCTATCTCTTAGAAAATGGGTTCTCAAATTACTTCAAAGAGTGTTTGGTAGCCAAATCAGGTCACCAAAAAGATATTGACCAACAACTAAAGGCTAATAAAACGGATTGAAACTTAAACAAGCTGAAAGTAAATGAAATATGATAAAGAGATGCTATAAAGTATTGAAAAGTAAAGTTAAGGAATATAAAGTACATAAAACATAAAGATAAATGTAAAAAAAATTTGTGTTTGATTCATTTGTTCGAGGATGTTTCTACATATTGTGGTCAAGCCTATTTATACATATATAAAACATAGCAGTTATCCTAAGGCCTCTATTAATCACGTTCTCACGAAAACATGGTCAGCAAATTTTCTTCTGGTAATCGCCTCATAACTATCTTCCATTTCTTCCTTAAATACACTCCTCTTAGCATAGTGATAACTGCTTATAATGCTTTTTGCATTTCATTTGCTCTGCCCACTTTCTGAATTGGAAACCACCTTTCTCAGCTACTCTTACTTTTTAAGGAGTGGTCACAGACTTGGTCAAACTCTTATCTTTAGCTATTAAAGCCCGTTCTTTCTCCAACCAAAGCCTAGAACTGGTTTGTGGATTACAAGCTATCAGAAAGGCCAAAGCCTAATAGAAAACTCATGCCTTCTGCTAATCGGCTAATGTCACTATTCAACTGTTAGCTGTTGGCTATCGACTGTTGACTAAATCAACTGTCGATTATTGACTGAAGACCATGTTAGCTGTCAAGCCTCAAAATATGCGAACAAGAGTTCTTTTAGGCAACTACGTTTAGTTAGAATCTCAATCACAAAAGATAAGGCAAATTAGTCGAGATAAAATAGAAAAATGGCTAAAATAATATCGAAATGGCCTTTTTCCAAGCCCTAAATGGTCTCAACCCGGCTGACCCGAGTTGCCACGTCGCTGCTTTCATCTTGGACTTTCCATAGATATGCAATAATGATTAATCTGACACTCGAATCTTAGTCAATTGAAGTTTGGACAAGTATTTTGGTCTCTTTCAATCAATCTAAGTCAAGCAACACTTTCCATGTCGGTCGTTGACCATCGTTTATTCTTCAACTAATTACTATTAGCTATCGGCTAAATCTGATCAAATATTATCTTATCTAGCTATTTCTCCTCGATTAGCTGCAATTTTTTTGGTGCCAACAATAATTAAACTTTTTTTTATATACTTTAAATAATTAAACTTGACGTTTGATAAGTTGAAGATCTCATCTAAACTGTGTTTCTTTTTGTCCTAACAAGCTTATGCTTTATAATATCGATATGTTGAAAAGGTCATGTTATACTTCCTTCTACCTTACGTTCTCACTCGTTAGATAAGAGCAAAAAATAAAAACTACTTACATATCTATGTTGAACATTTTCATGGACATCATGTGAGTGAAGGATTAAAAGTAAATGAAAAAAAATTTAAAAAACATAAGGGTTAAAATTAGTTTTTGATCCCTAAATATGTTTCTGATTTTAATTTTAGTCTATATACTAAAAAAAATTTCATTTAGTTCCCTATAAACTAAAATATTTTTTGTTTAAGTTCTTACAGTGGTATTAAGTTAGTCCCTGCTATTAAAAAATTATTAGACAATATTAATTTTTATGACATGATTAACAAAGACTAATATAAAAAAATGGTGAAACTCGGTTGAGGTTATTTTGACTTTTAAAAAAAATTAAATAAAAGGTTGTTTGTGATCACTTTTTTATTTTTGAAAAAAATATCTTTTCAGGCCCATAAAGGACCTAAAAGGGATCATTTGTGAACTATATTAATAATATATCATATTTATTTTAGATCCTATTAGTCTAATTAATAAAAAATAATATCATCTAATAATTTTTTAGGGGTTGGCATATTATTATAAAAATATAAATCAAAATTTATAAATATAGAGACTAAAACTAAAATTTGGGACATGTAATAAGCAAAAACTAGTTTAATTTTTTTTTAATACCATATGAGTTGAGTGATAAAGATAATTGATAAAACAAGAATGATTTTGATAAAAAGGGGTTTTTATTTTTTTTGGGTCAGAACAAAAAGTGTTCAATGAGAAATGTTAGGCGGACGCATTTTTGCGACTCACACTACAACGCATACGGCCTTATGTGTGAGTGGAACCGGGAGAATAATCACAAAATGACAAAAACCATATAAACATAACATAACATACTATGAGGTAAAATGTTGAGATAGTAAAATGAATGAATAGTAAAAAATTTCAAAAATCGAAGAAAACAACTCAAACGGTCGCGCCAAACCCTTGCTCCGAATCCCCCATGTGTAACATCCCCATTATAGGGTAGTGTAACACTGCCGTTGAAAATATGGCACTGTCATAATGTTAAAAAATTAGGAAATAACAAGTGTCCTTGTAAACTTTTGTTAATTTCAGTGATGCCTAGAATTTTTAGAAATTATATTTTGACCCCAAAGAATTATTTCTACAATAACCCTAGAACTTTTCATAAAATGACTTTTATATCCCCATATCTGTAGAATTAGCAGAATGCGATTTTAAGCGGAGCAGAATCACGTGGCGAAACTGTAGAAGTTTAAATCTTTGCCGATTAGGCCACGGGAGTAGTCAGGTATGAAATGATGTGGGGTGCCCCTAGACTTGTTTAGAATTATAGAAATGCCATTAGCTAGGAAAACAGAAAATAGAAAAGTTCTAAATTTGCAAAATGTTTAAATTATGACGTTGATTGATTTATTCGATTTTATTGCATAAGTGAGATTGAATAGAAATTAATTAAGCATTTAATTAAAGCCAATTTGGTATTAATTAGAGAGATTAGGATTAAAAACAATTATAATAGAAATATAGAAAACCTCACAAAATTCTTCAAAATCGTTTTGCCGATTTGAAGGAAATCGATAAAGATTCGGTATTTTAAACTGTCAGAATCGAATCAATAGAATTATACACTCAAAATCCTAAATCAAATAGCTTAAAACTCAGCCACTTAACCCATTAAAAGGGGTGCAAGACAGCCACAAGAGTGGAAGAGAGTTGGCTCCTTCTTAGCCACTTATGCTAAAGACCAATAGGATGCTTTCCTTCTAACTACCCCAGAATTCTGCTTACTTTAATTCTTTTTCTGCACCCATTTTGGTCCTCCCTCTTCCAGCAGGCTTCTCTCCTTCTTCTCTTCATCTTCTTCATCTCCTTCTTCCATTTTCAGCTTCCGTCAAGTCTCTTGTACCCATATCTTTCACTAGAACTCAAGACTAGCTAGTTTTGCATCCAAATAAAGGTAGGATTTCTATTTTCTGCTTCTTGTTTTCATGGATTAAAGTTGTATGAGAGTTTAACTCTCTTCACTTCTTTGATGATATACTTGACGTGTGTGATGGTTTATGGCTGGTTTATTAAGTATTTGGAGGGATTGAGATTGAATCTTGCATGGAACATAAGATAGAGAGCAAATCAGAATTTGAAAACCTAGGAGAACCTACGGTGGTCTGTACGGTGGAGTATACGGCTCTGCCTACAGCCATTTAAATTTGATGAATCCATTTTTATATGAAACTAGACATTCAGGGCTTTGCATGCATATAAAATATAAGGCCATTGGATTAGTATATAATTAATTATGAATTTTTGAAGTTTGACCTAGAAATCTGGATTCTCATCTGGGCAATATGAGTTGAGATGGGTGTAACTCACCCTACACAACTCTAAATTAAGTGCAACTAACATTGTTTGAAAGCTAACATATAAGAAACATCTTGTAAAAGTTTCAGAGTCAAATTCGTTGCCATTTGTTTCCAACACATCAATGAAATTGACTTAAGTTCAAACTGGGTTGGAATAGGATAGTCTAGAAGGGTCATGTTACGAGGCTTATATCTCAAAATATACTCATGCAAAGGATATAAAACTTCTTTCATTTGAAATCTTGTTCTGTTAGCTTCAAATTGATATAAATTTTGTATAATTTCACTTGGATTTCTATTTTTGGTGAATTTTTACTTTTAAGGATACATTTCTGGCTATGTACAAGGCAGTCTGACATAAAATACTAATAACTTGAGTTATACAAATCAAAATGAGATAGGACCAAAAGGGTTGGAAAATAGACACATAGAGCTATGATATATCCAAAATTTAGATTCAAATGAGTTGAATTGGAATAAAGGTGGATTTTACAAAATATGGGCATAAGAGAGTAGAGTGAGCAGAAAACTCTGTTGATATTTCTATTGATTTTGACATACCATATGATTAATAATGTTGCTGTAACTTGCTGTTTTATGTTGAATTGCATACTTAATTGATTGTATTGGTAGCCTGGCACTATTCACAGGGAAGCAGACTCGATCCATTATGCTGCCAAATTTTCGGCAAGAGTTTATGAGAACTTATGCTATTGGTGATTATACTTTGGATATATTTACATTTACATGTCATGTTTATGTATGTCATGCATATAAGTATAATTAGAATATGATATGAGAAATAAGGTGTGAGACATATCCATGAATGCACAAGACATCCGTATGCATGATAAGATATGGAAAGGAAAAAGGTAATAAGAACTTGCAAGAGGGATGTACTAAGCTACCACGTGAGGCCTGACATAGACCCAGCTAGCGTGGACTAGAGCGGTACTGTTTAAGACTTGGGCTAGCTCTCGACCAAATTTAATGGGAATAGATCGGTATGAGGGTCGGGGAAAGTAAACCCGTCACTCATGTATATGTATGAGCTTGGACCTAAAAAGCGGTCTATTACCCAGGGGTGAGAGAGGCCATTCACCTCCGAGAAAGTAAGTACAGAAGAGCAAGATCAAGTTGCAAGTTAAAGAAAGATACGAATTAAGTCAAGTGTACTTGCATATAATCAAGTACGAGCATCTATATGTGCATCTTCAATTATCTCGTTAAGTCTTAACACTATTATGATTCTTGTTGAAGCATATTATGCTATCCGTATTTCTATGTCTGTTATATGATATGGCAAGTGGTTATTAAAATATAACCTGCTTCGAGAAAGGTGTTTTCAACTTAAAATTGAACTACTATTTGTTTATATGTGCTTATATTTTCATAATAAACTGAAGCGGCTGAAATGTTTATGATGACACTATAAGATTAGTTTGAGTTTACCTATTGAAAACCTTAGGTTCTCACTGCCTATTTGTATGTTTTTCTTTTCCGTAAATATTCCAGCACCCAAGTTGGAAATCAAGTGTGAGGCGGAGTACAGAGCCATTCATTGAGCAAGACTCGGGTGTAAGCCAGACCAAAGAACTATTGAAGCTAGCTAACGACTAGTCGGAAGCAAACGCTGTGTATTATGTTAGTCACAATTTCTTTTAAAGTGTAATTATTTTACTCTCTGTGTATCAGAGATGACGAAATTTATGAATTATTATTCAATAATAAAGTGTGCAGTTAAAAGGATATTATATTTTTCACATTTTAAAACTTTTTTAGCACGGTGATAACCTTTTAATATAACCTCATGACTCTAGCATGGCCTATATTATAGAGGTTGTTACACCACGTCCACGGAAAACTCCCTCCACCTATTCTTCCACCCCCCACGTTCGTCCACTCCAAGCACCCAAGCACCTTTTTCCTGCCCTTGAATTACTTCTCCTTCTACAAGGAGAGAATTTCTTCATCCTATAGTGGCTACTCATCCCGCGCCAACACTATTCTTGTCTCATCATACATTCATCTGTGCCAGGTACAATCATAAAACCACTGTCATTCTCTTAATATATAACTCATTGTCTATGTCGAACTCTAAATTGGCTTTTGAATTTGAAATTAATTTTTTGGGGCACTGTAAATGAAAGTCTTGAAATTATGATGAGTAGCAAGATCGAGTTTTATTTTAGTGTTGTAGTGTAAGTGTTTGCAATTGTACTCGTATGAGTGAGTTTAGGCTTGGAACGTTAAGTAGGAAAAAAAACCATTAAAGAGTAGTCATATCTTAAAGAGTTCATGGATGCTAGTAAATTTTTACAAAACGCTGGTAAGTTTGCGTCATTACGCTAGTAAATACATTTAAAACGCTGGTAAGTTGTTGTGTTTGCCATGTATTATCAAACTAGAGAAAAGAAATTTACCAGCGTATTGGCATATATTTACCAGCGTATTGACATATACTTACTAGCATTTGTAAAGAATTTACTAGCGTCTAAGAAACTCTTTAAAATCTGATTTGCAAAGAATAAGATTATATTCTAAATTTTTATTGATTTAGGTGCACATAATCTATAAATTTTGCAAAATTTGACAAGGAGAGAAAAAGAAAAATATAGAAATAGCCAAGTAGAGAAACTTACCAGCATTTTGTTAAAACTTATCAGTGTTTGTAAGGAACTTACTAGCATTTGTAAGGAACTTACTAGCAATTTGATAAAACTTATCAGCATTTATAAGAAACTTGCCAGCCTTCTTGTGAAACCTATTAGTGTCTTAGGAACTCTTTAAAATGTGATAATTTATTGATTTAAGTCCCCATAATCAATAATTGTTGGTAAATTTGACAAGAGTTATAAATTTAGCAAAGTAGATAAACTTACCAGCATTTTGTTAAAACTTACCAGCGTTTATAAGGAACTTACCAACGTTTGGCTAAAACTTACTAGCCCTCTTGTGAAACTTACCAGGATCTTAGGAACTCTTTAAAATGTGATAACTTATTGATTTAAGTCCCCATAGTCAATAATTGTTGGAAAATTTGACAAGAGTTATAAATTTAGCAAAGTAAAGAAACTTACCAGCATTTTATTAAAACTTACCAGCGTTTATAAGAAACTTACCAGCATTTGGCTAAAACTTACCAGTCCTCTTGTGAAACTTACCATCATCTTATGAACTCTTTAAAATGTGATAATTTATTGATTTAAGCCCCCATAGTCAATAATTATTGGTAAATTTGACAAGAGTTATAAATTTAGCAAAGTAAAGAAACTTACCAGCATTTTGTTAAAACTTACTAGCGTTTTGTTAAAACTTACTAGTGTTTATAAGGAACTTACTAGCATTTGACTAAAACTTATCAGCGTCTTAAGAACTCTTTAAAATGTGATAACTTATTGATTTAATTCCCCATAGTCAATAATTGTTACAAAATTTGACAAGGAGTAAAAATTTTATAAAGTAGAGATACTTACCAGCGTTGTGTTAAAATTACCAGTATTTTGTTAAAACTTACCAGCGTTTATAAGGAATTTACCAGTGTCTTTGGAACTCTTTAAAATCTGATTTTATGGGAGTTGGAGAATGCTTTAGTCTTAGTCAGCTTGTAAGTTTGCTGGAATGAAAAGGAAATTAGCTATTACATTATGGGGTATGCTTTGATGGACTAAGAATAATAATACTTCTAAAAGATGTATATTTTATTTTATTTTTCCTTAATTATTGTATTAACAACAAAGACCTTGTATTCTTTCAAGTTGTTGACTTCCATGAAAAATGGCTTTATGGGGTGGGGAAACTTTTGACTCCTTAGAAAATGTGAGCAAATGAGTGCCATAGTGTATTAATTTTTGATTGAAAGACAAAATGAGTTAAAAAAATCTTTCATTTCTGCATAGGTTAAGAGATATATGAGTACTTCATAGTATATTGGAGAGATATTAATTATCTTTCAAATACTCGACTCTCTAATGGTAGTGGAATTGATTGATGAATGTATATATTATGCTTGTTATTATGATCAGCATAAGTAAGGATATATGTTGCAGTTCAAATATTCAATTAAATTTCATTGGAGGGTGTACTGTTTATACATTTAAAAACTGAAAAAGAGATGAAATGTGATCTCATATGTGTATTTTGTAGGTACTGTAACCTAAATTTGATGTGATAAAGTATTACAAATCAAAATGTCGAAGAGGAAAGCTATGAAACGTAGTCGAGGACAAGGTATGTTATTCTATGATAACCAATTTTTTTTCTTTTATTTTTTTTTTTTTTGGTATAGTAAATGTTGGTAAGTGAGGTTGATGATGCTGACCTATAACAAAATCGCATAGAAAAGAAGTGGTTCATATTCCTGAAGTTAAGGACAATGAGAGTGGCTTATTTATGTAATAGTTGAATTTTATTAATCATGATGGCCTTTCTTTTGGTTTAGGGATTAATTCTATGTGTAATTCTACTGATCTTGTAGTTCTTCGGTTGACAATTTTTCAGGACACAAGAAAAAGCAGCCAACGAAAAAACCAGGGAAGGTATGTATCTGAGTAACAACTAATTAAATGTTACTAGTACGTTGAAAATGAATGACTAAGTTAGTTATGTGCTTCTGTTTTGGTGTGAATAAGAGGTCCAGAAAGCAAATTTGCATTTTAATTCTTTATCTCATTATTGATCAGAATTTTTTTGTTCTCTTTCATCCATATCATCCATAGTAATATTTGAGAACTGATGTATTGTTTGTAATGTTTGTGAAATGCAGGCTGTGTTCCTTAGTTGATGCTCGCCTAGTCAATTGCATGGGTTGCATGCAAAGTTGACTAAAGAGCAAGCCAGTGCAGTCGTCGACATGGGTTTCGGAGGTTTGTTGGACCTTAGATGCCATTCCCTTAACTGTATTTTATGCTTGGAGCTGGTGAAGTCTTTTGACTTGTGGCAGCAAATGATGTTTGTTAAAGGGCGCATTATCCCCATGACCTATCATGATGTGGGTTTGGCCTTATGGCTACCAAATAAGGGTAATTTTTTCCTACCAATTAAACTTTTATGCTTTTTTTTTCCTTTTGGGAATTTATGGTGAATTTATTCCTAAATGGATGAAATGATTATTTTATTTTACTTGTCAATAGTTAAAATTTATTCATGTGCTAATTCTAATACTTTACATGTAATAGGGTTGCTCGTTCCAAAGTCTATCAATAATGATCAACAATCGCTATTAACAACTTTCAAAGGCATCAAATATAATCAGCTAGAACAGATGATTGCTGATGGGAATGCTGATGACTAATTTAGACGAGCATATATGCTATATGCTTTGTCATGTTTCCTATGCCCGACATTAGAGATGACACCCAGTTCAAAGTCTATGGGGGCCATTGTTGATGTGTATAATTTGCACAAATACAACTAGAGCGAATTCATCTTTTCTTGGCTTGTAAGGCACATCAAAGCATACAAGACCAAGAAAGGGAAGACAAAGAGCATTGACGGCTACCTCTTTTGTCTAATGGTATGTTAATCAAAGGCTTCTTTGGATGAATTGAGTATGACTTGTTCATGTAGACATCTTAATAATAATTTGGCATTGCATAAATGCTGTATTTCCATGCTCGGCCACTGGACATAGTCCAACCGAATATGAATCTTCCATCGCTTAAACACTGGGATGATAAGAGGGTGCATTCGCGAATTTAGGCGGAAAAAGAGAGTGCACAGGTACAGTGGGGTTAGAATCATTTAGAATAAGTATAGGATTGAATGTTTTTATGTGTTTAGGAAATTTATCTATTTACACCATTACCAAGTATACTAGAATCAAGCTTTACGTTATTGTTATTTGATAGGGATTACTAAACCACGACGATGATGAAGATGAAATTTTCGGGGAGCTTCAACTGCATACCGTGTACAAGAGTTAGGTATAGACCAAAGTACTTAGGGCACTTGAATGAGTGGATTCATTTGTCTATTTGCAACTAACTAACTAACTCAGTTTTAAATAAATCGGCATATATAGTTCGTGCAGGAAAAGATTTGAGAAATGCTTAAGATTTGGAAGTCAATAGATGATCATATCATGGCTGGTGAGTCTGATGCAGAGCAAAGTATGCCTGAACATCCATTTCCCAAAACTCCAAGTGTCAAAGAATCAGACAGCGTCATGGATGCCAATGATGACGAGAATACCACTATGGATGAGGAAGAAGAAGAACAAAATGAGAATGGTAATGACATTATCCATGACGAGCCTATTCTGATCAATATGGATGAGGAAGAAGATGAACAAAATGAGAATGGTAATGACATTATCCATGACGGACCTGCTCTGACTAGTGAGGGGGTGCAGAGAAGATTTGATAAAAAAATTATATGACTGTTGCATTGGGATGCAAATTGGTCCTCCAACCGAGTAGGGCCTTTTGTTAAAAAATTCACTCATTTGCAAGCACTTAACCGTAAATAAATGATTATTGACTATATACCTTTGGTCTCTTTTCAGGGTCTTGTTTCGGATCAAAGACATATTTTTATCTCATTATGAGGTAGCAACATTCGCACCTAGAGAGTACATCAGCAATCTTGCAATGCTAATATTTTCCTATTAATTGGATAATTGCCCTAAACTGAACATCATGACCTTATATTTTCTTATAATGCCTAGGTTGTTTCTTTTGCAAGTTCTATCTTTAATAAGGATGATGTGCAAAGTTCGAGGTCTTGGTATTATCTATCTTCATTTTTCGTGGTGAATTCAACTTACATAAGTTCAATGATGGAATTAAAATTGTTGCCCATAGTAGTGTTGTTAATTGTTGCCCAGAATTAATTTTTGCTTTAATCGCAAGATGCGCTTATAAGAAAGCTAGATGACTGCAAGAAAGGGGGACTGCAGCTGTCGTTTGATATACCGGACCATTTTCTACTATTCGAGACTAAAGTCGGTGAATGCAATGAGGTCCTCTATTTCCCTTTAATCTATATCTCGCATACATATTCTTAATGATGGCATCATCATGCGCTTACACAAAACTTTTATTATTGTTACAGATATTTGCGCCAGCTATATTTAGTGATCATTGGTGGTGTTATGCCTTTAACAGAGATAAAAGGACATTATACGTACTGGATTCTCTACCGCAGTCTCATAGGGGTGATAAGACTAAGCTTGACCAACTGGTGGTATGACTTCAATTTATTGCTTAGTAATCAGTTTCTGTTATCTATTCAGATGTACTTCGAATATTACTATTTTCTCAAACATTACAGGCTTACCAATTTAAGCTTATAATGCCCATGATGGATCCAAAATTCAAACCCCCTACCGACGAGATAAAATTTGAGAATGTCAAGGTGCCATCACAACATTATGGGTAAGTGGTGATTGAGTTTGTGAATTCTTCTCTGATATTTGTTAATGCCAGTGGTTGGTTTTCCGTGTTTCTCGTGAAGGAATGACTGTGGTGTCTACACCACCAAACATTTGGAGATGTGGGATGGTGTTACAACCAAGGTTAAGAAAATTGGACCAGCATCAAACTGGTCAAGGCAGGGATTCAAAGGTTCAGAGTTTCAACCGATTCAACTGAGGGTCTGAGCAGGGGATATATATATATATATGATTAATTAAAAAGCAAAAAATTATATTAAATTATTAACAATAACATAACTAATGTAAAATAATATTTATTATGAGGTATTTTATCAAATATCTTAAATGTAAAATTTATTTATTTTAATTTTCACTTACATTTCTTTTGGAAAACACTCACAGATAGTATAACAATCATTTTTTTTTTAAATTAATTTAAAAATATATAGCAAATAAGCATACTAAAACAATCAATATTAAAAATAAATAAATTTTTGTTTTGATTGAGTTTTTTCTTTTTCTTTTATAAAAGAAATAATAGCAATTTTTTCCAAAATTAAAAAAAAAAATCGGTCAACCAGTTTGACTGGTCTGGTTCACACCGATTCACCAGTTTTGACCACAACCGGTATTGTAGTGGAGACTGGACCGGCCTAGGGTCTGGTCTGGTTCTCTCTTCCCTGGTTAGAACATATGAAGAAGGCCTTACTATGCCTTCTTGGATCGAGATCAGTTTTCTATTCTCTCATTAGTATTTTTTGATATATTAAATTACTATAACTTTATGTAAGAACACATTTATTATGTCCACAGACTGATGTTGATCACATTCAATGTGAGCTATATTAACCGGTTGGGTCCTCGATGATAGAAATGAGGTAGGGGTAGAAGTGTTACAAGCTGCAAAAGTTGATGTACTGCTTTCGACTTTTGCTCGGTCCATTCAAACTCCGAATGTAGAGGATCCTGACACCGGTGAAGACAATCCAGAGATTGATGAACTTATTGTGGCAAGTTTGTGTATGAGTTTGTGAATGAACACTGTTTATGTGGATAATTATGAATTAATATACTATAATCTGAATTTTATGACATCGCTGGCACAAAAGTTGGAGATCAAGGTCATACAGCTGATACTCTACACAAGCCAAAGTCAAATGTTGCAACCAGAGTTAAGACCTTTTCAAGAAACTGGAAAACTGGGCCACATGGAAGAGCACCGTACATGTAACGTCCGAAGAATTTTATCGTTAGTAACTGAGTTGTTCAGTTTTTATCAAATAAGTGGGTTTAATCGAAATTTGATTAAGCATTTATTTAAAGCCAATTAAGTGTGATTTAGAAGTGATTAGGCCCGATGAGATTGGATTAGGAACATAGGAAACCTCATAGAATTTTTCTAAAATCGGTTTACCAATTTAAGAGAAATCGGTAAGGTTTCAGTATTTTAAATTATCGGAACCGAACCAATAGAAATTTTTCTATGAGTGCCCTAGGATCAATAGTTAAGATTTAGCCAAACTACCCCCTCATGTGGCGCCTTGATCAGCTATTGAGGGAGGGAATCTAAGCAAAATTGGATGATGAAGTGAAATCCACCAATCATCATGCATCTTGCTTCTAAAAAATCTCCACCTTTTTCTTTCCTTCTCTTTTAGAAATTCGGCGACCCCACTTGCTGAAACTCCTCTCATTTCTCTTCTCCTCACTCTCATCTTCACTCCATTTCCATCCTTCCTTCAAGTCTCAACACAAGTTGTCCCCATCAAAGCCACTAAATCAACTCAAAATTCAACAAGACAAGCTAGGGAATCCTACTTCTCTTCTTATTTTCTTTGATTTGGGACTACATGGTGGTCATGTATAACCTGAGATATTGATGTTATGTAGAGTGATGATGATGGTTTATGACTAGTTTTACATGTATATTGTGATTAAAATTGGAATTGATAACAAATAGCTTGAAGAATAGAGAACAAATTAAGAAGCTGTTAGGGTTTTCCTCGGCAGTCTGTACGACGGAGTGTACTGCTCCACCTACAGTAGATCAAAGTGAATGAATCTATTTTTATACGAAACTAGACATTCAGGGCTTTCCATACATATATAATATAAGGCCATTGGATTAGTAAAGAGGAAGTTATGAATTTTTGAAGTTTAACCTAGAAATCAAGACTTCCATCCGAGTAGTATGAGTTGAGAAGGGTGTAACTCACCCTATACAACTCCAAATTGAGTGAAACCAACTTTGTTAGAAAGCTTACTCATAGGAGAATATCCCATAAAAATATCCGAATTTGTTAAGGTCCCGTTTGTTCCCAGTAAGTTGAGAAAGTTTCCCTATATCCAATCTGGGTTAGAACAGGGTAGCCCAGTAGGATCAAGTTTCAGAGCTTATATCTCAACTTATAGTCATCCAAATGATATGAAACTTATTCATTTGAAAGCTTGTTATGTTAGCTTTACATAGATATAAATTTCACATGATTTCACTCATATTTCTATTTTTAGTGAATTTGCCCTCATAAGAGTGCAATTCTGGCTGGAAGTAGGACAAGTCTAAGATAAGACACAAATAACTTAAGTTAATGTCGGAAGTCGGGATTTAGTAAATAGAGAGCTAGGTCGGTACACTTAAAATCGAACTCTAAACTTAGTAAAGTTGAAGTCGGAACTCAGTGAAACACAAAACTAGGTCGAGAGTATTTAAGGCTAAACTTGAAAGGGTACACTTAAGGATGAACTCGAAAGGGTATACTTACGGTTGAACTTGAAGGGGTTTACTTAATAATTGAACTTGGACTTAGTGAATAGGAATCCATATTGGGTATGTTTAAGGCTGAACTCGGAACTTAGTAGAGAGAGATAAATCGGGGATATTTGATGTTGAACTCGAGACTTAGTAAATAGGAAGCTCAGGATTTAGGAAATACACTTATCAAAGTCTCAGAAAACCAATGGTGGGGTAAGGTCGGAAATAGCACAACCCCGCAAGTCAGGAATTATGTGATCTCGGGAGACCGAACATAATGTAGAGAAATTGGAACTTGTATAAGATCGGAACTCGGAACCCATTAAATATTGGAAGTCGAACTCGGGAACCTTAATAGAAGTTAAAAGCTTGTAAGATAGAGTGATACTTAAGATTCTAAATCTTGCACTTATTAATATTGTTATATTTTTTATATGAATATAATGTTTTATATTGAGTTTACTATTTGATTAAAATGTCCTGGTTGTTTGGCACTATTCATGGGGAAGCGGATATGATCCGTTATGCTGCTGAGATTTCAGTAGAAAATGCAATTAAAGTGAATTTACAAGTTATGGATGCATTGGTCAAAGTGTTAGACAAGCAATGCTACTCTATAAGTATAAGAATGGATTTCCATGTGACTTGGGCCAGCCCCTGAACAAAGTTAAGGGGAATAGATCAGTGGAAAAATCGAGGAAAGCAAACCCGGCGACCCTGTATAGGAACAAGCTCGATCCTGAAAAGCAGATTATTACCCAAGACTCTTATGGCCAATATACTCCCAGGGGATCAAGTATGGAAAAAAAAATGAATTAAGATCAAGTGCATCATTTTTCATGCATATCCATAATTTTCAGCTTTTAAGCATTGAGTTAAATTGCATCATTGGATGTTATATACATATTATTGCTCACTTTATAGTTGTCACTTATTTATTTCAATACACAGATCATGTTGTTTAACTTCTATTTAATTTCCTTTATTTCCCTAAGTAAAACAAAGTTGTATTTCGGGTTATGATTTACATGACTAATTGAGTAGAGAGTAGGACATCCGATGTAACATTTTCTTCTAATTAACCAAAAATCTGAAATACCTGAGAATGATAGTGATGACAGATATGCATAGATTTAAGAATTTCTACTGAGAAATCTTTATTTCTCACCCTATTATATACTCCCGCATCATTCTCAGATCATGGAGAACGCGGCAACCTGCATCTTGTTCATTGAGTTTCCAAAGCTCCACATCCATCTTGATCCGTTCATAGATTCCGTGTACATATCTGGTAGATGCCAGTTTCGTCTTTACTTCTTCTTCCGGAGAGATTTTACTGTACCTCTTATGCACCTGCTTTTTGACCCTGCCGTCCCTTACATCGCCATCCCTCTCCACATGGCTCATCCCTTTCCACCTCCATCCGCAGCAGCAGCACCAGCCATGGCCCCACCAGTCGCACCACCGCATCCGATCCCCTCTGCCTCCATGTCTGAGGAGGATCCGTCGGAGGCAGTGAGCTCG
Source organism: Pterocarpus macrocarpus (assembly GCA_031439585.1). Lineage (NCBI taxonomy): Eukaryota > Viridiplantae > Streptophyta > Magnoliopsida > Fabales > Fabaceae > Pterocarpus > Pterocarpus macrocarpus. The sequence goes on from CM062516.1 coordinate 43,309,296, forward strand.
TCGTCCTCATCTTCTGCCCCGAGCATAGACTATACCCCTGCCGACACCGATATGGCGAATGGATTCCTTTCTTCGGAGTCCATCTAGAGTACCCGTCGTAGTAGCAGTAGATGTACAGGAAGACCCTCTTTTGACAGTTTGGGTCATAGACACATGGGTAGGAGTTAGTAGTTGTATATGAAATGTCCCATGGGGACCAGTAGAGGGGGGATGTTTATATAGTCAAGCCGATTTGTTTTGTGTTAGCGGCCTTATTTCTTTTACCCTGTACTGTATTGTATTTCTTTTGACAACTTTAAAAACAAAGGTATAAACATGTAAATATATATGATGCAGTTTTGTTTATTTCGCAATTCTGTTTGTATTACTTTATTTCCGATACAACGACTGTCTAGTGTATATCTCATGCCAAACTGAAATTGATTAAAGTGAATAGTTAACTCTTAGTTTACCACACGTAATAACTTATCAGGTGATATATTATTACTTAAGCATAGTATTTTGTCTGATAAGGTGTTACAGTACATGGCAAGGCATGTGAGGGGAAGGAAAAAATAGGATGTCATCTTTTTTTGGAGGGTGCTTTTGAAGATGGATGGTTTTGTTGTCAATGCTGGATGGCCCTGACCTGAATCTATGTAGAATCAGAGATATTGGAGTCTATGTAGAAGAGTTGTGTACTTGGTAAGTTTTCAAAAAATTTTTCCTTTCAAAATATAAATTACTGGATTCGAAAACTAATTTTCCAATTAGCTTATTAAGATCTATTAGGTTGTTGATATGTTAAGCAACTTATTTATGTTTTGTGATTCGGAAAAATGTTTTTTGCAACATGTGTGGAAGCTATTTTTACAATGGTGACTATCCTTGAATTGGCATTGATATTTGTTGCTTGTGTCCAGGTTCCCCAACTCTGGCGGATTAAGATGTGAAGAAGAAGATGGATGCCAAGAATTCTCTGTAGGATAAGTATAAGGAGTTGGAGTTGTTCAACCAAATCATTGCCAAGATGTACCAAGGTGCTAGTGGGGATGTGCCAATGGGGGTGCAGATGGCATCCCTAATGGTGGCTATGGAAAATCATACTTTGGTGGCATTGGTGCAGGGCCTATGATTGAAGAAGGTGACTAATAACGGCAGGGAAATTCTTTGGATTCTATCTCGTAAACTTGTCGTTGCTTCTATAATGCAATGCCTTTTACAATTTTACTTGAATTGAATGGATTTGGTTGTGGTCTAATAATAACATCTTATAGGTTAAGGTTGTGTGGTATCAAAAATGTTATGCAAGAATAAATTTGACAGATGTAAATAATAACCCTTATCTTGTTATGATAGTATTTTTTTGGACGTTGGTAAAATTCTTTAGGAAAGCTGGTAAGTTTAAGGTAAACACTGGTAAATATTAGGAATGCACTGGTAAGTTTCTGTTTATTGATATTTTTATGCCTTTAATTTTTTTTTCTTCTTGCCATTAAATTTCTAGCCAATATACACCATGGGGCACCTGAATGACAAACAAACATATATCACTAAATATTATTCTCCAAGAAAATCAGATTTCATAGTCTTTCTTTGGACGCTGGTAAATTTCTTTACAAACGCTAGTAAGTTTTAGGCAAATACTAGTAAATTTTATTAAGGCGCTGGTAAGTTTCTGTCTATTGATATTTTCATGACTTTAATTTATTTATTTATTTTTTTTGCCTTTAAATTTCTATCCAATATACACTATGGGGCACCTGAATGATAAACAAACATATATCTATCACTAAATATTATTCTCCAAGAAAATCAGATTTTATAGCCTTTCTTTGGACACTAGTAAGTTTTAGGAAAACGCTGATAAATTTTACTAAGACACTAGTAAGTTTCTGTCTATTGATATTTTCATGACTTTAATTTTTTTCTTTTTGCTATTAAATTTTTATCCAATATACACCATGGGGCACCTGAATGACAAACAAATATATATCTATCACTAAATTTTATTCTCCAAAAAAATCAGATTTCATAGTCTTTCTTTGGACGTTGGTAAGTTTTAGGAAAATGTTGGTAAATTTTACTAAAGTGCTGGTAAGTTTCTGTCTATTGATATTTTCATGACTTTAATTTTTTTTTCTTTTTGCCATTAAATTTCTATCCAATATACACCATAGGGCACCTGAATGACAAACAAATATATATCTATCATTAAATATTATTCTCCAAGAAAATCAGATTTTATAGTCTTTCTTTGGACGTTAGTAAATTTTCTTACAAACGCTGGTAAGTTTTAGGCAAACGCTGGTTACTTTTACTAATGCGCTGGTAAATTTCTGTCTATTGATATTTTCATGACTTTAATTTTTTTTTCTTTTTGCCATTAAATTTCTATCCAATATACACCATGGGGCACCTGAATGACAAATAAACATATATCTATCACTAAATATTATTTTCCAAAGATATCAGATTTCATAGTCTTTCTTTAGACGCTGGTAAATTTCCTTACAAACACTAGTAAGTTTTAGGAAAACGCTGATTACTTTTACTAAGGCGCTAGTAAGTTTCTGTTTATTGATATTTTCATTACTTTAAATTTTTTTTTTCTTTTTGTCATTAAATTTTTATCCAATATACACCATGGAGCACCTGAATGACAAACAAATATATATCTATCACTAAATATTATTCTCCAAAAAAATCAGATTTCATAGTCTTTCTTTCAACTCTGGTAAATTTCCTTACAAACGCCGGTAAGTTTTAGGAAAACGCTGGTAAATTTTATTAAGGAGCTAGTAAACTTCTGTCTATTGATATTTTCATGACTTTAAATTTTTTTTCTTCTTGCCATTAAATTTCTATCCAATATACACCATGGGGCACCTAAATGGCAAACAAATATATATCTATTAATAAATATTATTCTCCAAGAAAATCAGATATTATAGTCTTTCTTTGGACGCTAGTAAATTTTCTTACAAACGCTGGTAAGTTTTAGGCAAACGCTTGTAAATTTTACCAAGCGCTAGCAAATTTCTATTTATTGTCACTTTCAACAAAATTTTTTTTTTCATTAACTTTTTAACCAGGAACCTAAAATCTAATATGTAACTAAATATTATTTTCCAATAAATCATTTTATAGGATTTATATAGGATGCTGGTAAGTTTTAGCTAAACGTTAGTAGATACTTCAAATATGCTAGTAACTTTTGGAGAAACGCTTGTAAATTGTGGAAAAATGCTGGTAACTTTCTCTTGCTTGCCATTTTTGGGGTTTTCTTTTATATTTTCAAATTTTGTAGCAAAATATTGGCCATGGGAGCACCTGAATGGATAAATCTAACATATCACTAATCATGTAACCATCATTTTGTACAACTCAAACTTGAAAAAAGAAAAGGTCTTAATCTATTATAAGCCACCAAATCCAACACAATTGACAAATGTGTATCTAATAATCATTACACCTGCAATAGTTTCATTCTCCCAATCTAGCAATCACAATAGTATGCTATGAACATGTGTGAGAACTAAATTGTTGGCATGGATCTGTAGTTGTCTGATTAGGTCCTCCAAAGTCCATTGGGAATGTCATTGTGTTCCTATTAATCAGTAGGTCTGTGAAGGAACAATCTTGTACTACCTGGATGAAATGGTATAATCAGTAAAAGTAGTGAACAAAATTGATAAATTTTATCATTGTCTACATGCATGTACACATGGGTTAACATCCTGATTAAAGGCTTCAAGCAGTGAGACTAATCCACCCTACTGCAAGTTGCCCAAATCTGTATCCAAACAATAATCTTCTAAATTGGGCACTGCATTATTTTGATTCAGATGTACACCCCTTGACTATTGCTCAACAACAAACAACAACAATCAAAGTTAATAATTGTTTATAAGCCCTACGGATTACATTATACGAGTTTCTAGCACCTTGTAAAACCTGCAAGTAAATTATAATAGATAACAATTTAGCCAGAACATAAAAACCTCCGGCATCAAATTACCAGAATGTTTTGTAATTCAGATTAACCCTCAAATACCATAAATCAAACCTTAAAGCCCAACAATTGAAATAAAAACCGTGCTTAACACAAAAAATGTAGCCATGGCATGCAGTTTGCACCATGACTAAATTAGAACAATTGTACAAATTTAACATTAAGCTTGGTGCGTAAATACATCAAGAAACTTTCATTATTCAACTCTTTAGTACATTGAATCTCGACCAAAGACTCAACATAAAAGTTTTTTCCATCGTGCTGACCAATATCGGAATCAATGGACTACTACATGTTCAGACAGCAAATAATGAGATCACCTCTTGTCTTTATTTGTACCAATATGAAAAACACATAAATTAACACAATAAAGTATACACAAACCTCAATAAACAAATTTTCAAGTCTTTGAGTGGTAAGTTTTTTAGATTTTCGGCCAAGTTTTTCAACTTGACCCAATTTCCTTTTTGAATGTGGCCTCCCTTTCCATGTCACATGCAAGGGGCTTCGGATCTCACTTACTTGATTTTCACAATTAGTACCCAAGTTGTTCACAATCTCCTCACCTCTAGGACTCACACTAGACTTGTGATGTAGCAAGGATGGCATTGCCTGGAAATTGGCCATAAATTCATCAAGTGTATGGTGGAGGGCACTAGTTGCATCTTCAGAATCTGCAACAACTTCTGCAATATCATAGAAATGCTTGCATAGCTTTGAATCTCTCCATTCTCGATTTTAACTTAGTCACAGCTTAATCGGCCTTTATGTAAGAATGCTTTCGTCTAACCTTCTTGCTCCATCTTGCCAAAATGTACTTACATGGTAATTGCCTAACTCTTTCAAGAGTGAGCACACTGAGCGAATGTCTACAAATAATACCTCTGAACTCAAATAGCAAGCATTGGCAGCTAAAGTCATGGCTGTCACGATTAAATATGATCTCATATGTCACCTCCTTTGCTTGGTCTCCCATGACAATATCCTCCAACACATGATAAATAGCAATTATCCCATCTACATTCTTAAGAGATGCACCACAATTCATTTTCTCTCTGAATTCTATTTGAACTTCACAAAATTTTGCATGAGTATACTCAGCTTGGAATTGCTTTTCAATGGTGGAGTTAGACTTGCAAGGAATTGTAATATTCATTGACTGAAAATCAACTTCAAAGTTCCTTTCCGCCCTACTTTTGAGTGCATTGTCATATTGCTTGACATATTATTGCAAACTCGTTGTTGAGTTAACATACCCATCAAAGAATGCATGTATACTCTCACTTCGTTGCATTGTCGAGATCCCTGCCCAAAAATTCTTCTTCAAATAAATTAGAACCCACCTATGCCGATCCTTGTACAGTCCACTCATCCATTCATTTTCTTCAACCTCAAATTCCTTTAGTAAGGAACACCATTTGTCTTCAAATTCTTGCTCCATTATGGCTTCATAAATGGCTGCCTTAAATGCAAACTCTATCTTCTTGTATTCTTCATATGATTTGAGCTTCTTTGGGATCTTTTTTATTATATGCCATAAGCACCATTTATGACAAGTATTAGGCATAACTTTTTCAATTGCCTTTTGCATAGCCCTACATTGATCAGTCACAATTTCACTAGATGTCTTTCCAGACATACATCTCACCCAAGACTCAAACAGCCAGACAAATGATTCAGTATCTTCTAATGAAAGTAGACCACACCCTAGCAAATATGTTTGTACATGGTGATTAACGCCAACAAATGCAGCAAACAGCATATTGTACTTATTTGTGAGATATGTTGTGTCAAAAGTCACAACATCTCCAAAGGCTTCATATGTTGCTCTACTTCTAACATCAGCCCAAAACACATGTCTCACATGAAACTCATCATTCAGGTCTATGTCATACATAAAGTTACAATTCTGTTCCTTCATAGTACGAAAGTGTCTTAGCAAGGCTTTTGCATCTCCTTCTTTTCCAATTGCACATCTTTCCTTGTGAATATAATTCCTCATATCTCGTTCACTAGATGGCAAATTCTCATGCCCTCCTATAGCTCCAGCAAGAAATTGAAATGTTTTGTTGATCCTCACACCTGGATCATCATTCACTTGGATTGTCCTCTTCAGATCCAAGCTAATGCTCTTATTCATGTTGAAAAACCTTGACTTTGTAGGACTGAGATCATGACTGTGATCAAGAATAATTTTCTTGATGTACCAAACTCCACTTTCTCCCCTGCTTACTATAATTTTTGCATCACATTGTGCACCATTAGTTGGGAATGTCTTTATTGTTGATGATATTTTCAGCACACGACTCCCTTCCTGTGTGCAAGCTAGAACCAAATAATGTAGTTGCCCATCAAGTCCAATTATCGAATTTCTTATCTTCCACTGAAAACCCTTTCTAACAGCATACGACTTGTAAAATGATTTAACTTCTTCTGCAGAATCAAATACCATCCCTATAGTTGGCTCCAGTATAGAGCTTATATTTGACCCATCAATATAGGATCAACATCAATAGGTATTCCCTGATTGCTTTATTCCTTCATCAACCTCAACAATAAAAGGTTACTACACCTACAAAAAAGAGGGACAAAATAATACTAATAGATTAGCAGAAGCATAAGCACATTAAGATAATAAAAGATTGGCAGAAGCATAAGCACATTAAGAGAATAATAGATTAGCATATTTGTGCTAGTAAATCATGTTTTTAAGATTGCATAAGACGCTAGTAAATTGTTAGGTAACGCTGGTAAGTTTGTGCAAAAATGCTGGTAGATTCTTAGAAAACGCTGGTAAATTCTTAAGAAAGGCTGGTAAGTTTGTGCAAAAATGCCTGTAAATTCTTAGAAAATGCTAGTAAATATAAATCCTATAGAAAGAAAGACTATGAAGACAATGAAGACCTACACTACAACATTAAAACAAAACTTAAAAAATTATCGAAGACAAAGAGAAGACAATGAGTTCTAATATCTTCATTTAACAAAATCCCCCACAAAAAATAAAATTCAGATTTAAAAGTCAATATCAAGTTTAGCATAGAAAATGAGTTAAAGGTAAAGAAAGAGACTGCTCTTATCATACTTGGAATTGAGGAGTAGAGACTCCCTCTGTGGCTTCCAAGTGACTGAAAATCGGGTAGCTACTGATAGAAGATGAAGAAGTAAGAAAGGGTACAAGGGGAATGAAGGACAGAGGTAAGTAAGAAATCACTGCTATGGTTGGTTTTGGAGAGGATGTTGGGGGAGCTGGACGAAAGAGAGAGTTTTGACGCGATTTGGGTTTCTATTTTGGTTTTTCAATCTTTTTTTACTTCCTTTTTTCCGTTTCGTTTGCTAACCTTTCTTACTAAATTTACCCTTACATATATATATATATATACACGGCTTTTGTCTGCTTTTACGTTTCACTTACTGGTCACTCCGAATGCGTCGGGTATGCGTTTTGAAAAATGCGTCCCCTGACAATTCTCATATAAAAAACAGAACACGGAAAAACAAAAAAGAGAGAGGCAAGGTGAAAGTTGAAAACGAAGACCAAAAAGGTGCAAAGACAGCACAACAAGACACGATCGGCAACTATAACTAGATCAGGCCCAGCATCGTGCATTGAAAACGATTTGGATCGTTGAAAAAATCAAAGATCAAAGAAGGGATCAGCATGTGGACCTCCACCTCCACCACCACGATTTGGTTGCCTCTCGCAGCAACCGCTCTGTTATTGTTCCTCTCATCGGCTTCAGCAGACGACGCCGTTGTGCTCACCGACGCCAACTTCGAATCCGAGGTTGGCCAAGATCGCCATGCGCTCCTCGAGTTTTACGCTCCCTGGTAACACTCCTTTCTTTCCGTGCCTCCTCTGGTAATCCTATCACTGACGCCTATGTCCCAACCAATCCCTCTCATTTCTTATGTTCATTTTTAATGCTATAAATCCATTTCAATAGTAATATCTCCTCTAACAACCCGTGCAACTGTTATGTACCTATACTTAATTTAATGTCATCTTATTTCTAATATGTGCTTATTATTAAAATTACTACACCTTGATATCAATCTGAGTCCTTCCCTGGGTTAATGTGTGCGTGCTATTGAGTTGAGCTAGCGCTGGGGTATAGTTTCTAGTTTCTGCGTTATTTGGTTTAAACAATAGGATTTTGTAGTAAATGAATGCATTTGCTTCGTGCTGTTTCTAAATGAAATTGTACTGATCGGTTTGATTGCTAGCATTAACCACTGTATGCAAACTTAAAATTAGTGCACGCCATTGCTCAATTTTTAAATGAGTTTCTTGAATGTTCTTACGTGTTTAAAGGCTGGGTTTTCAGAGAAGCAAATGTTTTAGTTTACATATTGTTCTCCCCTTGTTAACCTTAAGATTAAAAATTGCTGTTTCCTTGTCAGGTGCGGACACTGTAAAAGGCTTGCACCAGAGTATGAAAAACTGGGAACAAGTTTTAAGAAAGCGAAGTCCATTTTGATTGGGAAGGTTAGTTAATGTTCTTGGATCTCATGCTAACCCTCTTGTCTGTCCTCTCTTGTCTGTTCGTCATTCTTCATGTTTTACTAAATAGTGGGACTGGATTTAAATTGAACTCATCATAATAGGTGAAAGCGAATACATTTTTAGACCAAAAGTGTGTTGGTATTCTGATCATCTTTGGTTACTGATTGGGATTTCACACATCTGCTTCTCCTGTTACAGGTAGATTGTGATGACCAAAAAAGCCTTTGCAGCAAATATGGGGTTTCTGGTTACCCCACAATTCAATGGTTTCCTAAGGGATCTCTAAAGCCAAAGAAGTGGGCATCTTCCCATTTGCTTCGCTTCAAAAGTTATCTTTTTACTACTATCAAACAATATCAGAAATTTATCTGGCCTGAACGTATTGATTTTATTCATCCCACTTATCACTAAATTCTATGTGCTGTGGTTTAGGTATGAAGGTGCACGTACTGCAGAAGCCCTTGCTGAGTTTGTGAACAAGGAAGGAGGTATTGATCTGAATGGATCTTTTGCTATTTATTGAATTATGCCGTCCATGGTAGTCTTTGTTTCTCTGTTATAGTACTTATATTGTGCATGATATCAACATAAAATTTAAAACAAGTTTATTAATTTTTTGATGCTCATTTTTTGATCAATTAAGTTGTTGTGGATGTAAATTTTACCTATATCTTAAATAAGTGTTCTTTTTTAACTTGATGAGAAGACATTGAGAGCATTAGAAAGCTTGCTATATCGTGCATATAGGACTTAACAATATTCATTCTTTTGCAGTTATAATGAACTATGTTGCATTGAAGCATAAATATTTGACTAGGATTGAAATTATTATCTAATATTGTCATTACTTTAGATTTGGATTCATTATTTTGAAGATGCTTTTTCCTTGCTTCATTGCCAGTTTGTTCAATGTTTCCAATGTAATAAGCTAGATTTGTGTTCCTGGTAGTTTGCCATCCATTCTTTATTCTGTATGGCATCTAAGTCTTTCTCAACTATATTCTTTTGACAGTTATTGTGTAATAGTTAGTCCATTTGTCATTAACATGAAAATGGTCTTGTTGATGTAGGTACTAATGTGAAGATAGCTTCTGTTCCATCCAGTGTGGTAGTTCTCTCACCAGATAATTTTGATGAGGTTGTCTTGGATGAAACAAAAGATGTTCTGGTTGAGTTCTATGCACCATGGTAAATATACCATTCTTAAGATCGGCCAAAATCTTGTTATGTTGAATGAGATATTTTTGCATTTTTAAATTTTATCTCCTGATAAAATTGAATTATGCCTTGCAGGTGTGGTCATTGCAAAGCCCTTGCCCCTGTAAGGATATTATCCAGTCCTTATACATCTATTATAGCTTAATGAGTTGTGCCTTCTTAAGTCTGTCAACACCCAAGTTGCGACAATGTCTATAGGTCAATCCTGATAAACTTGCCGTTTCTACAGACTTATGAAAAGGTTGCTGCTGCGTTTAAGCTGGAGGAAGATGTAGTTATAGCTAATGTTGATGCTGACAAGTACAAGGATTTGGCCGAGAAGTGTGTCCAGTGACCTTTTTTTTTTGTTTTTTGTTGGGGGGGGGGGGGGGCGGGGTTAATGTGTGAGTAGATCAATATCATATGCATGTGCCTAATTTAGAGATTTTCCCAACTCAGATATGGTGTTACTGGCTATCCGACACTGAAATTTTTCCCAAAGAGCAATAAAGCTGGTGAAGATTATGGTGGTGGCCGTGATTTGGATGATTTTGTTGCTTTCATCAATGATAAATGTGGCACCAGTCGTGATGGGAAAGGACAGCTTACTTCTAAAGTTAGTAAATGAATATATGTTTACTAATAAAATAGACCGAAATAGTAAACTTTATATCTAAAAGGCTTGATTATTTGTGGTATAGGCTGGTCAAATAGCAGCTCTGGATGACTTAGTGAAGGAGTTTGTGGGTGCTGGTGATGATGGGAAGAAGGAAGTCTATTCCCGGCTTGAGGAGGAAGTTAAGAAGCTGGAGGGTTCTCCTGCGAGGTCAGTTGAACAATTCTATGGTTCTTTATATTCTGAATGCATAACCTTTTGCATAAATTTTATTTTTGATTATTTGGAAACGCGTACTGTGCAGCTACAGGTCTTTCTTTTATTAAAAGGAATATTTTGTTTGATTTTCCGTAATATCTTCTGTTTCCGCAGACATGGCAATATCTACTTAAAATATGCTAAGAACTATCAGGAAAAGGGTGCAGATTATGCAAAGAACGAAATTCAGCGTCTTGAGCGCATGCTTGAAAAGGTAATATTTGCCATTTTTCTTGTTTAATATCATAATTTATTGAAGTGTCTAATACTGACATGATTTAAAAATGTATGTATATTCAACATGGAATATGAACATGAACCTCATCTTATCCGATTGGACATGGTTCCTTTCCATGGGAGGGCCCATGAATGACATAAAAGTCTTGGTAGAATAGTCAATCCTTTTGAGTTTCAGATTAAACATCCATACTTTTGCTTTGGAGAATTTTAGATGATTGAATTGAATTACCTTAAATATCACTGCTAGTCCTTTCATCTGAAGTCAGTTTTCTTTTTGCCCACTGTTTTCTTATAGCAACGTTATTACTTTACATGGAAGATTCAAAATTTAATTAGCAATTTTTTTTTAGCAGTTAAATACCCTACTACTTGTGGTGAGCTAAATTATGGCAAAGTTCTTATTATTGTTGGTTATTGAAAGTTAAAGCGAGTGTCTGATGGTGATGTGTCTAATAGTCTAGGCGATCAATTAGCACAAATTATAGCCGAGAATGGTTTGATTAATAACATGAAGCAGCAACATATTTGCTAATGAAAGAAAGTTGTCGACTGTAAATTTTCTGTTATGAACTGGCATTTGTAAAAGCCTTTATCATTGACACTGAATTGGATGACTCGTCTGAGTATGTTTAAAATTTGTGTGTTGATGCAGTCAATCAGCCCGGCAAAGGCAGATGAATTCACTCTCAAGAAGAACATCTTATCTTCCTTTATTTGATCTTATGGCAATCGAAGATTCGTTGCATTAAGGTTTGCTCTGGGAGATATGATTGATGATTTCTGAGCTCCAGGGTCTTACCGTGCTGGCAATGCCTTCTAAATTCACACCCTTATATGGACACACTTGCACTGAACATGTACAAGCTGCGGAAACTAAAGCAATGACATAGTTTCAATCGTAACACAAACCAATCAGAATTGGATATTCTTGTAGCCTTATTCTTGCTTATCCCATTATTTCTCGTGATATCATTGAGCTGTTATTTGCAGCGTGAAATGTTTGAATGGCCTGCTATGTTAACTTGTGACTGCCAACGCTCCCGCGTATACAAACTCAAGGCTTGTTTGCTCCATTTCCAGTAAAAGAACTGATCATCATGGTGATGAAAAAAGTGTAGAAGTCTCGGTTTAGTTTGTAGTGCTCAGTCTAAATCCAAACACGTTGAATGCAAAGGGGAGGCGACATAAAAAGATTGCTTTTTTCATGTTGGGGTCACCAAGGGGTAAAGGTATTAATTGAACAAGCAAGATGTAGAAGGCAAAGTTTATAGAGCAAATCTTATGACAAAAGCGTGGCAAAAGAGAACACAGGACAATCAACGCAAGTACAATTACCTGCTCACTATTTCAATATTCTTGGGAGCAGAATCCAAGTTAAAAGACACACAAACAAAAACAAACGAACAAAGTTGACGAGCACAATGAACAGATCTTTCTAGAACGACCAAAGAAACACGTTTACTCTTTTCAGGTACATAAATATATATATTACTTAACCACCATTGCAAGTCCGAGTTATTCAGCATCCATGCCCGGATAGCGTGGCGTGTTTGACGAGACTGGACAAAGCCCGGCGTATTAAAAGTGTCGGGGCCTCCCGTGTTCATAACTATGGTTATTGGCTCCATTTTGAAATTTTCCTCCAAAAATATTTCAATAATAGCAGTGGGGCATTGAGCAAGGGGATGGTAGAAAAGATTTTTCAAAAGAGACTAAAATAGAAACAACTCGAAAGGAAAATGGACCATGAGTTGGGAGATTTAATGGGTTCCATTGCTATTTTCAACTTATAATATGCTAACTTATAAGCAAGTCAATGTCAAATAATCTCAATCTACTTTATGTCCACATCTTGTCGCATATAGATTTGCAAACATCATTTTCCTAAAATCTTCCATCATGGTATTAATTATAACGCTGCATCTAACACCATTTGGGCCCCCAAAATAAAAGGCAGACTTAGATGATCTCATCTACTGCCATAATCCCGACAGCAATCTCATGTAATTACCATATGCAACAAAAAGTTTGGTTCGTAAAAAGCAGATGAAAACAAGAACACAAGCATCTTTCAAAATTGTGTGGGGTGTGGCCGTGTGGGTTCTCTCAAGTCCAAATGCAGCTGTGGCGCGTTTGCACTTTTACCCTGGGGCCTAACCCCAGCTAACATGGCTCCCCACACCACGTGGATTCTGTAATACCTTCCCCCTTATTACACTGACTCGGGACACCCTTTCGATGATATTTTAACAATATAATGTGATAATGATAGTACAATATACAAGCATAGCATCAATACAATAACGACATTGGAAAGGCCTAATTTAACCATAAATTGGGATCAAAACCAAAAAAAGAACGGTGAGTGTGAATAATATATAAACTTGAGTCACTGCATAGCAACTGTGTATATAGTAAAATACAGCGACTACACAGAGTATTGTACATAGTTTAATCAGCGTCATCTACAAGGACGATGGCGAAAGAAGAAACCTCAAGTTTCAGTCTCACCAACCCCATCGATAGGAGCCTAGGAATGATAGAGACAGCATAACCCAAACCCCCCCCCCCCCACCAAAAAAACCCAGAAACAATGGATACATGAGATGATGACCTTAAACTAAAGCTTTCACACTAAGCTAAACGATTCCAAAATGATCATAGAAATAATAATAATAAAAGTAGTGGTAGTAATAATAATGATCTATACAATTTTAAGGGAGGAAAAAAAAAAGAAAAAGAAAACTGCCCCCAAACGTGAAATTAAATTTTATTTTACCTGGAGGAAACAGGGTTTAAGGCTCTAGCGAAGCCATTCATAGCCCCATATCCCTTTGAACTAAACCCCAAGCACCCAAGCAGGCCCTGCCTGTAGGGCAAGAACGTCTTTTTCCTCAATTCCTCGGCCTGAGCCCTGTTGGCCTTGTAGTGCAACTCGTGCGGCGAAGGCGGCACGCGTCTCTTCCCAACGACGCCGTTCGTGTGCTTCCCGGTCACTCGCTTGGCCCAAGACCTCTGCGTCTCACAAGGCCCATTCGCGTTCCCCTGATTACTATTACAAGCCTTCTCCTTCGAAACAGGGGTCGCGAGATTATTATGGTTCGTCGACGTGGCCAGTTTCTTGTCCTTGGTGGGAGAGAAAGTTATGGTGGACCAGAACTTATTGTTACTCCTACCCTCGCTTTTGCTCCTCAGAAAATCTTTCAAGAAAACCCACCTCTTTGAGCTCCTCCCAGCCGAAGAGGACCTTGAAGACGAACCCGAACCGGAAACCGAAGGTGTAGTCTCCAAACCAGAACCCGAACCGTCCACGTTGTCTCTTACGTTACTTTCTATTTCCGAAGAACAGTTATTGTCGTTATTCTTGTTGTCCCTTGGGCTCTGCTGGAGCTCAGATGGGCCGTGATCCTCGCTCTCGGCCCACTCCAACGGCGTGTTGCTTCTCAGGGGTGACATGGATCTGGTTCTCCTCCGTACGGACCTGTCACGCAGCCTCAGATCTCTGCCTCGGACGACGACAACCTTAGGTTCCGCTACTTCGTCTTTGTCTTCGTTTTCCTCTTCTTCTTCTTCCAGATCTAGCAAGGGGACGAGGACCTGGGGGCATTCTAAGTGAGTGGAGAGCTTCATGGGCCGGATCTGGCCGTTGAGGAACAGCTCGTCCGCCGAGCTCATCGAACCGGCCCCGGTCGAACCGGAGGAGCCGAACCGGGCCGAGAATTCGAACTCGTAGCCCATTGGCACTGAAGAAGAGGAAGGGTCGGTTTCGTAGGAGGGGGAAGAGGAAGCGGCGGTTATGGCAAAGTGTAAAGGGCTGGCGGGCGCGCTATAGAAGAAGCCCGAGACCGGGCCTCGGCCCGGGCTTGAGGGAGCGCTGACGTAAGGGGTGGAGCAGGTGCTGTCGTAGGCGTCGTCGAAGAGGGAAGTGGAGGAGGATTCTTCGCCATTAACGTTGTTGGTGGGGTTGCAAGCTTCTGGAACATCGTTGGTGGCGGGTGTTTCGAGGTTCATTGTTTGGTGTGGTAGTTGTGGGTGAGAAGGTGACAGAGTTGGAGTGTGAAGGAAGAAGAAGAAGGAGAAGGAAGAAGAAAGGTGCAGTGGGTGAGTGCTGGTGACCTTGTAAGACCTGAGACTGACCTGACGCAATGCACACAAAATAATGTAATAAATAATGTTATTTATGTTATTATTGCCATGTGGGATTGTGTGAGTTTTGCCCTTGTTTGGTTCTTTTTATATCGTGAGTTGCCATTATTCATAATTCAGTCCTACTTTTTCTCGCTACTAGTCCCCTGCTTCACTTCCATTTATGGACAAACCAGGAAATTTAAGAAGATATTAAAATTTTGAAAGGTAAATATGCAGGATAGATTTTTTATATTAAATTTTTATATAATGTTATCATTTGTAAAGTTTAATTATTGATTTAAAATGTGTGATCGAATAAAATATATTTAATAATAAAATATGTAAAAATTTAATATGAAACGATTCATTTACGTGATTATCATGCATGCTTGTGGAAAACCGAACGAGGTTTTGAGTCGATCGGACGGATGGATGGACAAAAGAACGGATGGCTTAAGAATGTTACATTTGATAATAATAATAACAATAATACTTAAATAAAATTAAATAATATAATGCATAAGAGTAATAATAATAATAATAATAATAATAATAATAATAAAAGGTAGTATATCCAGCCCCAGAAAAAGGAGTATTAATAATATAATGTATAAGAAAAATAAAAATAACAATAATAATAAAAGGTAGTATATCACACCCCCAGTCCCTAGGAATAAATCCTTAAGAAGACCCATGCCTTAATTCTGGAGGGGTTTTTCTTTTTTTTTTCAGAGGTCATTCCACTGGGTATAACTCTAGGTAAACCAAATATAAACCCTTATAGTATATTTATATTTGGATGAAAAAGGAAAAAGGAATGATAAGGAAGGGAATCCCTTCTCTTATTTAAAAGTTTAATAATAGATAAGAAAGGAAAGAAATTCAAAGGGAATGAATCCCCCTCATTCCCCTTAAAATCGTGTTTTCTCTGCCTCCCCTCACCCCCAACAAAAATTTTGGGTTGTAATAAGGAGAACTAAAAATTATTTTAGGTTAAAATTAAATATTTTGTATTTTTATTTCTCATTATATTTATAAAGTTTCATGCTCCACAACTACGAATACTAGTATTGAATATGATATAATGACAAATGTAAATACAATTTTTTTAAAAAAAATACAAATAAGACAATATAGGCCTTTTTACTTTTTTAAAATAAAAAATATTATTTAAATATATATACCTTTTGAAGATTATTTTAAAAAATGTCATATTTTTAGATTATAGAAAAATCAATTTAAATTGAATCGATTTTATTATTGGGCAAATTTCAGACTAGAGAGCGAAAAAATTATGAAAATTAATTCAAATTTGATCAAATTCATCACTATTCAGGGTGAGTAGTGATGAATTCGATCCAACCTCGTCTCATGTGCCATAATTACTATGTCTTTTAACTAAAATATTGATAAATGGTTTTCCTGCATAATACTAGACATACACATTGCATCAAGTCATCAAAAGTGATATTAACTTTAAATAGCCACGTCCACTGGGATGTTGAAACAGAGAGCATTTGAGCGGAATTGTGCATGTCTAGGTTGCAGATAATTACAGCCAAAGAGCAATCAGGGGGTCAATCATTAGCTAATTTATAGCCTATTCATGATTCTTGATATTCAAGTGGATGTTCAAGCATTGAGTTGGATGCTTGGGCATTGTACAACCAAGAGAAAAATTGAAATTACAGTGGGTGCATCGGCATGTAGTCAGATGCTCAAGCATTGAGGTGCAAAACAAAACAAAATCTTCAAGAATTAGAATCCAAGCCATTGCAAAAATTGGAGAACGCACCGGCTGTGACACAAGAACATGTGCTAGATCAGGAGTAAATCCACCAGAGCTCAAGTGCGACTCCTTTAGAACGACAAACAACTAGATGATGTGAATCTTTGGAAATTGGGCATGGCAAGCAAACATGAGCCATATATCATTATCAATACTCAGCTGCCAACTTTTGTAGTGGAGCAAACCTTTTCCAATTGTGATGGGCACCCAATAAAACACTTTCATGATTTGCTTGTTACTTTGTTGGTCTATCTTCTGCAGAATTGTATTCTGTAACTTTAATAAAGTAACATATGAATGAACACTCATAAACTGGAGATTTTGACTGCAAAAAGTTACACCCTCATCTGTATTTATAATTTCACCACTATGATGAACAATTATATACCTCTCAATCATTTTTTCACACACTCTCTCAACTTTCTTCCAAAACTCACACTATCTATGCAAAAAGACTACCCGAGGAGGGTTTAAATAGGGCGGTGGTTTAGGGTTAGGATTACTAGATTGAATTCATCACTATTCACCGAATAGTGATGGATTCGATTCAACTTGAATTGATTTCCATAATTTTCTCGCTCCCCAATCTCAAATTTGTCTAGTAATGAAATCATTTTAGCTTGAATCGATTTTCCTATAATAAAAGAAATGACATTTTGGAAAATAATCTTCAAAATGTGTATATATGTTAATAATTTATTTTTATTTTAAAAAGGTAAAAAAACACGACAATATATATTAAATAAAAAATTATATTTATATATATTATTAAATATTTATAATAATCTTAATCAAATATTTATTATAATTATTCTAGATATGACAATCCATCCCTTAATTAAAAAAAATGACAATTTGTATTTATTATTTGCTTAGGTGTGTTCATTACAATTGATGGCTATCGAAGGTCTGATGTCCACATTTATGACATCAAAAAATTTGTTTCATATGACAATTATACAACTTTTGTGTCTTTTGTTTGTATTGTATGTCTTCAAAAAGCAATCAAAACAACTTTAAATCTTGTCCAGCATAAAGAAACAAAGAGAAAGGGTTTTAAATGAAATAGTGAAATGAATTATTGGTACTGACAGATATCATGATATAATTCGCATGGTTCCTAGAACTTTTATAAACTTGTGTGTGTCTTATTAAGAGATTATGGTGATCTTCAATCTACACAAAGAGCAACAATTGAGGAGCAAGTTGCAAAGTTTCTTTAGATTGTTGGGCACAATATAAAGTCCCAGTAAATTTTTTTCCAAAGATCTGGTGAGACTACTAGCCACCACTTCCACAATGTTAGAGTAGCTATAATAGAGTTTGAATAAATTTTTTTAAGTAGCCCAACCGAGTAAAAGTTCCTAAAATATTACTCAACAAAAATAGGTTGTATCCATATTTCAAGGTAAACACAATCTTATTAAATTCCAAATTAACCTGATAAAAATTTAAAATCATATAATTTTTAATTAGATTTTTGAAACCTAGAATTAAAAATTCTTATGGATTTATATGGTCATATATATATTTTTATATTGGAAACTTATTATAAACATTGACTAATTATATAAAAAAAATTATTTTATGCTTGTTGTCAGGTTCAGTTGAAGGTTTTAGATCATTTTTTACTTATTAGTTAAATGTTTATTTTGTAAATATATAAACAACATAAAGCTACCAAAAGGACTATTTAAAAAGTTAATAATTACAAGTGTTTCATTCTATTTTTTATAATGTAACTTGTAAATAAAATTAATAAATTTTTATTCTATTCCCTTATTAACCTTCCAAACAAGCAGGAATAGAACAAAGTCCCTTCCCTTTCCAATCTCTTCTGCCATTTTTGATCCATTTCATTAATTAAAAAAAATATTCAAACACACTGTTAGCGACTGTGCGGAGTATAATTTGTGATAATCTCGTTCATTTTCTCCTTCTGTGAATTTATATTCTGCTTATGTCTCTCCTAGTTTATCTGAAACAATAGGTAAAATATTGTTATCCCAACTATATTTCCAATAACATCATCATTTCGACAGTATTAATCATTTTATGTACTTCCCTTGTTCAATTATCGAGCCACTTTTAAGCATACTAATAGCTAAACCTATAAGGGAACAGAAAGGGAATCGGAAGTTGTGAATTAGGGTAAGAATAGGTTTGGTGATCCATAAAAAATTTATCGCCTTATATATATTAAATCTAGTTTGACTTGATTCGTTTATTAAATAAATCAGGTTAATTTTTCTTTTTCCAAAAAATCTTTTAAGTTTGACGACTTAGTCTGCTTATATATATATATATATATATATATATATATATATATATATATATATATATATATAATTAAAATTAACAACAATTATAAACTAATATGATATGATATAATATAGTATTTTGTTGCTAGTTATGACTTATTTGAAAGTCCAGACTTGTTAACATATTTAAAGAATTAAATTTTTTAGTCTATTTAAAAACTTCTTGATTTATTTAATAATAAATCTACTGACCTATTCAAAAACTATATTATAAAGTAAATCATTAAATTGGTTTTTAGACTAGATCACACTTTTGAAAAAAATTATATTAAGTCTTAAAAAATATCTATTAATTATAGTAAACAAGTCAGGTTTTTAAGCTTTATATTTTTTTTTAAAAAAAAGAAGCAAAATCTATTTAAGAAAAACTTTGATGATTAAACACCCCCAAAAAAAGGGGATAAAATCTAGTTTGAACTAACATGTTTTCACCTCTAACTGTGATTGGTACAAAACCATGCCTAAGAAAATAATGAGAATAATCCTGCGGAAAAGTTAATCAATGTATACAAAAGTTAAACGAAAAAGGTTTATATAATTTTTATGTTACTAAATAAATTCTTAAATTTCTATATATTGATAATATAAAAAAATATAAAAATTGGAGGTCTAGCGTAACCAAAGATCTGTTCTAGCTTAGCCAACGAACACATAGATCAGTTGGCTAAGGGTTGCTTTAACTTAATCAGAGTTCTAGGGTTCGAGCCCTAAGCAAATAGTTGCGTTAAAACCCAAAAATGAGAGCTTTGTCACCTAAGTAATCCTACCCGACTCGAGCAGGATTGCCTCCGGTAGGAGAATACCAATTGTTTCAACTTTGGTAGGTTTAATAATAGAGTTTAACTGGTATGCACTGACAGTGTAAAATAGTTTTACACTGTCAATCAATAAAAATAAGGGAAAGTGAGAAATGATGGTAGGTCCCTCATTATAATTGGTAGTTATTTGTATAAATTGGCACTTTCCACTATTTCTATTAGTTGACAGTGTAAAATTATTTTATATTATTAATGTATTTAAATTAAATTCTTAATAATATATGAAATATTAAACTCATAAACTAATATAATAATATATTATTAGAGATGTATATAAAATTGGTAATACATGTCAATTAAGTTTTTATAAAATTTTATTTTAAAATTTATTCGGCAACTATTATTTTCTTATTATTGGTTTATCTTAATGATAAACTATGATGTGGAAATTTTTTTTTTTTTATCACTAGATCATGTGGTTTGTAAAATTCGCAATTATGTATTACATTTAGCAATTAACATGCATTTGGGTAAAATACCAAAATGTAACCCACTTAGAAAATATATAACGGTGAGCCTCTTGCTTCCAAACAGTTATACTTTTCTTTTGAGTTTGATTTTGACAGTTAGATTTTTCACGTAATTTTGAGTTAGAATAATAATTAAGTAACACTACTGCATATTTAATCTTTAGTAAAAATTACAACATTTAAAAATATTATTAAAAATATAAAAATGTTATTAAAATTCTTTGATAATATATTATAAATATAATATATAAATTATGTTATTAAAAACTTTATTAATACTTTTATAATTTAATAATATTTTTTAAATATTATTAAATTTCAATTATGTTCTAGTATAAAATTCTCTCTAACATATGAATTTTAAAATTCGAATTTTTAATTAAAATTTTCTTGAAGATATATATAAATTATTTTTTCCTACAACCGCTTTTGGCGGCTAGTAATCATGCAACTAGACGCCCAGGCTGTATAACAAAGAACAACAAGGATTACCTACAGTTGACCAAACGAAGGGTCACCTCTAGGTTCACTTTGTATATATAATTTGGGTAATAAGTACTCTTTGTTCGTTGCAAAGAATCATATATTATCTCATGTATAACGTCATTTGATATTTGGATTGGACTGACGCAATCATCTTGAAAATCTAATTCAAACTAATGAAATTAATTTTAGTTATAGGCTCATTTTAAAATAAAATTAAATTAAATTATTTATTATTAATTCAATTTTAAATTTATGATTTTGCTTTTTAATTATTTGAATACTTAACTCGGTCACCTTATCAACTTTTTTATTTACTTATAAATTTCTTAAATTTTGAAATTAAGTTTTTAATATAATGTAGTTACTTTTTATCTTTTTTTGTTTACATTTGTTTAAATAATTTACCTATTCATATCATTATTAAGTATTTATACTATCGTCAGTTGTTATAAGCATTAAAACTTTAGAAAAGT
Source organism: Pterocarpus macrocarpus (assembly GCA_031439585.1). Taxonomy (NCBI): domain Eukaryota; kingdom Viridiplantae; phylum Streptophyta; class Magnoliopsida; order Fabales; family Fabaceae; genus Pterocarpus; species Pterocarpus macrocarpus. Next base: position 43,330,593 of record CM062516.1, read on the forward strand.
ATATATTCTTTTTCATTTATTTCTTAAATTTGATAACCTGAATCAAACTAACCCAATCCTAGTTTAATTAAATTTTTTCAAAAAAATTAAAACCAAATCAAACTAATTAAATTTAATTGGTTTAAATTTATTTTTCCATTCAACCCAAACTAAATCAATGTGTTTACACCCCTAGATATAGCAATCTTATGTATATTTTGACTATTTATATTTACTCGGCAGAAATTGTATTATCTACAAGTTGCTCTAGATATAAATGATAAAATGTACCAAAAGAAAAGTAAAAGTTAAATATGTCGTACAACTTTGCGGTTCAACAATTTTAGTAAAATTTCCGGTTAAAAGGAATTTTAATAAAAGCTAAATGAAGTTTTTCTTTGTTGTTTATTGTGTAATCACTCCCGTTTATTTCTTATATATTCTATGATCTTAACCTAATGTTCTAAAGTTGGTTTCATGAATACTATATTAAATAGTTAACATTTGATTAGTTCAAATTTTTTGGTATACAAAGAGAAGAAACAGAGAAACAAAAACTAACAACGAATATAGGCAGCACCAGCAGCATCCGCTACTAACAGTTCAACAAGGCCCTTTGGGGGAAGATGGCAGTTGCGAAGGGGTTCTTCTTGATTCGCTCCACGCTTAGCCATTGCATCCGTACAGTGATTTCCTTCACGAAGGAATATGAAGAATTTCCACACGCCACTGTCTTGCCATCAAAGCATGGATATCAGCCAAGATTACTCCATAAATATGGAAATTATGACCCGTTGAGTTGACCGATCTGCAAGCCTCCATAGAATCGGTTTCAAGAATGAAGTCCCTGAAGTTGAGCTACCAAGCAACGATGAGGCCTGTCTTGATCCCCTTAAGTTCCACATAGAGAATGTCGTTTTCACCAAGACAACTTGAGAACCCAAGCACCCAATCTCCATTATGATTGCGCAGAACTCCTCCGAACCCAGCACGCTTTGGGATTCCCCATGCAACTTCCATCAACATTGACCTTGAGCTTGTCATTTTCGGGTTTAATCCAACCTATTTCCCTGAAGACTCCTTGACTGGTGTTGAATATTAAGTGCAAAGCACGAGTTCAAGTCTTGGACTGTGGTGCCAATGAAGGTCAGAACCATATGGATATTCCACGAGTTTTCGCCCAGTACATTATCATTCCACTAATGCCAACCCCACCATAGGGTGGCTAAAAAGATGGGGTTGAAGTCTCTCTTCAAATAATGCTCAAACCAAGTTTCTAGATCACCGCTATGAAAATTCACTAAACTGGATAATTCAACACTATCCCAAAGTTGACTAGTAAGGGGCAGTCCCTCAGGCAATGAATTATGTCTTCCATTTCCCCTGGACATCGCGATCGCCTAGGGGAAGATGCCAAATGCCTAGCATGATGGAAAGCATTAGTCGAAAGGGTCCAATGCAAATTTGATTAGTTCAAATGATTTAACATTTGTTCACCTTAAGTAAAATTTTTTATTTTTTATTTTTTTGGTAAAAATACTATTTGTTTCACCAATTTTTCCCTCCAATAATTATTCTTCTTCTGTATTACTTTTGTTGTATTTTGTTTGAGCACTTGATCAATGAGCTATTACACATTTTTTCAAGAGTGGCTACTTTTAGACAAATCTCTCAGTTGTCTTTGCACCTGCCTCTTTTATCACTAAATGACCATTTACGAGTCTTAGCTGATAACCCCGATTTTTTCTTTCTTGACAATCTTATCTCTCATCTTCTCACTAGCCAACCTAAAGCATTGTTATTTTGATGTTATATCTAGTATTCAATTATAGGAGAGTTCTACTCCCATAGCAGATCGACTTGTCTCTAATTAGATCAAGTAAAATCTGGTAGACTTTTCAGATATTGATAATTAAAACAAAAAAGAGAGTTACATATATTTTTTGGTACATAGTCATGTTTTCATATTTACCTTTTATTATAGTTTTTCGTTAGATTGTTGATAAGAATTTTCTCCAATTTACTAGTTAACGAATTTGATTTTAAAACAATGTTAGTACAAAATCTTTTACACATGAATTTTTTTTTTTTTACAGACAAATTAAGTGTTTAATCATTAATATTATGCCCTTGAAATATTTAATTCGTACAATAATTACTTTAAAAAGCTACAAATAAATAAAACATAATTAATTAATAGTGTAAATATTTTATACTAATAATACATCAAAATTCATAACTAAAATTATTTTTAACAATTTCAGTTAATCATTTAATCATATTGAAAACATTACATTTATTTTTCAGAATAAAGGAAAAATCATTGCTTGTTCTTAAAAGACTATCTAAGACTGTGTTTATAAGATGAGTTTTAATTTTATCATCTAATCTTATTGAAAACCACAAATTTATTTTCTTGAAATAGTAGAATAAAGAAAAAAAATCATTGTATGCTCTCAAAAGACTATGTACGATTGTGTTTGCTTTACTTATGAGTTTTAATTTATGAAGAGTTTTATCACTAAGTTATATATTTATTTTTTATTTTTAAAATTGAAAAATATGATTAAAATAACAAATATATGATTAATAATGAATCTCAATATTAAGTAAGATTAAAATGTTATCGACCAAAAAAAAAATTAAGATTAAAATGTTATCTTGTAAATAAAATAAGTATAATCTTACATAATATAGTAATATACTACTACAAGGAAATCAGTAAATAGCGACCAATTTTTTAGTTGCTAAATTAAGAAAATCGATCGCTAAACTTGGTAGCTATCGATTTAGCGACCGAAATTTCGGTCGCTAAACTATTGGTTGTTAAATAAATTAGCAGCCAATTTTTTGGTCATTAAAATTAGAAACTGATTTAGCGACCGATTTGAGAACATTTGTAACCAATTTCGATAAGTAGCCTAGTTAAGAGTTAGTGATTGATAAATCCGTCACTAAATTAGAGACTGATTTTTCGATCTCTAAAGCAGTCTCTAATTTGTAACTGATATATTTCAATGACAAATTCAATTTCTAGTTGTGCGACTGATATTTTGGTCATTAAATCAGTCACTAATTAGTGACTGAACTAATTTTGGTCTACCAAAATTAGTTTTCTAGTTAGTGACTGATTTATCGATTGCTAGATCGGTCACTAATATTATGATTGAGTTTTCTAGTGTTAAGTCGATCTCAATTTTGGTCGCTAACTTATATTTCGATCACTAAATTAGTCGCTAATAACAGATGATGTTAAAATGAGTGATTTTGCATTTTTTGAATTCCCAATTTTAAGCACTTGAAATTCAAATAATTTAACTAGCTAAGGCATAAATTTTATATATCAATCCAACCAAATAAACTCCTAATACTAGACAAGTATTAAACATCGTACAAATAGGTGATATTCAGTAAATTACAAAAACAAAAAGCTAGATAATATATAATCCTACTCAAGTCTCAATAAATAGTCCCATTCAAGTTTTAATAACTAGTGCTACTCCAGTCTAAATAATTAGTCCGACTTGATACTAGTCCTACTCTTAGTCCTCCTCTACAAGTTAGTAACTCAAGTCCTCCTTTAGTCGCCCTCATTACCTCCCTTTTCCTCTTCATCATGCTCCTCTTCTCTCTGATTTGTGTTTCCTACATAGGAACAACATTCATAAATCATATTCCTAATGAGTACATAATATACATTTTTTAAAAGACTCAAAGAAAATTTTGTAAACATAGATGGAACAAAATCAAAAAATCCAACTTCCAATTTCAAATACACAACAAATTGTAATTACTACTAAATTCAACACGTATACTTGCACCTATTTTGCAACTATACAATTCAATTTTGTCAAATCAAAATCAAATTACTACAACAAAACTTAAGTCTAACCCACAATCAACCTCTTATTTCAATAATTACAAAAATAAAACCCACCAAAATGAAAAATTGTACCTAATGCTTAATAAGTCTTTCACATTAACTCCACTCTTAACCAACAATCCCTCAATCTAGTAGAAACTCAAGATCTGAAAATCAATATCATGCAAGTTTACTTACAATGGGTCCATTCTTTAAAGCATGCTCCTTTGCAAATTTGCAAACTTGTTTCACAGTAAGAGCATCCGTTTTGCATATTTAAAATTTTAAGATAACAAAGCTTATGAATTTTAAGGCACACAACTAACATTGAAAGTCTAATGCCAAATAACATTATCATGCTATTATGCACAATCTCCATAAATTAGTATATAGGGACAAAATGCTCATAACAATTACACCCACTCAACTCAAAATTCAAAACAGGAAAAAAAAAATCCAAACATGAGGCACTTCAAAACCAAAGGAACAAGGAAAAATCAAAACATTTCCAAACAAGAATGATTATATTGAGTCCTTGGGACAAGAAGCTCAATTTTAGCAAAATATGCAAAATTGTCTCTAAAACAAAGTGACTAATGCAAAACTTCAGCCTCTTAATATGTTTGGCTAGAAAAAGGTTTTTTCTAAACCAAACCAATTTCAATTGTACTTTTGTTATGGTAAATCTTTAAGTTTAGTAATTTTTCTAGTTCATTTTTTTGAAGCCTAATGAGCTCATTTTTAAGAGTTTATGTTTTTTTGTTTGTATTTGATGGATTTTCAAAACCTTTCATACATGTTTAGGAGGATTATCCTATTTTGAATCACACTCTATCTCTTCTATGCCTAATAAATTTTCTTCTACTACCATAAGAACAAGAAAGAGAAATGATATCTAGCAATACAGATGTTGAAGTGTGTGTACACAACACACACACACACACACACACACACACATTTGTACACCAGATGTACAGGTGAAGATTAATTATATGAAGTATATATCATGATAAGTAATTGTCACACATTACTAGGTAAAAAGGATTTTTTTTTTCATAGAAATACTTATTCGTAAAGCATTTATCATGAAAATTCACAATATCTGGTACTCCTTCCTCTTAAGCTTAAAGCATCTCTAATGAATTTTTGCTGAATATGGTGGGCAAAGAATTTTTCAAAAAATTTATGACCTACTTTTATTCTAGTCTTTCTTAGTATATGAAGACCCATACACCGAACTCATTGATAAAGGAAGTGGGTATCATAATAAGTTACAAAAAGTTCAAGGTCAGAACCTGAAGACATTTAATTACATAAATTCCATTCCCTAAGTTCATGCTTGCATTTCTACATTTTGTTAGGAAATATTATTTCAAAATTTTTACAAATAAGATGCATGTTATCAATTTGTAGATTCATGATTCATGTTTTAGTTCCATGAATCCAGCCTTAAAAATAAGGCACTAAGCATTTATATCTAATTGAGTTACAACTCAAGTTCTTCCAGGATATTATATAAGGAATTGTTGTATGAGTTGCCCGGTATGATATAGTGAAAAGTATCTCTTCATTTCCTTGCTCCCCAAGAGGCACAAAATGCTCACAATAATTACACCCACTCGACTCAATTCAAAATAGAAAAAAAAATCCAAACATGAGGCACTTCAAAACCAAAGGAATAAGGAAAAATCAAAACATTTCCAAACATTTCACCACAAACATTCCAAACTTTCCAAAGGAATAAGGAACAAATATTTCAACACAAACATTTCAAACTCTCCAAAAGGAACAAGGAACAAACATTTCAGCACAAACAACACCACACCAAAGGAACAAGGAAAAATCATCAAACTTGCCAAACTAACAACACAAAAATTTCAGCAGAAATCAAATCCCCAAAAACAAAAGGGTAAAAGGAACAAGGCACAAATGCAACAGCAGCTTGGAGACACAGCAAAATGCACCAGCAAAGGCTTGGAAACGCCAAAAAATGCAACAACAATGAAGCCACTACACATGTAACGCGACGGCAGACATCGACAATTTACTGCTGCAATGGTGGAAGGTGTTGGGACAGCAATAGATGGCCGAAGGGAAAAGGGGAAAAGTAAGAGGGAGAAGAAGATGAAAAAAAAAAAGGAAAAGGGAAGATGAAAATGAGGAAGGGGGTAGCTTAAGCTTAGGTTATTTTTTGGGAAAGTTTAAAACTTAGTGACCGATTTGTGAAGAGATCTACGAAGAGCATGAGTCTTATTTAGAAAATCGGTCACTAAATTGGTCTCTAGTTATTCAATTTGAGAATGATTTAGTGACTGATTTATTTATAGTAGAGGAAAATCTTGTCATGCAAAATCGATCACTGATTGAAAATTTAGAAACTGATTTATCAATCCTAGAAGTAATTCTCAATTTACTAAATTGGTCTCTAATTATTAATTAAAGACTGATTTAGTGATTGATTAATCAACGGTAGAAGTGAGTCTTAATTAACTAAATTGGTCTCTAAATTTTTAATTAGAAACCGATTTACTTATGGGAGCGGAAAATCTTGTTAGCCAAAATTAGTCACTAAATTGGTCTTTAATTGAAAATTTAGAGATCGATTTAGTGACCAATTTTGCGAGTGCTAGACTAAACTTTTGATTTTGAAGATCGATCGCTAATTGAAGATTTAGAGACCAATTTAGTAACCGATTTACATATACTAGAGGAATATCTTGTTACACAAAATTGGTCACTAATTGAAAATTTAAAGATCGATTTAGTGACCGATTTATATATAGTGGAGGAAAATTCTGTTAGGCAAAATTGGTCACTAAATTAGTCTCTAATTGAAAATTTAAAGACCGATTTATCAATCGTAAAGGTAACTCTTGATTAACAAAATCGGTCTCTAAATATTCAATTAGAGACTAATTTAGTGGCCGATTTATATATCTTAGAGGAAAATTTTTTTGGCAAATTCGATCACTAAATTGGTCTTTAATTGAATATTTAGAAATCGATTTAGAGATTGATTATCTTTAATTTATGCATGTGACTCCTCTTTCCATATCAGTCACTAAATCGATCATTATCCAAGATTTAGTGACTGATTTTCCACCCAAATATTCTTTACAACAGTCGGTCACTAAAAATTTTAGTGACCGATTTAGCGACCTATTTTTCCTATCAAAAGCATCCCTTAGGTTTCTCTTATCGGTCACTATTCCGGTTAATTCTAGCAGTGATAGCATATAATAATTTCTCAAAATAAAAGAACATTACCATTTAATCCTTCCAACCTTCATCCTTTTTTTTATTGTTTTCTCATTTTTATTATATTCTTAGTGTTAATAAATATAAATGGATATAGGTAAATTAATGCTTGTAGATGTGAAAATAGGAGGAGAGAAGTTGGGGAAGAAAGGGAGTTGAAAAGTAGTCTTCTCTTCGTTTGGATAATAGGAGAAAATAAGTAGAAAGAGAAAAAATGTGTGGGTCCCATTATCAAAATTTTCTCAACTCTGGTGGTGAGAAAACAAGAGTCGTTCATGTCTTTTCTTTAATCATATAAAACAATTATTAGAATTGTCATCAGTTACAAATATTTAGACTTTTTTTCATCTCACTTTTCTTTTCAATCAAACAACAGGAAAAAAAAAACACTTTTGTCTTTTCTTTATTTTCTTTCTCTTATTTTCTCTCCTCGTCTAAACAAAGCATTAATGCTCACGATCAGTTGGGGTTAAATAAGAGAGAGTTGAGATAAGTTGTTGTCAAAGAGAAAAATGAGTGCTCACACATGTTATTTTTAAAACAATACATTAAACATTATTGAAAGTGATATTTAATGATTATAAAAATGCAAACAATAATGTAAGTATAATATTAGTATTTAATCTTGATACAGTTTTAGTGTAAAAAAATTTATACAATTATTTAATTATATATAACCATATCATTAAAAGAGCTTAACTTTTTTGCATTACCACTTCAAAAGTCATATAAAACATAAGATATTATTAATTAATTGAAAATGTAAAATATTTTATATTAACAATATATCAAAACTAATCTCATAATATTAGCATGTTGTGAGATATATATACTGAACATAATGAAGCAAGAGATTTGCCAGACCTAGCCTACTTACTATATATGAAACCTGCGTATAACATATTACTTGATAAAGGCTTTTTTTTGAGGTATGATCTAATCTTTTCAGAAGTAGTCTAACCTAAAAGCCTATTTATTGCAACTTTAACTAGGATTAAATAATTGAAGATAAAAACATAACAAAATGGATTAGGCCTGTGAATCTATGGATTAGTTCACTAAACAAACACACTACTAGAAATTATTTTATAACCGATGGATTTATCTGTCAGTATCATCGACAGATAATCCATTGGTAAATATAATTTAATGTTTTGACGTATAATATTATCGATGGTTTATATATCTATCAGTCAAACCGTCGATAAATGTTGGCGCCGTATGACGGTAAATCATAATCAACGGCTAATCCATCGGTAATTTGAATAAAATAAAAATTTATTTTTTTCTTTTTTATTGATGGATATTTCGTCAGTATTTGAATAATAAAATTCTCGCCAGACACTTTTTTACTGACGAATTTTTCATCGGTAAAATAAATTAATGAAATGATTTGTTTCATTAACATTTTACTAACATAAATTCCGTCGGTAATATTGAGACCGAAAGTTAAAATGCGAACGACCCTTCCTTCTTCCTCATTCTGCCTACAACCATCTCTCTCTATACTGTCTCTCTCTCTCTCTCTCTCTCTCTCTCTCTCATCCCTCATTGTGACCTCAAGCCATTTTCTTGCTGTTGGAGCTTCCATTTCGCCGCTGGATACTGCCATTGTGTTCGTGTTATGTTAATGAGTATTTTAATCGATTTTTTTTTGTTTAGTCTCTTTTTGTTGTTCTATTTCTCTACTCAATATTTTTAGTTTCTGAGATATTTAACTACTTTAATTTGTTATGTTGATTATTAGAGATCTTATTTGAAGCACTTGGTGATTGATGCATTAATTGACTGAAGTGAGTTGGAAAGTTTTAGGTATATACATTGGCCCCATTTGTTATTCTTTATATTTTCTGAAATATTGACATTTAAAATTTCTAGAGTAGAGTTGTAGGATGAAAGAAAGAGAATGAGATTGCATGATTGGGGAAGGCTTAATTTTCCTTCCCATTGTTTGAATTGTGTGCTGTGGTGTTATATGATGTGAAGTAAGGGGATACATTATAGAATGGCTTTTAGGATTAATTGATTAATTTGTATGACTGATATAATTCTTATTTATGTTTGATTGATAAAATAATTCCTAGGGAGGCTCCTAAAATAAAGGGAGACTCAGCCCAAATTTTGTTGATTATTTAGAATAATATTTAAATTAAATAATTATTGTGATGAAATAAGTAATTGTTAGGTGTGTTGAAGGGATAAATTAACTATTGTGGAGAATTCTAATTTAAGAAAAGACTTTGCACAAATTTTTTTCATTAATGTGTGATTGTATTACTTTGTAGGTGTATGATATTGTTAAGATATAAAATGTTTGCTCCAAATCAAGCATGGATGTATGATATAAGGGGGTTGAGAAATTCATAATGACCTGTGTTCAAACAGAACAATTTACTCATGAAGGGACATTTAGGTGTCCTTGTCATAAATGCAAATGTAAGAGGTTTTTAGATTATATAGAGTCTATTAGATATCACCTGTACAAGGATGGATTTAAGTTTGGTTATTAGGTTTGGACTGAACATGAGGAAATCCTACCACTGGAGAGTCAATTTGATGCCAATTGTGTTGGAAGTCGTTCAAATGGGGGGTCCATATAGGTAACGAAAACAGTAATAATATCACTTGGAAAGATAACCTTAATCGTTATCTCAGAATAATTTTTTATGTTGTTGGCCAAGAATTTGGATTGTATTCCGAATCTACAGAAGAGCTTCCCAATCCTGATAATCAAAGATTTTATAATCTGTTAGAGGCAGTGAATAGGCCTTTATGGAAAGGGTGGGTGCATTCACAGTTGTCTTTAGAGGTAAGGATATTGAGTAATAAGTCAGAGGCGAACCAAAACCAAAATTCCTTTGATCAGTGGGTTTCGTTGATGAGTGAGATTAGTCCACAACCAGAAACTATCCCAAAGGACTTTTACCAAGCTAAAAGATTAGTTTTTAAGCTTGGGTTGCATGAAGTAAATATTGATTGTTGTTTGAAAGGATGTATGCTCTATTACAAAAATGATATTGCCTTGACTCATTGTAAATTCTGTGGAGAGCTTAGGTTTAAGCCAAAGAAAGAGGAAAGTGTAATGTATAAGGATATTCCGTATAAAAGAATTCACAATCTACCCCTAATCCTAAACTTAAAAGTTTACATGTATCAATAAGTTCAGCACCTTACATGAAGTGACACTTTGAAAACCGGAGGAATGATGGGGTAATAACACATCCTTTTCATGGTGAAGCTTGACATCATTTTGATCGAACTTATCTTGATTTTGTATCTGATCCCTACAATATTAGGCTAGGGTTATGTGCTGATAATTTTACTCCTAACAATCAATTTAGTAAACCATATTCTTGTTGGCCTGTGGTTATCACTCCTTACAATCTTCCGCTTAAAATGTGCATGAAAGATCCTCACCTGTTCTTAACTTGCATAATCCCTGGTCCTAATAATCCAAAGGCTAAAATTGATATATATCTCCAACCTTTAATTAATGAATGAAATGAGTTATAGTGTGATGGTGTTTTGACTTATGACATATCAACTAAACAGAATTTTAAGTTAAGGGCAACATTGATGTGGCCGATCAATTATTTTCCAGCTTATGGGATGTTGTTTGGATGGATAACACAAGGAAAATTAGCGTGTCCGCTATGTATGAAGGATACAAAAGCATTCACTCTAAAGTATGGTGGAAAGAATTCTTGGTTTGACTGTCATAGAAGATTTTTGGATATAGATCATACTTATAGGTGCAATAGGTATGGATTTAGAAAGAATACCATAAAAAGTGAGGAGGCTCCTGTTAGACTTATTGATCAGCAAATTTAGGACAAGGTTAGGCAACTTCCAAAAATTATAGAAGTTGGGAAATTTGTTAGATTAGCTGGCTATGGGGACAATACAATTGGACCAAACAAAGCATATTCGAAGAACTACTCTATTGAAAGGATCACTTAGTCCATCATTGTTTAGACGTAATGCATGTTGAAAAGAACATATTTGATAATATTATACACACTATGTAAATAATGACCAAACTAAAGACAATGAAAAAGCAAGGATAGATTTGGAGGAGTACTGTAGATGTCTTGAGTTAAATTTACAACCCTTAAGAGATGGTCATTAGTCTAAGTCTAAAGCCAGTTATACATTAACCTCTGTGCAGAGACAAGATGTGTGTAAATGGGTGCAGGAGTTAAAAATGTCAGATAGTTATGCCTTAAACTTGGGTAGGTGTGTGAATGTTGCACAAAGAAAGTTTTTTGGCATGAAGAGTCATGACCATTATGTTTTTGTGGAGTGTTTACTGCCTATTACATTGAGAGAACTGCCTGATCATGTTTGAAGGTCGTTAACTGAGTTGAGTAAGTCTTTAAAGATTTGTGTTCATTCAATCTCAAGATTGATGATCTTTTAGTGATTGAGAAGAACATTTCCATTATTCTTTATAAGTTAAAGAGGATCTTTCCTCCTGATTTTTTTTTCATTCCATGGAGCACTTGCCTGTATATTTGGCTTATGAAGTACAGGTATGTGGACCTGTCCAATATAGATGGATATATCCGTTTGAGCGAGAAATAGGGAGGATTCAAAAGAATGGTAAAGAATAGAGTGAAAATAGAGAGATCAATATGTCAAGCATATATTTTGAAGGAGACATCTAACTTTTGCTCATACTACTTTGAGCCGCATATCCAATCTAGAAGAACCAGAGTTAGTCAAAATGACGATCGTGGTGAAAGCTCAATTGAACCAACCTTGTCAGTATTCAACCAACCTGGCCGTGCTGTTGGACAATGCAAGGACCGATGGTTGACTAGGAGTGAATAAAAATCTACACATTTACATATATTACTAAATTGTAATGAAGTAGAGTCATTCAGAAGATAACTGATAAACTATTTTTTTGTATTCTTTGTTCTATAATTTCTCAAGTTCTATATAATAGTAAATTGTGATGATAAGTTGTCTTCTCTTGTATTTTGTGCAATGTTTATAGGTATTTTGAGCAACTATACGATCAACAATTCCTTGAATAATTTTCTGAATGGTTCAAATTATTTGTATATGATAAAGTGATTCTATTTTGCTATTCATATTTTTGTTCTTGCATTATTAAGTTATTAATATTTCAATCATTGTATTTAGGTGCATGATCAGAGGAATGGTATAACCAATCCTCAATTGTATAATTTGGCTTGGAATCCAAAAACCAGAGCTACAAATCAGCCAATGTACCATATCAATGGTTATAAGTTTCATACAATTTAATAGGGAATGAGAAAGAAAATCAACAACACTAGAGTTTGTGTTAAGGGAGATATTGGAGATGAAGAAAGTGATTGGCATGGAGTAGTTAATCAAATACTTGAATTGGAGTTCCTTGGTGAACCTCTTAAAAGAGTTATGTTATTTGCTCGTGAATGGTATAATCCGACACGACCTGGGGGAACATGTAAACACAATCACTACAAAATAATTGAGATTAACCATACTAAAAAGCATCAAAATTTTGATCCATTTATCATTGCCTAAAATGCAAGACAAGCTTATTACTTGCCATATCCTAGAAAATACAAATCTAATTAGAGGGTGATAATAATATACAAACCAAGGGATAGAGTAGAGCTTAAAGAAGTATCTGAGCAAGCCTACCAAACGGATAATCCAACCCCTTCTAGAGTTGTTATTGATACTGATATTCTCTCTAATCTATGTTCCATCTCAGGTGAAGTTGACATAATTGAACTCCCAAGCCAACATTCTATATGCCAGGCTGATGAGTGGGATGCCAACATTGAGGATGAGGATAATGATGAGGAAGAGAAATTCGACGATGATGTTAAAACTGAGAGTGACGAAGATAGTCCTCAACCTTCTGAATGACAAGGTGCCAAATGTATTATATATTTATATATTTTTGATTTTGTGTATATATATTTAGAAGTTATGTATGCTGAATATGTTAATTGATTTATATACATATTATACAGATCGCTTATGGCAAGACAAGAATCTAGTCCTAGACGAGACAGGGGTGGATCGAGGAGGCATGATATATCCTTTCACAGATCTTAGATTTTTGTTGTCTTTAGAATTATACGATGATAATTTTATTTTAATTTTATGTAATTGACAATTTTTATTTTAATGAATAGTGCATATTTTTATATTTTATTATATTTTTATTTATGTGAATTTTAAATAATTAAAATAATAACTTGAAATATTTAAATATCAATTTCAGATTTTAACAACAAAAGTAAAAAAATTTTAAAAATGTAATTTACCAACGGAACTTCCATCAGTAAACCCTAAAATTATTGATACTTTACTGACGGTTACTTCGTTGGTAAATATAAAATATTTGTTGGTATAATTTGTTTAGTGACGATTTTTTACGTTAATAATACCAACATTTTTAAAATAATATCGACGAATATTTTTCTTCTATAAAATAAGGCTTATTACTGACGGATGACATTCACTGTCGGTAATATTATATTTTTTTTTATCAATGCACTGTTTATCAACAAATTTCCTGTAATTTCAATCGTTAATTGACTCATTTCTAGTAGTGATAGATATAGTATATGTAATACAAAATTCTAATCATAGTAATATATAGAAAATATGATTTCTAGACAAAACAAACAATTTCAAAATAATAAAACAAGAGAATTTCTTGCTTTACATAGTAACAACAATGTTTTCCGCTACCAAAAGCTAACATAAATAGAAATTAAGTTTCAAAACATCAAATGGTAGAGACAACTACTAGTTATCCCATTTGACAACATAAATAATAGTATTAAAAAAAGTTGTTTCGGTCTCAACTTGGGCTAGGGGTGAGACATGGTTATGGACAGCTAGCAAAGAGAAGGAGGAATGGCGCTCTACGATGAAAGGGTGTGGGTAGTCTCTAGGCAAAAAGTGAACCCATCTTTGCCACTATTCCTTGAGGTATTTATAATGGGGGTCAAGGCATGGACAAGAGATTTGAGTGAGAAATTGATGGCTGAATTGAGGAGGGAGTGACTTTCGCACATGTGTGACGGGTGGGACCGGGCTAGGTGAATTGCATATGGTCGAGTGGTCGAGCTTACGATGATAAAAAAGAGAGTGGCTGGTTAGGTATAGCTAGGGGAGGGTATCTTGAGCTAAGGATGGATTGGAGCCTAGAGAGATCACAATCTTTCCAAGTGCAAGCTCTAAAGAGTGAAAAGACTTTAGTTGGCTAGCAGAGCATCCATTCAATCCGAGACATGAGGCAAAAGGAATGCAAGCGTCCATGCTAGGGTGGAAATGGGTTAACAAGACAAATAAAAAATTTAGATCAATTTTCAGAACTCAATACTTGAATCTCTACCCCATCTTTCGGTGATTCCCCTTTTTAGCCTCCTCATGCACTTCTTCTTTCATTACACAGACCAAAGTCGATATTGAACTTAATCCTATAATAAAAACACAGCAGACAAATAAAATGAGTGAAGTAACATAGACAAATGGAACACATCTTGGCTCTCATGGTGATTAGGAGCCAAACCTTGTGCCCTTCCTCGCCTCACAAGTTCAAACCATAGTCGTTGATGGCAGAGAAATGACAGAGAGAATTAGGAAGAGACCATGGATCCAATAGTTGCTCAACCTTTTCACATTGTTGCGATTTCTTTCGAAATAAGCTACCGATATGGCATGGTGTGGTGATTGAAAAGTAATCCGACGGTGAGTATGGCGTGGCAATTGACAAGGCGAAGTGGGGCTATTGGTTGTGGGTGCATATCGTGAAGAGTGAAACAAGAATGATGAGTTTCTTGTGGGGAGTTGTGAGGCAACGGAAAATGAAATAAAGAGATAAAAGACAAAAAAGGGGAACCGGGGATATGTTTAGAAAAGATAAAATAAATATAATAATTTAAATTATATAAAATAGTAATTATATTTACTAATATAATAATATATTAATACTCTCTCTGTCTATTTATAACTATTTTTTTAGCAAATTTTTTTTTTCCACAATTATCTGTCATTTTAGAGTTTTAAAGTAATATTAATTAATTTTATTTTCACTTTTATTCATTCACCTATTCATAATAAATATTTTACAATTTCTTAAAAAAGTGGTAATTTTGTTGAAATAATCTAAATTTTTTCTATATTTATATAATTTAATAATTTCTTAATTTATATGTCAAAACCTTAAAAGACAATTATAAATAGATGGAGGAAGTATAATAACATAATGATATATGAATAAGTTGGTCTATTAAACTTAAAAGATTTTTTTACAAAGTTAAAGTTTAACCTTTTCAATTAAAAATACTTTGTTTGAAAAAAATAAGCTTAATTTATTTAATAATAAGCTACACCAGATTAAACATAATATAGGCCAAAATCATAGACCCTTAATTATTCTCACGAATTCTATCCTTAGGTGCACATGAGTAGTGCCGAGAATGCATAACTCTGTTCATAGGATCCCTCGGCTGCTAAATGCTAGTGGTATTTAATAATCGTATCATTCTGAAAAGAAAATCATATACAATTAATGGCATGGAAAGTAGATACTACGCAGCATACTAATCCGTAAGCATCATTGAAAGCAGAGTCTGTTTACAGTTTTCTCCGAACCCAAGAAAAAGAAAGAATATTAGTGGCTGGGTGCTATGTGGCATTAGGTATTATTGAAGTTTTTGGTTAGGAAAGAAGAGTAACATGTGGCCAATCAATCAAGACTTCACAACCGGTTCAGAAAAGAGACACGTTATTTGGACCCCAAAAAAGTAGGGTGTCGATCGACATACACAATAATCCACCGATAAAACTCAACTTTATTTACTTTTAATTTTTTTAAAAAATTTTTTATATTATATCCATCGGTTGTCAGCAACTATGTTGCCATAATCGATATACAATTAAAGTTTCTGTTCAGAAAAACATTTCATCATGTGCATTCCTTTTTTTTTTTTTTAATCCAGAAAAAGTAAAATATATCACTCAAGGCCATAGAGAGGTAAGCACGGGCATGTTCCAAAATTATTATTTTGAAAATTATTTTATTTAATTATTATTTTCAGGTTAAAATTATGTAAACAAATCTTTAAATAAAAAAGATGGGTTGGATAAGATCCCATTTTATTTTAAATATATTTGATATTTTTTAAAGAATTTAATTGAAGTATATTGATAGTGTAAAATATTTTTATACTGTTATTCAATCAAAACATTCTATTTGCATGACCATTCAAATAGTGAGTGATTATGTGAAAAACTTTTACTGATATGGCAATATATGATTGATGTCTATATAAATATTTTTTATACTGACAGTATATTTAAATTAAATTCTTTTTTAAATATAAAATTTGAGTATATTTATTTACTTGATATAAGATTTTAAAGATTAGTTTATTTTTTAAAAAATTCGAACATGATCTAAAAATAAAGATGGTAAAATAGGTCATTTTATTTTAGTTGATCTAAAAACATAACAAAATGAATTAGTGAATTATCAGTTCAATAAGTCAACTTACTTAAGAATAAATAAATTAATAAAAAAATATAGAAGGCAACTTAGTAGATCGATCTCCTTAGAGTCAAACCAGAGTGATAAATTAACTTGTGAGTTAGTCTATTTAACTTTTTTAATATTTTTTTAAAAAAATGATAGGTTAAATAATTAACTTGCAAGTTGACCTATTTAACTAATCAATAAAAAATAAATAAGAAATTTGGCAGGTCAATCCAGCACCTTGCATAATTTGATTATATATAATATTCACTTTTTTTTTATTTTGTAATTTAGAGTTTGCTTGATATAGACTTATTATTTGTTTTGTTTTATTGCAATTACGGTAGATAATTACATAATACAAATAAAATTTATAATACATTAGTAAAAATGTAATTATTATTATTTTATATTTATTTCTATTTTTTTATATTATTTTAAGCCATAACAAGTCCATTTCATGACAAAACTAACCCGATCAAATTATTGAAGGAGGATCAAAGGACAAGTTAAACTCAATTCATAAATACACTTCAAAAACATGCAACTTCACAATAGCCATAAGAAATCAAATGAATAATTGATATGATTATTTAGTTTAATTATTATGCATAAAAATATACCTTAATGTGATTACTATCTGTTGATTGAATTTCCCTTCTTTCTTTTTCTCTCTTAAGGATCACCACAATAATTTGGAGTACGGAAATCTAAATTTAAATCTAGAGATATATAGTTCTTATCCAATTCAATACTACTAAATAATTGAACTTCATTAGGGGAAGGTGTTCAATCTTTTCAATAATCATCCACGTTGTCATTTTCTTCAATTCTATTTTGAGTGTTTGATATAATGTGTGGGAGATTACATTACTACGATTATTGTTAGATCTCATATACGAATATGTGATGGAACTTTTTGATACTGGAATATGTGAATGTTTTTATTGTAGGTTTTAATGATGTCAATACGGTGACAAATGCTTGCAATAAAAAAGTCATAAAGCTACTTGAAGAAGAACAAACCCAAAGCTTAACTAGTATAGATTTTTAGGACTTAGGTTTTAATATTAAAAGTTTTCTTTTAATAATTCTCATGGTCACTATTCTTGATAGATTCAAATTATTTTTAAAATGGTTTAATAAGCTTTCTTTAAAATTGAGAACAAGTCTTGGTTTTCCAAAAAACCTTGTGCTAAGACCATTTTCATAAAGTATTTAGCTTTAAAATGAGATAACATATGATTTTATTAGATATATGTTAAAATCTTGTTTGAAATAGTTTTTTAAGGTAAGTAATCAATTACAATTGTTGAAATAATTGCTTACAATGCCCTCTGATTTTGAAGTAACCAATTACCTCATATTAGGCATCAATTACGAATGCTGTAATCGATTATAATGTTCTTATTTTTACCCAAAAACGTAATTTTTGCTCATTGTAATCAATTATAACAATGTGAAAAGTCTCTAATGGTTGGTTTTGAAAAGTCACACCTCTTGGGAGAAATATCCAAATGGCTAGTATGAATCTGCGGGTTAAAAGTACCCATTCAATGATAAATTTTTTGATAAGGAACACAAGGCATAAACTACACTTAATCATTCTTTTCATTCCTTAATTTTCAATCAAGTTTTGTGGCCAAAAGGGGTTATTACTTGAAAAATTTTATAGTGTTTCAACTTGTATCATTTCCTCTAAAAAAGAGTGATTTTCTTTTATCATTATTTCTACTAATTGTAAGAGCGCGAGGCATCCCTCAAGTGAGTAAATAGTGAGGTATTCCTTTGTTTTGAGTGACTCAAATACTAGGGTCAGGAATCCGAAAAATGTAAATGCTCAAGTGTTATAAAGGTTTTCGAACACCTTGAAGAGTTAGAGATAATAGAAAATCTTGAGTTAATTGATTGAGGATTGGGCATAGGCCATAAGAAGTGATCGAACCAGGATAAATTTTGAGTTTGAATCTCTCTATCCCTATCTCTTTGCTTTACTATAAGTTAAATTTAATATCTTGAATCCTCTCAATGTTAAAGGATTTCAGAAAAGCTTGTATAAATTCTTCATATTCATATTCGTCTAATTAATTCCTTTATCAATTGCTTCAATAAAAGTTCTAAAAAGTGTTTTTGAGAAAAGATTCATGAAAATCTTTAGAACTCAATTCACCATTGTTTTGAGTTCCGGCCACTTGGTAACAGAATATGTGATGAAACTTTCATTAAGAAAAAGATTTTTCATGTTCATGTTTTTAATTTATAAGCGAATGATGGACGCCCCAATCTCGTTCAAGGCAATTTCATGTTGTTGTTCTTGAACTTGTATTTAGACATAGGAAGTGAGATGAATAAGTAACTGCCATGTGACGAGGATATTTGTTGGCGAAGGGTGCGGAGTTGAAACCAGCGATACTGACCAGAGGATGGAAGGAGAGGGCCTAAAGGAAACACAAGGAAATAAGGAAGAAAGCACGTGGAATGTGGGAGAAATTTTTAATGCTTTGAGTTAAGAGAAAAGTTAATTCTGTTTTATTTATTATTTAATACACAATTTTATAAGTTGTTATTATTCTCATTTTCATTACATTTTTTGGGGGACTCTTCCGTACTTCTATAAAATTTAAGGATATCGATATTCTTAATTTATTTGTAGTTAAAAATTTATTATATATTGCACTAATTCAAATTATTTAATTTTTAAAATTATTTATTAGATATATTTAAGATTCATGAAACTTGTAATTAAATCATAATCATTAAATGTAAAAAGATATTGGTATCCTCGTAAAAATAAGGGTATTGATGAGAATCCCTACATTTTTTAATAGAATGACAGAGATGTCAAATTATAGTTGAAACATAGCAAAACTTTAAAGAAAAAAAAAACAAAAGCTCTCTAAAGAGCACTTAAAAAATTCTCTGGGATGTTGTAATAATTACTGGTTAGGGATAGGTAGTTAATAGTTATGACATGTGAGGCGCGTTGACAATGTAGATCACACAATAGAATACGCATATCGACCCATAAAACGGTGTGGATTCCCATTTCTACTCGACACTTCCCATTTCAACACACCATCATCGAATTGAAGAAGAAGAGCTGTTTCTCTCTCACCCGGGAGGATCCATGTGCATACCAATTAATCTATTTGTCTCATTTGGATCGAAATCGAATCTTAGCATATATGATATATCTTATTAAAGAATTAAAAAACTAAGATTGAGGCCCAATTTAGAATTAACTTACTAATATAAGAACTTAAAAATCGAACTCCAAACTTCATTAATTAGCATTCATTTTTGTTGTGGATACTTACGTGCTTAATCTTAATGATGCGTTTACAAAAGTGAGCAATCGGCTATGAGCCCATCACCACATTGGATACATGTTCCATCCGTTTTTCTCAATTTGTTTCTGTTGTATTTTTCTGTCCATATTTTTTTTTTTTTGGGTCGTATGTCGTATTTTTCTATTGATACTATGAGGGCTAGAAAGTAGAAATGGATTAATTCGATCCATTTTAGACTTATGAGTTAAATAGGCGAAGTCGGCTTTTTTTAATAATTTATCCATCCATTATTACATTTTTTTAAGTATACCTAAAACATTTTCAGATAATAATCACATAAAAGGATATGTCTTTTTAAAAAAATAAAACAAAATAAAATAAAAGAGATGCCTTTAGCAAGCAGGAATGAGGCATACAAGAAATTAAACTGGGAAATTCAATTGAATTTCCAATATATAAATCGTTCAATGCCATGACAATGCCCTCTACCATCTTTCCATTCATCAAATTGTTCTCCTATCCACACATTTTGTTCCACCTCTAGGCGCATTGGTGTGGTCAGCAAAGGTTGCTCAGTTGCTCTGATATTCTGAAGCAGAGTGCGGGAGGTCTTCTCGAATCCGTCAAGGGTAGCATCTGGAAAAGAGACTCTGGCGCTTAAATCAGGAAGAGTAAAACATATGTAAAGTCTAAACGGGAAATAAACAATACCTAAATATATGGGAGTAGAGATATGTAGAGTAGTTGAGCTCATTGCCGTGAAGCCCATTAAGGAGTGGCGGTGTGGCGATTAAGCTGATTATGAATGATATGGCTAATTAGATTATGTAAGTGACCGAATATCAAATAAAATATCTGGTTTGGATAGGAATCCGTGTGGATAGGGCCTGGTGTGGGTTCAGTCCACATTTCACTTTTTAGTTATTTATTGTATCGACATCATCTGCATTTCTTTACAATAAGAGTTTATTGACCTTTTTCAATTTATAGATCATTTCACTATTAACTGCAAAATAATTTTCAACCAAATAAATTGTTAATTTAACACTTGTAAAATGTTTTATGATAAATGTTTTTTTTTTCCCTGATACAAAAGTGCTTTATGTTTGTTGATCCTTGTATACTAAGAAAATGAAATTAAAGTCTTTTTAGTATGGGTAATTTGGAAGGTGTACTTTAGATACTAACCTTTTTTTTTTTAAATGTAAAATTTAACAAGAAAACATTTTAAATATTTTAGGGTGTGTTTGGTATGAGATAAAATTGGGAGGTGAAAATTTCATAGAATGAATCCATATATATTTTTACTTATAGATCTATTCCATAAAATTTTCACCCTTCTTTTTATCCTATATCAAACACACTTAGTTATTTTCTCAATAAATAAAAATTTTTGTACGAACTTTTATAATAAAAATCTGTGTAATATTTAAGAAATACAAATTACAGAAAAAGGAGTTAATAATTTACTAATAAACTTGTTAACATAAATTCTGTTGTCAATAATTACATAGAGTCAGACAATATTACTATCCAATGGAAAGGAAGGAATTTGAATAATATCGATTCTTCATCATAAGTAATACAAAGCCTAATAGGTGACTGGTTTACCACTGTATATGGTGGGAAAAAAAAAAAATGGAAGCCACCAAGGGGTTAAACATTAAACAAGCTTCAATTCAGAAACCAATTCATTAATCAAATTGGTCATTATGTGAAGCTCAACATCTAAACCCTCTTCAAAGGCTTCAATGTCAAAGTCAAGCCATCTACCCCAACCAATGCTCATGTCCTTGCTGACAAGTTCATCCACCATTACCTCTTCTTCCATGCTCCTAAAACCAAGCATCTCCTTGTACAACTCTTCTGCCAACCAGCTCTTCCTCTGAACTGATGCCTCCCATCCATGCCATGCTTTGCAGCTTCCAACAAAAGCTTGCCTACATCTTAATTCTAAGCACTCACTTACAATGTCAAATATAACCTTCCTCTCTAGTTTAGAGTATTCTTTGTAATTTTCTGCCCCATTGCTCTGATTCTCCAACAGATCAAAGAGGCTTGGCATTATGACCTTATTGGTTTGACCAATTACAAATTCTTCTGCCATCAACTCTGCATTGCTAAGCATATCCTTTACATATTCAAGTTCCATGCTCCTTTTTGATCTTCTAAAATCTACCACATTTGACATTCCACTTAATTGTTTGATGGCCATGTTTCCTCCCGCAACTGTGGAAGAGCTTTGCTCAGACCATTTTATGCCATTTTCAAGTGATATAGATTCATTTATTGGAGAAAACTTAGATACTTCTTCATCTTGCACGGAAGAATAAACTGTGCTCCCTAAAGATAGAGCAAATATGGACAGGCATTAATATTTTATAGGTAAGCATTTGTGCTGAGGAACCACAACAAAAATTCTAACAGTTATTTGAATGACATAAAACTGAATAAATGACAGATATAGAACACATCTTTATAGCACATGCATAGCATGAAGGATATTTGACATTAATTAAAATTTTAATCATAAAAGACTCCAAAATTATGCAAAATTGACCAGCTACTGAGAATATAATTCTGCAACATCTGCAAGATTTTATTACCACATGTTGCCTGATGATAGTTCTGTAGTTAGCTTTTTCCCTGCAATATGCCTCAAGGTTCTTTGAAAACTTGATGCAATATTGCAATTTACTATAAATTTTTAAGTAAAAGCTACACAAGTTGCAAGGCTTTGTTTTAATATCTCCATAGAAATATGCTCATCAGCAGTGTAAATAAAATAAATTTATACCATGTGTACTATCTTCACTATCCAAGTAACTTTCACTGACAGAAGGATTTTCAAAAACTGCAATAGCTCTTGAATTCTGACAACCTAGATCATTTCCATTTTCGCTGCTGCTGCTGCTACAGCTAGGCTCTTCCATTGGTTCTGCTGTCTGCACAAGTGAAGTGTGATTAAGTACTAAGACAAGTATATGGATTCCTTTTCAGTTCAAATATTAAAAAGATTGAAAATTGCAAATAATATAATTAGTAAAAGCTGAATAACTTTATCAAAATGAAACATTTGTTTCTGTAATTGAAGTTTAGACCACATTAAACAAATCCCCAGATATTTAGGAATTAAAGCAAAATGTGTGTCCCCGCCATCCCCCTTTCCAACAACAACCCTTACATATAATCCATTTACTAGTTGATTGCTGGAAGTTACCAAGGATCATATACCAATAATTAATACTTGAAAATTGAAATAAAATCCATAATAGATGAAGCTGACAGCATAAAAGAGAAACCTGCAGTTGCTGATTCGTGGTAAGCACCAGATTATCACTTGAAGAACAACCATTGTCATGCACACTTTCCAATTTATTAGTGAGCAGGTCAGGGTGAAAGCTTCTGTCTTGTTCCCTTGCCGTGGTGCTAACCAAACTTTGAAGTTTGTCTTCCAAACTGAAACCAGCAGAAGACTCTTCTGAGGCCAGGGTACATTGAGGTGGGATAATTCTAGATGTCAATTCTTTAAGTTTTTTCTCCAACAGGACACTTAAAGTATCACCACCTATCATATCTAACCCAGGAAGAGATAATGATAACTTCTTGGGATAAAGCTTATCACTATGACCATGAGCATTGACATCAATTCTATTACTTGTTCCCATCACTTGCTCAGTAGAGGACTGTGACTCGGGCATGCTTCTCCTCAAGGGTGATGTAAATGTAAATGAAATCACATCCTTGCTTTCATTCATGCTAATTGCATTCTGGTCAGTGCTTCCATCATTTGTAATATTGCATTTTATGGACTTGTTTCCATAATTATTAACCACAATATCAGGACCTCTTGCCTCATTGTGAACATCCCTACCAATATACCTTTTCTTTTGGGAAATACTCTTTCTTTTAGATACTGTAAACTCCTTTTGAGTATCAATTGCCCTTGTACTTGACCTTTTGGGCGCAATATTGCCAATTACAGCACCCTTGTTTGTTGTCTTCCTTGCTCCAGTAGAGCTTTCTGAAGAGCAAGTTTGTGTTGTTGGCTTATTGGATTCCATTTTTGAAGTTGATTTACCTTTGTTGGTTATGCTATTCTGCTTTTGATTATTCTGCCTAAGCACATTGCTGTTCTGGCCTGTAAAAGCTCTCTGCTGCATGACCTGGGCCTGGTCTTTAATTTGCTTCTTCTGGCTCCTTGATAGCTGGTTCGGTTTTATCTCATTCTCTTCTTTCTGCTTCATATATCCCCTTTTGCCATTCAAAGTTAATGTATCTCTTCTCTGAACATTGGCTTTGGATGGTATTGCAAGTGAAGCAGATTTTCCTTTACTTGCTAAATGGCAGGAACCCTTTTTTTCTGAATCACTTGAAACCTTGTTTGTTAGAGTTCCTTTATGCAAATTATTGCTGCCCTCATTAGGCTTGCCATTCACAAGGTTGGCAGTGCACGGATCCACAAGCTTGGATTCATATTGCGCAGCTTCCAATTGCTCTTTCAGATCAAGAATTCTTGAGGGAACAGATGAAGGCCCAACTGAATACATTCCAGACCTCATATATTGCTGGGGATTTGCCTCAATTATCTTAGCAGCTGTATCCATTATCTGAGCTGCATTCGTAGGTGGTACATAACCAGGTCTCTTCATAGGAGACAAAAGTTTGTTGTGAGTAACTGGAATGGGTTTAGCTGATTTTGGAGGCAACATTTCAGTTTGAAATCTCCTTATTGCTGCTGGGTTTCCCCCTTTCTGAGCCTTTGATTCCATGTCACCCCAAGAAGACTTCTCCAACTTAAGTGGCATGTTTGTGTAGTCCACAGGGCAATAGTCAGCCCTTGGATGAAGAGAACCCTCGCGACAATGAGGAGGTCCGAGAGAGTTAGATCCATATAATGCAGTCGTGGAGAGCTCCGAGACTGTTTGAGCTGGCAATGAATCCAAACCCATGAGTCTGGCTACTAACCCTGGGGCTTTGGTCCCACACCCTTCATCACTACTAATTGATAGGGCACAGTTAAAATCACAACTTGCAATATTACTAGAATTTGCTCCATTATCCTCCACCTTTATCTGAAACAATTGCAATAATCAACCCAAAAAAATAATCAAACATATAGTAAACTGCAAATATGCAAGACAGGGAAAAAGAAAAAGGCTTTTTTTTTATTAAAAAAGAAAAGAAACCTAGAAGATTGAGAAAGGTTGAACAAATTCATACCCTATTGAGCTGTGACTTTGGCATGTTGTCCACATTTTCCTTTCCTTGCTTTGAAATTTCTACAGTTAATGTAGCCGAAATGCTTAGAATACAGCACATCACACTCACTAGAAAGTGACTAAGCTAAAGCTACGAACAATAAAAACAATGAAAATATATGAGAGACTGCAAATCATTACCAGGTAAGTTGGGATTGTCACAAAACAGCTTCTTTTGAGATTTCCCACTCCAATCAAAGAAGCTGAGGAAGCTTCCCTTGGAACGTCTTTTCTCCATCTCCACTATCATCTACAAAGCCAAAACCTATTTTTCCTGTCACAAATTAGACATTTTTTATAGTTATTTTCTGTCAGAACTCAGATCTTTGTGTGTTGGAGAGAAGCAAGAACACCCCTTTTGTGGGATAACCAAAAGAAAAAAAGAATTTGACGGTGATGATGGGGTAATTCAAGGTGTCAATATCTTAGCCTGAGATTTTCAACATCTTTACCTTAACTGAGAAAAGAAAACCTTCACATGAAGAAGAACCCCATTTTCAAGTCTCCTTCTTGCAACAATAAAAACACAATGCACATTCTAAAAGTCGATTCTTTTTCTCAAAGGGTGTCTCTATAAATTAAATGGAAAGCATTTACAGATTCACGGGTCATTTTCATCGAACACACCAAAAACCCATTACCAAATGCTTAAAACTCTACTTATCTATTAATCCAAATGAGCCTTCAACATGTCAAAAACAAGAACCTTCTTTCTCTTTTTTTCCTCTCTCTGTCACACCCTTAAATGAGTCTCTGTTTTTCTCCACTAAGAGAATCCAAGTGAAGAATGAAAAACTCTCTGTCTGCGTGTATGAGAGAAGAAAGAAAAACAGTTAGCGGTTTGCGTAGTAAAAATTTGGTTGGAAAGAGCAAAAGGAAAAGTCCGCGAATGCCAGTAGTGATGGGACTGAAATAAACAAAGAGGTGAGTCAAAGAGATAGATTAAAAAAATTAAAAGATTTTTCACGGTGTTTTTAATTATTTTTATGTAAGAATTTATTGTCATTTATATGAAGCTTCATCAATTTACTATAAGAATAATTGTACGGTCATACTTTAAAGAATTTTAAAGTTTCAAGTAATAATAAATGACGACAAGACTCTGATAGTGGTTTTTTATAAAGAAAAGAAATTTGTATATATATTTTAATATCTTCTTTCTATCTTTTTTCTATTTTTTATTTATTTATTTATTTATTTATTTTATAATTTTTTTTTAATTTTATGAATGAATGTTTAATTTGATATACTTAAAAGTATATATAAATAACACTCCCTTTTTTTATAAGATTCACTAAAGTGACAGCTAAATAATTGCAAGTGATTTTAGATCAAAGTACTAGTAGTTAAATAAAGTCGTTTTTAAAATAAAAATTCCAGCATTTAAACCTCTATAATTAGAAATGGAATTCATTAGAGTGACAGAACATTTTTAATATAATCAATCATTTTTGGTTTGACTGTGAGTGTCTAAGACCAAAGATTAATTAAAATAAGGAAGAAAAAAGGTTTAGTTCTACACGTGCCCTTGTATGTGATATGGAAAGAAAGTTGAGGAATTAATCATAAATCCGATCAGAGGCATGAGAGACGGTTGGGAGCTGTCTCTTCTTTATAGTTATTTATTTACTTATACCAAATATATTAATGAAATTGTCATCCCCCACGTGACTCTAGCCAAACGTCACCTTGACATGTAGATATTTATAATTAGTACTGCAGAAATTCTATCACAGTCCAGGGAGAAAGAGCTTTTCTTCCTTCATATTAACTTGTCATCCTCGGATGCTTTGTGTGGATCCATCTATAGTACCAGATTCAGAAATCGGATGGTTCTTGTTGCTGATGGAGGAAGTAAATCTTCCTTCACGCAGTACGGAAGAATGGCTCTTAGTACTGATGACATTTTGAGATCCAGCTGGGAAATGGAATTCACAGCTAAACTTAAAATTTCAGGTAGTGAGGATGTATTCCCATCCCCTCCCCCCCCCCCCCCCCCCCCAAAAAAGAGATTCAGGCAAGGAGCGGATGAGATACTTTGCATTTTGTTATTAATAGTGGAGGATGTTAACTCTTAAATTTAATTTTTGAGATTAATTTATAGGATTTACTTTATATGCAGTAGTAATATAAAATTTAGATAATAGAATTTACGAAAAAAAAATGATAAATTATAGTATTTAGTTATTATGATAAATAGTTATTTATTATGATTTGATAATTTTATTCAAATTTTATTGATTAATAATATAAAAAAAATTTAATAAAAAAAGAAAAAAAAAACTTACACCTTACATTTTGAAAAGATACAAATTGATCGTTGAATATTTTTAATGTGCACCTTTTTTTTCGGTATATTTGCGATAATGAAGTTTGAATCTGGAATCTTATACAAATTATTCAAATTTTTTATTATTAAATTACTCTTAGTGACTTTCTTGAATATACATTTTAATCCTTCTATTAAATTTTCGTCTATTATTAACAAAAAAAAGTTTATTAAACTCCTTAAATTTTGAATCATATGTATTTTAGTTCCTAAATTAAAAAAATAACATGTAGTATGATATTTTAAAATTTCTTGAACAAGTGTTATTTTTGTTAATAATATGTAAAAATTAATAGAAGGTTGATTTATATATTTGGAAACGTTTAGGATCGATTTACACATTTTAAAAATATAAATAACTTATAATTCAAGAAAGTAAAATATTTTTTTTTCATAAAATAATGAAACTTATAAGTAGAGAGTGTGAATATAAGTTCTTAAATGAAACTTACAAGTAGAGAATATGAATATAAGTTCTTAGATCACAACTTTACCGATGAAGTTTTATACCTTTTTTAACTTCAGGAGATCATCCAAGTTCGGCGAGTAGTTAATTTCTAATAGCTATCACGGTTGAGCAATTATTTCATACCTATTGTACATAAGTACGGTGGGGGGTGAAGTACAGTGGCTTTTTTCCCCGCTAAAAAACAAAAAAAAAAAAACAAAGTTTTTATATTTTTTGGACGTATGACTGATTTTGGTTTAAAATATTGAAGTTATCCTGCCTCACAAGTATAATTTGATTTTTATCTTGAACTACTTTATTCTTATTTTGATTTTAAAATTTAAACCCATTTTGTTATGGGAAAAATTTAAACCGATTTATTATTACAATAAGGTAGTAATATTTTTATTCGCCTTTCAAATCCGTTATCTTACAAAATTTATACTTTCGTTTTTACCATTTCGAAGAAACTGTTAGGGTCTCAATAATTCAAAAAAATTAAAAAAAAAAATAGAAGATGGCTAAAAGTTTGCATCAGTCACTGACTGCTAAAAAAATGGTACAAACAAACAATTCATTTTACGACTTAGGAAAGCAAAAGAAAGATTAAATGCATGTTCAGTTTCTGTCTTTTTTGTATTTTTTTTAGTTTTAATTGACAAAATGTCATTTTAATCCATTTCTTCTTTTCAGAATTTTATAAAAAAATAATGAAAATAAGAAATAAAGACAGAAAATAAGATTATCTAATTTTTACTATTTTATTCACAAAATCATAAAAATGGAACAAATATTAAAAATAATGTGGTATTTTGTAATTAAAATTAAAAAAAGAAAATAATAACAAAAAATAAAAATAGAAATCAACCAAACCCTAAAATATCATTCACTTCTATAGGAGAATAAAAGTATTAACAAGAATCCTAATAAAATAAAGATGATTATTTTATCATGTATTTAGTACAACTGATAAAATCGAAATACATTATCAAGATAATCATAAATTCACCATTTATGAATTGTTTTATTTTTTATGTTCATATTTGTCCTTAATATGTCATTTGTCTAACATCACGTACAATACAGTTATAGCAAGCTATATCTTGTGGGTGATTTGAGATCAAAGTAAGATCTGAGTTAGTCTCAAATTGTAAACGCATTTCCTATAGAAGAGAGTTTATGCGGTGCGAACATTGGCCGAAAAAATTTGTTGTTAAAACGTCTTGCTCAGAATTTGTCTCTAGTTAATAAGAAGACAACAATAAAATTTCGGATCTACTTGGGATTTCATTGCATGTGCTTTTACGTCAATATATATCTTTTAATTCACCTTTAGTCCTTCATTTATGACTAGTACATCTTAAATAAGATTCATATGTCTCATTTAATTTCTACTGACTTGAAGTCTGCAACGTGCTACACAAATGAAAGAATATATAGAAGGGCAAATAACAGCAACATCCCATGAATACAATAGAAAATTTATCAATGTGCTTTAATTACTAATAGCTTTTTTTGTCGATAATTTATTATTTTATTTTTTTCATTTTTTTAGAATAGAAAATTACCAACGGATAATAATCCATCGGTAAAATTGTGGAGTTTAATTAATCAAATACCAAATTTACCGATGGAAAATTTTTCATTAATTTTTAATCTTTTATATTTTTTTGTGGAAATAAATTCTTAATTATTATTTATTTATCGATGGATTGAATTTAGCACATTGGTTCTAACATCTCTTTGGCTATCCTATTCTTTTATTACCGACAGATTTCCTGTCGATAATGAGATTAATGAAATGGTGCATTTCATTAATTTAATTACAAATGGAAAAATTCGTCAATACGTCCAAAATATGGACGCTGCATGCGATCCTTCTCCCTCACTTCTCTATCCCTTCTCTCTCTCTCTCTCTCTCTCCCCCAAACGCCACCTTCGGCCACCGTCTCGTCCACCACCGCCGGAGCTATTTGAGCATCAATGGAGATCGCCACTATGCTCCTGGTATTGTATAGAATATTTTAATTAGTTTATTTTTTTTTTATTTGGCCTCTTTTTACTAGCCATTTCTCTACTCAAAATTGTTTGCTCTTTACCTTATTTAACTTAATGTTTCTCTTTTGTTTAACAGGGAGCACTCTTATAGCCACATTTGGGACCGGTTAGAGCTTGGAGCATTATTTCTAGAGTATAGGTTAGTATAATGTGTAGTTTATTACTTTAATTAATATTTATAGAAAATTAGAGACTTATATTTTGTATGATAGAGTTGTAGGATGGAAGAAAGAGGATGGAATTGTATGACTAGGGAAAGACTTAATATTCCTTTCCAATTATTTGAATTGTGTGTTGTGGCATCATGTGCCTGCATGTTGTGGAGTAACGAGGTGCGCTAGGATTGATGGAACTACATGACTGTGTGTGTTTAGTATTGATTATTTGTTCTAACTGCTGAATCAATTCTTTATTGAGACTCCTAATTTAAGGGGAGATTTTGCCCAATTTTTTTAATATTTAAATATATTATTTTTAATTGAAAAATAAATTAAGGGGAGCCTCCTTAATCTAAGACGAGACTCTAACAAAAATTTTGTTGTTTATGTTGGTTGCCATAACTAAGAAAATATATTAATCTAATAAGCGGAGACTTCTAATAGAACGGGAGACTCTGTCGAATTTTTTTTAATTAATTTGTTGCTTTTGGATTAAAAATAAATTAATTCAAGGCAAATTTCCTAATCTAACAATTAAGGGTTATGTGTGTAATTTTTACGTTGAAAGTAGTTCAAGAGCGATATGTTTCTTGAAAATGGTTTATGGATGTATGATATGTTGCACTCAATGATGGTGGCTATTAAACCAGAATTTTATATGAGTGTTGAGGAATGTGTAGGTGTTGCATGTCAATGACAACCGTTCTTAAGTAAACGGAAAGTTAGGTGTCCATGTCCTAGGTACTGGTTCAGGAAGTATTTAGATATTGAAACAATTAGGTATCATTTGTACAAGGATGGGTTTATGCCTAATTATTGGGTCTGCACTAAGCATGGGGAAGTTGTTGCCGAGGCAAATCAATTTAGTATGGGTTATGTTAAAGGTTGTTCTGGCAGTGGAATCGATATGGGTGATCAGGATATAGGTAATGTAAATTGAGAAGATAACATTAATCGTTATCAAGAAAATGATTTTTGATGCTGCTAGACCTAAATTTGAAATGTGTTCCCAACCTTCTAATAAGGTTCCCAATCCAGAGGCTCGAAGGTTTTATTGTCTGCTGGAGGCAGCAAAAGAGGCTTTATGGGAAGGGTGTGTACATTCGAAGTTGTCTTTGGTGGTGAAGATGTTGAGTATTAGGTCAGAAAGGAACCAAAGTCAACATTCTTTTGATCAGTAAACTGATTTGATTAGGAAGTTTAGTCCACAACCTGACTCGATTCCTAAAGACTTTTATCAAGCTAAGAAGTTAGTTTCCAAATTAGGGTTGAAAGAAGAGAAGATTGATTGTTATGTGAGAAGATGCATACTTTTATTACAAAGATAATATTACCCTAACTTATTACAAATTCTGTGAAGAGTCGAGATTTACGCCTAAGAGAAAGGAAAGTGGGAGGTATAAAGACGTTCCTCGAAAAAGTATGCATTATTTGCCCCTGATCTCTAGGCTTAAAAGATTATATGTATCAATGAACTCAACACTACACATGAGATTGTATGTTGAGAATAAGAGAAATAATGGTGTAATGACTCATCCATCTCATGGTAAGGCTTGGCAATATTTTGATCAAACCTACCCTGATTTTTCCTCAGACCCCTGAAATATTAGGTTAAGGCTTTATTTTGATCATTTTACTCTAAACCATCAATTTAGTAAACTCTATTCTTGTTAGCCGATGGTTATTACTCCTTACAACCTTCCTCCTAAGATATGCATGAAAGATCCTTATTTGTTCTTCACCTGTATAATCCCTAGTCCGAATAATCCCAAAGCAAAGATTGATGTTTTCGTCTAACTCTTGATTGATGAATTGAATGAGTTGTCGTGTCAAGGTATATTAACTTATGATATTTCAACAAAGTAGAATTTCATGTTAAGGGCAGCACTAATATGGACCATTAATGACTTTCCAGTTTATGAGATATTGTTTGGATGGATGAATAAGGTAAATTGGCATGCTTAATTTGTATGGAGGATACAAAGGCATTCACTTGGAATTATGGAGGAAAGAATTCATGTTTTGATTGTCATAGAAGGTTCTTGGACAGTGATCATCCATATAAGCGTAATAGGTATAGATTTAGAAAGAATGATATAGAGAATGATATAGAGAATGATGAGGCTCCAATTAGACTAAATGGTCACCAAATTTTGAAAAAGATTTGGCATCTTCCAATGATTAAAAAAAAAATCGGGAAATTTGTAAGATTGCCAAGCTATGGGGTAGAACATAATTGGTCAAAATAAAGTATATTCTAGGAGTTACCGTATTGGAGATCATTTGGTTCATCATTGTTTGAATGTCATATATGTAGAGAAAATTGTGTTTGACAATATTATGAACACGGTGATGGATACTGATCGAACCAAAGACAATGACAAAGATAGGATGGATTTGTAGGAGTACTGTAGGCATCATGACTTGAACTTGCAACAATTGGGAGATGGTAGATTGTGTAAGCCCAAGGCAAGTTATACATTAAGCTCTACACAAAGAAAAGATGTGTGTAGGTGGATGCAAGAGTTAAAAATGCTTGACAGTTATGCTTCAAACTTGGATCGGTGTGTCAATGCTGCACAAGGAAGGTTTTTTGGATTAAAGAGTCATGATTGTCATGTATTCATAGAGTGTTTACTTCTTATTACATTTAGAGAACTACTTGACCATATTTCAAATTAACTGAACTGAGTGAATATTTCAGAGATTGTGCTCATCCACTCGTAGGGTTGATGATCTATTAGTGATGGAGAAAAATATTTCCACTATTTTATGCAACTAGAGAGAATCGTTTCCCCCGAATTTTTTAACCCCATGGAGCACTTGCCAATACACTTAGTATATGAAGCACAATGTGTGGCTCGGTTCAATATAGATTGATGTATCTATTCGAAAGGGAGATATGAGGGTTTAAAAGAACTGTGAAAAATAGAACTCAAGTTGAGGGATTGATATGCCAAGCATACATATCAAAAAGGATTTCAAATTTTTGCTCCTATTACTTTGAGTCTCATGTTTAATCCAAAAAAACTAAGATTGGTCAGAATGATGACGACGGTAAAAACTCAATTGAGCCAACCTTGTTTATATTTAACCAATCCAAGCGTGTTGCTAAGAAATGCAAAGACCGACGGTTGACAAGGAAGGAATAGAATTCTGCACATTTGCATGTGTTGATCAATTGTAAGGAAGTGAATTCTTTGATTTTTTTTTTTTTTGTGGTCCTAAGTCGATTCTTAAATCGATACGTTGTGATAAAGAATATTTTGTTTGACATGATGCAATGCTTGCAGGTATTTTGAACAAATGCATGGTCAATAATCACTTGAGCAATTTCTATCATGGTTCAAATCTTATGTATGTGGTCTATAATAATTACACTAACTTTTCCACTGTTTGTTTCTTCATATTGTCGTAAATGTTTGAATTTTGAATCTTTGCTCATAGGTGCATGATACAGGGAATAATATTATTGATCCTTACTTTAGTTAATTTAGCTTGGGGCTGATAGTTGGCCTATATATTACGTCAATGGGTACAAGTTTCATACAGTTGAATAGTGAAGGGGGGAAAAGAATAGACAACAATGGAGCTTGTGTTAAAAGTAGAGATGGCAAATCGGGTCGGCCCTCCCTGGTTCGCCCCAACCCGCTAAAAGCGGGGCGGGGCAGGGCAGGCCGAATTAGGAAGGCGAGCTTAATATTCTTGCCCGCCTCGTTTAAGGTCGGGCTAACCCGCCAAAAAAATAAAAAATATAAATAAATTTATTTTAATATTTTTATGAGTTAAATTAGTATAAAAATTAAAAAAATATATTGAATGAAAAATCTACTTAAATACAATAGAATAAAATAATTAAACTATATAATTTGTATCCAAATTTAACTCAAATATAAATATAATAAACTAATTAGGATATATAAATAAGTTTATAAATAATAATTAATTATAAATTTATAATATAAAGTCTATAGTATAAAGTTCACAAATTAATAAAAGTATAATAACAACATAATTTATAATAAAACTCTAAAATTATTTTTTAAAAATACTCTTGAACCTAAAAAAAAAAAAAAAAGTGGCAAGCTTGGCCTGACGAGCCAACCCACCCGAGCACGCCAAAGCCCGCTGGTTAGGCGGGTTGAAAATTTTTGACGGGCCAAATATGTCAACCCAACCCATTATTTTTTGCGGGTTTGGCGAGCCAACCCTGTGGGTTGAGCCCATTTTGCCATCTCTAGTTAAAAGTGATGTCAGGGAGGGAGAAATTGATTGGTATCGAGTAATTAACGAAATACTTGAGTTGGAGCATGTAGGTGAGCCTATGAAATGATCATCTATTCAATTGTGAATGGTACGATCCGATGCATCCAACTGGAACATGTAAGTATAACCATTATAACATCACTGAAGTTAATCATACCAAAAGATATGAGAGATATGATCCATTTATTATTGCTCAAAATGCCAAGACAAGTATATTATCTCCCTTATTCTTGAAAATGCAAATCAAATTAGAAGGTGGTTTTCAAGACTAAAGCAAGGGATCGAGTTGAAGCTGAAGAAGTATCAGACACTTATCAATTAGATGACCCAATCCCTTCGAGACTAATTATTGATACAGACATTCCCTCCAATCTACTTTCTGCTTCTAGGGAAGTTCATGTAATTGATCTTTCGCATCAACGTTCAACCACAATAATAGAGGACACCGAGGGTGAACAAGAGGAAAAGGAATTTGAGGATGATGTTCAATCCAAAAGTGCCGAGAAAAGCCCAAGACTTTTGAATTAACCAAGGTTACTATTTATCTTTTCTTTTTCATGTTTTTATTGTTCGCATTGACTTATATATATACATGTTGTGTTTGATTTAGATATGGCAAGTAGAGGTATTGGCCGTGGCAGAGGTCGACCACGGAAGGATGGTTAGCCTTCTCGATCCACATCAGTACCTTCTAGCACTGGGAGCACTCCATCCAGCTCCTCTACTTCGGCCTCCACCTCTCAGCCTATTCAGCCTGACCGGCAGGGTATCCATATGATACCCACTCCTAGGCTTATTTATGGTTGCTAATACTCTACCACCACCACTAATTTAAACACAGTCTGCACCTACAAGTGCTTCTACTCTTTCTTTTTCCCTACCCGGAGGTGACATGAGAGCAGCTGCCTCGTCATCTACTCAATAGCTACAGACAACCTCCATAGGACGCTATCGCCAGCATCTGCGGTTTGACAGAGGTACCTAGGAAAGTAATTTGTGTTTTAAATCCAATTTTGGTGTTAAATTGTGATTTCTTAATACTTAATGACTAATATTTTTGCCTTTTGTTTATATATTACCTAGCTATATGACGCACCGCATGAGAACTTTAGTAAAATTCCGAAGACCACGAAGATGTCATACGAGGAGTGGAAGATAATAAGATAACAGTTTTTTATTCAATGTTTTAATTTTATATATATTCATACATGACCTGTTTTACTTTCCTATGTGCAAAGAAATTTCATTATTGACCCAGCGGAGCATATAGCCATGTACAAGGCTTAGAGGTCTCGAACTTCCAAGCGCTTCCGTAACATTTATCGAGATGTGCGACTTAGGAGGGACACCAACCACTCATGGCTGTAGGAGGCCCACTTGTGAGTATTGCTGGAATATTGGGCTACCCT
Source organism: Pterocarpus macrocarpus (assembly GCA_031439585.1). NCBI lineage: Eukaryota > Viridiplantae > Streptophyta > Magnoliopsida > Fabales > Fabaceae > Pterocarpus > Pterocarpus macrocarpus. Next base: position 43,366,425 of record CM062516.1, read on the forward strand.
TAATTTTTAGGCAAAATCATGGAAGAACAAGGCTAGCAAGGCCTCCATTAATGGTGGATCCCTACACTGTGACGACTCCACTACCTTGGCTAGTGCGAATGCCAATATGGCAAGTTAATTTAATTTATGCATTTTATTCTATATTTTGGATAATATTATGTATTTAATTTTCTGTTGATCAATAACATCTAATTAATCTGAACTATAGTCGAGGCTTTTGAGCAGACACCACACCCACACAAGGAGAGGTCTTCAAGGAGATGCACACCCGAAGGGTTGATAAGACGACATGGGTGGACACTTGCTGTGAGACCACATATGTAATTTCTTAAGTTTATACTTCATTTAGTTCTTATTTTTATATGCAATATAATGTAAATTTAATACTTGTTTCAATTAATAGTAGGTTGAGTACATGCAAAGACTCAAGGAGGCCAGATCTCAGCAAACTCAGTTGGCATCCTAAGACAGGACAGCTACTAAGTGCCCACTGGTTGACAAGGACATGGTGTTATCATAGACAATTGGTGGTCCCTATAAAGGTTGCATCTATGGCATGGAGAGTTTCTATAGTGATTCTTTGTTCCCTACATCTGCGACCGGAAATGTGCCTATTAGGTCCAAGCAGGTGGAAGAGGCCATTCACACTCACATCCATACCCTGAATAAGGAACTCCAACAACAATTGTAGCAACAAGAGGAGTGCTTCTGAGTGAACTAGGCAAAGCTAAAAAAGAGGCTAAAGACAGTGGAGAAGAAGGTGGGGAAGAAGGCGGAGAAACAGGTCATGAGGTAGATGCAGAAGTACTTCCAAGATCTGCGGGCCAGTAGCTCGTCATTTGCTCTTCTTGAGTGGCCAGCGATACCGAACTAGGAGTCTTCATCATCTTCTTCTTTTTCGTCTACCATTGATGATGAGGATGATGTCATTGACATTGACGAGTAAGAGTACTCCTAGACTTGTCATTTTGTTTATTTTTTATTATATTTGTAGTACCTAATAGATTGTTTAATATTGTTAGTTTATATTATTTGCTTCTAATTATTTTATTTCTTATGCTTTTTATTACAATTAATTTATTTTTATTTTTAATTATATAAAAAAAATTAATTCTATAAAAATTTAAATAATTGAATAAAATAATTAAAATAAAATTAACATAAATAATAACAATTAATCATATAAATAATTAATTAAAATCAAAATAAAATAATTAAAATTATTTTTAAAGGCAAATTTTTTGACCAAAATTAAACAAAATTAAAATTAATTAATTATTATTTTTTATTTTTATCAATGAAAAATCCGTCAGTAAAATTAAATAAACCAATCAGTAATTTTTTAAAAATTGATGAATATTTGTCAAATTTTCCATTTATTTATTGATGAGTAAATAATATTTGTTGGTAATTTTTACCAATGGATTTTATCTATCACAGAATTCGTCAATAAAATAAAACCCATCGGTGAAAATATATATCCATCGATATTCCGCATTTTTCTAGTAGTGTCTAGTAGTGTGGTTGGGGGATGAATGAATCAAATAATATTATTATTGCTTAGAAAATTATTCATAATATGAGGAATGCTTCTAGGAAGAAAGGTTATATGGCAATTAAAAAGATTTGGAGAAGGCTTGTGATAAGTTGAACTAGGAGTTGATGACCTAGATAAGCATCTTATTCACCTTGTTTGGTGGTATGTCTCTTCTGCTTCTATGAACATTGTTTGGAATGGGGAAAGTACAAGTGAACTTCATCCTTTGCGAGGCATTAGACAGGGAGACCTGCTTTCTCTGCATTTATTTGTCATTTGCATGGAGAGATTATCTCATTTGATTAATCATAAGGTTCAGGTGGGTACTTGGAAGCCTATAGTCTCTCTAGGGTTGGTCCTTCGCTTACTTATTTGTGCCTCACTGATGACTTGTTTATCTTTGCGGAAGCATCAATGTCGCCGGTGGATTATATTAAATTTTGTCTGAATTCCTTTTGTGAGAGTGTTGGGCAAAGGATCAGTCATGATAAGACGAAGATCTTCTTTTCGAAGAACGTTCATCATTCTAGAGTGGTTGAACTTGTAGATGCTTTTGGTTTTTCTTTGACCAGGGATCTTGGTAAGTACTTGGTGTTCCTCTCCACCACTGAAGAGTTTCCTCCAAGTCTTTTAGTTTTATTATGGATAAACTTACGAAGAGACTGTCTAGTGAGAAAGCCAGTAGTCTTTCAATGGCTGGCCGATGTACTTTATGCAAATAAGTGGTGTGTTCCATGTCTGCTTATGCTTTGCAGACTAAATTTCTTCCAACTCAGGTATGTATGGAAATTGATAAGGCTTGTCACAGTTTTCTCTGGGGGTCAGTGCCTGCGCATAAGAAGATTCATTTCTACCCTTGGGAGTAACTTTACATGCCGAAGATGATGGGTGGTTTGGGTCTGAGACCTACCAAGCAAGTTAAACTTGGCCTTCATGAGTAAGATTTGTTGGAGTTTTATCCATGATACTGATGAGTTATGGGTGAAGGTCTTTCGAAGTCGGTATCAATGTGGTAATGACCTTATTCCCCATGTGCAATGGCATATGGGTGGTTCTAGGTTGCGGAGGGGAGTGTGTAATGCGTGGGATACTATTGTGGCTAGCATAGGTTGGAGGATTGGAGATGGTCGAACTATTTCTTTTGGTAAGGGGGTGCCTTAAGGATGAACTGCGCTACTATTCCTAAGTACCTCCTTGATGCTAAGCTAAGTGGGTTTGTTAATGAATTGGGTGGCTGGAACTAGGATCTTTTGCGTAGTGTGGCCTCTTGGCATGTGTGTGACTTCATTGCTTCTTTCATGCCTCCATCTGCTTCTACAACCAATGACTCCTTATACTAGAGGCCGAGTCATGATGGGTGTTTTTCCGTATCCTCAGCCTTTCATGCTATCATGCGACATGGCAATTCTTCTGATACTCTCTTTTGCTTAATTTGGCGACGGAAAGGAATGGAAAGAGTGAGGTTGTTTTTGTGATTATTCGCCAACAATTCACTTCTCACTAATGTTGTTCGGCAACATTGCCATTTATCTGACTCCACAACCTACACCTAGTGTGACTCAAGGGTCTATGAATTTCCAATGCATGCTTTGCGGGATTGCCCACTTGTCACACAGTTCTGGAATCGTTTGGTGCCACAGGATCTTCAACTAACCTTCTTTGCAGCAACTCTTCGACACTGTATGCTTTTGAACTTGCGAGGGGAGCTATAGTGGAGGAAGATATTTAGTTATGCGGTATATTTTCTTTTGCATGCTTGCAATAGGGAGATTTTTGAGCATGCAACATGTTGGGTATATGATTTTGCTGATGAATAATGGAAAATAACTATCAATTTCTTGTTTCTATTAAAAGGGGATATTGTATTTAAGAGTTTCCTTATTTATCTTAATAAATAATTTCTTTATTAAAATCTAAATTTATTTTGAAATATACCTAATTTGAGAATATTTTCTGACCTATTATTACTGAGAAAAATCATGTTTAAAGGATGAAATCAGGGAAGCAACGCTCAAAAGATTGAATTGGTGCTTGGTTTTGAAAGCAGAGAGAAACAACAACTAAACCAACGACTATGAGGATAGGATCCAACAACTATTACCTAGTTACAGCAGCTACACAAGATAACATCTTCTAAATCGAATTCATGCTTTAATTCTCTCTAACGACCAAACTTCAACATTATATCATCTATAAAAAGCCTTCAAGAATGAAGATGAGAGACAGACCTTCCATCAAGCAAAAACTAAGATTATAGTGCTCCTTTTTATCTTGTTCTTATAATTGTGCATTCCACTCTTAGAAATAGTCTTAGTTTTTTTTTCTTGTAGCTCGCATATAAGAGCACCCTTTTACTTTCATAATTGAGTTGTTCTTATTCTAGAGAGAAAAGAAGAGTGTGGATAACATTGTAGAAATCTTTTCTTTCTAGAAGTATTCTATTGGGTGAAATAGAGAGAGGTTTAATGATAACTTTGTGAGAAATAAACCACAAATCATTGTGAAGAAAATTCAACTCATAGTGAAGAAAATAGGTGGAGGAAGGTTTGTTGAAAATCTTGTAAGACAAAATTCTACTCATAATAAAGAAAATTTCAAGCAATTGAGCATTGGACATAGGTTGAGATCTATAATCGAACCAGTATAAATTATTGAGTATTTCTCTTCATTCATATCTCTTTTAATTTTCTACTATCTTGTGATTAATTGTTAAAACTTCAATTGTGAACTTTTTTTCTGTTTAATTCTATTTTAAATTTTAAATTTTTGTTATTGAACCAATTCACCCTCCTCTTGATTCTTATCACAACACCTTCTGCTGATGAGTTATATCAAACTTTCTGGTATTTCTTCTCCACCTCGCAAGTAGCTTCCGCTTCTTCTCACCAGGTGCGGGAAAGGGAGACTTTGTTCGTTTCTTGGAAAGCCCCTCCAATGGGTGGATTAAACTTAACAGTGATGGGTCAGTTTTGGCTAATAATAAGGCAGCTTGTGGTGGCCTTGTTAGGGATGCCTCAGGCCATTTTATTCGGGGTTTTGCAACTTCCCTGGGCTCTTGTCCAATCACAGTGGCAGACCTGTTGGGTATAGTTCATGCTCTAGAGATGGCTTGGAGTTCGGAGTATACTAATGTCATTGTGGAAGTGGATTCTTTTTGTGCAATTCAACTTATTCAGAAGCCTTTGGATTTACGTCATCCTTATGCTCATGTGATTTAGGCGTCGCTCAACTGGAGCTGGGTGGTGAGGTTGGAACATACTTACTTAGAGGCTAAGCGTGCAGCTGATGCTTTGGCAAACGTGGATCACTCCCTGAATTTGGGCGTTACTTTCTTTTGTGTTGCTTCTACTTACCTTGCTAGTTTTCTGTTTGAGTACATATCCGAGGTTGCTTTTCCTCACATAGTTTAGTTTTTGCATATGGGCGATAAGCCCCTTATACACCAAATAAATAAATAAATAAAAGTCCATGTATTTTCCTAAACGGGCTCTTCGCAAAACATATTGGTGCCCTATGATGCATAAATAATTGAGTTTTGCTCATGTATATAATACCATATGTCGTATCGTATGCATATATGTATCAAATACTATTGCCTACTTCTTTTATTCGTGACTAATTTTTGAAACTAAAAGATAAGATAATTCATTATATCTATTATCCCATTTATTATTTGGGACAATATATCATATATAAGATAATTATTAAGATAATAATTATAAATATTTGATTAAGATTATCATAAATATTTAATATCATATATAACTATATTTTTTTAATATATTGAACCACATTCGTATTTTAAAATTATATAAAATTATCATATTTACATCTCGTTTCATCTTACATCATAGTTGGTGCCATTACGGTTAGAAATAAATGGATGCATTTACTTGAGAAAGTGAAAGGTCTTCAATTCAATGCTTGGAAGTTCTCAATCAACGTCATAATTGCCCAAGAGTCTTTCACGGTGGACTCCCAAGGTCAGAATTCAGAGGTAGCATGGGACTCCCGTAAATAGATTACATTAACATTCGTCGTACTTTTGACGCATTGGGTTATGAAAAACAGAAATTAAAACTATAAGATGTTTGTTTGATTTCCGATATTTTTATTTTTTTTTATTTTCACTATTTTGTTAAAAAAATAAAATTTTATTATTTTTACTGTTTTCTTCACAAAATTCTAAATACAAAAACACTTTAAATTTATTTGTAACATTTTCTCATAGACACAACATTTTGTACGAACTTTTATAATAAAAATCTGTGTAATAATTAAGAAATACAAATTACAGAAAAAAGAGCTAATAATTTACTAATAAACTTTTTAACATAAATTTTATTGTCAATAATTACAGAGCCCGAGAATATTACTAGCCAATGGAAAGGCAGGAATTTGAATAATATGGACTCTTCATAAGTGATACAAGTGACTGGTTTACCAATGTCTATACGGTTAAAAATGGTGGCAAACCAAGGGGTTAAACAAGCATCAATTCAGAAACCAATTCATTAATCAAATTGGTCATTATGTCAAGCTCAACATCTAAACCCTCTTCAAAGGCTTCAATGTCAAAGTCAAGCCATCTACCCCATCCAATGCTCATGTCCTTGCTGACAAGTTCATCCACCATTACCTCTTCTTCCATGCTTCTAAAACCAAGCATCTCTTTGTACAACTCTTCTGCCAACCAGCTCTTCCTCTGAACTGATGCCACCCATCTATGCCATGCTTTGCAGCTTCCAACAAAAGCTGGCCTACATCTCAATTCTAAGCACTCACTTACAATGTCAAATATAACCTTCCTCTCTAGTTTAGAGTATTCTTTGTAATTTTCTGCCCCATTGCTCTGATTCTCCAACAGATCAAAGAGGCTTGGCATTATGACCTTATTTGTTTGACCTATTACAAATTCTTCTGCCATCAACTCTGCACTGCTAAGTATGTCCTTTACAAATTCAAGTTCCATGTTCCTTGTTGATCTTTTAAAATCTACATCTGACATTCCACTTAATTGTTTGATGGCCGTGTTTGCTCCCGCAACCGTGGAAGAGCTTTGCTCGGACCATTTTACACCATTTTCAAGTGATACGAAGTCATTTATTGGAGAGCAATTAGATACTTCTTCATCTTGCATGGAAGAATAAACTGTGCTCCCTAAAAATAGAGCAAAAATTGACAGGCGTTAATATTTTAAAGGCATATGCATTTGTGCTGAGGAACCACAAATAAGTTCTAACAGTTGTTTGAATGACATAAAACTGAATAAATGACAGATATATAACATATCTTTATAACACATGCACGAAATGAAGAATATTTGACATTGATTAAAATTTCAATCATAAAAGACTCCAAAATTCGGCAAAACATGGCCAGCTGTTAAGAGTATAATTCTGCAGCATCTTCAAGATTTCATTACCACATGTTGCCTGATGACAGTTCTATAGCTAGCTTCTTACCTCCAACAGGCCTCAAGGTCCTTTGAAAACTTGATGCAATATTGCAATTTACTATAAATTTATAAGTAAAAGCTACACAATTTTCACTATCCATAAGTGCTCATATTGCGATGTTGAAAACTTTGTTTTAATATCTAGACAAAAATATGATCAGCAGTGTAAAGAAAAGAAAATAAAATATTACCATATGTACTATCTTCACTATCCAAGCAACTTTCACTGACAGAAGGATTTCCAAAAACTGTAACATCTCTTGAATGCAAACAACCTAGACCGTTTCCACTTTCACTGCTGCTGCTACAGCTAGGCTCTTCCATTGGTTCTGCTGTCTGCACAAGTGAAGTGTGATTAAGTACTAAAATAAGTATATGGGTTCTTCTCAGTTCAATGATTAAAAATATTGAAAATTGCAAATAATCTAGTTAGTAAAAGCTTAATAACTTTATCAAAATGAACCCTTTGTCTATGTAATTGATGTAAGGGCCACATTAAACAAACCCCATAAATATAGGAATTAAAGCATAATAGTTGCCACCGTCATCTCCCTTCCCAACCACAACTCTTAAATATATTCCCTTGACTAATTGATGGCCGAAAGTTACCAAGGATCATATACCAACAATTAATACTTCAAAATCGAAATAAAAATCCATAATAGATGAAGCTGACAGTATAAAGGACACACCTGCAGTTGTTGATTCATGATAAGCACCAGATTATCACTTGAAGAACAACCATTGTCGTTCACGCTTTCTGATTTATTAGTAAGCAGGTCAGGGTGAAAGCTTCCATCTTGTTCCCTTGCTGTGGTGCTAGCCAAACTGTGAAGTTTGTCTTCCAAACTATTTCTTAAACCAGCAGAAGACTCTTCTGAGGCCAGGGTACATTGAGGTGGGTTAATTCGAGAAGTCAATTCTTGAAGCTTTTTATCCAAAAGGACACTTAAAGCATCACCATCTATTATATCTAACCCAGGAGGAGATAATGATAACTTCTTGGGATGAAGCTTGTCCCTATGACCATGAGCATTGACATCAATTCTCTTACTTGTTCCTGTCACTTGCTCAGTAGATGACTGTGACTCAGGCATGCTTCTCCTCAAAGGAGATGTAAATGTAAATGAAATCACATCCTTGCTTTCATTCATGCTAACTGCATTCTGGTCAGCACTTCCATCAGTTGTAATATTGCATTTTATGGACTTGTTTTCGTAATTATTAATCACATTAGCAGGGCCTCTTGCCTCATTGTGAACATCCCTACTAATATATCTTTTCTTTTGGGAAATACTCTTTCTTTTGGATACTGTAAACTCTTTCTGAGTATCAATTGCCCTTGTACTTGACCTTTTGGGCTCAGTATTGCCATTTACAGCACCCTTGTTTGTTGTCTTCCTTGCTCCAGTAGAGCCTTCTGAAGAGCAAGTTCGTGTTGTTGGCTTATTCGACTCCACTTTTGAAGTTGATTTACCATTGTTGGTTACACTATTCTGCTTTTGATTATTCTGCCGAAGCACATTGCTGTTCTGGCCTGTAAAAGCTCTCTGCTGCATGACCTGGGGCTGGTCTTTAATTTGCTTCTTCTGGCTCCTTGATAGCTGGTTTGATTTTATCTCATACCCTTCTTTCTGCTTCATATATCCCCTTTTACCATTGAAAGTTGATGTATCTGTGCTATGAACATTGGCTTTGGATGGTATTGCAAGTGAAGCAGATTTTCCTTTACTTGCTAAATGGCGAGAACTGGTTTTTTCTGAATCAATTGAACCCTTGAATGTTAGAGCGCCTTTATACAAATTATTCTTCCTCGCATTAGGCTTGCCACTCACAGGATTGGCAGTGCGCAGATCCACAAGCTTGGAATCATATTGCACAGCTTCCGATTTCCCTTTCAGATCAAGAATTCTTGAGGGAACAGATGAAGGTCCAACTGCAGACATTCTATTTCTCATATATTGCTGGGGACTTGCCTCAACTATCTTAGCAGCTGCCTCCATTATCTGAGCTGTATTTGTACGTGGTATATAACCAGGGCTCTTTATAGGAGACAGAAGTTTGTTGTGAGCGACTGGAATCGGTTTAGCTGACTTTGGAGGCAACATTTCAGTTTGAAATCTCCTTATTGCTGCTGGGTTTCCCACTTTCTGAGCCTTTGATTCTATGGCACCCCAAGAAGACTTCTCCAGCTTAAGTGGCATGTTTATGTAGTCCACAGGGCCACAGTCAGCCATTGAATGAAGAGAACCCTCGCGACAACGAGAAGATCCAAGAGAGTTGGATCCATATAACGCAGTCGAGGAGAGTTCAGAAACTGGTGTAGCTGGCAACGAATCCAAACCCATGAGTCTGGCTACTAACCCTGGGGCTTTAGTCCCACACCCTTCATCACTACTAATTGATAGGGCACAGTTAAAATCACAACTTGCAATATTACTAGAATTTGCTCCACTATCCTCCACCTTTATCTGAAACAATTGCAATAATTATTCAAAAAAAGTAATCAAACATATAGCAAACTGCAATTTGCAAGACAGGGAAAAAGGGAAAAATTAATTAATTAATTAAAAAAATAAAAGGTTGAGAAGAATTGAACAAATTCACACCCTATTGAGCTGTGACTTCGGCATGTTGTCCACATTTTCCTTTCCTTGCTTTGAAACTTCTACAGTCAATGTATCAGAAAAGCTTAGAATAGGGCACATCACACTCACTAGTGAGAATTACTAGAACATTTGACGAAAATACAATATATGGAAAAGGCAAGCAAGATCGTAGTGAAATAGCTATGAACAATAAGAACAATGAAATCATATGAGAGACTGCAAATTATTACCGGGTAGGTTGGGGTTGTCACAAAACAGCTTCTTTTGAGCTTTCGCATTCCAATCAAAGAAGCTGAGGAAGCTTCCCTTGGAACGTTTTCTCTCCATCTCCACTATCATCTACAAAGCCAAAACCCTTTTTGTTTTCCCTCTCACAAATTAGACATTTTTGACAGTTATATTCTCTCAAGAGCTCAAATATTTGTGTGTTGAAGAGATGCAAGAACACCCCTTTTGTGGGAACAAAAAAAAAAAAATGATAGTGGTGGGGCAACTGAAGATGACAACAGTAGCTTAACTTGAGATTTGCAACAATTTTACCTGAACTGAGGAAAGAAAACGTTCATATGAATAAGAACCCCATTTTGTTTTAGTCTCCTTCTTGCAACAAAAAATCCCCAACAATGCACACTCTAAAAATCGATTCTTTTCCTCAAAGGGTGTCTCTATAAGTGGAAAAAATTTACAGATTCATGGATCATTTTCATCAACCTCACGAAATCAAACACCCATTACCAAATTCGTACCCTATATTTACCCATTAGTCTCAGCTCACCCAGATGCGGCGGCGAGGGGAGTCTGGCACGGACGGAAGCACGGTGGTGTGTTTCTGTGCTGGGCAGCGGCAAAACAGTGGATCGAGTGAAGTTGTGAGAGAGACAGGAATTGGATCCAGTGACATAGAGTGAGAGGAAGACAATGTTAAAGGAAAAGCCGAGGCTAGTTACATGAGAAAAGAAAAGTTAGGGTTCATTTGAATTTTAAATAATATTAAGACGTAGAATTGACTACCATTATTTTGATAATTTAATTTGCATGCAACGTCTGTATACAAAATATATATATATATATATATATATATATATATTTAATTTAATTATTGACTATTTTAAAAATTTTATAAACACAAATATTCGATTAAATGATAGTATATTTATATATAAAAGAAGAAATATTTTGGTGATTCTAGAGCATCATATGATCGTGTTTATAGTAAATAATATAATAATATTTTAGATAAAAATATAAGTTAGTGATAAGTCATATATTAAAATATCAATATATTAGTGGCTATGAGCACAGTCATATAGTACTCTAGGACCACCCAAATATCTTTCTTATAAATAGAAATTTGTCAAAGTGAAATAACCCAGCCACTGGGGTTGCCATACCACTGTTACAGTTACTGATTAATGTCTGGGTTGACTCACTTTCTTGGTGAGCTAAGAAAATATCAACCCACCTAAGCTGGTGGATTAAACGGGTTGGCTCACATAAAATAATAAAAAAATTTTAATAATAACAAAAAATCAAAATAACCTTAAAATTAATATAAAAATGCCAAAAAAAAATCAAAAATAAAAATATATATACCTATAAAATAGATTAAAAACCCACAACATCAAGTTCAAATCCATCCAAATCCAATTCAAAGTCCAAACACCGACACAATATAAATATTACAATATCAAGTCCACCAAAACTAAAATATAAACCACCAAATTACTAGCAGATTGGGTAAGACAACACTCATAGATCTATTATAACACTATAACAACACCCCAAAACACCAACATACATCAATATGAAGTTACCAACACTTCAAAAGTCTAAATTACAAAACAAGCCCTCAAAAGTCAAAACAATCAAACAAAATATATTGCAGAACTTAACAATTCCTCCAGGCCCAAAATATCCAATTTATCAATCTCCAATGTTATGAACTTCACGCTCACCAACCATATTGGAGCCTTGGATTGTCACATCAATATCTAATTTATCTTCTTCAGCATCTTGATCTTTATCTACAGTAATAAAAAATAAAAACTAAAATGTTAAAAGTGAATAATTAAATAGAAGTTGAAATTAAATGAAAGTCCGTAAAAGTTGCCCGAAGGATTAAAACCATGCAACCAATTTTGTGTCAAAATAAGTGCTTGAACATTGTCAGGAAGAAGGCAACAACGATATTTGTTAAGCACACGAGCACCAATGCTAAATGTTGGCTCGCTATCAACTGTAGTGATTAGGATACTCAACACATCACATGCCATCCTTGAAAGGTTAGGATATCGCTAATAGCGATCCTTCCAATAGTTCAAGATTTCCAATTTCTTAAAAAGTTTTGGTTCAAGTGGTGACTCATCCAAATATAGATCTAATTCAGATTTTCCGGCAGCATCTACATTTTGACTCAGATAGTTGATGTACTCATATGCCATTCAAAGAAAAAAGAAGTACATTAATATTGAAAAATTAATAACAATTAAAAGTAGCAACAAAGAATGAATAACTTACATCAAATGTATCCATAATTTCTTCTTCCTGAATGGAAGCTTCTTGTGCTAAATTCGATTGTTGAGAATTCGAACCAGCTGACTCATTTTGAATTTCTTTTGCATATTCTTGAAAAAGCTTGTACATCTTGCTCTTAATATAAGCAAGCTTCTCTTCACAAGTAGAGGGGTCAAGCTTTGAATAATAAAACCTCAGTGCATCAACTTTCATTCTTGGGTCAAAAACAGCCTCCATTGCAAGAATTGTACTATACTTCTCCCAATACTTGCTAAACTTCACCTTCATCATATGTGCCATTTCTCTAATTATTGCATTATCATTGTTGGCATTTTCATGCAACAAACACTCAATTCTCCATACTTGCACGAAGTATAAGTTGGAAGTTGGATAAGATGTCCCCGAGAATGAATTGGTTATGGCATTAAATAGCCTCAAGAATTCACACATTTTCTCACCCTTTTTTCTACTCATCACTTGATGGATGATGAGAACTATAGGGTTTATTATGTATCGTCATTTTAGTAAAAGCACGACGATACTTGATTGCACTTTCAAGCATAGCAAAGGTAGAATTCCATCTAGTGGGTATATCCAATCTCAATCCCACTCTAGTGTCAATTTTGCCTACTTCCTCAACACATTCCCTAAATATAATCTTTCTTGCCTCCGATGCTTTCACATATTTGATGCTATCCCTAATCTTAACCAAAGCACTACTAGCCACCTTTAAGCCCTCTTGAACAATAAGTTTCAAGATATGGGCACTACATCTCACATGGAAAATTTCCCCATCACATAACAAACCATTTTGTAACCCTAATTGTTCAATCAAGATATCTTGCATGCTATCATTGGCACTAGCATTATTCAAAGTAATAGAAAAGATCTTTCTATCTATTGCCCAATCTTTCAAACAAAACAATATTTTTTGTGCTATATCATAACCAGTGTGTGGAGGCTCCATTTTGCAAAAAGCAAGTATCTTGCTATTTAAACCCCAATTATTATCAACAAAATGGGCAGTCAAACAAATACACCCCTCTTCAGTAAATGAAGTCCAACAATTAGATGTCAAGCAAATCCTATTATGACATTTATACATTGATTGTTTCAATTTCTCCTTTTTGTTCATTATGAAATTTCCAAACATCAGACACAGCTATATTCCTACTATAGTGTTTCACATATGGATTCAACATTGAATGCAATTCCCTAATCCATTTATATTCAACAAAATTAAATGGGAGACCATGTTCAATTATAGCCATTGAAATAACTTCACGAACACATTGATGGTCAATTTCCCTAGACCTCAACTTCCTTGCATGGTCAATTATCATTGCAGCCACATCTTGATACTTAGGGAGAAGTTTACACTTTTTCATATGATGCAATAAGGTTGAAGTTCCAATTTTAGTACCACCAATCACATACTCTTGCCCACACCCATTACATTTAGCCTTTTCTTTGCCATCTTTTAGACTAATTTTAGTAAAATATTTCCAAACATCAGAAGTACATGTTTTAGCTTTTTTACTAGCCCTATCAATCTCAGCAGCACTACTTCCTACAGTCTTTGGCATATCATTTAGAATTTTTAGTTCATCAATAGCACAATTTATGCTTTGAGGCACAATCTTAGATTCCATACTGCAAAATTTTTACACACAATACAAGCACAATATTATTACACTATTAAGGTATAATACAGACACATGACACAACAACACAATGGCAAAACCAGTCACAGATCAAAGTTAAATCATCCATATATTCAGAAAGTATCGAGCTTCAGATTTAGAAAAAAAAATCAAAGACTTCAAATCCAGAAAACAAACCTGATGCAGTCTAGAAAAAGTACACTGCTTGAGTTGAGACTTCAAATTGAAATTATACAATCTTGTGAGAAAAAGAAAAAAAAATCAAAAATCAAAATAATCAGATCATAAAACCAAATACTCAACTTCGATTAAAGAGAGTAACAACTAGAAATTAATAAGAAAATAAACCCCTAAAAAGTAAAAACCCACCACAACCGGTGACGGGTTGGACGGCGACATTGCTAAAGGCTGGACGGTGGCGTTGCAAGGACCTAGACGACTGGACCTGGGCACCTGGCTCGCGATTGGTGATGGACTAACGGTGGGGCTGGACGTCTGAGGTGCAACGAAAGTCCTGGGTGTGTGCATGGGTTGTTTACTTTTTTTTTTTTTTTTGCTTTTTTTTTACTGCAAGAAAACCGGCCAACCGCTTTCAACCCAGCCCAAACCCGGTTAACCCCACGAGTTAAACGGGCTAGACCATTTTGACCCACTTTTATATGAGTCCAAAATTTAATGGCTCAACTCACCATTTTTTGTAAATCGAGCCGGGTCGGCTCACGGGTTGCGACCCATTCTGATGGCTTTACTTATAAAAGACAGTTATAAAATAGTGAAAATATACATGTGTCACTTTCACATTAATTTATGTACCCATCAAAATTTTGGTCTCTAATTCTACCAATAAAAAATTTTCTATTATTTAATTATTTATTTAAATTACTTTATTTTTTCAATATAACTATTTAATGCACTCCATTAACTATAAAAAAAAAAATTATACTCGATTAATTTTTTTGATACATCTAAAAAATAGAAAAAAAAAATCAAAAAAAGGAAACACAACCAATGCCTCAAAAATAGAACCTTGGGCATTAGCCTCAAGCAGCAAGTCCATCTTTGCCGTTCACATGTTAAAGCACTCATCACTTTTCATTTCTAATATGTAATTAAATATTTTCTTACCCTTTTATTTCCTAAATAAGTAATTCTTTGTATGTTCATTTTAAGTTTTTTTCTAAATTAAGTATTTATAATAATCTAATATTAGTTTCTCTTTCTAATTTTGTAATTATCTTTCTGTATCTTTTTATATCGTACTTCTAACTAATATTAATTTTTTATTCTTTTAAAATTTGGATTTCTATGCCTTATTTCCCAATGTTCAATCATTATAATGATTTTTTTATTTAAATTTCTTTTTCTAATATGTCAATTATCTTAATATATATTTTAATATTTTCTAGTTGTTATCTCTCTCACATTTTTAAAAAGTAGTATCATTTTCTTCATTTTTATATTAAAAAATTGCCTTTCAATATGCTTTCATATATTATTTTTTAACAATTTTAATTTTACTTTCTTATTTTAGTTTTTTTTATTGCAATATCTTTCATAATATAGCCAATATTGATACTTCGAATAGGTAATACTAAACATATATTGAATATGTGATACAAAAATAAAAATTGCACTTTGACGTAATACTAAATATATATTACATGGGTGGTGCAAACATATAAATTGCATAGAAAATAATTAATATATATTATAATTACTAGCAATTAAAACCAAATTCAGAATTAAATATTTGAACTCCAAAGCTTATAGTACAATCTAGATTTATATCAATCCAATTTTCTAATTAGTTATTTAAATTACTGTTAATTAATTTTTTTAATTTTACAACATGCAAATAGTATATTTATGTCATATATTTATTTATCTATAAAATTAGATATTTGAAGCTTTAATAAGCAATATTATTTACTTTTTTATTAATAAAAATGCCATATACTTAATGGCTCAAAAAGCATGGAATGAATAATTTTATAAACTCTTTAAAACTATCTCATATATTGGAATTTTGAAAGATCATCAAAAAACTTAAGAAATTTTAATGATACATAAAAAATAATCATAGATTGATTTTTTAACTAATATTGATATATCAAATAAGTGATATTTAACGTGTATTGCGTGGACGATGCAAATATAGAATTATACTAAGAGATAATACAAACATATATTACAAGGGTCATGCAAACATGTAAATTTCATAGATAATTATTAATATACAATATAATTATTAATAGTTAAAATCAAATTTAAAATTAAATATTTAAACCTAAAGTTTATAGTACATTGTAAAGTTATATGTATTAATTAATTTTTCTAATCTTATAACACTCAAATTGCAAATTTATATCATATATTTATATTTATAAGATTAGATATTTAAAGCTTTAATATGCAATATTACTTACTTTTCTATTAATAAAGATGCCATAAATTTAACAGTTCAAAAAATAAGAAATGAAAAGTTTTATAAGTTCTTTAAAACCTACTCATAAATTTAAATTTTATAATATTTTCAAATTTTTTCATGATCATTTGTTAAAAAAATTCATGTTTATTATTTAATCAGTAATGATAGTATTTAATCATATACGCTATATATTTAAGCAAGTTATATTTTTAGCAACTACATATATTTTGAATTAATCCAATTTATTCAATATATTTTACTTATTGATCTATCTTTATAAACATGTAATCACTCATGCAACACATGGGTAAATACACAAGTTTTGATTAAGAAAAGATCTTTTTTAATAAAAAAGTATTTTTTTATGTTTTATGATATACTTGGATAAAATTTTTTTAGTAAAAACAGAGTCACTATAAAAAGTACAAAAAGGCCTTTTTGAGAAGTTACAATTTTCATCTTCTAAAAAAATATCTTTTTTATAATGTTTAAAAGATGTTTTGAGGATAAAAAATTTACCATTACATTAAAATATAAATTAATTTTACATCCAAACATAAAAATTTTTTAATTTTTTTAAAAATCTTTTAGAGCAATTATTTTAAAAAATATCTTTTTGAAGAAACTAGTCTAAACGAACCCATAAAACTAAAAAATTATGAATAGTATTCTTTGTAGTAAGGATACTTCAAAATACTATTTGTATCCAATATATATGTATCATATTGGATACTTTAGAGATAATTTTAGATATTTTTAATTATTTTTTACAAGTTTTTGCTTTACTTTTTTTTCTAATTTTTATACTTATATAAATAGAAATTCTATAACAATCAATAAGATAAATGCATTTTAGTATGTTTAGAAGAATTTATGCTAATATTAAAATTATCAAAAATACTAGATAGTTAGAATTCTTGCCGAAAATTATGTGATAGAATGATGTGGCATCATTGATAATCTTTAAATGAGTAAATAGATCCTACCTTTATATTTAATCCAATCACCACCATGTAGTTTGTCAAAAGTTCCAGTTAAATTATTCTAACTGTGTACCAATGCTCCAAAATTATTTCTCTCTTTTAATTTAAGATTATGTTTTTTATATTAATTTTACACTAATTTTATATGTTATACTATTGCTATATTGTGTCCTATAATTTTTAAACTTTGCCATATTGGGCTAAAAACTAACCAATGGCAAATAAGAAACAAAATCTATATTGCAAAGATAAGATATTTAAGTTTTCAATACATTAAATGCATTAAAAACTTTAAAATATTCTTTTTCTTGATTTCTTAATCAATGCCCTAATGCTTCGATGAATAAAACCATTTTAATTAAGGGTTTGTCTGCAATGCACTAAGTTTTTTAATCGTGCATTATGCACTTTGTCATCTTATAGTGAAATGTGAAGGTGTATCCATAGAACTAAAAATATATGATGTACTATAATTTTTTTCTTTCTACCTCCCCTTCCTTACTCCCACTGCCCCTATCCAAGACTTGCACCGCCAACACCCACACCACCATCATTGCCTCTATCGTTGGTGAGCTCGTTGTCACTACTTAGCCACCCAACACTGCAACCCATGACCTCCACCACTGCATCATCCCTCTTCCTCCTCCTTCCCCTCCACTAACATTACGGCATGCTAGACTCCATCTCCATCCCCACAAGATCCAACAACCACATTTTCAAATCAAACACATCAAACAAAATATAGATTGTGAAGAAAACTAGCAATCCCACTTACATTTCCACCTAATATAGTAAAAGAGAAGTAAAAATTGATACTTTTTCAACTTAGAAGGATACCTAAAGTGGAGGGATAAAAGTTTCAAATTAGGCAAAGGACCTTCTTATTGTTGTTGACGGTGCAGTTCATGGTGTTGAGTACACGTCCACAGGTCAGATCGAAGATGTTTCGCCATCTCACTGCCAAGCCCTCCACCCCTAAGATTCTCTTCGCCCCCTATCTCTTCCACTCCAACCGTTGCCTCACCACCAGGGCCGGCACCATTCCCGCTATTGTCATGGTCACGCCGGGAGTTGATGTGCACAATGAGAGTGAGTGAGTGACGAAGGGGTGGGAAGGGAGTAAGAGTCGGTGAGAGTTACTTATGGCATATCATAGGTGATCAGTTGCATCACTATACCATTTAATCTTTACCATTAGATGATAGAATGCATAATGCACCATAAAAAAACTTGGTGCATTGTAAACAGACCCTTAAATTAAATGGTTTTGGTTCAAGCTGTTATCAATTATTTTTATATAAGAATTTATTGTTATTTATATTAAGCTTCATCAATTTTCTATAAGAATAATTGTACGGTACTACTTCAAGTCATAATAACAATAAGACTCTGATAGTGTTTTTTCATTTTACGATTCTCAAGAGTGACAGTTAAATAATTGTAAGTAATTTTAGATCAAAGTAGTAGTTGAATAGAGTCGTTTTCAAAATAAAAATTCCAATATTTAAACCTCTGTAATTAGAGTCAAAATTCACTAGAGTGATAGATCGCTTTTACTACATATCAATCATTTTTGGGTAGACTGTGAGTGTTCAAGAGGATAAAATTCACTAGTGTTTGTAGCATGCTATTTCCAGTTTAACAGGATTGTAATTTTTTATTTTTTTTGGGTTCTAATTTGACTCATTATTTGGATCAACTATATCTCTGATAGTGCCTTGGTACACTTCTAGTTCCTTAAAAAGGTAGATCTAAATATATGAACACGAAAGAGATTTTAACTTTTCTACGGGTAAACCATAAGATATATAATATCAAAAGGAAAAAAGCACAAGGTACTGCTCCATAGAGTCAGTTAGCACATCAGACTTGAAATTGATCGTGCAGCAACTCACTGTGCAGTCTTGAGACAGTTGTCACATGGGTTAGATCCATGCTTGCAGCCCTTTCTGTCAAAAGATTCTCCGAAGTGTTTGAGTAAAGTTTGTCTACGGCATTCAACCTAAACATTCAAACAAAGAAAAAATGTGACACCCTAGTTTTATAAATGTCTTTCTGCACTGGGGGTCAGTTTGGTACAAACTTAAAAGTAGAGCTGAAAATTTTATGGATGAGTTTTATGGGAAAAGTTACATGGAAAACTCATCCTTTAATTTTTTTAGAGATTAATTTTTATGCACCAATCAACCAATAAAATTTGAGAAAAATGACAATTTTACCCCATTTTTAAGGGTGTATTAAACTGACTATAGATGTGAGAGAAAGATGGAAAAATAGAACAACGTGTTTAAATGTAAGGGAGTTTGCTTACCTTTAGTTCACAGTACTGTTGCATCTTTTTAGCTTGATCCATTGCTGTCTTGAAGTTTTCCCTCTTATATCCTTGGCCATTTCTTATCATGCATACAACTCTACTGAAATCCTTCTTCTGGTATAAAGCAATGCAAACTGCAGCAAGATTGTCCCTTCCAGCCCTTCCTGATTCTTGATAATAACTTTCGACTGATTTTGACATTGTATTATGGATGACAAAGCGCTGAAAAATATGACAAGAAAAGGACAATTTGAGTAACAGAACATAATACTGAGATTCCGCTAACATAATTTATTAACTTTTTAGTGCAGTAAGTTGCTCAATAACTTGCAATTTATACAACATTTACAAACCTTCCATGTGGTTATGTTTGCCCTTATAAACATTCAAATGCTGCACTCATGTACGTATTTAAGTTTATTAAGCAAATTCCTATAATGATGTTTATAGATTCTGGGTTCATACTTTCAACTTGAGCCTGGGCAGGATGGATAAGATGATCACTAGGAATTTATATAATTGTGCAAATGAATATTTTTATTTTAAAATTTAGGTATTTCAACATGAATACAAGGCCTGGAGAAGGCTTCCTATAAAAAGCTAAAAGATTTTGAGAAAAAGGTTTTTGATAAATGCTGTATTAGGAACATGCTATGCTATACATGGAGGTTTATCCCACTATGTCATTTCATAGTCATCAGACCGTGAATAGTATATAAGTAGCAAATTAATAATAGGCCATTCATTTTATGTCACAGATAGTAAATAACTACATATCAACCATCAAGCTATCAGAATTGTTTATGCTTACAGAGATGGGCATAATTTCTTTCTAAAAGTGTGAGATTCCTAAACAGAGTTAATCACAAAATTCTGAATGTAACAGCATTATCATAATAATTTGAAAAACTTATCTGAACTTACAACATCAGCTTTGTCTATCCCCATTCCAAAAGCGATAGTTGCACATACAACTTGAACCTCTCCCTCGTGCCATTTCTTTTGAACAGCAACTCTCTGACGGGCAGCCAAGCCAGCATGGTAATACACTGTTTTAATCTTACATGTCTCATTCAAAAACTTTGAGACCTCGACACATTCACTTTTTGAAAGGCAGTATACAATTCCGCACTGATTCCTGAAGCGATCCACTAGTAGCTGTCCCAGCTGCTTCAGTGGTTCCTTTGTCTTTACAATCACCTCGTACTTCAAATTTGGTCTGTCAAAGCTTCTTTCAAGAACAAGTGCATGGGGTATTCTTAAAGCATTTAAGATGTCCTGAAACAAGACCCAATTTAAAGGCAAAAAATTAATTTTGGTGTTAGATTTGTTAGAACTTTCCACCATAGCAATCTGATATTCTGCTTACCTCACGCACTGAGTGGGTTGCAGTTGCAGTCAATGCCATGACAGGTACATCAGGAAAGTTTTGCTTAAGAGATCCTAATCCTCGATAGTCAGGCCGGAAATCATGTCCCCATTGGCTGGAAAGCATAATTTGGAATTTAAAAGTAGTTAATAATAGATATCTGTTATTAAGTAGCAACGCTACATCAAAAATATCAAACAGCTTCGACAACCCTCATCCCGCGCGCCATTGAAGCATGCCTTTACTAGTCAGGCAGTTTATAGTAGTGACATTTTCACCAAACGAATTTATGGTTCTGGAACTGGAAATGAATGAAACATCCTAAATAAGACAATATTTCACGTTCAGGTTAACCATTCAATATCTTCAAGCATTCAATAACTGCATCATCCAATACAAACAAATGCCAGATATGAATACTTCTGGCCTAGTACTTAGATACCAATTACTTCAAAGGGGTCATATGTCTGAATAAAGAAATTAATCATTACTATTACCATTTGCCAACCCACTTTCACACATTTTTCTTCTTCTTCTTCCTTTTTTTTTTCTTAAAAAAAAAAAAAATAGATCTTATCCATTTAGTTTGAAAAGTTATGAACTTAAGGAAGCTTCATTTCAAGACCTTCAACCAGATAACCCAGGTTCCTACCTTCAATTTTGTGTCCTCACCATATCCAAGGTGTGTTACCATAACCAATCCATCCATTTTCAATTGACCCGCCTTCTTTATGGGCCCCATGAAAGCTTAATTCAAAATGACATTTTATGAACAATGGCACTCCAATGGTAGTTAAATTTGGGCTTGTTCATACTAGGTGATCATTCAATCATATATGAGAAACACATTGGGAAGTGCTGCTTCAAGAAGGAATGATCAATGGCAAAGTTATTTCTCTAAAATTTCGTACAATTGCAGTTATTGATAAATAAAATAAAATTACTACAATTGTATACAAAAAGCACGAGGCATACCTAACACAGTGTGCCTCGTCAACAACAAAACCTGCTAGCTGTCCCTGTGATTTAAGAGAAAGCACCAACCAAATTTCCACATCAGATATTTATAATCTAGTGCTCTGCAACAATGGTTTCAGAAAATGTAATCAAATCAAGAAAATTTTACCTTCCGATGCACGCATTTTAGAATCTCAACAAATGATTGGTTGCCAACAATTCTCTCAGGTGTCACATACAAGAGCTTGCATGATGGTTTGTCTTTTCTGGATGCAAGAAAACTAATGTCAGGTTATATAAACACTAAAGGTCTAAAGAAATCATTAATCTAATGGTATTTCCTTTCAAATGATATGCTTCGACTATGTTCATGGACAAATTATAGAACAGAACAAGACAGATAAGAATAGACTAGGAAGTCAGTCTCGCCTTAGCTCTTGGAGGACAGCTGTGGCTTGGGAAGCAGTTTGTTGAGAATTTAAAAAGGTAGCAGGTATCCCAAACTTGAGGTTTAGCGTGATTATCTGATCCTGAATGAGTGAAAGTAAGGGAGATACAACTACTGTAACACCCGGTTGAAGAGTTGCTGGAAGCTGTAAGAACAAAATAAAAACATGTTAAAAAGCATATAAATTATAAGATGACAGATAATAATACTCACCGATAATGTAGGCAGGGAACTGAAAACAGCTTGGAACTACCATCAAATAATTGAAAAAAAAGGGAGAGTCATGACACAAGATCATTAGACACATTTTAGATCTTTAGCACTTTTGAGACAGATAGTTACTTCAAAAGAATATGAAGATCATCCATATTAAGTGGTTTCAGAGATGCTGACAAACAAACAAAAAAATAAGAGGTTAAGAGAAAGAAAGGACCTGATAGCAAAGCGATTTACCACCCCCAGTAGGCATAAGAATAAAAGAATCTTGCTTTGCCAAAGCTACTTTGCATGCTTGATGTTGCAATGGTCGAAATGTCCTATTACCAAAGATAACAACATTTGCCAATTCAATATTATCTAGAGCCTGCAATTCTTCATAGGTGAGAGTACTGTTTTCTTCCTTTAATGCTAAGGAGAATTGTATTTTGCTGGAAGTTGATGAAACTGAACCTTGAGTGATGCCACTTCTGCAATCCTATAACATAAATTGATTAGGTCAGTATAATATCCAATCAACATAGTCTTATAACACCACAAAGTCTTGCTTGTAACAATAGTTTAAAAAGAAGGCATAATAGAACTAAGAACAGTCATATGATTTTTAACCTATTATTCTATCCATCCAAAAGTTAACCTTATTTAGAGCCTTGCAATATTTTTCAGTTGATCATCCACAAAGGAAGGGCCGGTGAAAATCCCATTTAAACATTTCAGAAACAGTTCAATGCTGCAATTATCCAAAAAACATTCCTCGCAATTTTTATTAACATATTGAGTTTGGATTACATATATTTCCTATTTGTTTATTTTATTAATTTCATTATATTTCGGTCTCTTCAATCTCTGTGCATGGTTTCCCTCTGTTCTCAGTTGTGCATGCACGGGTATTCAGTATTCTTTAATCTTCCTCTTCAAAAAGATTTGAACCATTCAGTTTTATATATACACATCATCGATCATCTCCGATATAGTTGCAGATAGCTCACTATCTGCTTTCTTTCCACTCTTCGCACTTTTGTACTCCATCCACACCAGTCTTCTTTCGCAATCCACCTTAAATGTTTAATCCACTGTTATGTACTTCTACATTTAAATATTGCATATTCAACAATCTATTGAATTATATTTATTTTTGTTTTCTTTGCAAAATGCCTCTTACTACTCCAGATTAACCAATATTGATATCATTGGTATGATTAAAGAAAATAATCCGAACTGGAAGAAATTAGAGTGCTAATGCAAAATGAAAATATTTGGAAGAATTCAACAGTGATTAACAAAAAAAAAAAACTCAATGTTGGCCACACGGGGCTTCTCATTGCATACAGTAAAAGCAATGAGAAGCAATTCACCAAATTCAGGACCGTGTATAACATCAAATACTTCAGCATGGTAAAGACAAAGACAACGATCGAAACGGTCAACAGCAATCAAACCAAAGCAATTCATACTTCTTTGTTCATACCATAGATTTTGCAGAACCAGGAGGCACGCATTTTTCTTTTTCCCTCAAAATACTAAACTCCATATCCTCATCGTCCTCGCTCGAATCCAACTCCACTACTTTCCTTTGCTGTTTCCGAGGTTGAGGCGAATCATCAATAACATCAATGTAGCAAACTGAACCATCATCATCATGTGCATCACCACCACATCCACTAACAGTACTCTTGTCAAGCACCTGAGTCAATGTTCCACAAGCCTGCGATTCCAATTCCTGAAAATCATCCCATTCCTCAGTATCTTGCATCGACTCAGCTAACGCCGCAATAAAATCATCACCACAGTGCTCAACGGTTATAAAATCCCGACCATCCTCACCTGATACAAAAACATAAGATCAATATACATGTAAGTGAAAAATAAATATATAAATAAATAAATTTGTGACCCTTAAGCAATATCATTCAAGTTTTATGAATGGATAAAACTAGTGCTGCGGAGAGTTTTACTCTAACTCGAGTTAAATTAGTTAGAGTTCAACGGACTCCCATACATTGGTTAGAACAAACAAAAGATAATGAATGGCATTGGCAAAGTGTTTTATGGTAATGGTGAATAATAGTTGGGAATTGGATTGAAAGGGGTACCGTAGAGAGCGATGAGACGGTGCAAGCATTTGGTGGCGGAGTGTTGGTCGAAGCCGAAATCGAGGGCTAAGCTGATCAAGCGAGTCTTCTCGTACTCAAGATCGTGCTCCTTCGTGCTACTCCTGCTTCTGCCACTCATTGCGATTCCGATTTCGGCAAAGCTCTCCCGCGCTACTTTCTGCTCTTTCAATTCAAATTTTTTTGGCCCTTTCGCTTTTCTGCCTCCGAGTTACTTGCAGTACAGGAACCGTTAATTCAAGGTTACTAGGTTAGGGCGGGGGTGGCACCCGCGCCAAGGTTACTTTCATTTTTTTTTTTTTTTACATCAAAAAAAAAACCATCATATATTATACCCGTTAAACTTTTGATAATGCGTATTTTAGTTAAAATAAGTGGATTATTTTTAAATTTTATTTATATGTAGATTAATTTTTTAAATTTTTTTAAATATATAATTTAATATCTTAAATTTTTTTAAAAGTGTGATTTTTATTAATAATTAATAAAAAATTAACAAAAAAGTAATTTATATATTTAAAAAATCAGTTTATATATTTTTAAAATTTAAAGATTAAAATAGACAAATTTATAATTTATGCGATAAAATACAATTTTTCCTATATATTATTAAAGAGTTGTACGAAAAACTACAGTACGAAAATTTAAGATCTAGGGTTTATGAAAATTTACCAAAGATTTGATCATTAATCACATTTTTCCGATAACAAATCAAAGATGAGTTGAAAGTTACAATCCAACGGCACCTATTCTTCATACGAAAATTTGTGTGGTGGAATTTCGTACGATTAATCTTTTTTCATTGTTTAATCGAGAATTAAATTAATTTTGATTAGATTGTTATTTATACTTTGATACATTGTTTTACTCGTTAATTATAAATATAGTGTTAGTTAAATTAGTTTGATAAATGTTTAATAATTAACAAAATACAAAATTCAAGCGATAGATTAATTGGAGTTGAGCAGAACTATAGATGGTTTAGACCAAAGGTAAATAAATAAATAAAATATGAATTTAATTTAAATATACTAAGAGTATAAAATAATTTTACATTATTAACTAATAGAAATAGTAGAAAATATCAACTCATACAAATAACCATTCATTATAATGAAGGACCCACCATAATTTCTCACTTTCTCCTATTTCTATCAGTTGACAGTGTAAAACTATTTTACACTGTCAATGCATACCAATTAAACTCATAAAATATTTTGAGAAGATGCAATATTAAATTAAGAATAATTTTACACTATTAATGCATATCAATTAAACTCATAAAATATTTTGAGAAGACACAATATTAAATTAAGAATAACAATGTCTGGCCATTGGCTTAACCAGTTCAATGATCACCAGTTAATGAGAAACTCTTAAATGCTTTTGAAGCAGAAAAAAAAAAAAGTGCTCTATCTAATTTGTAATTTAATACATTAATTTTATGAGTTATTGTTGTTTCTCACTTTTACTATATTTTTAATAAAATACCTAAAGTATCAAATTGTGAATTAGAGTAATAGTATTTTCTTGCTCTAAGTGCACCTAAAACTTTTTGTTCCAATTAATATGCGGAAGAATCTCATAAGCTTACCCCTTCCTTCAATGTGCAGAAAAAATAAGAAGCAAAAAAAAAGTGTAGGGCTCCCAAAAAGTTTTCTCTACACTTTGGAGAGAAAACTAATGATAAATAATGATTTATTTAAGGGGAAATTATAATAAAATTTCTTGTCATCTTTCAAAATTACACTTATTCCCTCATTTTTAATGTTACCCGTAAGAGTAAATGGTGTTAATTAACCGTTAAATGACACTATCAAAATATAAAAATATCGTTTCCTCCTTATAGAGCCTTAAACCCCCTTCTCCAGTTCTCCTCCTTAACCGTTAAAACAAATTTCTCTTTGCTACCACCCCCAAATTTGTGACCTGCTATCTTACACTATTACCACTATCTCACAACGCATCCTCCACCTTCACCAATCTCGCAACGGCTACTCCTCCAGTTTTGCTTCTCACCCAGTCATAACTGCCTTTAGTCACAGAGAAAGAAGCTGAACATTGCCAACCTCTCTCAATTTGTGACATCTTAACCAGTTTTTGCTATGCTAAGAAGCCCCATTTGTTGAAGAAAGCATATGTCGGAAAGCCCCATTTGATAGAAAGTTAAGAGAGACACTCTGAAATGTTAAGGCAAAATGCCTTTAATCGCTTAAGTTGCTTGTTGTTCCTGTTGCATAATGTTAGGAACAAGGATTCGGTGTACACAAACATGAACTACAAATGTTTTGAGAGTAGGCACAGGCCTGAAGTTTGATTTGGAATGGTTAAGTCCTATTGCGAGCAGAGTGTTCTCTTCATTTGAGATTGCTAATATCCCTTTCTCTTTGCCTTAATGTTGGAGGAAAAGAACAACAAATAAATAGAGGGAAAAGAGGAAGTCATGAGAAGGATAGTTTGATCCTTTGAATTAACAAAAAAACATGTGCTACTAACAGTGCTCAATGTCTCTTAGAGACAGGCGATGTAACTATAATGTGTTTAAATGAATTGAGGGTATTGGGTGTATTTTTAAAATCAAGGAAGGGTGAGTTTAATTTTAAAATACTTTAACAAGGTCATTGTAATTTCTCTTTTTTTTTAAATTATAATTTTATGCTTATTTTGCACTCTTTATTTGTAATAAGGATCAAAGGGCCATTTCATATTATTACATTTCCTTACTTTCTACTTTTCTCTCCAACCAAATAAAAAAAAGAAATGTTTTTCATTTTGCTTTCTCTTCATTTTCTCTTTTCCATTTTCTTTCTTTCCATTTTCTCTTCTTATCAATAATGTGAGATTTACACAATTTTATGATTCTCTCAAAGTGTCATATTTGGTGTCCTATTTTAAAGTTAAAAAAAAAAAGGAGTGAACATGTTCTTCAATTCCTGAAAGATTTGTCTAAACATTAATTTAGTCATGAAAATTTTTTGATATCAATCATATTCTTGAAAAGTCCAATGCAACATCATGCTAATCTTTGAAAGTTTTTTTACATCAAATAAGTTTCTGAAAATTAAAATTTAGCATCATTTTAATCCTTCCAAAAAGATTATTTGATCCCCTTTTTCAATAAAATATAAGTTTTTAATGACCTACTTGATGTAAATAACTTTTGAAAGGACTAAGACTATTTGATCCCCTTTTTAATCAAGTATGAGTTTTAATAGACTTATTTGATGTCAAATAATTATCGAAAAAAAGTAAAGTGATGTTATATTTTAAAGACCTATTTTGATATCAAACAAATTTCATAGACTAATTTGATATTACATTTTAACTTTTAGTGGTCTATTTGATGTCAAAAATTTTTTAAAAACTAAATTGACGTCACACAAATATTTTAGGGACTAAATTGTATATTTACTTTTTTTTTTTTAATTCTCATTTGTCATATACATGCTAATTATTGAACCGAAGAGTATCACTCTGTTTTGTTCAATATTTCTTAATTATGTGTTGAATCTTAATGTTCCAAACCATCGATGAAAATAAGAACAGGTTGATACGAGATCTAGAGACTATTTCGTCATCAACAAACATGACCAATTGATCCCACGTCCATATTTAAGTATGAAGGAAATGATCAGATTTACAAAATGGAACTAATCCAAGAAAAAAAATTGAAAAAGAAAAACAATCCATATGACGACGATATGCTACAAAAAGAAGACATGCAAAGCAAGAGTCTGATTCCACGAGACTATAATTACAAGAACCTTGCATCCAGCAACATGTATGAACATAGATAGCAAACAAACTCCCTCGAAAGGCGCATGTACACGATTGAAACCACAAGAAAAGCTAGTACGTCACATCTATAAACTATACATTACATATGTATGTAACATAAAGACGATATACCAAGCATTGTACATATATATATATATATATTAACTAGAGACTGGTGACGATCTTCATGCATGTGACCTTGACGCTTCGAAACCCTTTCTTGAGAGAAGACTTGAGCTTGCCTTCGGCTGCGTAAAGCTTGTATTTGGCCACCCTGCGCTTCCTCTTGGCCTCATTGTCATTCCACCACGACGCGTGGTGGGGTGACTTGCTCACAATCTCGATGTTACGTTCTCTCCTCGGACACGGCTCGCAATAATTAGATGCAGAGGTTCCGGTCTCGCTCCTCACCACCCACATTTTGTTGCCGTTCAAGGTTCTCACATTCACATCATGCAGGTTGTTCATGACCGCCTTCTCGAATATCAAATATCAGCTTTGTGTTGCTATGTTTTATTTATTTATTTATTTATTTATTATTTATTTTATGTGTATGGGTATTTGGTGTTTGTTCCTCTCTTTCTCTCGGTGTTATGAATGTTTAACTCGGTTAGATAGAGAGAGAGAGAGAGAGAGGAAGAGAGGATATTGAAATTCGAGGGTCTTGGAAAGCCTCTGTTTTATATATGATGTTATTTATGGTAAAGAAGGAAGGAGAGGTCGTCCGTTGCTGCAATAAGAGTGGAAAGGGAACATTCTCAATTTGGCTAAGCTTATGATCCTCAGCATGTTATAGTTTATTTTGTTTATTTATTTTAGGTTTCAGCCTATCTAATCGTAATATAGCAGCTAGTAAAAATAGCATCCTCGAATTGCCACACTTCACACTGTTAGATCTTTTTTTTCAAAAAAGACAATTCAATGAAATTATTGATTAATTCCCTTTTTAGGTACTTGAGAACCCCCTGCAAAGGCTAGCAGGGGTACGGGGGAGGAGATGGACAAGTAAAAATTGATCCTCTGACCCAAGCCCTATCAACCCACTAATTAGTAGGACTAGGGAAGCTACCGCCTATATGCGCCAAAAATTTTAACCAATGGTAAGAGTGTAATTTTATCTCCTTAAAATTTTCAGATTCATATTTAATATAAGAGATTATATCCATTATAAATACCAAAGGTCAAAATATTATATCCATTCATTCTTAAGAATAATGCTGGCTAAAATAAAGCCAACAATATATTTCATAAAAAAAAATTATTTCTCAATTTAAAATTATATTACACTTTAATCAATTCATAAGAATAGATTTTCTCAACTCATAATATTTGCATCATTGATGTAAAGTAACACAACACCATCATTGGATAAGTTGATAGAAAGAAAAAGGCTTATAAGATTTGGATTGAAGACAAGCATTAAATTAACCTTTTGGTTAAGTAATCTAATCCTAGCCCAACCCAATAATCTAAATTAAGTGTAACACTGCACATATCATACTCGAATGACAAGTCGATATCATTTAAGCGCAATGATAAAAATATCAACAAACGAATATCATTATTTAACTTAGAAATGAAAAGTGCACGCAAGGCATTGGTTCAGCGGTCTAGTTGTTGGCCTTGGAAAAGTGCATATCCAGGTCGCATGTTCGATCCCCCAAGGGCAGAGAACCCAGTAGTTGGATGCATGAGTGACCCACCCAAAAAATAAAAAATAATAAATTCAGAAGTGAAAACAAAAGAGATGACATATCTGCAGAGAAGCATGCGTCACGTCCTCCGACAAATGAATTATGTATTATGTAAATAATATTTACACCGGCCCCCAATCGAATGCAATCAAAAGGATAATCTACACAACGGAAGTTCAAGATCAAATGATCAATGCTTCATGTTCTCAATCTCAGTCTGTTCAACTTTTGGCGAATTCTTCTTGGATTTCTTGGTGTTTTCCGAATGGGACACCTGGATGGCAGTTAGAAACATTAATCATTAGTCACATATGCATGCAAGGAGGGCATTCTCATGCACGGTAAATGTTTACTTAGATCTTATTGATGCCAAGGCCAATATTATGAAGATACTAACAAGAATAAAGAAAATGCCAGAATAATAGAAAAAGAGAAATAGCAGTAAAGAAAGGTGGTGTGGTGGTTGACTATTTGGCAAGCAGAAAAAGGGTAATGTTCACTTACTATATAAGACTTCCACTCAAATTTACCATGTCCTTGACCAGGAAGATGGTGGAATATGTGAACAAGTACAACAGCATCCAGGGCAGCATATTCTAGCTGCACATATAGAACCACGTTAGATGATTGAATGATTTGGTTCAAACGGAATTGAATGCACTAATCATTATCGGTCATGTACACTTTGCTATGGCAAGAAGTTTCAATAGAAATCATTCAACAACAATTAAGCCTTGTCCCACTAAATGGAGTTGGCTAAATAGATCAAACGTCATAGTATCTTATTATAAATCATATAAAGAGTATAATTTGCAAATCATTCAATCCACTATCACAAAAAATAAAACTCTCTTATACTGTATTTTATTCTCCCTTCCCCCACCCCCACCCCATCCCCCTTTCCAAAAATAATAACAAAAACAAAGAACATGCGATTGTAACATGTAGCAAACTAGGAATAGTGTACAAAGAAACATCAAGCTCCTGATGCAGATGTCATAGAAACTTAAGCCCATCATTTCAATGTATCATCAGAGAAGTCTTATGCAGATGGAGGGCATTAATGAATAACAAAGAAGAAAGGGAAGCAATTACTTGATTTGGAGTCAACGGCCGTTGCTCCCAGTTGCTGTTTCGTCTTGTCTTGTTTAAACTAGCTCCCAGTATTTTCTAATATAAACACACAAGTTTTGTCAAAATAAGCTATCACATAAAAGCCAGGTGCTTTGAGCATTATCCCAGCACAAATGTCAAATGCACTAAAAAGAGATACATGAGAAACTAAAAGGACCTTCACATATACGGTACCTCTGCTAACCCAGCTAAACCACCCCGAAGTTCTTTAAAAATATTCTGGATGTCGAGCAATAGTTCGTAGTTCTTGAAACATTTCAATTCTTCATATGACTGAGCAAGTTGCTTCATATCACATTGGAAATTATACCCTGAAAATATAAGCCACCGAGCAGGAATGGTTACTAGTCCAGACTTATAAAACAGCACAAAGTAAGCATCTGACTGAGCATGTTTGCCCACTATGAAGCATAAAAAGATACTACCTATCAAATCCCATCAATAGCATAAAAAGTTAAAACAATCATAGCATAAAAAGTTAGGGATCTGTCTGGTTCACCAAAAACATTTGTTGCTGATATATACAAAAGACTGATGAATTTAAACATTTTCTTACCAAGTTTTAGAATTCTTGGTGACATCAAAATGCGTGTTAGACAGTCGTCTAAAATATCAGGCACCTCGCTGTGTAGCTTTATCAGATCAAAGATGAAAACCTTCTTTTCAGAGGCAATTTGCATGATAGAAACCTGAAATATGGAAATTGAAGGAGAAAAAGAAAAACACAAGAATCAAGAGTTCAACTTTGGACTAGAAAAATCTCATGGCTCAGGACTTGGAGGCTTAAAAAATCATGACATAATTAATTTCATATAATTCAAATAAACAGAGAAAAATGTAGGGAGAAACATCAACGTATCAGGAAGATCATTTTAATTTACCTTGTTTGGCTTGCTGCCTTTTATATAATTAGGCTTCCATTCACAATCAACACCTACAACTTTAAAACCCTCAATATGATTCGTTGCATCAAGCAAACCTTCAACTTCCTCAACCCAAATGATGTCTTCAACTAATAGTTCATCAAGATGCAAATAACGCCCTTGTTGAATACTTGTTTCAGGTACTAGAAGACAAAGATTTAGTGTTTGTCATCTGAGAATAACATTGCAGATAATAGACACTCTACATAACAGTTAAGTGGATTAACATCAATGCAGACAAGATGATAACAAAAGCTCCTGAATGTACAGAATCATATCATATACAAATAACAAATCCAATGCCTTAGGGATTGGTCATCTAATTACAGCAAGGGATTATCCTATTTCCTAATCTAATTACATAAGCCATCAGAAAGTATCAAGCTATTTACAAGGAAAATCAGAAGATATCAGCAAGGAGTAATCCCTGCAAGACACAGGAACAAAATGGAAAACAACCGGGAAAAAACAGAACTATTTGACGCAAAAGAGAGTAAGCAATGGACAACAATGGATACAAATCTTTGAGTTAATTAGATTGCAATTTTTTGTTTTCCTTTACAAATTTTCTTAAGTCACAACTCACAATTGAAATGGCTTACCTTTGAGATCCAGAAACCTGTCTAGGGAGTACCGTTCACACAATTCGTCAACTTTCTCTGTGTAACCAGCTTCCATTGCCAAATAAACCTCGAACAAATAAATGTAAAAGATTAGAGCATACATATTATAAGATTTCACTGGGGCAATAATAATGGCTAAGAATTTGTCAAGAAAAAACTAACATTTATTGCACTAGAAATCAACAAGAATGAATACATAAATACATACATACATACAACGACAGCCCTTATCACATCTCGATTTCAATGGAATGTAGAATCCTCGTATCATGATTCACTTATATGCCTATGGTCCACAACCTTTTTAGCATTAAACGGTCATAATTTTCAATTAAGCATTTGATGCATTTACAATACTTACTCCAAGGACGGATACTTAGGCATTGCCTTGAACACTTCACTGACACTCCAAACTATATTTTACAATTTTTCATTTTTATTTTCTGAACTATTATACCTATATAAATGTCAATGCCACAATAATTAAATACATAAGTGCATTTTATTATGTTTACAATAAATTATACTAACTTTTAAATTATTCTTTCTCTCATTTTATTATGTTAATTTCATACTAATTTTATATGATATATAGTAACTGTGTATGTTCTATAATTTTAGAAATTGTTGTATTTTGTTTCCATGTTTTATCATATCCGTGTCCCTAGTCATAGCGTGCTTCATAGCCTCCAGGGCACTTCACACTATTCAAGCCAACTCAACTGGACAAAACGGGCTCAGGAACAGAAATCATCAACATCCCTGTCTTCAATTTCAAGATTTTCAACAGATTTTGTTTATTAGTATATCCACCCTAAGCAAATCAAATAGTTGCACAGGCAGTACCAAGTAGCCAAGATAAAATCCGGGCACCTACGTACTGATACACATGTAAAATTAGAGAGCTGGTAAAAAATAAATAAAAAAAGGACATATTTTGGCTAATGAAGACACACATGAAGGTTGTCCAACAAGGATTGCTGAGAAAACACCCTGCAACTAAAGGAGAATAAAAAGCAGGCTGTCTAAGAGTTATTTGTAAACAACAAAATCAAGATAGAAAGAAATCAAAATTCAAGTTCACATGAGCATAAATGAAATGGTAACACCATGCAGTACTAGAAGACTGTCAAGGAAATAGTTTAAAAGAAGTAAAGCTTTACTCTTTGACAGTCTCCAGCTGATTAGGCATAAGCAATTCAGAGTATGCACACATAGACTGACAGTCATTATGTAAAAGATGACAATAACTACTAACCAAATATTCCATAAGCTGTGTATCATTGTTTGTTCTTGCCTCAGCAACATCCCAACATCCTTTTTCTGCTAAGTGCTTTAGTGAGCTACAAATCAATGAGGTAATCTCGTAAATAAGAATTTAAAAATGGTAAAGGGTAGCTGAAGTTGGATTTAATATGCTTTGAACAAATCAGACAGCAGCAGGGGAAAATGAAAGAGACAATCCACCCCATGTTAATAAGTATAGGCCAATTACCTTTCCTTACACCTTTTGTATACATCTGGAAAATCCTGCTTTAGATTATTTTTCTTTATAGTCTCATATGCATCCTTTAGCATGTTCCTCTCAATGAACTCCTTGACAAGTATGGACAACATTGGCTTCCCCATAAATGTTGCCCACTTCTCTGCTGCTTTGAATTGATTACTCTGTATCATATCTCGGAGAAAAGACTGGCGATAATGGTAGATAGAGAAATGCTCCATTAAAGTGACAGCTGTCATATACAGCTGTGATTCTAGCAATTCACCAATATACTGCTCAACAAATTCTTTTGCTGTGCCACAATCTAAATCGTCTTTTTCTTTAATTTGGCACATTGCTTTCTCAATATTTGATAGCTTTACATCAAAAATCTCCAGTAATTTCATGACAATCTTTTCATCATTATAGATCCGGCCCCTAATAATATGAAGGAGTAAATGGGCAGCCAAGTCTTTCACTTCCAAGGAGTCTTCCGAAGTAGTTGATCTTTTCAGGAAGCGGCGAAGAGCAGATATAATTAAATGAGTAAATCCATGACCATGATCTTCAAACAAAGGACACAAGTATAGGCATTGAACAATAAAAGTTGCTGGTCCAGGTTTTGGATCATTTTGGAGCACAAGACATACTTGATATTGAAGTGCTCGGAACTTTGCTGTTGCCTTACATGTGCCTATGCAATTTCATTAGAAGAGAAACAACATTGTAGAGTATATTGATAAGACAAAACCACATGAAGTCTAATGAATAATCTTCAATTTCAATTGCGACAGAGAAGTACACTAACTTGCTATTGATTGCTTATAAAGAAGTTTGCTGACTTATTCAAAATATAGCTAACTAACTTTATCCACAACTCCTGTATCAGAGCTGATAAAATATTGAATTCTAAAGAAGTGTCAGTTACAGGCTTGTCAAATGATGATCTTCCTGTTCTTATGCATTGATTTTATCACTTTCAGAAATTTTTTAGGCACCTGAAGGGTGATAATTGGTTTAAAAATCACTTTTCAAACCTAAAAAATTGCAACACATGGGCAATGACATATTAAAGAGGCAATCATATATGTAAACCTAAAAAAGGATATTGCAATGATATGATTTCAATCTGTCATTCAACATAAGTTTTGTAATACAAGTGGAAGAGGGAGATTCTGGAAAAATCTTAGATGACAATTAATCTCTTGGGACTTGACGGAAAGACTTTAACTGAAAGAATTCTAAGCTCTAACAATGGTGGAAAATTTGCAGCAAAAAAAAAAAAAAAAAGAATCTTGGATGTCGGGAAACTTAAGACACGCCTCAAGAACCAATATTAGGGGTCAGAGGTTCAACATTTCGACCACAAAAACAGAGTAACATGAATTACAAGTTTCCAGACAATAAATGTCAATCTGTCTATGAGAGAAATAACTTATCAGAAAGGTTAACTGAGCCATTTCAGCAAACACGTAGAAGTCATTGTCATATCATATCCCCTAGCAGACAAGTAAAATTGCAAAGAGAAGGCAACCATACCATAATAATAACATTCTTTCAGCAGGAATAAAAATACCGCTGGCGAGACATGCGTTAAATCATAAAAAGCATGCGGGCATAAGGTCCACATTTGGCAAGCATTGTCCTTTTTGCTTCCTATCTCTACTACAGTCTCCTCCAAACCCATCCCTGGTAAGAACTGTAATCAAAGCAGCAATGTGTTAGATGACTTTTTGAGGATGGCAAGTGTATGCTATGCACAACATGATTCTTAATTCCACACAATCATTAATCAACCCAGCTCTAAAGCTTTTCTTTTAAATGAATGGCTCCTCTATTAAAGCAACACCAAACTTTACTCAAAGAAGTAACAACTATCTAAGATGAGATACACACAATCAGAAATTCACAACACTGATACAACAATGACCAGTTGATCTGTGATGAGCAACATGAAATGATACTGAAACCATTGCCAATTTTACATAGAAAAGCAGTGACAATGTTAGTGACACAAACAGGTAAAACTTGCTGCATTATTGCTCTTGGAACTTAAAAGCTGAAAGAAGTGTTGAATAAGTCAAATATAGATCAAAATACATATTCTAATTCTGATCACAATCACATTTTATAACTCAAAATTCAGAGATTCTTGGAGCTATGCAGAATGGTTATATTCACATGAAAAACTTACTTTCCAATGCACAATGTCCTTACACTGTTTGATTGAGGACACCAACATAAGAATTTATTAGATTTCGGTGATTTTAAGAAACACCATGTTTCATCCCCTTTGGAGACCCAAAAAAAAAAAAGGAAAAAGCAAAAGTGCTTTTATAGAATTAGCTTTTGCCTTTTTCACTTTTGAATATGACAAGTAAAACAGTCCATGCAACCTAAAATAGATATTTACGAAAGAAAAACAGAGAAGAATGGAAGAAGAGAAAAATTTAAAAAAAAAAAAATGAAACTTACCCAGTGGCACTGCTGCAGCTGGAACCAATTTGCAGTTAGTTAGTAGAAACAGCGAAAGTACTTTTATAGAATTAGCTTTTCCCTTTTTCACTTTTGAATATGACAAGTAAAACAGTCCATGCAACCTAAAATAGATATTTACGAAAGAAAAACAGAGAAGAATGGAAGAAGAGAAAAATTATAAAAAAAAAAAAAAAATGAAACTTACCCAGTGGCACTGCTGCAGCTGGAACCAATTTGCAGTTAGTTAGTAGGGTTATCTACCTCTTGCAGCAGCTTGAATGTGCGTGCCTCTTGGCCAACGCATTGGCATAAAACATAAATTTTATGTACAGATCACATTAATATTTATTTTTCAATGAGCGTGACCCTTGGCGAACGCAATATTTATATAGACATTAATTATATCATATAATTTATACATATTTATATCGCGTTGTTTGAGTCAAACAAACAAAAAAAAAAAAAACAGACGAACTGAGGAAGAGAGAAAAGGGTAATTATCATTAGCTAAACAAATAAAAATAAAAAAGTGAAAAGCAGGATGGCGTACGATGGGTTGGGTGGCCCACGAGATATTTTCCGTAAAAGGAAAATGGGAAATAAAAAGGAAAGAGGAAAATGGGGGTGGGAACGGTGAAGAGTTTTTTTTTTTTTTTAAAGTTTAGAATTATAAAATTAAATTATGTATATAAAAATAATTTTCAATTATTTATCATAAATTATACTTATTTATTTATGTGATTTTTAAAATTATAAAATAAATAAAATGCATGTAAAATCACGTAGTCCCACTCGCGTGCTCACCTCTGGGCCCTGAATAACCACTCCCTTCTGTTCGCGCAAGTACACAACTTTCAGTTTTTCTCCTCCAGTGGATAAGAGAGCCGCCATTCGATAGAACAAAGTTTTGCTTGTTATACGGCGCATTTTAATATGCATCGCGTTAAAAATGGTGTATCATATATTACGTGATCCAATAAATTAGATGTTTAGATATATTTATATATCTATTTTTTGTAATATATCATAAAAATTATTTTCTTAACGTCTAAGTTGGAACAAGATTTTTGCGCCTGAATTTCAATATTATACCAAGTTTTTTATTTTATTAACAGACTCAACGTCCAAGTTGGAACAAGATTTTTTTTCACCAGAGTTCCGATATTATGCTTACTCCCACATCGGAATTTTACTCCTGAGTTTCGATCTTATGCTAAGTTTTTTATTTTACTAGCAAACTCAACATCCAAGTTAGAACGGGATTTTTTTTACTCAAGTTCCAATATTATGCTTACTCCCATATTGGAATTTTACATTCGAGGTCCAATCTTATGCCAGGTTTTTTTATTTTACTAGCAGACTTAACGTCCAAGTTGGAACAGGATTTTTGCACGAGTTCCGATCTTATGCGAACAACCGCTTACTCCCACATCGGACCCACCCTCCGAGTTGGAGCAGGATCTTTTGCATGAGTTCCGATCTTACAACCAATGACTCCTACAGTGCATCACCTGATTTAAGTGCATGATTAATCCAACAACTTAAATGAAAAGACAACTACAAGGTATTTGATACACCATAATTAACATGATGCATTAGGACCAGCGCTTTATTATATAATCCATCCAAACTCCTTTTGTTCTTTCTATTTGTTACTTTAATTAACAAGATAATATATACTTTAATCTATGAAAGAATTAGAATTTAATGGATTAATCTCTAAAAAAAATCTACTAACACTCTGGTCTCTAAAATTAAAATATATTATAAAAATTTAATTATTTTGTTAACTTTTATCTGTTAAATATTATGTTATATTTCACATGAAATTAATTCAAATACTGTGTGTCAATAATATATAAACTAAAGGATAAAATTATCAAATTGAAGGACTAATGTGTTATAACACAATTTATTTGAAGAATTAAAATATATACATTTGATCTTATATAAATTAAAGTGAAATAAAAACTTTTTAGGTACCAAAATGTAGATTTAGTCTCAATTATATATATAAAAGAATTAAAAAAATTCAAATAAAAATTAATTATAAAACATAATTATTAAAATAATTTTATTTAATTTAAATATTTAATTAATTTATTCTATTACTCTTATACTGTCAAAATGAGGTGGGTATAATAGTAAATGAACTACACTTTGAAAAAAAATAATTAAGATTTAAATTCTAAAGAAGGCAATTATTAAAAAACCTCTTAATCATATCATACCAATCCTTTATTAATAAATAAAAACAAAAAATAAAATGAACTAAAATATTTTTCTAAAAATTACGGATAAAAATAACATAAAGGAGTAGTAATTACAATAGAGTAAACCATCATATTAGTCCTTGAGCTTCGGCTATAGTAGTTTTAAAAGATTAAAATTACTCTGGAGCTATGAAAGTTTATTATGTTACTCTTTTTGATTCATAATATTTATCACTTTAATTATTTATATAAGTATTAAGAAACTCAAAATTAATAGTTAATTGTAAAGATGGTTACTCAAATACTCTTATTTTATAGCTAATTTATTATATTAATATTTTATTATTTATTTTATTTAAAATTGTATAGAGAATATAATTGAAAATTTAACAATAAATTTTTTTATAAAAATATGAGAATAATAGATAAATTAAATTAAAGAAATTTATATAAAATGACGGATGTTATAAATCGAAACAGTATTTAAATAGATCTTCACACTAACCAATGTCAACTAACGTAAATATAGACATCTATATGAAGCGTTAAGTATTAAGCTGGGCATAGACATGACAAGTTTTGTCCCTTTTCTGGTCCAAGCATTAAATTGACATTGTTTTATTCCTTTGTAACCAAACGTTAAAATCGAAATCCCTAATCTTACTCCTGTTTTCCTATTGAAGGAAACATAAAAGACAAATTAAGAGATGATGGTCCATTTCTTGAATCGACCAAAGATAACCCCATAACTCCATGGCTAAGTACAAGTGTAATTTGATACTCCGTCTAAAATACACCAAACGTCATTCAATAGTGATTTAAAGAGGGACAACTACAAAGCAGAATAGACATAACTAATACTATAATAACCACAAGGGACCACATACAATAGAAAAGTCAGAAATGGATTACACCAAATGCATGGAACACGACGATTATGCAGATAAGATCGCATACCTTATCGTATGAATGATGAATCCCACAATGATGCCGTCTCCAACAGGGCAATTTCTGATGAGATGAAGTGATGATGATTTTAGGGTTTTTTACACGTTTTATAGCAAAGGAAAATGGAAGAAAATACAATTGTGTTTTCCGCTTAAATAATTCCCTCCTAGCAAGATATTTAACGTGCCACGTAAACATTTATTTACTGAAAAAAAATAAAATCGAGAGAAATACTCGTCGTCCCAGTTTCTATGCTCAATAAATACTTATAGAAATACTCACATATGACACACTAATAGAATCGAGGAATCTAAACTAAGTTATGACAATATATTGATAGAAAGTTAATTAGGTGAGCTAATCCTAATTGATTCACGTGTGTGTAAATATATATGTTAATGTTATTTCACACTAATTAATGTGAGGATCTATTTGAATGGCGTTAATGACTTTGAGACTAATTTTAATTTTTTAGAGACTAACATGACTAATACTCAACTTTTTAGAGACTAATATAAAAAGTTACTCAATTATAATAATTTGAGCAATGGTGAACGATATTAATTCTCGTAAATAAAATATGAATGAT
Organism: Pterocarpus macrocarpus; assembly: GCA_031439585.1. NCBI lineage: Eukaryota > Viridiplantae > Streptophyta > Magnoliopsida > Fabales > Fabaceae > Pterocarpus > Pterocarpus macrocarpus. Next base: position 43,406,895 of record CM062516.1, read on the forward strand.
ATTAGTTAATGCTTACTAAATAAATAAAAAGATTTGAATAAAGAGAATCAGATATATAATAATAACTAAAGATAAGTCTGCTTTAAAAATTATGCAATTGTAGATTTTTATGCCATGTCATTAATATGTGATATTTTCAAAAATATTTTTGTACAACATTGCATAATTGTAATTATTTTACCCGTGTGTTAAGAATAATATTTTTAATATACTATTCTTTTTATCATAATTCAAGTGATTTGATATTTATTACTCTTAAGCAAAGTTCTAAATCCAAATATTGTGAATGAATGAATGAAATTATTAAAAATATATTATGAATGGAAAAAAAAAATTAGCGTTAAGAGAGCTTTACTCCCAAAGTGGACTGATATGACTTGAGTCAGACTAATTAGAGTCTAGTAGACTTCAAATATTACTAATTTGATAAAAAAAATGAGAAATTTCACTATATGTTTAAATATATTAATTTATAGAATCCAAGTATAAGTTTGGGTTCCAAAATCCATACATACATGGTTTAATAAGAAGTAATCATTTATAATAATAATGAAAACATATACATCATGTTATTATCATAAAGTAAGATTGCTAGTAGAAGTATCAAAATAGAAAAAATCAAACAACTCAGCCCAAGTAACCCAATAAAATGGGTGGGCTAGGTCAATAAAAGTTAAAGGAAAAACAATTTAGTTTGACTTAGCTCATCTTGATTTTGCTTGACTCGGTGTAGGCTAGCCCGTAGTAGGTCAAACCAATCCACAAGACTGAAAATATCTAAATAAATTAGAAAATTAGTAAATTTCTTCTTCTAAAGTATATTAAGACATCACTTTGAAATAAATATTCATTCATTTTAACTAAAATTTATTTTCTATCTTTTAATACACATTAGTATTTTAATACAAATTAATTGAATAAATTATCAAAAATCAATATTTTATACTTTAATTATATAATTAATTAAATATGAACCAATAGGACAACTTTAATAACTCACCCAACCCGCTTAAAATTGGGGTTAGCCCACATTATACTTAGCCTGAAATGGGTTTGGCTCAAAATGGGTAAGCCCAAATGATTTGAGTTAGGTTGACCCGAATGAATATCTCTTATTTCCAAATTTGGAAACTAGTATCAAAATTTGCAAATTGATAATTTAAGAAGGTTTATTTAATATTAAAATTTATAAAACTTCACTTAAAATTTATTGAAGCCAAATGTCTTTATTTAATTCATCCGTGTTAACATGGGCTCCAAAACCTACGAATTTGCATGGGTACCATAACATTCCCCTAATTTTACTTTAAAAATAAGAGTTTAATTTTCATATATTATCAATACAAAATTTTGTAGGCTATGATGCTATGTTTAAATTAATGGAAAGTGATGGAATGGAGCATAATAAAATAGAGTATATCAAGTCGAATAAATAATAAAAGTAATTAGTAGAATATCATTTCTACAATAGTTGACATGATCGAGTATTAGTTCCCTAATCCAAGCACTATCTAGGCACTCAACTCAAGAACATAAATTCAAATTTAAATTTAAAAAGCAAATTAAATCAAATCTTAGCTAACTAATATGCTAGAGAATCAAATAAATATTTTGATTTGGGAGGTTCAAGATGAATGGAGTCCTAAGGTTCTTACTTCACCTAGTTGTTCCAATGAGTTATTGAGTTCCAAATTTAATGATGATTTATCTATTCAATTATTGGGAGGTTCTATATTCTTATAATACCCAATTCCTTAGTATATCAATCCTCTTTAATCCCTAAAACCCAATTAATTCCTTAACTTGAATCTTAAGATTAAAGGCGTTTATAAAATACCTAATTAAGTCCGATAAAAATATCAATCTCTATTCATTTAGAGGTGTTCAAATACACTCCAATTCAATCAAAATCACTAAACAAATTCGATCCAAACCGAAAACTAATGAAAATCGCAAAAGTTTGAATTTGATTGGTTCTTGATTTTTACTTACAACTTAGATTAGATCGGATTTTGGATATAATTTTCAAAACTGATTCAATTAAATCTAAACCGAATAATATTATATAATCTTATTTTTTATGGTTAAGTTTGTACTTTTATTTATAATAATTTTATTTTATTACATAATTTTAATTTATGTATGATTTATACTTATATAACATTTTATAAATACTAGATGAGTTATTCTTATTTTTTATTTTATTTATTCATTTTATTGACTTGAGTTACTATTATTTTATATTTTTCTAAATTTAAAATTTTATTTATAAAAAACTGATCTAATCCAAATTACAATAAATTATACTATTTAGAACGGATTGATTTTTCCCTTAAAATCGAACTACAAGCGCCCCTGCTAGACAATCAATAATTATGTTTCTATCTCTAAGTCTAAGCTATGTACCAATTTTTCAATTGCCTACATAATTCATAATTTCAATTTATGGGTGATTAAGCAGCAAAAGCATTAAGCACAAAGATAAAAGCTCAATTAAAAAGAATAACATTGATTAAATTGAAGGAAAACTCAATACATCATCATCCCAACATAGGTTACATACTCTCCTTAACATACAAAAGAATTTAGCCACTAGACATGATACAATATCCACAACTAAGGAACATCATAAATATGAATCAAGAAGAAAAGATCTCCAATCATTAATGTCTCTTGCTTCTTGATGTAGCGACCAAGTCCTAACACTCTTTCTCCAAAGACAGCCAAAGATTGCCAAAAGACACCCCAAAATGATCTCAAGATTCTACATTTATAGCCTTCCTCATATTTTAGGGTTTGATTAAGTCTTAATTGTCAAGAATAAGCCAAAAACATGTAATTGCATGCCCCATATAGGTTGTTCAGGTATTTTTCATATCATTCCCATGACTCCATGTAATATCCCACCGAGGGATGTGGAGTGCTTTGTCAAAAGTGTTCTAACGCTATTTTATGTATGGGACCACAACCCCATAGGATATTCCACTGGGGGCGTGGCATGATCTGACAGCATGCAATTTGATCACTTCTTGCATTTGTGTGCCCTTCTATAGTGTGCTTCAAACTTGGATGTCTTTCGAAAAGTTTTAGGTCTATTTCTCAGCTTTCCAGTACCTTTAAAACCATCTTAATTGGACTCATATAGCTTGAGATATGGATGATTTAGTGGAAAAAGGCCACGATTCTCAGGATCGAGGACAAACTGCTTGCATCCACCTTTTCTCTACGAGGCTTTGGGAATTTGGAAAGTTGTTGAGCATGAAAATTGTAGCCCTTTGTCTCTACTTTCCAAATAATCTTGAATCATCAATTTTGGATCCTTAAAGAAGAATTTATGAAGATTCTACCTTAATTTGGTTTGATTTTGTCCTATCTAAGCACTCGAACAATGTCAATATTGGCTTCTAAAATCTCCAATTACCAAGATATGTAAATTCCACCCAAAAATCTAAAATGCACTTGAAATCACCAATCAAGCATATATTCAAACGAGTGTATCAATTTCCAATAAATTAGATAATAAATTACCAATTTCCAATAAATTTGATAATCAATCATGTCAAAGAAAAAAATCGATAATCAATGGCTAATTTTATCACAAAGGAGTTTTGGCTAGTCTATCTGTAAAGTTGTACAATGCCATAGCAGGACAACAATTGGGATCAAATCAATGTCATCATTGTTTGCATCCGATAAGGTCCATCCTTGGTAAATAGAGGGTTGCTGGACTCTTGGGTTTTTGCAATGGCTGGTTTTACATATCTCATGGCGACAGATGGGTTATGGCATGATTTTTTTGCCACTGTAGAGAATACTTGAGTCCTTTCTACCAAGTGATCATTACACAGAGTTTATGTTCAGTCTTGTGGTTTTTCCTTTGTTATATGCCAAATGCTACATTGAAGCCTTTGTTTTACCGCTTCCCTTATTAGCTTTTTCGAGGATGAAGTATTGATGTTTGCCCTAAAGTTCAATTATTCATTACGTTATCTAGGCCCTGGTTCATTATGTAGTTTGTGTATTACTATATTGGTTTGGGTAGCAGAAAATTGCTGCACCTATTGTGTATTCTCAAACATTATACATAATTGCTCTCTGCTTTCACATGTCTTGCTTGCTGGCTCTCTAGCATTTGTGCTCATATTTAATGGTCTCATAAAGTGGTTTGTTGATTTACATTTGCATTTAACCTTAAAGTCTTTTGGCGTTGTAAGCATTGCCATTAAGACTCGCACTTTCTTATTTGCAAAGTTGTACAGCATCTTTTACATTTTCTCATTGTTATTATAATCATACGTAAAAGTCTCTTTGTAAATATAGGAGAAAGTAGGTGTAATTTTTTGAACAAAATGTTTTAAATACCAACACAAAAGAGGTCATTGTAGTTATCTTTTCTCTTATTGTCTCTATGACTATTTAACATTGTATCTTTTTTTAAATTTTGGAAGAGTATTTCCATTCTTATTATCAAAGAAAGAGACTAACTCCTTTCGAGTATAATTAAATTAATCCTCCTAAAGTTTTATCTAGAAATTAAACTAAGGTCCTACTTAGGACCGTAATATATCTCTACTTAAGATTGTATCTATATACGTTTTTAAGATTTACTATATCATTTTTTTTTATTTTTTTTATTTTTTTTTCAAATGCGATTCCCCAGTGATGGGAGCAGTCACTTGGTTGAAATGATATTTTTATATAATTTTCTTTACGGGACTGTTGGCGGCTAGGGCATTTGGTCTAGTGGTATGATTCTCGCTTAGGGTGCGAGAGGTCCCGAGTTCAATTCTCGGAATGCCCCAGTTTCACATTTTATACTCTTTCTTTAGTTTTCGTTTCCCAAATAAATACAAGAATTGGATGAACATGAACTGCATCACCAAAACTGTATTAAACTCATAGTTTATTTTGCCCCATGACTCCTCCGACTCGTCAAGTTTGCAAATCAAAACGCGACGAGGAGCAATATAAAAAGAATGGATACAGACGGTTACAGAGGTGAATGCTCAAAAGCATGACTGTGTAAGTGTTTTGGTACACTGTTACTACTACTACTAATACTACTACTGTCTTTGCCATTAATTTTCTGCAACTGCAACTGCAACTGCAAATGCTTTTCTTTCTCGTTTCGAAGTTCAAACTCTCAACGCAAGTCGTATACACTTTATCCACTCCTCAATACCTTGTTCGTTGCCTTGCCTAGTTGCCCGCGAAATTTTCAAAATGGTGAATCTTCAAAATTTCGGTCTTACGCTTTCTTTCGTCTAGGGCATTGTAATGTAGCACTTATTTCTTTCCTCATTTTTAAGCAAGAGCATGTGTTTTGGCTTCTTCCTTTTTTTTTTTTTCCCCCAAGAGTGGTTAGTAACATATCAACTGAAATGTGAACAAGGTGAACTTTACTAACAATGTTAACATCCTAAAAATCATTGTCATTTTGAAAGGAGTTTAACCTATCTCGGTTTGGAATGGTGTGAGCAATTACTAAGACAAAAACTAAACTTGGCTAAATTTCTTTTTTCTATTTTATATGTTCAAGCATCAGGCTGCAATTCTTTTTCTTTTTTACTATCTTCAAAATCTGCAAAATTTCGCCATTTTATTTCGAAATAGTTGCCCTTTGTGTTGTCTTTTTCGTTGTGGTATCAGCCTGTCATTTGAGGCATATATTCGATTTGTTTAAATATTGTGATTTAAATTGATAAAATGCACGCTTTTCATTCGATATTTACTACAGTTAACAATTGCTATAGCCCACTGCGATTTATTTCACCAAAAAAAAAAAAACAAGATAAATTGCCATAACTACCATTTACAAGTCTGTCTATTATATTATGAATTATTTGTGTATTTTTTTTATTTTTTCAGGAAGACCTGTGATTTTCCTTGGGTTTAACTATTTCTTTGAGTATATTGGTATGTGTTCAGAAGTTTTCCTCATGAATGCACAGGCATCCATTTGTTAGTTCACCTTGTTATGCCTAATGGGAAAATATTCAAATATGTTGTCTTTACTTCTCAGTAGGCTTTTGTTACTGGCCTAGTGTGGCAAAAGCCATATACCATTGTAGTTCAGCATTTAGTACATAGTGGGTACTTAGAAAATGGGGACATTTGTGTTTTTTTTTTCGTTCAATGCTGTGTTCTGCTTCCAAAAAGAGTTGGTATTTGATATTTGTGCTTTGTACAGGGTCTAGTTGTTATTCCCAGCATGGAAGTATATCAAATAAATCCAAGTGATGTAATGGGGTTTATGCTTACATTGTTTTTTCATTGTTTGGGTAGTACATTTTTACTGTTTTATCTTCATTTCAGGTTGTAGCTGCTGGCTCGTGTGGTGTGGAATGCATGATTGCTTAATATTGCTTTGTTGTAGTTGCTCACTTCAGATGAGTACAGGATCTCTGATGTTCTCATTACTGCAATTGCACACATGCAAAATACACAGCTTAGCTAATTGTTGGGGTGGAGCAGTTCACGGTGTTTGTAAGACTTATGCAAACAATTCCAGTGTGAGGCTACTTGGTTCTAGAATTTATGGGCTTGAGGGAGGACTCAACAAGGACTGGAATCAAAGAGTTCTAACTACAAAGGCAAAAGGAATTAAACAAGCCACTGTGAACACCAAACTAGAAAGTACCAACCATGAAATTTCACGAGGGAAAATTTTAACAAGTGATACAGTGAATGTGAATAAAACTCAGCTGGGTCAATATCAGAAAATTCAGTACCCTGGCATGAAACAAGAAATTGCTCCGAGTAAAGACTTGTTTGACTTAGTCACTGTTATTGTTTTTGATCTTGAGACTACTGGGTATAGTAGACTACATGATCGGATTGTTGAGATTGCACTTCGAGATCTTCAGGGTGGTGAGAACAGCACTTTCCAGGCTCTTGTAAATCCTCAACGCCATGTTCCTAATTCACATATTCATGGAATTGTTACTCAGATGGTCAACAGACCTGATGTTCCAAGGTAATATAATATAAATCTCTATGGCTTTTGCATAGATTGGGTTCCTTTAATTATGCTTAGCTCTGCATAACAAAGTCTTCCTACGTCTTATCAACACAAATTAGTGAATTTATGTCAACAAAGTGGCCAGGGAGAAAAAAATAATGAACAGCATAAACTTGAGAAATAGTCTAGATAAGCAGAAAATTCTCTAGAGCCTTCCTTGGGAGGATGTTTGGGTAGTTATTAGATCATTGCACATCGCTGAAGCCTTCCTATTCTCTGTTTTCACTGCAAAATGGGTGTAGAATCTTTCCTGAAGTGATTGGTGCCTGCTTAATTTGGGGACAAATGGCTGTCAGTTTTAATATATTTTGGTAAGTGGCATCTCAATAGTTTTCCTCATTGAGGGGGCTTATGTCTAAAAACCGTGAATAGTTTAAGGAAAAGGTATCATAATAAATAGGACAAAATGGTGTCATTTGATTGTTAGTGTAGCCACCCTATCTAGTGAGACTAGGGAGTTTGTTGGATGAGCACAAATCACAGATTTTTAAAATATGCGAGGATGGATCAGGTAGAAATTTGATCAGTGAGGATAGCTGGTGGGGATAGATTCTATGACCCTACTCATATTGCTTATATACCACATTATGTTTAGTCTAGATTTGCTTCAATTTAAGTCACTCATGACCTCTATATCCAGCCAACAATTAATGTCAATGGCGTTGGTATCACAATCTATCCACAACTGAAAAAAAAAAAAAATCGGTTTTGCTGTTTTGAGAATACAAAATAAGATTCTCATTATCCATAAATAGATTGATAGGGGTTATCAATTTTCAGCAATTTCGACTAATTCTGATTGTGGTGCTTGAATTTTCTTCTCCTTCCAAAATTTCTCAATTGGAGTCACGTGCATGGCTGCATGATGAAATGTTTGTAGCCATGTTGCTTATATGAAGGAGAGGAAGAGACAGAGTAGTCCGTTGGTTTTAAATATTCTGTATCATTTTAGCCTGAGTTCGTTATTTACCACCATGTTCTTAATATTATTATCATAATCATGCATCCCATTTATCTTGAATCAATTGACTACTAATTTTATGGCCTTCCAAATCTCTTATAGGATGGAGGACCTGATTCCCATCTTATTGCAGTACGTTCGAAGCCGTCAGAAACCTGGAGGAGATGTGTTATGGGTTGCTCATAATGCTCGCGGATTCGATGTACCATTCCTCACTCATGAGTTCAGTCGTTGTTCTGCAGAGGTTCCTGATGATTGGCGGTTTCTGGACAGCCGTCCTTTGGCACATGATCGGATGAAGATTGCTGGTATTTTTCTCTGCTTCTTCACACACACACAAGCACTTGCTGCTTGGGTTTGAAAACAAGCATAGATTCTTTAAATAGTCGTCGTGTTCATATAAGATATTTCATGGATACTGTCAAACTCTTCTAAATAGATTTTAAAAGTTTTTTCTTTAATTGTTATATTTACAATAATTTATTCTAATATTGAAATTATTATTTCTGTCTTTCAATTTAATGTTTACATTTTTATGTAAATTTCATACTAATTTTATATATTATATATAACCATGCTGTATTTTATAATTTTTAAACATTATTGGATTCTCGTATTCGTGTCCTATCATTTCCGTATTCCATATTTGTATACGTGCTTCATAGTTGAAGAGCTTAACTTTATCACTGTGTTTGTATGCAGGAACAAACCTTTCAACATCCCTTGCTGCCCTTAGTGAGTTCTACGGAATCAAAGTGGATGGATCAGCTCACAGGGCAATGGTTGATGTGAATACCTTGTCGGAGATACTTCCTTTGCTGACCTGTGATCTGAAGTTGACCTTGCCTTGCCTTATTAAAAAATCATTCGGCAAATCAGATTTGATGAAGGTTAAGAAGAATTAAGACTAGTTTTGTGAATAACAATGGTTAAACCATTCTGTTAGAAGTAAGTTGGCGGGTGGTTTCAGTTGGTGAGCATTAGCAAGGTTGTATTTGAATGACAAAAGAGGCATTGTCTGCATGTTATGTTATTTATCATATATGGTTGCTAGTTACCAAAGTTTGAAGCTTTTTCTTATGATAATCGTTGGAGGACGCCCTTAATCCTTTGCTTGGATGAAAAGAGAAAATAAGAAAAAAGAAAATAAAAAAAAAAGTATATTTTCTTTTTAGTTGATTTTAAGAAGAAAAGTGGGAAGAAATAAAATGTAATTATATATAAAAGATAATTTTATCAATTTATTTTATATGGCTAAAAAAAGATTAAAGGGGCAAAATAGATAATTTAAGTCATAAACCTATTTTCTTTCATTTTCTCATTAACGGAGGAGAGAAATTTTTTTTATGTGGGGTTCATATTTTATTTTCTTTTTTATCCAAATAAGAGAAAACTCTTATTCTCTTTCTCTCTTGCTTCTTTCCTCCTATTTTTATACTATCCAAGCAAAGGGTAAATGTAGCTCTTAAGGTTAGGGATGAGGTGGGAAGAGCATTAGTTGGGAGTTTTCCTCTTAGTTGAGGTATTCATGGGTAGAAAGATATTTCCTATATTGCTAGTACCATGCATATAACTAAACATCCATAAATAACTGAATTGTTTGTGCTTAATCTTTTTGGCAGACAACGGGGTTCAAGAGAAACCCTACAAAAAGATAACAAAGTCCTGCCAAAGAAGGTTCCTTACTCACCAAGGTGGATTTGTACGTTCTCATAAAATGGACTTATTGTGGACATGCAAATAGGAAGAGACACCAATATTGGACGCAAAGCCACCAAGATAAGCAGCACCTGTTGTATCGCTTAATGATGCCACCATAAGCAGCATTTGCGTGATTCATTATAGAATATAGAGCCATCTCCTCATATATTTGTTAGGAGGCCATTCTGGAGAAGCAGCCAAGTACACGTTTTTCATTCTCTCAGATGCCTTCCATGCATCTCCAAACTTCATGAAATAACGGCTTCTGTTGTTCTCGTCTCAAGGTTTCCTCTTCCTGAAAAACGGTAATGGCGAAGTCACCATCACTACTATTGGCCCAAGCTATGATATGGCATCGTCACCTTTCACCTGCTGGCATCAGATTGCAGGTTCCTTGCGGCAAGTATTGCGCGAAAAAGCTCCCATCTCCAATCTTCAGACTCCCGAACGCACTTCGCTACTATGAGACTAAGTTCTTCTTCCCGGGTTGACGAGACACAACACGTGGGTAATAGAGGCCCAGCTTTGGATATGAGATGATTTAAATGAGGCTGTAGGGAATTCAAAAGTTCGGTGAAGTATGTTAAAATTGAAAAATAATACTGTGCTTTCGTTGAGAGTCGAACTCAAGACCTCCCGCTTACTAAACGGGTGCTCTAACCAACTGAGCTACGAAAGCCGTCTGGCTGAAGAGCGATACTATTTAATTGAGTTCGTAATCAATCACCCATTTCGCATAGATAAGCAAAATAATTTACGGGAAAAAAATACTTGATATTTGATGAATTAAGTTATTTAACTCAATGAATTAAAGAATTAAATTACATGATAAATTCATATACGACGCAGAGCTATTATTTCAACTTTTTTATTTTGTAAAAAAAGAAAAAAAAAAAAAAAACCATGAAGCTGTTACTATGGTTGGTTTGAGCAACGCTATATGGTATGAAACTTATTTCACAAAATTGTTTACGGACTTAACATATTAAGAGGTGCTATTCGTTCATGTGACCGTCACTTGTCTAAAGAATATTAAAATACAGGTAAAAATATGGCTTAGTTTTCAGTACGTTTTACAAACGTTAATTCGAAACATTGGGCAATTTCGTCTATTGAATTCAAATACTTTGATATGTTGTCAAAATATTTATTGATTATTAAGTTGTATAATAAATTTAAGTCTACCAAAGATAATCATCAAGGAATATTTATAACTTATCACGATACTTTGCACTGAAAAATCATATATGTTAATAAAATTTACCATGCAAAAGTTAGTCCCACATCAAGAGAGATGGAAACACCTCATGACAATGTAATAATAATATGGTAAAATTAAGAATCAACTTCAAAACCGAATGACACAAAAGCCATACATCTAAATAAAATATCGTCACACTAACCCGAAGCCTGGTGAAACTTTAAGGAGGTGACAACAAACCAGTCAGGCAGTTACTAAGGCTGTTAGGCTCTTAATTATAAGGGTCATTTCATTTATGTATTTATCTAATTTATCAGTTGGCTACATACAGCAGAGCTCATGTAATTTTTTTTTTCTTTTTTAACTATGTTCATTTTATGCTCCAATAAACAGAAACTGCTTATTGATAGACAGACCAATCCCATATCATCGTTGGACATCACCTTCCTCAAGAAGTTTGCTTGAAAATCTGCATTCACACCAATATAAGAGCATATGTAAATGATGACTATAATGCACCCCCATCATCAGCATTTCCAACTAGGAGAACCTCGCAGAAACCCCATTGATTTTATTGCTTGAAATTTTTTATACAAACACAAATTCTCATCCCCTTTAAATGCAAGATGCATGAGGGGACCAAAGACACAATTGCCGAGGAAAAATTAAAAGTATCAACAAAAAAGAATGCATGAAAAGTAACTCAGCGCCCGGTTCCGGACGCAAATAATGGTTAGAGATTCATACAACCGCTCTATACATTTTCTGACTATATGTATCCTTTCCTATTGTACCACACCAACCTCTAAAGCTTTTAAGATCTCCACCCTACCCTCTCCACTGGCTAAAAAATTTGCAAAAGAATTTAATACGGTCTCTTCATTCACGCCTTGGCTACTCCAAAATCCTTAGTCCTCTAAGACAAGCTGCATTACTATATCCGAGCAGGCAATAGGTAGAATCAGTGGAAAGGTCACACCCACGAGAGGTGACCAAAATATTCAAAAGATATTCAATATTGCCGTGGATCACAATATAATTTCCTTCAGGATTAAGAGAACCAACATAACGAAGCACATGATAAGAAGCACCGTCGCACACATTACCATGCCCCCTTTTTTCTGACTTCTCTCGGCCTGCCATAAACCAAATAGTTATCTTAGGGGAAAAGAGATAAAGAAAGTGATAGAGCACTAAAGAGAGAAGCATGAAGCACGGAAGTCTAACTAAAACAATGGACAAGGGAGAGAAGTAGGACCTTCTGCAGCTGTTTAAGGCCATCCTCAACTGTAGTAGCTACATTCTGAATGTTGTAATCTATTCTATCAACAATAGTTCCCTATATATAGAGAATGTCAATTTCTGAAGTGTACAGAATTAAGAGAGTTGTCAACTCCCTGTTGAAAGAGGGCATCTGCTAACCTGGTCTATGACTAGGACCGATAAATCCTTCATAATTTGAGCAAGCTCATTTACAGATTCCACAACCTATCAACAGAAGGAATATATTAAGAATATATAACTTGTAAGCTGGTGAAGAACATGGCACAACATCAACAAACGTCAATAATATGCTTTTGCCGACCTGTTGGATCTCTCTTTCTCTTTCTACTGTGAATGCTTCACTTTTTTTCAGCTTGGCCATTTGATGTTCATTAAATATCTAATCATGCATAATTTGATTGTATTAGTGATAAACTGTTGACATATATTCAAGCACAGCCAGTACTGGGTATATGGCCATGTGGATAATACAATTTGTCAAGTAATGTTCCAGTGAATAAATAGCCAATAAACTAGATGAGGATAAAAATATTAGCCCCCCTTCCCCCTTCTCCATATGGACAAAAGTGATCCCAAAACAAAAAGGAAAAACAAATACCATATTATCCAAGTCATCATCTTCAAATCTGGATTTACTTCCATTCATGTTGATCTCTAGATCAACTCCGTCTTGACCCTGCACCATCATCATAATAATAATTAATAACTTCAAAACAGAATTTCCATAAGTTATTTAGTGCTATTTATAGAATGAGAAATAAGATATTCTCCAGACAGGACACAGAGAGACAAAGAATGAGTATGGTAAGTAGCACAATTTCCTTCAGTATAATATTCCTTCAAAACAGAAGACAAAGTAAACTTCATCACTTGTTCATTGTTGGCTGATATAAAGGAAGATTAAGAAATCACTAGCCGATAGCAAAAAGAAAGGTTTCGGTAGATTTTGGTCATTATAGTTGTGACTAATTTGGGCTTTGATCCCTATAATTTATTTTTTTGGGATATAAGCCCTTATAGTTTCCTACCTTTAAGGTTTTGGTCCCTCAGGTTCAGGGACCAGAACGTTAATAAATTGCACAATAGGAACTAATCCTTTATTTAACATAATGACCATTTACTTTTGATGAATAAAACTATAGGGACTAAAACCTAAATAAGTGAAAAGTATAGGTACCGATGCTTTATGGTAAGGACCAAAATCAGTGAGAACTGTACAGACAAAAATTTACTCTAAACCACAAAATAAGCGGTTAGACATGAGATATGCAGTTTAAAACAACAAACAAATTAGAATTTCATGGGCTAACGGGAATCAAATTGAATTCTGTATCTATATTATTCTTTTGCTTATTATATTGTTGCTAACTTGCTATACACAAGCTGTGCTGTTAAATTAGTAAACCAAAAAAAAAAATTGCAACTTTCATTTCTTTGTTCAACAACAACAATAACAACCAAGCCTTGTCCTACAAAATAGGGACATCCTTAACTTTGATTTCTTTGTTATCAAGAAGAAAACATAAAGCGAAAAGCTCTTCACTCACCTCTTTTTGCTGCCTTAGGCGCTTCAAATATGTTGATTGTTTCTTGCGGAGCTCTACAGAGAGGTTCTGAAGGTCAGTAGCAAGAGAACGCTGCATGCCATAAACACAAAATAAGAAAAAATTCAATAAACTACAACCAATGCAAAGGTTATTGAATAAAGGACAGATACATATGTAACACAGTTCACACATATAGATTACACAGTAGAAAGTCAAAGCACCCATCATAACTCAATTTCATGGACAAATGACCCAGCCAGCTTTCTAGCTCAGAGAGACAGGAAATGGATAAATATATTGAATAATGAACCCCTGTCTCTTCCTCCTCATATCGGTGCAAAAATCAAGGCATTTGGAAAATGTTTCACCATCAATTAGCAAAAGGGTAAAATGAAGATAGATGCTCAAAAATTGGATTATTTTTTCTTTTTGATTGGTTATTCTTCTAATTTGTTACAATTAATAAATGATCATGATTAGTGCATGCTTGCCCCAACTAACTAAACGAAAAAAACTCGGAATTATTTTACAAAGCACAAAAACTCAAGGGTTAAATGAGAAGAAATGTACAAAATATTAAGACACAGGAAGAATGATATGGGTGGGAGAACATCGAGTGGGAGAAGATAGTAATTAGTTATCATATGCCTTTTCCTGAAACAATCCTTGGCAAGTGCTCTTAATAAGACCTCCTGAAATGTAGCACACTTGACAGCCAGAATAATGTAAACTAAACTTGAAAATACTATTTATTAGCTCATAGTTGACATATGTGATTAATTTGCACTTTCTTTTTCTAACCCTAAAAAATGAAACCAAGATACCATGTCACTGACACCACAGAAGAAAATTTAATGTTTGGTTTATTAAGAGACCACAAAGATTTCAAGTTGAATAAAACACATTTATTCTCATGGGCCAAGAACAAAAATCAATCTTCTGTCATGAGTACTATGTGATAACTCTTCAGTGATACCTGCACATTTTTCCTCACGTTGGAATCCTCAGAAGGCCCAGTAGCAGAAAGTCTCTGCAGTCTCCTCTCTGATCTCTTTATCAAGTCAGTTATCTCGTGCGTTAGGGACTCAATGGCACGTTGTTCTTCCTTACCATCCCCAAATGATGGCATTAATGCCTTGGCATGAGCCTTGGCCAACTCTGCCATTTTTGTTCGTGCACGTTGCACATTTGCCTGTATTTCTTCAGATACATCCACCCACGCTGGAGGTAACCCCACAGTGATTGGATTTAGACCCTTACTGCATCCACAAAAACAATGAATAACGCACCATTACCATGTTTTCTATAACTTCAAACATGCAAGCATGTGAAAAACAAAAGACAAAGAATTGAACTATGCAAAATTTGAAAATCAAGTGCCCAATTTTGGAAGAAAAACACCCCCTTTTTTCATGGAAATATAATTCCCCACCAAAATCAACTACAATAGAGCCTTTTTTCGCTAAGTGAGATTAACTACATAGATCAAACGGCACCATTATATCCTATCCTATCATAAACCATGTACGTAGACAAGCCATTAGAATCTAAGAAGAAGAAAACGAGTATCTTCACTGGTAATCAAGAAAGTGTACTACAGGCAATTCATCAGTTAGAATCCACAAAACTCAATTTCACTAACGTCATATATTTCCTTCACTTCACTAATATTCTGAGTTTAAAAACCCCTTCCAGTTAAGGCTTCACGTTTCAAGTCTCAAAGTTTTCACCATTTTAGAGCAAATGCGAGAACTAATCATCGAAAGGAAGAAATCAACAGAAAATGCTACGAATCTATGCAATTCAACACTCGATCCACATCCACAAAAGCACAACATTGTAAGATCTGCGTGAAATCTGGCGCACCTTGAATTGCCGGGATCATCGGTACTAAGGGGAGCGTAAGAGCGATTAGGGTTGAGGAGCGAGGTGCTGACCAATTCGATGACGGGGCCGGCGCCGGCAGCGGAGGAGGAGTTGGAGGGGAGGGAAGAAGAGGAGGGAGCGCGAACGGTCTTCAATGCGTCGCGGTGCTTTCTGAAGAGGAGAGTGCGATTCCTCGTCGCCATTATTTGGGATCCGAAGGGATCTGAAACAATGGAAATTGGGAATGGGGAAAATGGTAAATGGATTGAGTGCTTCGTCGTCGTTTCGTAACAGTCAATGGGAGAAAGAGACGAGAGGATTTTCGGACGGGGAAGGGGGAGGGATCGCCGATCACGTGATCCAGATTTAACGAGGACACCGTGTGTCACGTGCCCTCTGGAACTGTGACTATTTCATGAGAAATGACTTGTATACCCCAACTTTTTTCCTTTATTTCCAATTGAATGCCACACCATGTTTCGTACTGATTCTCTCTTTCTTGATCTTTGCAATGTGCCAAAATCAAACAACAACAAGGATCTTCATTAAAATAACCAAGATAAACCAAAAATTGCAAATCTTATAAAAGGTAAAAACTTTCATTCCATCAATCAAGCTTGACATAGTATTATACAGACACAAGTTGACTTGTGGGAGCTAGAATGAGCAATGCAAATATACAACGCAAACCCACATTAGATACATGCCCAGTACCCACAACAAAGCCCAATCCATGAATTGACCTTCCAACAAACAAGTGATAACTTTTCCCTCTTTTTCTTTATTTACCCAGTCATCATTGCCATTCTTTATGGTCTGCATCATTTAAAAAAAGAAAAAAGAAAAAAGAAAAAAGAAAATTTAAGCAAAGAGAAGAAAGATTGAAAGAGGAAAATAAAAATAAAAAATCATTTCTTTGAAAAGCATTAGAGGCAGAGCATGGTACAGAGAAGCCCATCATCTTCACCAGCATCATCCAACGACAGAGCATTGAGACAATCTTCTGAGACAACAACTAGAGTCAAAGGTACGGGTACCTTTGCGCCGGCAGCCTAATGGAAGGAGGGTGGAGCTCCTAGCCTCCCCTAAAGAACTCGACGATACTACTCATGCCACCGCACACCAGCCTCTGAGGGTTCACAATATTGTCTTGAAAGCTATTGTTGGTGGCGGCAGGATGGTGGTGGAAGTCGAATAGCGTGGTCATGGAAACAGAAGGGCAGCGACATGGTGATGGAAGCAAAAGAGCAGCCGGCATGGTGGTCGAAGTAGAAGGATAGGCAATGTGGGGCATAGTGAAGGATACGGGAGTGAAGCGGCTACCATGGATGGAAAGGGGAGAAGATTGGGGGTGTTAGGGTTATTTTAACCTACCAAGGGTACTTTAAAAATTTCAAGAATTATGTTAAAGAAAGTTAAAAGCGTTAGTTTTAGGGGAGTCATGTGTAATACTAACAACAATGAGGGGGCAAGTGTAATATTAACTGATTTTTGGGGAAATCATTGTAATTTATTCCTATTAATAATAATAATAATAATAATAATAATAATAATAACCATCATCATCATCATCATCATCATCATCAAATAATTCATACATAATGTTATATGAGGTATAGTGTATTTTTTTTTTTTTTCATTTAAATCATTAGTATCCTAAGTATATTGATCAATCTAGTGTGAGAATAAAAATCTTTTACTGCTAATTTTTGCCATTCACACAACTCAAATACAGAAATCACTTAAACTAAAAAAGTGTTAGTATATATAATTTAATTTTTCAAAACTTTAAAAAAGTGTAAATTAATTATAAAAGTTTTGAATGTGTATGAAATGATATTTCTAAATATTGTTTATTCAAAGCTTAAACAAAAATTATAATGTGTGAATCACATATTTAGGGTCATCAAAATTGAATAAATTGACTTGAATGATCCACTTACTTGCTAAAATTTGGTGAGTTTAACTTCTAAAATCTTAGTTTATTTAAATCAATTCAATTTTTAGTTAAATGAACTAGCCCGATTCATTTACCTTTTCCTTTGTTTTACTTTTAATAAAAGCTCAACAAAACCCTTAAAAGAAAAAGATCATTAGTCATTCCAGCACTAACAACCCAAAAGGACCAACCCTAGCAACCCATATAAGTAAAAAAAATTCAAAATCAAAACTAAAATAAAAAATAAAATAAACTTAGAGTAAAACCTCAAATTAATCATCGAAAGTGTTGTGCAACATCAATTTAGTCCTCGAAAAAATTGTAACTTCAATTTGGTTCTTTAAAAAATTATGATATCAATTTGGTCCTTGAAAGATTAATATCATTTTAAGTTAGTCCAAAAGATTGGAAAAAGTTTGCACTAACTTGAAATAAATTTTAATATTTCAAGGACAAAATAAATGTCACAAATCTTTTGAGGACTAAATTGATTCTTCACAAACATTTTGAGGATTGATTTGATGTCACAAATCTTTCGAGAACCAAATTAATGCTACTCGACTCTTTCAAGATCCAATTTAGGGTTTTACTCATTACAAATTATCAATTAGAATTTACAACCCTTACCAACACTTAATTGGTTCAAGTGGTTTGACACTTATTCCCAATAAATAAAGTATCGAGTTGAGTATTGTGGATAGAAAAAAAAAATAGCGTTAGAAGAGCTTTACTCCAATAGTGAATCGACTTGGATTAAGCCAAATTAGTTAAAGTTTAATGGGTTTCATATACTGGTTGTTTAGATTAAAAAAAAAATTACAAACCCTAATATCTTCTCTTCATTGCCACTAGAGCTAGTCACGCCTTACCCCATTTAGGCTCGAAAGTGAGTCAAGTCAACTTATAAATTATTTTTAACTTAATTTGTTAATAGCTCGATAAGCTAAGTTCATGAACCAAGCTTAAGCTTTGACATGATCGACTCAATAGCTCGTGAGCTGGCTTGATGGACTATATACTTATTATCCAAAAAGCTTAATCTATATCTAAATCGAGCTAGCTCGTGAACTTTTAGCGAGCTGAGTTTGAGCTTTAAAATTAGACTCATTTGTTATCAAGCCAAGCCACGAGCTGAGTTCAATACTATCAAACTGAGCTTGAACTAGCTCACTTCCAGCACTAACCCCATTCCCTTCGTCCTAGTAATGTTGTCATATCCCACTAATCCTTATCCTAGCAACATCGTTGCCCTACTCACTACGCCACCTTCTCCCTCACTGCTCCATCACCATCGCGATTGCTTAGGTAGGACCATTGCAACATCGCGAGTTCACAAATCATGACTCACTCCCTTGTATGTTGGCAATGACTTAGACATCATCGGACCACTACATCTTTGTTCTACCCCCATCTCGTCTTCCTCTCACAACTACTTCTTTGATGTTTAATTTGTTTTAACATTTATGTAATTTAATTTGTAATGTACTGAAATTAGATGTAACACTATTTTATGAATTTTGATTTGAAAAAGTAAAATTAGAACAAGTTGGGCCACTTTTATTTTACTCATAAGCCTCAATGAGCCGAACTGACCCATTTAACATCCATGCTCATGTTTAGTGATGATTTTTAGAACTATAATTTTAAGATTTAACGACTAAATTGCACAGTGTAAAGTTGAGAAAGGCATAAATTAGATTAATATTTCAAAATTTAAATAGTGAATCAAACAGGTGAAAGTTTAAAATCATGATTTGATTAACCAAATGAGTTAAATTATTGATTCAATTTGAGTCAAATTCAATAACATCATGAAATATAATTACATAAAAACCAAAAAAAAATTCAAACTGGTTGATCTAAACAAACTAATGCACTTTTTTTAAAAAAAATAATAATCTGGGAACAAACTAATGCACTTGTTTTCCTAACAATAATCACATTTATTTAATGTACTCAATAACTAAATTAAAATAATTTTATACAAATACTCAATTATATATTATTATATTAGTAAAAATATTTGATTCAATCATCTACTATCTTAAAAGTTTTACAAAAACATGTAATTAAATGATAATATTAAACTTTTTTACATTGACAATGCATCAATTAAACTTTTAAGATTTTGTTCTCTCTTCAATAAAGACATTGAAAAATCTAAAAATAAAAATATATGACACAAGGGATAAAAAGCGTCGTTTGGACACATTTGGACATTGCACCGGTTTTTAAAATTTTTTTTTTGCATGATTCACGCATAATGTTTAATCTTATTTAGTTATTTGTTAAATAATTAATTACTAATTTTAATTGAAATAACAACTCTGGTTTGTGAAGGACGTCATTTTTTGTCTGTTAGCTGTTGAATCATTAGTTGACAAAATAAAATAATTTATATTTTTAGTATATCAAAATTATTTTATTAAAAAATATTTAATTATAGCAAAAAAATTATATATATATATATATTAATTAGCCATGGACAGAGTTAGTTGTTAGAATTTTATATATATTAAGCTTATATTGATTGGTAGACTCTTTTGGTTATATAAAAATGGGTTCAATGGTTAGCTTGATGTTTTTATAGAGTTCCATATTATTATTTTGTGATTCATTATGGGTTTTGAGTTCACCATATGTTATTGGCTTTGGGCTCAATAGTAAGCATGTTGGACTATAGTGTAAGGATCTTGGGTGACCTAGTTTTTTAATTGATGAAACTAGGTTGTTATATCTATTTACATTATGGACAAGATCCCCACTCCATTTTTAACACTCTTGACGGTTATTGCTCCATTAATGTGGCCATCTATAAGGAGAAGGAAAAAAAGAAGGAAAAGGAAGGGGTTCTTTTGTACCTGTATATACATATGCATACATTTTCTTTTTGCAACAGTATTTGTAGACGGTATTTAATGGCAATATAAATTTGTTAGGTATGCACCGTTACTAATTTATATTCATATTTGGTTGGTGTTCTAAATTCTTAGTATAGATCTAATAAGTTCTTATATGTGGTATTAAAGTGGATTATATTAGGATTAGAAGCTAATTTGAGAAAATTCCTAAATTGGGAATTTCTCTAAAATTAATTAAAAAAGATTCCTAAATTGATTTAAATTAGAAATTTATGATTTGTAAAATTTCTTTTCAATCTTGAATATGACTCTCGGTTGGATCGAATAATTTTTGGTATGGAAAATAATTTTGAATCGAATCTGAGCATTTGTTTGGGCATGTGTTATTTGAGTTTTCCTCATTATCAATATCAATACTTTGGATTGAAACAATATTGTTTTTGGTTCTATATTCAAAATTTTAATATGATGTTATTTGATGTTTCAAAGACAACAAAATTGAAAATTTAGGGTTTGAAAGTCCCTTTTATATTTTATATTGAATCTTTGATCGGGTGAGAGAGGAACTGTTATTTTGTATCATTATTTTCCTCTTAATGCTTGAACCACGTCCAGAGAGAGGGGAATAAGAGTTGCCTATCACCATTTTCACCCAATGCAAGTATCACTAGTTTGCCACAATGGAGACTCGAGCCGCCAATAATCATAGTTGTCGTTCATTGCTCAGATCGCTATTTTCTTGCTCGCACTACCAATCATGTTTGAGGAGTGCCTAGCACTAGGACCTTGGATTGCCACCCTGGTTGCACAATCTCCATGACTTTTCCTCATAGTTTCACTCTTTGTTGGTTGTGGTACTAAGCCGCCACTACTGTAAGCTTGTTTGTTGCTATGCGTGCCCAAGCCAGTGTAAGAAAGATGGGTACTGCTATTCCTGTGAGTATCGTCATCGTTCCTGTGCGTTGCTGGAAAAAGAGAGAAGGGGCAATAACCCTGTATAAGAGAGAAGATGAAGATGAAAGTGGAGGTAGGTCAAATTTTGGCATCCATGAGCACCAGTCTCTACCATCGTCACTAATGGAGTGATTCACCCTCCATGGCTTCTGGCTTTGCTGTGGATTGTGGCTTCTAGCATGGAGACATTCCCATGGTTGCACTTCACCTAGGTGAGGAAGGACAAGAGCTTCTTTTGGGCGTTTGCCAAGCGTGCCTTATGCGCATAAAGAGCATGCATAGGTTAGGGAGACCAGCGTCCCCTCCTACAGTTCGACCCAAACCTGTTTCAACCTATATTAAAAAAAAAAAAGTAAAACCCCTATGTGATCGTTATCGATTTTCACATTAGATAAATTAGTTTTTAATAAAAATAAACTGACAAATTAGTCCCTAACCTTTTAAAACATCGGAGAAATTAGTCCCTAACAAAAATAAATATACAAATTGGTCCATAATATTTTCAAAATCAAACAATTTAGTCCCTCTATCAAGTCTCTTCAACAAGCCTAGATTGTCTAATTTTAAAAAAAATTAAGAACCAATTTGTCTGTTTATTTTTACTAGGGACTAATTTGTCCAATGTTTTAAAAGATTAAGGAAGATTAATTTGTTAATTTATTTTTGTTAAAGACTAATTTGTCCGATGTGAAAATCGATAAGGACCACTTTGAGGGCTAACTTAAAAAAAATACTGGAAAGTGTTCTTAAAAGGGATGGAGGAGGAGAAATAAAATTTCTTTTTAGAATTCTATTAAATTATTTATCATAAAATATTAGTTTAAAATATATAAAATTGTAGAATTTGAAATATTTTGTGATTGTTAAAAATTAATTTAAATTCTATAAAATTATAGAATTGAAAAATGTCTATTTATGGTTATTGAATCTCATTGTTGTGTTGTCAAAAGTGTTTGAAAAATCGAAATTGAGTTAAAAATTTATTATTTGGGTAATTATTTATCCCTATTAAGAGCTCTAGTGGTTGAGTGAGTTTCTACACTATAGTGGGTTATTTGCAAAACTAATGTATTTGCAAAACTATAGTTGACTCACCCACAGGTAGTTAACTTATTAATTGATCCTAATTTGACATATTTTGTCACCTTTTTAGTTATGGATTGGCTCACCTATAGGCAATTAGTTCATTAATTAATTTGGTGGTGAAATGGTATTTGGGTTGACTTCGACAATAAAATCCTTCTGCCTATAGGTGTTGGATTTTTGTAATTGTTATTTCATATTATATATTCTCCATCCACAGGTTTGCATGTTGAGTCCATATTTATGATAATGAATATTACTATTGATTGCCCATGTAATTAACCAATTTCTTGATATTTTTCTTCTCTTGGAAAATTTTCCATGAATAACATTAATAACCAAATTGAGCTCTTAACTGAATTGCTATAAAAGGGAATTTACTAAGCCAAACATGGGAATTACCTTTCGGTAGGTTTTTTTTATCATTAATATGATAAACGAATGTATTAAATACAATAATATGCGTTTTTAGGCAAAATTACGGTAAAATGGTGTCATTAAAAATCGTTAATATCAATTTCAGTTTTTCCAAAAAGCTGTTGGAAGGTGTGGGAATCTGGGCCTGAAAAGCTACAGCAGAAGCCGTTGGACACGGATTCAAAGGGCTCTGAAAAGCTGCATGCATGGTCTACAAAGCTGCATGCCGTGGGAATCAGTGTTGCATGTGGAAGTCTCCCCAAAAACGGCCAATGGCAGTTTTTCCTGTGTCTACAAAGCTGCTGCATGGGGCACATGGGAATCTGTGCTGCACCCCTAAAAATCGCCAATGGCGTTTTTTCCTGCAGGGAATCTCTGCAACAATGTCCCATCCTATTCCTTTGTTGGTTCATACCGTGTATATATCAACCAAATGAAACCGAAGCATGAAAGAGAAAAAGAAGAAGGGAAGAAGAGAGTCTGAGACCGAAGAGAGAAAGAACAAGCGAGGAAGAGAGCTTTAAGAGTGTTTTCAACATTGAAAAAATAGTTTTTTTCAAAGGAAGAAGAAGGGAAGTATCAAAAAATAAAAAATAATTCATGATTCTATAATGAATCTATACAGACATATTTTAGAACAAATTCATGATTAGAATGTAAGTATTATTTTTTTTCAGAATTTAATTATTTTATTTTGTCTGTGAAATTTTATTATTAACAATGTCAACAAATAAATTAATTTTATTACTGATTATTGAAGTTATAAAACATGATTTATAAAAAATGATTAACAATATTGTTAAGAAATACCGATGGTTGCACTTCACTAGCATTTGTGTGAGACGTTGCTATAGTTGCTGGGAATGTATTTTCTTCTATATATATATTTCTTCATTTTGTGTTTTATGGTTTAGCTTATAGTTACAAGATGATTTTCCTTTATCTTAATTAAATACTCACGAACACTCTTTGTGTGTCTCTTTCTTCATCCATGCACATCCATTATATGGGGAGAAGTTTAATATCACAAAGCTGTCTTGAAGATTTAACTCCCGCTCAAATAATTCTCTTTAAAAATAAAAGAGAATACAATAAGAGAACAAATCAAGCTACTTTCAATAAAGAAGAATAAAGATAAAGGTGATTCTTAGGCTTTATTAATATGGTGTTTTATTACCCATTAAAAGAAATTCTTGTCAATCAAATTTCTTGTTTATTGTATTTAATTTATTCTCATTATCACATTACAAAAAATGAAAGGAAAAAACGTACCGTTAAGCATTTTAAAGAAGCTAATTATGGAATAAAAAAATGTTGTATTTAATTTTTTACATTTTTAAACAAATAATAATAATAATAAAATATAATATTGCATGCTTTATTAATCTCATTTTGTTTATTGCTTATAATAGATGATGAGGCTATTGCAACTCTGTCACTTGCACATGACGCAGCCCAAGGTCAAAATACGTGAGCATTTACGGTAGAATGGTCTTGATCGTGTTGCACAGATTTGCCAAATGCAAATAAACGGCCCCTTTATTAATGCATTTGTTGAACAGTGAAGGCCAAAGATGCACACATTTCATCTTCCTTGTGGGGAATGCATAGTCACATTGGAAGATGTAGCTATTTTACTTGGACTCCACATCCATGGCCTACCGATCATGGATATACTAATCCAAGCACCATAGCACTCCAAAATATGTGTGATAAGTTATTTGGCGGCCGACCTGGAGAATATGATATTGACGGATCTAAAATAAAGTTAAAGTGGCTCACACAGTAATTTGAGGTGCTTCCTATTGATTCTGACATCACTAGAGCGCGACATATTTGTAGATATATATTATCTTTGCGGGGTCACATTCTAATGCTGACCAAGAGCAATTCAGTAATCGATGGAAAATTCCTGCAACTATTGATGAATTTGAATGAAATTGGGCCTTTTAGTT
The DNA here is from genome assembly GCA_031439585.1 of Pterocarpus macrocarpus. Classification (NCBI taxonomy): domain Eukaryota; kingdom Viridiplantae; phylum Streptophyta; class Magnoliopsida; order Fabales; family Fabaceae; genus Pterocarpus; species Pterocarpus macrocarpus. The sequence goes on from CM062516.1 coordinate 43,431,685, forward strand.
GGGGTTTAGCATGCCTTGCTTTTCTTTATAGAAGGCTAGATTGTGCTACATGGAATGATGTGGAAGAAATTTGTGGCTACATAATATTGCTGCAAGTGTGGGCGTGGAATTGACTCCCATGGTTGGCTCCAATACCGTGTGAACCAATTGCTTTTCCTGTTGCTGTTAGGTAATTTACCTTTAAATAAAGTGTAAAGTCCATTGTAGTCAAAATTGTATCTAATTAACATAACTTTTCACAAATGGAGGCAAATACGGTATCCACATAACACTCCATTTAAAGATCTTGGGAATATCATATTAGCATCAGATCAGATGAGAGTTCATCAGGTATGCATTAATATATCGTAGAATCTCTTGTAATATCACATATAATACTATTTGTATATCTAATTTATTTTTAATAATGCAGGTTGCGTGGCAACCATATGGGGATACTGCTATTGAAGCCCATATTCCAGAAGACGAAAGAGACGAGCAGCTATTGTGATCAACTGTTAGCCCATTGATCTGCTTTGAGGTATTAGAGTGGCACGCAACTGACCAAGTAATGTGTCAATTAGGGTTTGCTCAGCCTATTCCTCTCCTGCCCCAACGTCTAGAAGGATTCCACAACAAAGACTTACGGGGATTAAGAGAACCAAGGAATTGGAGAGCCATACATGATGAGTGGGTCACTCTGTAGGATCGCCGATAGTAGTGTATCTTACAGGGAATTTTCATTGACAATTATTATCCTTTCACTGAGTATTGAACATGGTATACATAGTATGCAATCAACTAGCTATGGTTGTCCCTGCAGATGGAGCAACCAGGCCCCTAGCAATAGTAGTTCTCTATGGAGCCACCCCTCCTCAACAATAGTAGTTCCCAATGGAGCGACCAGGCCCTAGCATTAGCAGTTCCCCATGGAGGCGCCATCCCTCCAATACCATTAGTTCCCCATGTACTAGTATCTTGAGTAGCAATTTCCTGCACCTTCAGCACAACCAAATGAAGAGTTATATTGGTGTCCACTAAGGAAGTAGTGGCAACTATTTCAGTGGGATCAACAACCCCAATAACAGCAACTAGCACGAATGTTTGTAGATGTAACAGACATCCATCGTGGTTCAAGAAGCAAGAAATCATAGGAGACAAGGTTTGTTGACTATAGCAGTGGCAGTGGAGTATCTCATGGGTTATTGTGCACCTACGATTTTGTCATTGATGATACTCAATCTACCTAACGAGCAACCCCCTTTGTGACTTTGACCTGAATAAGGAGGTGTCTATACATCAGGTGCCTCATACAGGAGCATATATACCAACCAGAGATGGTGACACCTAATTATGGGATTACATCTCAGCTAATATTTTCATCGAGTGATCAATGGTCGGTGTCACTCATTTAGTGGGAGATGACTAGGCAAGACACATCTGCATTTGCTTATGCAGCGGAGCCCGAAGTTGCAGGACATGAGGCTGGGGGAGACGAGGGAGTGAGGGATGATGGTGATAAAGGAGGAAGATGAGGGGAGTTGTTTCTCGCATTTTAACTCCATTTGAGCATTCCCCTCACTAATCAAGAAGAAAAAGGGGAAATGAGGGTAGTGTTCTTTAGTATAATTCACAATAACAATTTAATGTTTAATTTCTTATAATATAGATGTTCATTCAATTTCCATGTTTATGTATAAGTAATGTCTTGTTATTCTTACGTTTATTTTACCTGTTTATTTTAACTGAATTAAAGGTTTACATTTGTTCCTAACTAATGGATTTCTTGTTTATTTTTTTACCATCTAATGAATGTGTACTTTATTTCTGTTAACCCATAAGGTTGAAAAATAATAGTAAGAATAATACTTGACCAGGTTATTGTGAGTATATATTACTTTATTTGTTTATCATAGCAATTTTTTTTAATAAGGTATCATACTAACAAAAAGTGCAAGAACTGAGAATTATTTAGAGAGATGGACAAGAATATTTTATTTTATTTTATTTTCCAAGGTAATTCACATAATCAATAAAAGTCAAATGTAGTAGTAAGTAAAATATATTTTTAAAAAAGGATTAATACTTAAATTTTTGAAAAAGCAATTAATAAAAGAGTTTCTATTTGTAATGATGCCCAAGAATTAATTTCACAATAATATTTATAAAAAACTATCCTAATAAAAAAATGATCATAAAATGCATGCTTTTCATGATAAAAAAATGCATGCTTTTTATGATTTACAAACGTTCAATTCAATTATATATAATCACTTTATATTGTTATAAATATTAGTGATTATCCATTACACAATATAAATTAAAGTGATGATAATTAATTCAGAACTCAATTATAAAAAAATATAACAACTTAATTCAATAATACACAAATTCATTAATAATCTAATCATAATCATAATCACAATCGCATAGAACAATAAAAATTCAGTCATCATAGAACAATCTAATAATAACTACTCAACACTATGAACTAGACCCAGGAGTGTTTGGACATTGGTTGCCACTATGCCCCTCGCCTCGACAAAGACCGCACTGTCGTGGTCCCCGCATCTCATGCATATCCATTTCATGTAGGAAACATGTTGATCTGGGACGACCTTTTATTGTGCACTTCAAGACAGGGTTAAGACAAAATCTTATGCCTCTATACTGCCACCATGTACTTTCATTCCCAACAACCCCAAACTTTCTTATAAACTTTGCATATTTCACTGATTCTATAGACATTATCGACATAAGCTAGCCATTCAATGTTCTGGCTAGAGCAAGAGGCAATCACATGGCAACACAAATATCGATTTGTCTGGAAGTCACCACAATCACAATACCTCTACTTTAGGTTAACTCTATAATCTTAGCTGTTAGATAGCTCCTGAACATGGAAAGCCTCATTTCGTCTATCGAATTGACCGACACGGAGGTTTCTGGATGCTTGCTTGTTTGATTGAAGTCGAGTCATCATGGCTTCGGAGAAAATATGTCTAGCATTTCTTCGTGCATGTGCCTTGCTATCTTTCCATGCAAATAACTCAGCCAATCGGAAGTAAGTTGCTCGAACCAATGTGGTAATGAGCAGATTGCGAGCCGCTTTTAGCATAGAGTTCACGCATTTGACTAGATTCGTGGTCATATAACACCACTAATGCCCACTATCATATGCTTGAACCCACTTTTCTCATGGAATTTCATTAAGCCAATATGTATATATCTCTCCACGTTTCCACATCCACTTGTAATGAATATTAAATTCACGCTCCGTCCTCGAATACCCTACAAAATATAGTATGGTTGATGTATTATTTTTGAAAATCGTATTCACAATTCACAAGTTCAAACAAAATGTAAATTACACATTTGGACGACAAGTTTGTGTAAGTAAGGTGCCTTAAATCTCTACAAGAAATTGATAGCGATGTGCCTGATATAATACATGTGGAATCCTCTCGGAGGTGCCCACTAGCCATTGCTTTGCCTTATTGTTGCATTAATTGATTCATAACGATAAAAAATAATACCAACTCCATCTCGTGTCACTACATATCTGCGTAAATTATTTAGGAAAAATTGACATGCATCTGCAGTCTCACCCTTAATAATAGGCAAAGCAATTGGCAATATATTCTGATTGCCATCTTGTGTAACTGTGATAAAAAAACTCCTTTGTATTTCCCATACAAATGTATCCCATCAACATGCATAAATGGTTTGCGGTGTCTGAATGCTCTAATGCACGGACCGACAAAAAACCCGGCATAATAGTCGAACGTTTGGAACTAGCTCATCTTCGCGATAGGCCTTCGCAGCATCTAGCTGAACAACCGATCCTTCAAATAGCATCACACATTGCTACACACCATTACGGCAAAGCTAAAAATGAGGCTTCCCATTGACCGAATACTTCTTCGCTTTCTTGTTGCTTTGCCATCCATGCTTTTTGGTACATTATCATATATCCGTACTGAGTCTGAATCTCTGCAATTACAGATTTTATCTTAAAAGAAAGGTTAGATTCTATCATGATCTTGACATATTTTGCAATTGTGTCTGAATCTAACTTTGTGTGATACTGCGAAATTCTTACCCTAGTGCAAGTGTGTAGGCCATTGTACTTAATGATTTCCTAATAATATTTATTCTTCCTGAAACTGACCCTAACAAGCCATCCGCAGTCTATGCCATAACGTACGCATTTACAATAAAACGTTGTTACTTCTGACTCATACACTTTGTAATCCACTCTTTTTGATATATGGTAGCACTTAATTGCCCGTATAACAATTTCTCTGTCACTGAATTACATTCTAATACACAATTCTCCATCTGCAGCATGATCACCTATGAAACATGAAGACAAAATAATAAAAATAAGAAAATTAAGATGGAAAAAAAATTAAATATATAACAATAAATAAGGTAAAAAAATAAATAGGAAAATAAAAATTAAATAATAATAATTATAAAAATACCAAGAAAATTAATAGGGCAAAAAATATCAGGTCAAGCAAGGGATAACATAAAGTGCATACACTATAATAATGAACATGTAATGGAACTCCATTTATATTCTAACATCATAACTCTCAATGTTATTATAATAATTTTTAAATCTCAGATAATAAATTTTCTACTAAAAATGACGATTAAGATGAAATATCAGTGACTACATGCCCAGGTTCGCATATTTTGGAAACTCAGGTGTATGCATAGCTTCAAGATCTAAAGAATGTATGAATGATGGCTCCCCAAACGGATACTGACTAGCCACCATTGTGTTTAATATGTGCAACTACTTATCATTTGCATCATCATTCACATCATCATCTGCACTATCATCACCACTTCCATATTGACCTTCATAGTCTTCATCATCACTTTGATTGATGTTTGTTCCCATTCTATCTTTCTTTCTAGAACTATGCTTGGCTCAAGTTCTTCCTCCTCATCGTCAGCTTGATGGTAAAGGGCAACAACAACTTCTTTAAAATTGACGTACAACTCAACAATAGAAATTTATGCTTGATGTTGCTGATGTATCTGAAACATTTGTTGAAGATCACCATCATCACTTATCGGAATTGCTTGGTATTGCATGAAATAGCAAACAATGGAGATTGGACACCTATATATTATTTTCTCCATTGTTTTTGTAATCTTAGATTCTATGCATTGACAAAGCCCACTCTCTAGATCTGCAAATGACATAGTGTACAGAGTACAGAAATATGTTGGCTTCTCGTATATAAATGTCACACATTCACTTGTGTTTGTAAGAATATCACTATTAAAATATATCACTATATTTGCACTCATTTTTCCTCCCTTTTCTATTCTATGCTACTCTCTACTCTTTACTTTTTTTTCTTAGATTTACAGCATAAATTTCTATCGACGGGTTGCAATAAGGAGGAGCCGAATTTATATACTAGAGGTTTCAAAAACCGACAATAGCATTTTTTGTAGTAAAAAACTACTAATGGCATTTTTTTTTTGCACACCTGACACATCAGATTGTCAACTTGTCATAGCGTAGTCATTAAAAATTATAAAAAAATTTCCAGGTGCCCAAAACGCGCTAATGGCCTTTTTACTCTCAATAAATAACAATTTTTTTAAAATTCAAAACTTGCCAATGACGATTTTTTCCCAATTACCATAACCCTGTAATTCACCCCAGAATCTCATATTCATGTACAATATATTTTCAAAAACCATATACAAACAAAGACCCCTTTTTGATAATTGTTGATATTAATTTTTGTGGAACCAACCTTGTCAAAAAGTTAAACTTTTTCTCCGTTTTGATTTTGATTATCTTTTGTTGTGATTTATCTATTTTATAATAAATATGTTTTTTTTCCAGAAAAAATTTAAAATTTTTAAGACAAAGGTAAAAAGTTGATGGGCTATGAAATAATCAAAATTGTAAGGTTGGTATGATAAATTCTCTATAATAGGCATGGTGACAATAAATAATCTAAGGGGCCTTTTGCTAAATGCCATGGAAATTAGAGGAACTGTTTTCCCAAATTTAGCATGTTAATGACTTTGAAATAAATGGGATGGTTGTACATGGAAATTTGGCCCTTATTAAGTCATGTTGACTTTCTTGAAACTCATTGAAGAGAAACCTTAAAATTGTTGTCTACAAGTTAAATAAAATACTTTTCCAAAATATAAATTATTTAATTGTTAGAAATTTAGCCTTAGCCATACTTTGTATATGGGGTCAACTCACTGAGATAAAAACTTGTGATCCTAGTATATCGAGAAGAATTCTAAGGCCACTTATTATCCCCTTGAACACTGAAGGTTACAAACTTTGTTGTTATAACCATGGAGCAAAGATAGTTGTGCATAGGTTTGTCTGTTCTCTAGGAAGGACATGGGTAGCTTTGACACCTTTGTTTAGTAAATGATTGAAGACATGGATATTCTAAATGGGTTGCGATGGGATATGGACGCTTATGGAGGCTCTTGATGGCTTTAAGCTAATTGGTGCAAATGAGTATTTGAGAGGAAGACTCCAATGAAAGTGTAAAGCGGTTCAAAGCGAGTGTTATGTCTGAATGTTACCTTAAAAGGAAGGACATGACTATTTCTATTTGCAGCTATGTACCAGTTAATGGGGAGAGTGTTGAACTTTCAAGTGTAATGATGAAGTCCCAGATTAGTAAAGGAATGGATTGAGTGAATATTATTTAAGTGCAAAGGCATATAGACTCATTACCTAAAGGTTTTTGGGTTAAGATGTGGTGTTAGACTTGCTATTATGGTTTCTCGCTTAACCCAACGTTAGAGATCTCCTAGGATTTTGGATTCCCCTAAGTGTTCTAACAAGTGATATTAGAACCAATGTTTTGGTTGGGCTGAGCATTTTGAGACGATAGCTGGTTAGTCTTTGGGTTTTGTCTTAACCCATGAAGCATTTACCATGGTTCCTCGTAAATACATGAAAAAGGCTTTTATTAAGTGGAAGTGTACTAATATTGGGAGTCACACTTGAAGGGAGAGTTGAAATAATCATAGTTAATTTGTGTTATTTTATGCATGAATTAAGAGGCCTGATATTCAACTTAGTTGAATGAAATTTCATTTGTACCATAGTATCCATTGTACGATATAATATTCTATTTCTCTTGATAAGATTCTTTTATGAAGAATGTTATGATAATTATTGATTATCATTGCTTTTATTGGACTTGGTTTTCTATTAAGTGCATTGAGAAATAGAGCTGTCTTATTGCTGTAATGTTATTTTTTAGAGCATGCATAAATAATTATTATGACTAGCGAATTAGTTAGCATAGTAAATGGTGGCTTGCAAAATAGTCTATTTATTAAGCTGATAGAATCATTTAAGGAAATTGTCAAGTGCTCTCAATCTTGGCCTAACCGACCTATTAGCTCTCTATGTTAGCGAAAATTGTAGTCTAATGTTGATTGTTTTTTATTTGTACATTATGTGTGAAAGTTCACTTTTGTGCAAATTAATATTGAGCCCATTTGTTTTTGTTTCTCTAAGGGAAAAAAGTACTTTTTTTTTTCAAATTTTTTTTTAAAAAAATATTTCTAGTATTGTTTGTTTATACTTCTAAAAAAAAACAAAAGTAGAAAATTAGAAATTTTTTTGCTTATTTGAGAAGCAGATAGGGAGTTGCTTCTCTTAAAAACAGAAGCAATAGAAGAGCGAGAAAAACAGTTCTCAAATTTCGAATCTACAACTCTTTCATACTTTCACCATTCTATCTTTAATTTTTTCTTAAAAATATCACTCTCTATCTGCTAATATTATAATTTTATAAGAAAAAAACTTTTATTTTATCATATTCAAACAATTTAATAACTTCTGATTCTCATAAAAAGTATTTATACAATTATATCCAGACGTAGAATAATTTTCTGTTTCTACTTTTGCTTTTGTTTCTAAATCTACTTTTGAAGAAGTACTTCTCTCAAAATCTTAACCAAATGGATCCATTCACTACTTGAATTGTGTGACTTTTATGAAGTGCTTCATGGTATGTTTCTTGGGAAATAAGTTTTAAGGAAATTTACGTATGAAAGTTGAAAATAATTTCATAGACTAGATTGTTGTCCTTATTTTGGAGCCCATTTATGGATATGAATGTTTATCACCACAATGACTCATTTATGACGTTAGTAGAACTACTTGTTAATATGGGGATGGTTTTGTTAATTAGTGCATTAATCTACCTACAAGTAGTCTTATATATGAATTGGTTTAAAAAGTATGGAAAATTTGGGATTATCTGATAGTGAAAATTTTTTTGCCCACAAGTGTTGAATTTTCTGAGATTGTTGTGTATAGTATATTCTCCGTTCAGAGGCGAGTTTATATTGATGTTTTTAAATCCTTGTTATGGTGACAGTTACTATTGGTTGTTGCCTATTGGATAAACTAAAGGTTGATTGTGTTTATTTTTAACTTCATATCACTTTTTTGTTAATAAAGTAATTAGACTACATTATTGCAACCTTTGGCTGACCATTTAAAAGGATGGAAATTATATATAGTAATAGTCTTTGGGCATGATGGATATGTATGTTTATCCATGGAATTATGCTTTAGTTCATACTTAAGTGGATTTTCTTGTTTGAAGAAAATGTTGATTATTTTAATGAGTGGAAGTTATTATATGTATTGTGCATTATGCTCACAAGTGATTGTACTATCATATATTGAATTGATTATTTTTATTGTATTCTTATAATTATGCAATTAAAGAATTGCATAAAGTTGGTGGAAGTAAATTGTTTGGTTTTGTTTGCATGTTATACATATGATTCCAAAAATCCTTGACAGTCAAAGTTGTAATGGCTATGTTTTGTTCCTGTTAATGTTATTTAACAATGGAGCTATGATAGCTTGACTAAAATCACATGATTAAAACTGGGCGGTTCATGCCTTTTAATTATTGATCTGTGGGAATTGAAAAGTGATTGTGCTGATCTTATGTAATTGTGACTCGCATTAGCATATTAGCATTGGGGAAATGCTTGCTTCCCGTAGGCTCATGGTGTTTGTAAAATATATTAAGGATATAGATCTTGTAAGGTCTCTTAATATACTTAGTAGGAGTTGTTATGTTCATTTGACTGCATTAGGTTTATGTAATCAGGTTGATGAATTTATACACATGTTATGATATTTTATTTTGATACCATTATTATATCGTGATATGTGAATGTTTTCTTTTGAACACATTGATGTTTTGTGAGAAAGATGTTGTTCCCATATCCTTATGGGAATAGCATTTCGTGAGAAACATGTTATATTATTCTTACGAGAGATTGGTTGTATCTTCTTGGAAAGACACAATGAAGATCCATATACAGTAGCATGGAAATGACCACATGTTATGCTACAATGTGTATAGTCACACCTTACACACTTATGTTGTGGATCGTTATTGATGAGATTATTTGGTTATATGGTTATGGGTGAATTAGACTCTTTATAGTTTATAATTCGCCTATGGCTCTTAGTTAGTAGCTATAATTTTGTTAATTGGAGTGATTTGGTTTTGTGGTGATTATTTTCACTTATAATTTGTGGCCACAATTGTTCAATGTAAGAATTATTTTCAAAACACTTCTTTTAAAACATTAAATAAAACCCAATCAATATTGTCCAAGTAAGAGAATGTTAGAATTTTCTGTGTTTTGGGCTTTTGTTAATTGGTGGACTCTCTTGATTTTATAGAAATAGGTTGCATGGATAATCTTATATTTCCTTGGAGATCCATATTATTATTATGTGATCCATTATGGATTTGAGATTCACTATATGTTATCAAGCTTAGGCTCCATGATGAGAATGCCAAACTATAGTGTAAGGGCTTTAGATGATCTGAGTGCCTCACTGATATGACTGGGTTCTTTATATATATTCATTATTACAGATTCTCACTCCACTCTTGACACTCTTGACGGTTACTGTTCCATTGATATGGTTATTTGTAAGAAGAAGAAGAAGAAGGAATGAGTTCTTCTATATTTGATATATGCATGTGTGTATATTTTCTCTTTACAATAGAATTTGTAAACGGTATTTATCAGCAATATAAATCTATCATATATGCACTATTATTAATTTATATTTCTATTTTTGTTGATATTCAAAATTCCTAGTAGACATCTGATAAATTTTTACATTAGCAGGGCTTAATTAAATGCTTTTCCATTTAATTTTCGAAATAAAGCACTCTTTGATTCCTTTTTTTCTTGTTTCCATACAACTGCTAGTCTTAAATTTTAAATTTTTAATATATAATTACATACTAACTTTTTGAAGAGTTAGAATTCAAACGCTAAAAAAAAAAGCAAAATTAATTATAATCAAGTAATGAAATTTATATAAAATACAATATAATATAAATATAATTATAAATTATAAATATGTATAGTAAAATTGTTCAGCACCGAAGTCCGAAACAATGATGAGGCATCAAACATCAAAATCAAAATTTTCTTACGACGCTGTCCACAAGTTGACAAGTTTGCTGCCATTGTCATTTGTCGAGCTCATTGCTGGACTTCGAAGTATCCATCTTTGGACCTTTCTTACTGCTGACGTGGTAAATCTATGAAATAGCAGATTAAAAAAATATAGAAATTATGTACTCATGCCTTATTATTTAACTAATTTAATACTTATTTTTTAAGCAAAATTTTAAATTTACCCCTTGAAATTAAAAAAAAAAGGTAGTATTAATAAATTTTTGTTTTTATTATAAGAAAATTAGCTGAAACTAATAAATTCTGAATATTAATAATTCTTGAAAAAATAAAATGAAGATTAAGACTAAATTTAGGATGCTAGGCTAAGAGATTGAAGCTTCGATCACAGCTTATGAAGGAAGACAGACTTAAGAGCTTAAGAGTTGGCCTGAGCCTTTCTTTTGAGTAGGAATAATGTAAAAAAGGTATGATATTAATTTTTATGTATAGATAATATAATTTTATATTATTAATTAATAAAATTATAAAAAATATTAAATTATAATAAATAGTTATTACAATAAATAATTATCTATATAATTTAATATTTACTTACATTTTTATTCATCCACAGTTATTTATAATTCCACTGCATAAATCTAAGCTCAAAGGAAAAACTCGAAAGTATTTTTGTTTTTATATTGACCGACTCAATTTTGAGCAGATTAGGTGAAATTTTCGGTGTCAGTGATTTTTTCTTTGAAAAAAACAAAGACAAAAAGGACAAAACCGAAGAGCAAGGAAAAGTAAAAAAAGAAAAAAGAAAAAAAAAGAAAAGAAAAGGGATATAAATAAATAGAGGAAAATGGAGGTGGATTTTTCCCCCTCCCTCTTTCGGTGAAATTCCGCAGAGAGGCACCTCATCAAATCATCATCCACAGGCACTTGCAATAACCTTCGTGTGTTCCTTCTCCTTCTTCTTCTTCTCTTCTCACTCGCTCACTTCCTCAACCCAACCCACACCCTCACAAACCCTAATCATAATCCGTTTCCCTTCCCTTCGGAGATCATAATCAATTCATCAATAGCTGCTATGGACGCTGATTCCTCCTGGAGTGCTCGCTTATCTTCTGCCTCTAGGCGCTACCAATCCGCTCTTCAATCTCGATCAGGTGAAACTTTCTCCCCCCAATCCTTTCTATTACGCTTCCAAAATTGCTCTCTGATTCTTCTTCTTTGAGCAAATTCAATTTTCCAGCTTTATTTTATTTTTTTGGTGCTTTTGAAGGAAATCTAAACTTTTTTTATTTTTGGGGGAAAAAACTTAGTTTCAGAGACGTTGTTGAACTTGAAAATTGTGTTTACTCCTTAGTCTGTAGCTCGCTGAACTGAACCATCGCCATTATTCTTTTATGCTTGAAAGTTGCTCAGCTGATTTTTTTTTTTTTTTTGTTGGAAGTTTGTTTGATTTGTTTTGATCATTGGTAATGGCAGAGAGACGGGAGTAATATGAAATCAGAAGCATATGTTTTTTTTTTTTTTTTTTTTTTTTTTTTGGGTACTGTCTCAAATTATTGAAAACACAACCCGAGCTGCTGTTTTGGTGTCTCATTTTCTGTTGCGTAGGATAATTATAATAGCTATGACAAATGGGGGTTGTGACTGAAAGATCTTTACTATACTGGGAATTAAAATTTCTCCGTGAAATTTTGAGAATCTTATGGCTTTACTGGAAAGAAGCTTTTTGTGGACATCTGATTTCTGTTTTCACTATTTCCCTTACAAAATCCTGAAAACAACACTGGAGATGAAAACAGAAACCAAACAGGCCTTAAGATTCTCTCCCCCTCCCCATTTCTCCTTTAGGATTTTTCACGTTCTGGTGTTTGTTTATGTGCAAGAATTTGGTATTTATTTATCCTCTGGCTCTTACTGATGCGAGATTGTGCAAAATGTAGATATGTTCATGGGTTTTGATGAGAACGATGGGGACGATGATATAAGGGAAGAGTTTCTATGCCCATTTTGTTCTGATTATTTTGATATTGTTGGATTATGCTGCCACATTGACGAAGAGCATCCCATGGAGGCAAAGAATGGGGTATGTAGGACTACTCTTTATTTGCCATTCTAAAATCCTTCCAAGCGACTTTCAAAGTTTCCTGTATTTGCTATTTGATAGATGCTCAGTTAGTGCTTATCCTTAAAGTGCTTGTTGATTCCAGCATATCTTTTCCTGGGCGGACCACCAACACTAAGTTTAGGCCTAGATTAAGCTTTAATCGATTTATTTGGTAGGATAATGTTATGCATGCTCAGAATCGGTAGGATGATAAAGATTCCCCTCCTCCTTCTTCCCCTTTTGCTTCTTTAGTGGGATGGGGAGGAAGCACATCTGGAATGGTGAAATTAGATTGTTTGATATATTTTTCCCCATATTTGATATGGGTAATTTCAAATTTTAAATTGAGCATAATATTATTGTTAGAAATCAAGAAACTATTCAGTAATATCTTTATTTTATCTTGGAATATGAGAGTATCTATGATCAATTAGGATTGGTTTTCATATTCTTTTTTATTTCATGATTTATTTTCTTATTTAATTAGGATTAGGAGTCCAGTATTATTATAAAATAGGGATTGGTGCTTTGTCTTTTGTATCACATCATATCAGTATATTGTCTTATTAATCTTAGTCTTTATTCTCTCCTTTTCTTCTTCTCTATCTAAAAGCCCATAATTTCAACATGATATCAGAGTGATACCATCCTCCGTGACCTGGCCCATCACTATTCCTCTGCCGTGTCACCTTCCTGGGAACTCCAGTTTCCTCATACGTCCACTGCCACCATTTTCCTAGTGATCTTTCCGGCTGGCTACCCCACCACTGGACGTACCTCATTCTGGCCGTTCAACCCACTGAGATCTAGTCCCAGCTGCCTTGCATGCACCCTCACGTGCATTTGCTTTGATGTTTGCATTAGTGTGTGCTGCTCATGTGCTACCTTCCCAGTGTCTGTTCGTCACACTGCTGCTCCCATGTCTCATCGGCACTTCCTTGTCCTCTTTCTCGAGGGTTAGAAGCTCCATTGGGTGTTTAAGTCCTGGGTCTGTCATACCTGATGCCTTTTGGTGTCTCTGGTTTGGTCGCTGGTGATTAGAACTCTGATGAGCTGGTTTCAATCTATAAGCAAATCCTGCTAGATTGTCATTATTTTGGCCATTGTTTTGCTCATTTCACTTCTGGCATAGCGTTGAGGGGGAAATAGTTGAAAGGTGTTTGTTAAGGCACTCTCTTCCTTGTTGAAGATCACTCTGACAGTGACTTTTTATTATTGGTAGTCCCAGGCACTCTAGCCCCATGGTGAATCACATCGATTGTTATTTTTACTGATGATCATTTCAGTGAGTCTCTTCTTCCTAGGTCATGCAATATTGCAACCAACTCTTCAGACTGATGGTTATTCCAATTGTTTTGTTATCTTTCCAATCCGACATCTCCAGCATCTGTTGCTTTTTTTATGGTGTCCTTTTTATATTTTCTTATTGTTATGGGTTCATATGTAACAAGCTTAAAGCTTAGTAGATTTTAGCTCGAGGGAGAATGTTAGAAATCAAGAAAATAACGAGTAATATCTTTATTATATCTTAGAATATCGTAGAGTATCTTAGATGATTTTTTAGGATTGGGTCTCATTCTCTTTTATTTCATGATTTATTTACTTATTTAATTAGGATTAGGACATCATACCACAACATATCAATATTTATATTGTCTTATTAATCTTAGTCTTTAGTCTCTCATTTTCTTCTTCCCTACCTAGAACCCATAATGTCAACAATTATGATGTTTAAATTGGAAAAAGTGATGCACGTTTTCCTAGTATATTGGGAAACCAATAGTTTTGCTGAGTGCAACATTTCTGTTTGTGCAGGTATGTCCAGTTTGTGCATTGAGGGTGGGGGTTGATATGGTAGCACACATAACCCTACAACATGGAAGTATATTTAAGATATCCTTTTCATTTTTATTTGATTCTGGTTGTGCCGATTCTGAAATGTTCTAAAAACAATTTTCACTACAGCTTATTAGCGGTTTGAAGTTTTAACTTGACACTCTTGGTGCTTGGTTGATATATGGTACTTGAATTCCTTAACTAGTGATTACATGCAGCGCAAAAGGAAATCACGTAAAGGTGGATCTTATTCAACGCTATCTTTATTGAGGAAGGAGCTGCGAGAAGGAAATTTGCAATCCCTTTTTGGGGGGTCTTCATGTATAGTGTCCTCATCTAATGCAGCACCTGATCCACTGTTGTCATCATTTATACTGCCTATGGCTAATGAACTTCCCAGTTCTCAGCCTCACTTTCATACTGAGACAAGGTCATCCAAGAAAAGCTTAGATGAGAGTGTATCAAAGAGGTATGTTGATTTTAGTTTTCAAGTTCTTTTAAAAACAATTGCCACTTCATCTTCATTGAAATCTGCTTATTGTGCTAGTATTCCGGTTCATGGTGACTGGTGATGATGCCATACTGTTCCAATCCTATCTACTGTTTTTCATGCAATAATGCAATAGATAATTTATACTTATATTAAATGTCAATGAAATTCTATTACATCTGATAGGAACCCAGAAAATGAACAGTAATTTTATTGAAAAATAGAATAAACCTATTTAACTATAGAAGGAGAAGACAGAAAAAAGAAAACATAAAGATCCTGCAGAACTTCGAGTGTATGCCACCGTCCCTGCTCAGGGAGCCCTAAAACCTTCGCTCAATTTCAGGATGCCCTTCCTCTTTCCCCCCTCTTCTTTTTATGCTTTTTCCTAACTGCCTCACTCCTCTAAGGCTCTAACCACATGCCCTACAACCTCTCCTCTTCCTCTTACTGCAACATCAATATTCCCATCCTATCCTTCTTGCAGCTGTGGGTTTAACAATACTCCTCCCCCTCCCTTCTTTTTTTTACCGAACAACACACAACACACACACAGAACACCCCAAAAACAAAAGAAAAATCACCTTGCTTGAAGTAGAAGGACCATGATATGCCTGAATCATGTGAGCTTCCACTGGGTTCCCATTGCTTAAAGCATAGTGAGAAGGTCATGCTTGAAGCATAAGAGTTTTCACTAGGGTGACTTTCTCCATTATCCATAGCCTGATACAGCAAAGAAACAACTGGAGAGACCTTATGTTAGAACTGGTACCAGATGAACACAAGAATTGAATAACCTCTGTATATTAAGTAAGAAAGTGATAATCCAGTGGGGAAAACCAGTTTCAGAAGCTGTAACAATGTGTAAACAAGTCTAAAATACAGAAATTACAAAGAAATAATAGCAAGAACAAGCCTGGGTATATAGGGATCCTTCACCCTCCTAATCCTCGCTCTGAATTTGCCTAACCCCCATCAGCACTCTATCCCTCATACATATAGTGAGTCATTCCCTCCCCTTAACCAATCTTCTAGAATCTGATATTTTCTCTCCTACTCAGCAAATAACAAACTCCACTACTCGCTAACCACACGTTTGTCACGTTTCCCTCTCCTACTAGCTATGTCAGGTCCAATTCCCTTCTTCCTTGCGTATAAAATGTATTTGGGCTCACTGAGCCTGGTAGCTCTTGGGGTTGGGTCTCTATCACCTTACACTCTAATTAACAGCTCTGCCAAGTGTTACAAATGCTACTTCTTCTTGAGGATCAATTAGAGTAGCAGCTCATGCAAAACAGTTGTTGCCTGCAGAAATCTTCTTACCATAATCAACAATGAATGTATTCCCTTTATAGTACCTCCATTTGCAGCTGCCATACCGGCTGTGGCTTGCTACATACAGCTTAATCATGTAATTGTCCACGAGTTGTGTGGCAATACAATAACTATAGTGGACTGAGAACAGAATGATATATTTGTCTCAAGCAATACTCCTTCTGGATACTCTTTCAACAATGTTGCTTTAACAGCATCAGTCAGCTCATTAACAAACAAGCATACACATTTTCCCTTTGACTTCCCAAGATTTGAATCATCCACTAACAAAATGTTTTGAAGGTGTCCCCTTGCAGTATCAGATCCATCAAATACTCACACTTCCACCCTCACCAAAAGCAAGTTCTTTTAAGTGTTTCAGAACTCCTAGGATCACAGTTAAGTAAGCATATTTCCAATTGGGTAGCTTTATCAGAAGAAAAGAAGCTTTCAATTAGTGTTGTATTAGGATTGTAAAACCACTATTAGCCAGCATGATTAAGCCCAAAATTAACTAATAAGTGCACCCTGGGCTTAGCATATGAACATACTGTGCAAAGCAAATGGTATTCCTCGTGCAAGCTCATTGATGCACAGAGAACCAATGTTCCCAGTATCAGTTAACTTTGGACAATGCTTAACTGAGACATTAATAACATTAGCAGCCTTCACTGCAACATAAGCTTCTGAAGATGCCCATGCCTGGAAATAATTGGAGAAGCAATTTTGGCCTCAAACTTGCAAGAATGAAGGTCTGGAGAAGGCCCAAAAGGTTGAGCCATAAAGGTTGGCTTAGTGCACGAGGCTCCCACTTGGTGGAGTCTAGGGAAGGTAGATGTACATAGCCTTAACCCCGCAAGCGGAGAGGTTATTTCTAGGATTTGAATCCGTCCAGGTTACAAGGTAGCAACCTTAGCATTGTGTTAAGGCCCATGTTGAAAAAAAGAAATTTAAAGGTTGTCGTTGAACTATGCATCTCGTAACCCATTTCCTCCCAAAATCTGGTCTCCCTTCTTAATTAACTAGGTCTAGTCCATTAACTCAGGAAAAGAGTTCAACCCTTGCAATTTTTCTTCTACCTTGACTTTTAAGACCCTTATGTTTTCGTCATTCAATTGGGCTTGGTCTATTAGGTCAAGAATTTGACCTAATTCCTAAAAGTCCAATTCTACCCCTTCTTCCTTCTCTCATGTAGGTTCTGCTGTGATGGTTGTGCAGCAGCCATCTCCTCTGCCTGCACCTGCCCTCAACTGCAAATGTTGCAACGGTTGTCATCCAAGGATCTACCTCTGGTGGTTCCAGTGGCTTAGACGATGGAAGCCTGGCCATAATGTGCGAGATTACGAACTCAGTCACATCTGATAATCAATCCACCTCCATGGACGAACCTGGGTCTGGCGGTTCTGGTGGTGGTAATAGGGTGACTGGACTTCTCAAAACCCAAGGTTGTGTGGCCATCATGGGGGCACTTCTGGCATTGTTTGACCATTGTGTAACTTAGGAGTTGCTGACTTGCCCGTTTCCCCTCTGGATTACCTTTTCCATCGTAGGTGGTTCTTGCTTCTCAGTCTTGTTGGTCTTGAATGGGAGTGTCAGGAATGGAATACTCTTGGCTCTTGATAGTCATTGCCACTTACTCTCTTAGAGTGGTCCTCGGGTCTCCAAGCATCATTTTCTCTTCTGGTTGAAAGCGTTTGATCACAGCCTTCATGATCCCACCCTGTCATGTTTGGGTTGTGCCACTTTCAACACTAGTGTCAGATGAGAGCACAACTTCTCAGAGCAGTTGCAACCACCAGTAGCCTCTGTGCATCCAGTGTTTACTTTGCATTAAAGTGTTGTTCAACATTGATTAACTAACCATAAGCATTATCTTTTGTCAAACCCAAGAACCTTCAAATTTTTTCGGTGACTGAAAACTTGAATCTCCAGTTTGTATAGCAGCTTCTTAATTGGCTCCATACTTCCCTCCATGCTTTCAGTACAAGGCTTCTAGATCGGGAGCTCTGACACCAATTGATAGGAACCCAGAAGCTAAACAGTACTTTTTATTGAAAAACTGTATAGAACAGACTGTTTAACTATGGAAGGAGAAAACTTGGAAAACAGAGATTATGTAGAACTTCAAGGGTTTGTCAACCTCCCTGCTCAAGGAGCTCCTAAACCTTCGCTCAATTTCTGGTTGCTCTTCCTCTCTACCCTCCCTCTGCCTTTTATCCTTTTTCCTATCCGAATCCCACCTCACTCCTCTAGCCACATGCGGCCCCAGGACCTTTCCTCTTCCTCTTACTGCCACATCAATATTCCCATCCTATCCTAATTGCACCTGTGGGTCTAACGCCATCATTTAAACATTGCAAAATTTTGGGATAAGATTATTTCATTTGCTGAGATCATATTCTGCGTGCTTTAACATTCCTCCCACAGACACACTGCACGTGCCTGAAAAAGTAAGGGACTTATTTTCTCCCATTAGTTCCATCCATGCTATGTTGGCATTTTCTTATTCGAATTTATTTATAGCTTCCATCATATTCAGTTGAACATTCTATTTGCTTGCTGTAATCTGATTTATTAATTTTTTTTGAATAGTTTTAGATTATTTCATCATTTGCATAATGTTTTTATAAACTTTTCAGCTTCCGAACCAGTCAGTTTAGTTCCTTGTTGCAAAACAATGCGTTGTTCCTTGCTGAGAGCATAAAATTCTAACAAAATACATCAAGTACACATGTTCAACTGTCTCCTAGTATTTCCTAGTTTCTTACATGTCTATATTTCTGTTCAGAAAAGTGGAGACACCTACCTTGTCAGTAAAGGATAAGGAAGAGAAGGCACAAAAATGTGAGTTTGTTCAAGGGCTGTTGCTGTCCACCATACTTGATGATGACAATTTATGAAGGGAATTTGATCACGAAGGCTTCTGCAGTGGCGGGCTTGAACTCAAAGGTGCCTGCAACCTATGGTTTGTCTAGTGGTATTGTCCTTGTATTTGGTCAGAGTGGAAGAATAAGTAGTATAATATGAATGTAATTTATGTTGTATCTGAACTGGTGTTTTCAGCGCATAAGTTTTATCTTATCCTTTAATTTCAGATAATGAAAGCTTAATATGATATAGATAAAGTTCCTTTCCTGCTGCAACTGATATTTACATTATGCTTAAGATTTTTATTTTATTTTTGTGTTTTGTTGAAGTCACATGAAATGACAGGGTACCTCAAATTCGCACATGCCTTAGGCAAATGTGCCAGCTCACAATGTGCATTCTTTCTCCAAAAAAAAAAAAAAAAAAGAAGAAATCTCAAGCAGTGATTGATTTGTATTCTTGTTTTCTTCTTTTTAGGCTTTTATTTTTTAAAAGTATTTTTTCATAAAAATTTTAAATGAGGAAATAAAATAAAAACAATGTAATATTTCTATAACTAATAAAAACATATTAACCGAAAATAAAGATAAAAGACAAACGAAACGGCCCCAAAAATTTCATTCTCAAGTGGAGAAATTATGACTAGCAGAATAGCCGTGCCTAGCGCTGGTTTAAAAGGACTAACGTACGGTCTTTGCGAAAGGTTTGCAGATACTTGCGTTGTTTTACATAAAAGGAACAGCTTGTATACCTTTTGGAGGATCAGAGCCACTGTTAGATTCTTTTTACGAAAAAATAAAGTGATTTATCAAACGCATACAAGTAATTCTGATTCTCCCAATCAAATCATCCACAATAGGAAGCGGTTCCCGTCATGATTCTCATTCCAAGTTTGCCTAGTTAAATTAGTAAAGGCACGTAAAAACAAGTAGACGAAGAACTAAGTTTTCAATTAGAACTAAGATTCAAAATAAAAAGACAAACTTTGTCTTATTTTCTACAGTCTCATATTTTTACTAGACCAAACAACCATGAATTATTTTAATTATAAATCATTCCCATTTCCTTTATTTTTTACCCAGCCAATCAGACTGTGAAGCTTATTCATGATCAGCTTTTGTATAACAGTATGAGAACCAATTAAACAAATTAAACTTTAGAACAAACGCATAGACAGCCTATTTCTCTTCAAAAGTAGTGAATCATATCATATTCATGTATGTATAAACAAGTAAATGAGATATTGTCTTTTCTGAACTCCTAACAAAATGGTGTGCCTTTGGACACATTGCAAATAATTTTTTATGCCCTAAAGTCCTAATCTTAACCACTGTGGCGAAATTCTTGTGTCCAAAACGATCCTCACCACCTCTCCTACAAAAGAATCAAAGCAAGTTGAGCAGCAACCTTTAATCAGACTCATTTGCCCACCAGCCATTAGTTCAATATGCGGACACACTGATGGTGGAGGCACTGTGCAAACCTCACTCTTCTTGTGCTCAAGACCACATGCTGCCAGGATTGTGTGCATTGAACTCCTTGCAATGTCCTTGAAAGTGTTGTGGCCTGTTATATCAATAAAAAATAAAAGGCATTTTTAGAGAGTTCAGTGAGGTGAGCCAAAAAAGGCAGTTCAATGGAACCATGATGCAAGTTTCCCTGTTACAGAAGAAATCATGATGGAAAATTTATTCCAATGCTTGATTGAAAAAAGGATTGACGCACGGATACCTCGATGAAGGTCCTCTTCCCATGACAGGAAAGCCTGTCCTGATTTTTTGTAATGATCTTGGCCTTGTGATCTGATGGTCATGTACCATGTCTCTAAAGGTGGGGTAAGGCCCCCCCAACCCTTATGTGTTTTGAGTCCCTATTGTGGCAAATTGCCCTCCCTCCCCCATATGATGAATGGAAAAAGAAATGGTAGAAATAAAATATCTTTTAAGTGGTTGAAGAAAAACAACAGTTACCTAAATCAATATTTTGAGACAAGCTCTTCAGGTGGCTTTTAACCATTGACTGCAACTGCTCCTTTGCAATGTGAAAGTTACTCCCTTCTCTGACCCCAGGGGACAAGCTACCATCAATGACAATGTTTGATCTGTTGAACGGATGGATTTGTTCACAATCTAATACTTGGGGTGTCCCCACAAGTCCAGGCCATAATGCTCCATTCTGCATTAATAGAGAGGTATTATTGCATAATCTATCCTCCAAAAATGTATGGTATGATGTTCCCACATCCTGCATCGTTGTATGTTCAGCAGCCGTTTCCCTAATTTGATCAATTTGAGAACTGTTTAAGGCACTGGTTGAAGTGGTAGCTGAAATAGCATTAGTTCTGCCAGTCGTAGAAGTCATTCTATCCATTGAAAGAAGCTGTTGAATTTGACGGCGTCTCCAGCGTCTCTCTGATAAAGTTGATGCCCCTCCTCCAGATACAGGAGAAGCTCCTTCAACACTTCTGCCAGTAAATCTAGAAGATGGAAAATGCCCAAATCCTTGACTAAAAGCTGTGCGGGGAGAAGAGGTCAAATTGAGGTCTATACTTTCTCGTACATGAATGGCAGGTGGTCTAATAGGCAGGCTCTGGATTGTCACCCTTTGTTCAGCCACACGTTCTTGAACTTGGGAGCTTGGAGATCCCAAAGCAACTGGTCTACAACCATCACAATACCAATTACCTTCAGGAACTTCCCTGCCCAAACCAACACAATATGTGTGTGCAGGGGAATTACACATATCACATAGTAACATGAGGCCATCATCTCCGCCTTGATGGCACTCTGAACAAATAATGTACTCATATGGATCAATATAACTCCTGAGTTCTTCTTCAGAGGGCTGATAAACCTGCATATGCAATCAAAAGGTTTACACTAGAAGCAATAAAGTGAAGAAAGTGCAACAGCTATAAGAGGTAGAATTCAAATACCTGGTCTCGTTCAGGGACTGGTATCACCACTTCTCTTAAGTCAATCCCTGTTGTTGAACGTGCCGGTTTGCTGATTGCATCGAATCTCTGCTTACACAGAGGGCAGCGAGATTCCACCTCTGCCCACTCCATAATGCAAGCAAAACAAAAATAGTGAGTACAACAATTTAGTACTCCCCTTACTCTTCTTTTATCTTCCTCAGACAGACAAATTCCGCACACCTGCTTTACCCCCTCAGTTTTCAAATCCTCCACCTTTTCCTTACCCTTTCTCCCTTGAGGTTCTTCTACCTTTTCCTTACCCTTCCGACCTGGAGGTTTCCGCTGCTGGTGTAGCTCTTCATGGACTCCATCCTCTTCATTTTTTATTAGAAGGGATGAACTCCTCAAGTTGGTCCTCAAGCCTACACACAGTTCCTTGGCTTCTCTCACCTGTTCTCTCTCTTCTTCAGAGATTGTATACTCAACATCAGATGATCCAGAAGACACACAATCTGAATCTGAAAGAAGAACCCTTCTCCTCTTCCGGCCCCCTTTTTTCCTACTTGTTGTCCTGATGGCAAGGCCATTATCTATAAAATCATCTTCATCATCACTTTTTACATTCCTCCTTAACCCACCATTCTTTCTCCCTTTGTTTCTCAATGACTTCTTTGATGCTCTAGAACTCCGCTTTTTTTGACCTCTTGTAGAAACTACAGAGGCCCTTCTAACCTTCTTGCTGATTTTCATGCCATTATTTTTCTTCTTTCTCCCTCTCATTTGTTCTTCCACATCTGAATAGTCATCTTCCTCTGGTGTAAACTCATCATCATCATCATCATCATAATCAAAATCCTCATCCTCTTCCTCTCCATCTGCCTCCTCTTCCTCTTCCTCTTTCCACTCATCTCCTAACTCTTCCTCCTCTTCATCATCTTCTTCAGTCTCCACTTTCTCTTCCTCATCCTCTTCCTCGTCCTTGTCCTTCTCTTCCTCCTTGTCCTTCTTGTCCACCTCCTCTTCCTTGTCCTTCTCGTTCTCCTCCACCTCCTCTTCGTCTTCTTCTAGTTGTTCTACATATGCAATCCTTCCCCTCTCTGTTGAGGTTGTACTTGCACTTTTTGGCTGACCACAAACACCATTTTGGGCATTTGATCTATTGAAATTCCTTCCTTGAATTTCCTCCTCTCCATCCTCGTCCTCATCCTTCTCTTCCTCTTCCTCCTCCTTCACCTCCACCTCCACCTCCACTTCCTCCTTCTCCTCCTCCTCATCTTCTTCATCTTCTTCTTCTTCATCATATGTAATCCTTCCCCTCTTTCGTGAGGTTTCACTTGCATTTTTCCTCTGACCATAAGCACCATTTTTTGCCTTTGATCTATTGAATTTCTTTACTCTTGGAAACTCCTCATCGTCTTCTTCCATAAAACTATCAAAACTCTCCTCTGACAAAAATCCATCTAAAGAAGAGGAATAATCCTCATCTGAAATCACATAGTCCTCATCCGAATCATCAGAACCGGCCTCCTCTGACCGAGCCCTTTTTCTGAAATTGCCTTTGCCACTAACCTTCCCTCCCCTTCCCATCTGTTCCCACACACAAACAGACAGCCAAAATAACCAATTTATCAGAACCACAGTCAAGTCAAAGTCCAAAATAACCAATTTATCAGAACCACAGTCAAGTCAAAGTCCAAAGCATTAAAACTCAAATAAAACCATATATCATTACAACAAAACTACATGATTCTTCAACCCCATGTTCCCTTTTAAGCTCAACTCAAATGGGGCATCAAAATTATTGCTACCTAGTTAGTAAAGTAGCAGCATTTACCATTTATCACCACCACGGATCTGACTGACCAATTAGCACAAACATTAACAAACCAAGAAACCAATCACAGAGATCCCGTAATTTGTTTCCTCATAAATTGTGCAAGATTGTGCCAGCTAGGAAAAAACAACACCGATCAATCGTAGCATGGAAAAATAATCAACAATTAGAGCTCGTTTACCATGAATTTCAGCATAGAGAGGACCTTCCACACAGAAAAGGAAAAAACACAGAGAGAGTGTGATAAAAGGAAAGAAAATCGTTGGAATCAAAACAAGAGCAACAACAAAAATAATAATAAAGGGCTCAAGACCGAGTCAATTTAGATATCTATTGCAATTGGAAACATAGTTGTTGAACTGGTAAAGAATCTTCTAAAGAAAGAAAAACAAGGGACAAAGAGAGAGAGAGAGAGAGAGAGAGAGAGGATAAGGATTGTGTTTACCTGCGCGAGGAGAGGAGGAACAAAGCAAAACACCAACGACGAATTGGTTTTCTGAAATTGAAGATTAATGTTTCTTTTTGGCTACTACAGAGGTTTTTGCTTTGTTTTTGTTTCTTTCTCCTCTCTCTCTTTCTCTCTCTCTCTGTGTATTTTTTTTTAATTCTATTTTTTTCTCTTGCATTGAGGCACAGTATATTTTTGCATTTTGTAAGAACGTTCAAATGGCGTCCGCATCTCTGCGACCTGGTGGGGGGTTAGGCTCCTGAAATTACCAAAACACCAGCCCCTTTTGTATGGACGTTAAAAACTGTAACTTCATTTTATATTGTTACTTTTTTTTCTTTTATGAATTTAACTTTATTACTCGCTTAGTATAAAAATATTTTATATAGGTATCTAATATGTATTATTATATTAATATAAATATTTAATTTAATTATTTATTATTTTAATTATCTTATAAATAAAAATATATATTTTTAATTAAAAATATATTTAATTATATATTATTATATTATTAAAACTTTTTAACTTAACCATCATTAATTTAAAAATATGTCTGTAAATTGAGATTTTAGAAAAAAAAAAAATGAAAGGAAGAGTTTGAAGACGTTTTAAAAATCTAATAAATAAAAGTATATGATTAAATGATAATATAAAATTTTTTTATATTGATAGTGCATTAAAATTAATATTTTTTGTATATATTCTCTCTTTCCACAATAAATTCTCTAATGTGAATATTTTGTAAATTTAATTTAGATATACTAATAATATAAAAAAATTTTATATAATCAACCAATTGTATCATTTCATTTGCATAGTCATTCAAATAGTAAATGTGAAAGTTAATTGTATTTATTGATGTGGTAATATATGATCAGATAATTATTTAAAAAATGCATTCAAATTAAATTCAAATCTTATATGAACTAATCATATATTAATTTTTATAATTGATTAAAAAGTGGGATCAAATATGAGATCTATAAAAAAATTTAATTAATGGCAAAAATTAACGAATATTGATATATTCTCCTAATAATCAACCTAAAACTCCTTATAATTTAAAATTTCACTCACAATGACATAAGTTGTAATTTATATAATATTCAAGAACTATTTGATATATGTGAGTATAATTTTGAATTAGAAAAATTTTTAGGCACACCTATTAAAATGATTTAAAAATTCTCAAAAATAACATTAATTAAATCATGTGAAATTTTACATAAGATACATTCCACTTCTCTTTCTTTTCTTCTTATAATTTATTTGGCTATACTGCAGAAAATATTCAAAGTACAATTTTTTTTAAAAGACATGAAAGAATTTTTACATGTCCGATTTATTTGAATTATTAATAAAATTAAATTTTATTCAACTACAAAAGTGTAAAAAAATTTTAAATTCATTTTTACATTTTAAAAGGTTAAGAATACTTATTATCTCAACTGTTTTTTTTTTTTTTTTTATGAAATTATCTCAACTAAATTTTTTTTATGGAATTATCTCAAATAATTTTTAACAAACTAAAGTACACAAAATTTAATAATAAGATAATATCAGACAATCAAACCGTGTGAGGAGCAAAAGGAAAAGGATAAGGATATAAAAAGTTAACATTATGAAACAAACAGTATACTAATGGCACTTAATTTCATTTAACTTTTTATTATTGTAAACAATTATGATATCATTTCATTATATTGTATTAAATTAAAAGGATTGTTTATCACACCAGCTACTTAATGGTATATTAATAAATCCTTTTTTTTTTACGGCATATAGTAATAAACTTAGTTATATTCTAGACAATATATTTATTTTTTGATATATCAATAATAATAAAATTTAAATCTAAGATTTCATGTCTCACTGCATAAATACATAATACCTAGCGGCTTAGACAATCCATTCAACTTAAATTCTAAAAATAACATAAACTTTGCCTGGAGAACATTTGGCATAAGGGCTTTTTCCTACTTGACGAGAATGCCCTTGGCCGCAGAGCAGTTCAACTGCATCTGAAACGCGTTGAAAAGTCCCACGCACTACTCATCACATCATTGTACACGTCGACATCGTTGGATGAATCAGGACCACTGACAGCCAAATCAGGGGAAACGAGAGAGAAGTGGGTGTTATTGCACCATATGTTTTCTTGGACCATCTAATGATAAGTAGTTTTTATTTATTTATTTATTTATTTTTTTTGTGATTAAAACAACTCTATTACAACGGGAAAGGGTACAAAAGGGTGGGTGGCTCTCACAGAAAAAAAAAAAAAAAATGGAAAAAAGAAAAGGTGAGTGGCTGTGGCAACTAGAACTCAATACTCATATTGATGGCAAGATCTGGAGCGGCTATGGATCGGCAACAAGGTCTGAGGAAGAGCTTATGCTTCTAGTAGAGATTCTTGGCCACTTTTGCGCTCTATCCATGTGAATAGACTTCACCTGCTGGTGGTGGAAGTACCCATTAGCTGTTAGTTAACGTATTCTTATGGGATACCGTGTCGAATCATCACTTATCTACCATTAAATAGGACTTCATCCAATGATAAATGAGTAATGAGTCGACATAATATTCCATAAAAAATGAATCCTTTCGATATTTCTCTAACATATTTTCCTTTTTGGTTTTGTCACTTTGACAATATTATTGGTGAATGCTTGTCTGATTGGGTGGTCTTTGTCCCCAACTTGCTTGTGGGTAAGGCAACATATTTTGGTCTAAATATAATTGACCTGGATTTGTTTCAGCTCGTGAAAAATAGGGGTTTTCATGCAAAAATTGTAATTGAATTTGTCACACCAAAATGATCTTCCTCGGCTGATTTACTGCAAGCAAGTTCTTCAGCTCGTCCTTCTTCATCAATCCGCGATTTTTTGTTTTTGGTTACTTACAAAAATTTAAAAAGAAAACAAAAGAAAACAAAGGTTTCCTAAACACCGGCGACCAGTTTAAATCCCAGCCATCCAATGGTTTTAAATAGTACAAATGATTCACCACACACCATGCATAATCAAATGTACCACAGAATTAGCCATATTTTATTTATAATTTGACACTTTAGTTATTGAGATTAATTTTGATGTATTAGTACTTTCATTTAATCATATAATTTCTAGTTGTAGGATTTTTAATATAATAAATAATTGAATCAAATATTTTTAATGACTAGACATTTTGGACCCGTGCAATGCATGAGATAAAAGCTTTTGACAAATGTTAAAAAACTTTGGTAACATTTTTGGTAAATATAAAAATTTTATAATAAATAGACTGTATATAAAAATTACATAATTTGATCTGAAACTAACAAAATAATTGATAAATTTAAAATTTAGTATCCGATTTTATTACAACTTTAATAACTTGAAAAAATAAAGTCTATTATGAAAAATATTAAAAATTAAAAGTAAGAAAATAGTAAAATAAATTCTTTATGTTTGATATTTCGTTAAAAATTCAAATTTCTTATAAGACACTAAATTGATATAAGTATAAAAATTACAAATTATATAATAATAAATTATTAAATAATAATACATAAAATTATCTACTTTCAATTTTTATCAAACAACACAAAAAAAATTTCATTTATTCTCCTTCCCTATTTTTCAACATTCCAATAAATTAATTTTAGAGATAAAATTATATAAAAGTATTCTCTATAACAATCAATTATTCAAATAAAACAAATAATTAATTATTAAAAGTATAATTTGTTTTATAAAAATACATATTTTTAATTTTTAAGAGATAATTGAAAATACTTAAAATCGATTATTAAATTTATAATTTATATAATTTTCTTGTACTTTATTACAAATAGAAAATGTTTGGTGATATGTTTACTATAACATAGTATTTTATTTGTTTTAAAATTAGGAATTTGAATAAACTGTATATTGACATTAATTAATTCTTGAAAATTTGGCTATATAAAAACTAAATGAAGGAATTATTTGAAGAATATATATTATAAGAATTTTTTTTTCAAAAATTGATTTTCATATTACAAAAATATTGTTTGATATAAAAATAAAACTCGTATAAAATTTATTTCAAACTAAAATGAGAGAATAAACAAATACATATATCATTCTGTTATTACTTGACAAAAAATAAAAAAAAGTATTTTTTTGGAGTAAAATACATTCTTTTAGGATAAATTGAAGATAAAGAATAAATAAATACAAATATCATTCTATTACTAATATACATATATAGGGGACATTTATTGTGATAGTGAAAGGAGTAAATCTAAATTGTATAATTATACATAGATAATCAAAATTTAAAGTTATTTAAAGATCATATGATCACTTAAAAAAGTCATATGACTTTATATTTTAATCTTGATCGTTTGTATTAGATTCGATAATATAGATTTACTTCTCTTACTCTCACAATTAACCACTTCTCTCACTTGATTCTCCCTTCACACACGTGTGTGTGTGTGTGTGCAAAAGAAAAGTAAATAGAAAAAATATTCAAAATTTCTTATCATGATATGCAAAAAAGTATATTTTGGAGTTTTTTTTATCTGAAAGAAAGGAAAGTAGGACAAAGACGACAATAAAAGAGTTTAGAAGCTTGGAGAGCAGTCTACAATTGAATAGTAAAACATAATGAGAAATCTCTTTCACAATATCAAATCAACATTCATCCTATAAAAAAATAAAAAATAAAAAATCCCCAAACTCAAATTCCTAAAACCTAAAATAATATGAAAACATATAAATAAAAACATAGATTCAATTATAAGAACAAAAGTTGTGATACAAACTCAGTTTATATGGTTGTGGTTATAGATATAGGAAGAAATAGTGAAACAAATCTCTATTTTCTTATTATTAACTTCAAGAGCTCCTAATGTTTCATCTATCGGCTATGCAGGAATAACTTTAACGATAACATCTAGTATAAAATGTGAAGTAGCTATTGTATAAAGAAAGAGATTCTCAAATTTTTCTAGAAGAGAAAAATATATGAAGGGACAAATACATACGAACGATTGAAGTTTCTTATGAAAGTTTAAGGATAAAATTAATAATATTTCTACTACTTTTTAATTTCTAATGATGTATCTCAATAAATTATCATTAACCATAATATTTGAAAAATTAAAAATATGTTATATTTTCCAAAGACATGTATGTGTGAGTTCCCATGTCAAAAATCAAAATCACTTTGTAAAATTCCATATATGGACGATACTTTAATTTTGGAAAAATAAGAAAAGAAACAATATAGTTGAGTAATTCTTAATTGAAAAATAAATATATAAAAAAAGTGGGAGAGAAATTTGACTTATTGGCTAATTATGTAATAACGTATTCAAAGAAAAATAATAATAAAAGTAATTGATTTTTAGAGAGACTAAAAATTAGTTTGTAATGACAAAAGGAGAAGTAGTGAAAATTGATTGGATAAAATATATTGATAACTGATTATAACAATTATCAACATTAATTTTCAAATTGAATTTTACATTATTTTTTAAAATATGAAGTAATTGATTGAGTAGTGGAAAGGTAGTGGAATTAATAACGGCTCTATTAATGTTCATTAAATTTGAAACTTTTAGTTTAAAATGAAACCATATTAATATTTGAATAGTAGATCATATAAGGAGAGTTAGCGGAAGAAAAAATCAAAAGATTGTAAGTTAAATTCTGAAACTAAATTTTTTCTTTTAATTATTTTAATAAATAGAAATTTGAAATATTTCCTTTAATAATAAATTTAAGAAAATGGTGGAGTTAAAATTGATGTGAAGTTGACACATAGCATAAGTTTCCATGTTTTGAATCTTGTTTATTAGTAGTATAGGTAAATTATTAGTATAGATATGATAATATATGATCACCTATATATATAAAAACTTTTTGCACTAACAATGTATGAAAATTAAATTTTTAATTATTTTATTAAAATTGTAATAAAAAATAAGTATAACGCATAAATTGTCACACACTCACAGTGTAAATTTAAATTACATGGTCTGCCTATCAAAATGTGACATCATTTGATTTATTGAAACTATTTGGTAATTTTAAATTGAATAATGTGACATATTTTGATTAGCTCAATATATGACAATTAATCTTATACAATATTAGTAATCAAATAAGAATTTAATTTGTATGTACTATCATTATAAAAAAAATTATATATACATATATATTTAATTATATATTATTATATTAATAAAAATATTTGACTCAACCATTCACTATTTTTAAAATTTTACAAATATAAATATATAATTAAAGGATAATACAAAACTTTTTTATATTGTCATTACATAACAATTAAATTTATCAAATAAAACTTTTTTTTTCTTTTTACAAGAATATATGAAAATTTCTAGTTGTTAGGTAACGGTGGCGTTGTGGTTGGAGGAAAGAGAAACGTGCAGTGGTTGAAGAGCAAGGACACGTGCAGGGCAGATGATAGTAGAGGGGAGTCGGTGCCAAAGAATCCGATGGCAGTTTCGCTAAACAACAATAATAACAGCCTTATCACACCGCCCACCGTTTTGAGGAAGCGAAGAGCTAACGCCTAAGAACCTTCGCAAAGTTTTTGCTGAGAATTCTTAAAGATATTATTAAATAAGTTTAAATATAAAAAATAATTTAATTTATTAAATTATATTTTTTATTCTTTATTAATTATAATTATTAAATTCAATTCAAATATTTTTAAATATTTTAAATTAATTATAAAGTTAAAAAAATAAAATTTTATAAATATTTTTAAATAACAAATAATTTACAATATTTTTCAGAAAAGAAAATTAAAAATGGACTAGTAACCTATAACGTATTGGCATCTCGACACTTACACAAAAATTAGAATACACTTGGAGCTTGTGCGTAGCCCAAAAAAAAAGGAAAAAAAACGTATTTGGTTTTTTTTTTTTAATGTATTTTTTTATTTTTTATTTTTTATTTAATCTTTTATATTATAAATTGCCTATTAATATAATTTTTAGTTACTTTTTTACGACGAAACTAACAAAAAATATATGTGATGAAAAAATTGTTGAAAAATTTTGTGGACTTACATAAATCAAATCATATTTAATTTGAACCCAGATTAGTTGAATATTAAAATTGATTAAAACTAATTATTGAAGCCCAAATTATTATAATTATTATTGTTATTAGGCCTATGCACTGCTCATTGGTGGGTATTGCCATATATCTCTATGTGTATGAGCCTTGTTATAATGGGTGGGCAAGACATTATTTTTTAACACGAGGAGAGCCTCTCCTAACCCTATATATAAAGTTGTTCAAACAGAACGTCCTTTCGGCTCTCTAAGAAATAGGAGGAACTTTTCTCTCCCTCTGGCCTTCCTTAACTAATTCCTTTCTAGTTTCTCCAGGATCAAAGAGCGGAAAACAGCTTTGGATCGATCGTTCTTCATCGATTGAATTAAGTTTTCTCGCAGCTATATCCTATTCTTGATTTTGTTCTTGATTTTTATGCCATAATCGGAATTAAATCTTGATCCAAGGGCATTATAATTCCTTCAAAAATAACTAAAAACTATATCAATAAATGATTTATAACATAAAGAATTAAATAAAAAAAATTATAGATAAATTTTTACAAGAAAACATAAATAAATATATAGAACGAAAAGACTAACTTTGCCAATAAAAAATTATTTTAGTATTTTGCAACCAAATAACTTCACGCATAAAGATTAGGATCTGTTTTTATTTTATTTTATTTTATTTATTTATATATATGAGATTTGATGTAAACATATACTGAAATATGGGATTTGGGATCATTTTACTTCAATATGGTATTTAAGTAAAATCACCAATGCTAATTTAAGTAGAGAGAAAAAAAACATTTAAAACTACATAAATCGTCAATAATGATTTGTGTTTAAAAAAAAAATAAAAAACTTTATAAGAAAAAAACAGAACTGGCAATTTCACTTTATAAAAAAATTTAAAACAAAAATAGCATTGGCGATTTAAGTTCAAACAATATTTAAAATATTAATTCAGGTGTGGCGATTCCAAAAATGAATATTGGCGATTTCTAAAATCAACATTGGTGATTTCACTATGCCTCAACTATATAAATACACTTCTCCTCGGAGTGTGTGTCAAAACAAAGGTGTTTGTGGAGAGAGAGAGAGGAAAAAAATAGATATTAGTGTAAATATTATTGTATATTTTAATGATGATGTTCTAAATAGAAGTGAAGGTGTGACATTTATATGCAAGAAACTAGCAAATTTTTTTATTCCATACACTATGTCGTTTGCGATATTAAAGAATGGACTCTGTTAATGCATAGATGCCGACACTCTGAAAAGAGTCGAAAAAATAAGATACAGGTGTCTAATCTCTATTTTTGGCGGATTCATTCAATATCAACCTATTACAATAAGTGACAACGGCAACATGCAACAAATGTTTAGGATACATTAGCGGCATCAAGCAAACATTCCTGCCATTGAATTGTATGTCAATTTCAAAGAAGTTGCTCTTACTCTTTGCCATCAAGCTGATGAAGAACCTGAGTTGAGCACATTTCCTAAAAGAGATAGAGTGGGAAAAGCACAACAATAAAGGTGATGACGAGGACTTCGAAGGTGAATACGGAAGCCACGATGATGGTGCACACATGATGTGGATGATAATGCAGATGACCAGCACGTATCAAACACAGTGGCTAGTCAGCATTTGTTGGCGGAGCCATCTTTCATGCGTACTTTAGATCTTGAAACTATGCATGCATGTGAGTTTTTAGAATATGCAAATATGGATATGCAGCATTGATACTAAAGTCTTAATTATTATTTGGAATAGAAAATTTATTACCTAAGATCAAAAGTATTGTTATTATAATATTAAAGATTATGATGTTACAATATGGAAGGAGTCCCACTACTTGTTTATTATTATAGTTCATTATGCACTTTATCTATATCCTTGCTTGACCTCAGCTTACTCATTTGTTAATAATTTAATGTATGATTCTAGTTATTTTTTTCTTTGTCCTATGCTAGATATTGTAAATTTATTTATTTATTTTTTTCTGTTGGTGCTTCATATATGTTCTTGCTGCAAGTGGTGAATTGTGTGTTGGAATACAATTCAGTGATAGAGAGGCTATTATACGAGCAATTAAGAGCTATAACATATCCAAAGGAGTGGATTACAAAAGATCTATTAAGAAAACATATTCTTAAGGAATCATAATTATAAAACTTGAGACACAAATCCAACTAACAATTCCACTACATTATTGTAATTCCATAAGTCATTTCTCAAGTAAAAATGCTTATGCCTATCGAAAGTACCATAAGAGTTTCCAGAAAGACATACCTTGTATATGATATATCCCTGAAATATCCGTAGTTCATTAAAAGATATTTCAAGTTCAAATAGCCATGAATTTCTTTATACATATTAAGAACACTTGAAAATATTTTTAACAAATCATATATAGTGAAAGTATGTTAACTGTAAATCTCAGGGGAAGTTTCTATTCTAGAATTAGCTCCTTCATTGGGCGGCCCTAACAACTTGATCCTAGTAATACCAAATCCACTTCATAACTTGGCGGCCCTGATAATCTGTCCTTGGTGTGAATTTTTACATCTGGGCGGCCTTAACAACTTAACCTCAGTGTATCCATAAACCATTCCGGACACGTCGGGCAAACACGCTGGGTTAACAATCCTCCTGCTAGTTGGAGTTCTATCAAGGGCTAATATCTAATGTCATGAGGTTATAGTCCTATCAAGAAATCCTCCCACACAAGCCATTTATCAAAATTCCAATAGAGTTCTAAAATATCCTCATTCTAGAAAACAAATCCATCAAAATCCATAGATACATCCCAAGCTTTAGAATATTAGAATCTAACATAGTTTTCAAATATATCAAGCCTTTTAAAAAAAAAATCCATAAGATCAAGTCTCAAACTTTCCAATTGCTTAAAATAACTATGTTGCCAAAACATAATATCTAAGCACAATAATTTAAAATTCATTCAATTTAAAATACCTTGAGTTCTATCTCAAAACATTGGATTTAAAATATCACAAATTTTTAATAACATGAAACTGTATCTTTTTTCTATCAAGGTACTCAAAGTATTGGAAATCAACTTCCAAAGTAGCTTGTCGCACATATATACATAAATATATATAGAGGAGTAATACATTTTGTCTTTCAAGGATTCAATAAAGGTAATTAAAAAAAAATGCTATTTCAACTCTTGACATTTAACAACTCAAACCATAAACATAACATTTCTGAAATCATACATATACTTAAAATAAACTATAGATATAATATCAACTCACCGAGCTCTCCAAGCAATGGTGATGACTTCCTACGGTGCCAATAAGCCAAAGGATTGCTTCTAAAGATATCTAACACCACAATCAACATTAACCAACTATAAATTAGCTTCTAATATTAAGGATTTATGCAAAATACCCCCAAATCACAAAATTCTCAATTGGAACCCTAGGTACCCAATCTTTACTCTCCAAATCCAACACTAACGGCAAAATCTAACCAAGTCCTTTAAATAGATCAAAGAACAAGCATTAGGAATGGGTCAGTTGATTGAGTTCCAAAACTGCAATGCCATGCCTCCAACACCATGAAATCGTGCCTCCCTCCATTTTTACATAGATTTGAATGCACAAATCATCATGTAGGGGTGCCAAAAGCTTGAAGAAATGAGGGTTAGACATAAGGATATGTTGGAGAAAAAAATGGAAGAAGAAGAAGGATAAAGGAATGGAAGAGGGTGAGCTTTTTCAGGAAACTTCACGAGTCCTTATTTTAAAGGCACTGCCAGCGCCTAGGTGGTGAGAATTGGGCGCTTAGGTGCTTACTAGGCTATTAGCACACTGATTCTGGATAGCCACCACCTAGGTGCTAGGTTTGGGTTGCCTGGGCGGTGGCCTTTAAACCCAATACTTGCCAATTTTTGTCATATCTCGATATTACAAATTTTTCATTCAAGGTCTGGGGCAAAGGAGGGTTAATGAGAAGTGCTTAACACTGGCTCCTAGGTTCTGGTTTGGTTAAGAGTGTTCAACACTGGCTCCTAGGTCTATGATCCAGGATTCAGGGTCAAGTGGACAGCGGAGGATTAGATAATCGAAGAAGCAAGTGGGGAGCTGCAAAGACTAGATCCGGGGTCAAGGTCCGGGACTGGGGACATTATTACCCTAAACATATCTCTCTAATTACTCTCCAACAAGCAAAAGAAGGTCTTCCAAAGATAGTTTATCAAGATTCATGCCAAACAAACTTAAAATTCATATCACCAGCACCTCATATTAAAATTGGGTGTTACATCGTCCCCCTTTAAGAAATTCGGTCCCTGAATTTCAAAAGGGCTCCATTTTTACACACTATCAATGTAGGCGGCCATAGTTCATCCTAATAGGACCCTCTTTCTCATTCAAAGCAAGATTTCCACGCTCAAACTTTTGTTTTTTTGAATCTTTATCAAGGTCCACTTTGCTTACAATCCATATTTCCCTTTTTTCTTTATAGATCCTTACTACTTGTAAATCAATTATCTGGAGTGATTTGTCCCCATTTAGCTCTACAAGTACATGCAAGTGACTTAGTTTGGCTTCTTTTTCTTGGCTCTTCTTGCAACCTCATGCAATTTAACTCAAAAAGTCTATGTTAAATCTTTAAAGATATTTTTGCTTAACTATTAAACCCAACACCAATCCTTTGCCTGAAACTTTCCATAAGATTCCGTTGATATCCTGCCTGACTTATGTAACATCCTTATGATCTCCTAGCTATTGTCTCAGAATTTATTTTGAACTAAGGATCATTACTTCGTTTAGGAAGTGTAATATACTCCTTTCTTGTGTTCTCCTGATGCAATTTCCTTCCTAAGATATACAAAGTTTACCCGACCTATTAACTTACTCTGCAGCATTCTTTACAAGATTAACTAGGACCATGTTCTTAGGCTTTTTCCCTCAAGCTTGTTAATTTTGAGCATCATTTTCAACTTTGGTCGCATCAATATAACTAATTGATTGGTCATCATCTCTATGCTCCATCAAACTATATTCTTGTTGTTCACAGAAGAGGTTCCCTTTGGAACTTCCCAGCATCCATCATGCTAGGAGCGCTAACAACATTCGTAGGATTCTTTCCTATTCTCATGCTTCCTTCTACTACTATAGATCACGTAGGGCATAAAGACGAAATATACTAAACTTAACGTTTAGATACCTTAAATGGTGTTCATATGGTTCCTTAGAAAGAGTTGTCCCTCAATTCTCCTTTAATATGCCATCAAATCATCTACTTGCGCAACAGTTGGCAAACTCCTTGTATTTCAATAACTGCCGCAACTTTTTCTTTACTAACAAGAAGCAAGACATGTCTAAGCTGACCATTTCTTCAAATACATCAAAAGATTACCTTATCACCACTTTTTTCATTCCTCCCTCTTTGTAATTAGGTCATTGGAAAACCCATAGATATCACAACATGTAGAAAAGTTGACTATCGCTTGCCTCTTGGTCTTACTTGGTTGAACGACTTCCTTATTATTAAACTTCTACCTTCTGTTCCTTGGATCGAAGTCCCCACCACTCTTTCTTAAATTCCTAAACTTAGTGGCACCCCTACCTGACCTTCATGGCTTACTTTTCTAATTAGCAATTGATACCGTGATCTCCTATTTGCCCCTTTATGCCCTTTTCTCCAATAAACCATCCTAATGTGATCTAAGAACAACTTGACTAAGAGTCTTTTGTAACATCTTTCCCTTTGGCCATAACAAAAACTACACAAGCAAAAATCACACTTATTATTTTATTTGTCCCTCCGATCTCAACTTATATCCCTTACTGATCAATCTTCTTAGTTCTCCTTGATAGAATTGTTTGGTCAAACGCTCTTAGCTTTAGCTGCCCATCATCTTCTAACATTTTCATTTAAGGTTCTAACCACTCACAACTCCATATCATGAGATGCCCCTCCTTGTCGATAACTCCTTTAAGTTCTTTATAGTAAGTAAGGGCTGTTGAGGGGTTTATGCCAAGGACAGGTCAACATAGGGCCCAATTTTTATGTCTTGGAGATTCCGAAGCACGTTATCCAAAACTCTCTAGCCACTTGATTTTATCCTATTTCAGAGCTCTTGGCTTCATTTTCTCTTATTGTTTCAAGGACTCATGACGGCCATTAGTTGACAATTATGCAACACTTAAGGAAGGTTATAACTTTTTAAAGCTTAACTACATAAGCTTCTATCCTGGCCCTTCTTAAGAGAAGAAATCACATCAACCCTTCCATCAAGAGCTGCATGTTCTTTGGTCCTACACGTATAATGATAGTTCCTAGGAAATATTTCCATATAGCTAAACAAACCTTCAAGATAACTACAGAAATAGAATCGATAAATAGAAAAGGAATAGATGACATTAAACGAATGGATTGCAAGAATGACATTCCTAACGGCCTCTTATAGTGTCACAATCTGTGAAAATGAACGCCCTTCCATTTGCACAATTGTGATCATACTAAATAACACTTGCTCTATTAACAACAAGGAAATCTAATGCTCTGATACCACTTTTGTCACGACCTAACCCAGGCATGACTAGTGCATATAGGACATGTCCCTTGTCAAGCCTCATATACAAATTCTTAACACAACATATACTTACTCAACTAGATAGCAAATATACATTCAAATAAGTTTATATATATCAATTTATGTATCTTCTACAAAAATTACAAAATCCCCCATGTGAACATAAGACAAGTCAGGCCGGACCCTGCCTGTGGTACCATAGAGCCTTGAACACAACTATGAACTTATCAAGAGGTCTATAAAATAAAGGGGCTCTTGGATGGGAAGACTCTCTGAAGAAAATATCACGACTGTGGAGCACGAGGATCTGATCTTTGTTTAAACTTGTATCTGAAACATGAAGAGATAAGGAGTGGGTTAACAGACTCAATAAGAGATAATATACCTATAACAAAAGTAGGACAAGCTTAAACATGAGTTTCTTACAAAATATAGATCTATTAAGAAAACATATTCTTAAGGAATCATAATTGTAAAACTTGAGACACAAAAAGCCAACTAATAATTCCACTGCATTATTGTAATTCCATTAGTCATTTCTCAAGTAAAAATACTCATGCCTATCGAAAGTACCATAAGAGTGTCCAAAAAGACATACATCGTATATGATATATCCCTGAAATATCTGTAGTTTATTAAATCATATTTCGAGTTCAAACAAACATAAATATCTTTATACAGATTAAGAACACTTGAAAATATTTTTAACAAATGATATATAGTGAAAGTATGTTAACTGTAAATCTTAGGGGAGGTTTCTATTCCAGAATTAGCTTTCTAATTAGACGGCCATGACAACTTGACTGTAGCAGTACCAAATCCAATTCACAACTAGGTGGCCCCAATAACCTATCCCTAGTATGAATTTCTACATCTAGGCGGCCCCGACAACCTGAACCCAGTGTATCCATAAATCATTCCGGACATTTCGGCCAAATACACTAGGTTTGCAACCTCCTACTAGTCGAGGTTCTACTAAGGTGTACCAAGGGCTAACGACTACTGTTGTTAGCTTATAGTTCTATCAAGAAACCCTCCTATACAAGTCTTTTATCAAATTCCAATTAAGTTCTTAGATATCCTCATTCCAGAAATCAAATCTGTCAAAATCCATAGATACATCTCAAACTTTTGAATATTAGAATCTAAGATAGTTTTCAAATATATCAAGCCTTCAAAAAAAAAAATCCATAAGATCAATTCCCAAATTTTCCAATTAAAATAACTATGTTATGAAAATATAATATCTAAGTACAATAATTTCAAATTCGTTCAACTTAAAATACCTTGAGTTCTATCTCAAAAAGTTGGATTTAAAATATCACAAATTTCTAATGACATGAAACAATATATTTTTCTATCAAGTTACTCAAAGTATTGCAAATCAACTTCTAAAGTAGCTTGTCCCACATATATACACAAATATATATAGAGGAGTAATACATTTTATCTTTCAAGGATTCAATAAGGTAATTCAATAAAATGCTATTTCAACTCTTGCTATTTAACAACTCACCATAAATATAACATTTCTAAAATCATACATATACTTAAAATAAGCAATAGATATATTATCAACTCATTGAGCTTTCCAAGCAATGATGATAACTTCCTATGGTGCCAAGAAGCAAAAGGATTGCTTCTTAAGATATCTAACACCATAGTCAATATTAACCAACCATAAATTAGCTTCTAATACTAAAGATTTATTCAAAACACCTACAAATCACAAAATTCTCAATTAGAACCCTAAGTACCCAATCTTTATTCTCCAAATCCAACAGTAATGGTAAAATCTAACCAAATCCTTTAAATAGATCAAAGAACAAATTTTAGGAATACCTTTGGAAGCCAAAAGAAAGAAGAGGAGGGAATGGGTCAGTTGATTGAGATCCAATACTGTAACACCATGCCTCCAACAACATGAAATTGCGGCTCCATCCCTCTTTACATATATTTGAATGCAAAAATCATCATGAGGGGTGCCAAAAGCTTAAAGAAATAAGGGTTAGACATGGGGATATGTTAGAGAAAATATGGAAGAAGAAGAAGAAAGAAAAAGGAAAGGGAGAAGGCAAGCTTTTTCGGGAAGCTCCGCGAACCCTTATTTTGTAGGCTTCACTAGCACCTAGGTAGTGAAAATTGGGCACCTAGGCACTCGCTGGGTTTGGGTCGCCTAAGTGGTGGCCCTTAAACCCAATACTTGCCAATTTGTCATATCTCTATATTACAAATTTTTCATTCAAGATCTAGGATCCAGGGTCCAAGGCAAGGGAGGGTTGGTGAGAAGTGCTCAACATTGGCTCTTGGTCCGCGATTCGGGGTCTGATTTAGTGAGGAGTGTTCAACATTGGCTCTTGGGTCCAGGATCCAGGATTTGGGGTCAAGTGGACAACAGAGGGTTGGATAACCGAGGAAGCAAGTGGGGAGCCACAGAAACCAGATCTGGGGTCCGAGGTCGAGGCCTGGGATCTGAATACCTTATTATCCAAAACATATTCTCTCTAATTACTTCTTAACAAGCAAAAGAAGGTCTTCCAAAGACAGTTCATTAAGATCCACACTAAACAAACTTAAAATTCACATTGCCAGCACCTCATATTAAAATTGGGGTGTTATACATATGTATACGAAATTCAAAGGAGCTTTATTGATTACAGCTACACAAGATAGCAATCAGAATATATTGCTAGTTACTTTTGCTGTTGTCCAGGGTGAGAATGCAGATGAATGGCATTTTTTTGTGGTTAATTTACATAGATACTTAGTAATTTGGGATGGAGTTAGCATTATTTTTTATCGCCATAAGTCGATTAATGTAGTAATAAGGTGAAACAATGGTCAGTAGGAACCTCCAAAAGCATTTCACATGTATTGCACCAGGCATATCACTACTAATTTCCTGCAGAAATTGAAGGCACCCTACTTGCACAAAATTGTTGTGAGCATCAGTAATTTACATTTTTCTTTGTACTTGTGAATGCGATTTTAGAAAATAAGATATCAACCATATTGTATTTTGCAATGTATTAAACACAATGTATTTGAGGACTAAGCATGAATTTAATTACTGTTATGAGCAAATACGCAAATGTGCCAGGTATATACGGGCTGGCTTAGTGAAATTCCATGAGAAAGCGGGTTTAAGCATTCGATGGTGGACATTGGTGGGGTCACATGACCACAAACCTAGCAAACTGCATGAATTCTGTGTTAAAAGAGGCTCACAATCTTCTTATCACGACACTGGTTCGAGCAACTTACTTTAGGTTAGGTGCGTTGTTTGCTTAAAAAGGTAGGGAGACACATGCATAAAAAAATGCAGGACATGTTTTCTCAGAGGCTATGGCAACACAACTTCATGCAAACAAGCAGGCATCCCAAAACGCACGTGTCAATCAATTCGATAGACAAAATGGGGCTCTCCATGCATGTTCAAGAACTATCTAACAAAGATGAATATAGAGTTTATTTGAGGTAGAGATTTTGTGACTGTGTCAATTTTCATATAGATTGATATCCATGTCATCACATGATTGCTTGTTGCTCTAGCCAGAACATTGATTGGTGAGTTTATGTCGAGAATGTCTATAGGATCTATGAAGTCTGCAAAGTGTACAAAATGGAGTTTGAGGTCGTAGGGAATGAAAGTACATGGCACCAATATAGAGGCCAAAGCTTTGTCCTGACCCCGCCTTAAAGCATACAGTGAAAGGCCAACCTAAATCAACTGATTTCTTGAACAAAATGGACATATGTAAGATGCGAGGATCACGATGTTGCGATGTTTGTTGAGGTGAAGGACACAGTTGTAGTCGATGTCCAAACATTCTTGGGTTGAGTTCTTAGTGATGATCGAATTGTTGTTATTCTTAGTAAGTGTAATAGTGTTTGTAGTAGCATCTTAGTTTGCTTTCGTGTTATTTTATTAATAAATTGTTCTAATCATGTTATTTTTAATTATGTGTTTGTAATACTATTATTGAATATTTATTATTTGATTAATGAATTGTTGTTTATTCTCAATGTGTGGCTAATATTAAATTATTTCTTTGATTTTTTTAAAATAATAGTATCTAAATAAT
Organism: Pterocarpus macrocarpus; assembly: GCA_031439585.1. Taxonomy (NCBI): domain Eukaryota; kingdom Viridiplantae; phylum Streptophyta; class Magnoliopsida; order Fabales; family Fabaceae; genus Pterocarpus; species Pterocarpus macrocarpus. Next base: position 43,473,707 of record CM062516.1, read on the forward strand.
ATATATAATAACTAGTATTCTAAAACAAACATTGAGTGATATATCTCATGCACTAAACAATATAAATAACATTCGCATAACAATTAAAAGAAATTGAAAAATAATACATCATAAATTGAAAAATAATGCATCACATTACCCTCCCTTCATTTTCTTCTTCTTGATTAGTGAAAGGCTATATCTATTAGGTGGAAACACATGTTCCTGTAAATATCCAATAAGGCCTCGCCTTTGCCTTCCTCCCCTACGCCCTCATGTCCCATACCCTTGTCTCCTCATCTTCACATTTTTCTACTTAGCTAGATGTAGCTGCATCCTATGTTATTGCCCATAGCATCAGGGGCGTAGTCCATTGATTGGCTGGGATGCATTCAAACACTCTAGTGTCACCATCTGTAGTTTATACACATCCTCCTCTTTAGGCAGTGATGAGTTCAGGTCAAAATCTCGTCACCAAGCATATTCAGCAACATTTCCTTAAGCGGTATCATCGAAGGCGAGTGCAAATTTGCTCCTTTCCCTACTCTCTATTCGGATGCTACTATTGCTATCAATGGACGTTCTCCCCTGACTCTGACTACTTCTTGAATCACTATGAATGTCCAAGTAGAATTACTGCTGGGGGGTGTTATTGTGAAATAGGATCAAAATAGAATTCCTACTGAGGGGTCTATTGTGAAATGAGATCCAAATAGAATTGCTGTTAAGGGTTGTTGTGACATGGTGTCCGAATAGAATTGCTGCTGGGGGTTGTTAAGTCTACGGACCTCAATAGAGCTACTCTGGATAGGCTGCTAAGTCCAATGGAATTGCTACTCCTATGCATCCCAATAGAAATCCTTATTTGGCTGTGGTGAGGGTATCGAAAATTGTTACTCGGGGGGTGGCAAGAGCATAGGGAATAGGAGCTGGGGGGTGGCTGCTCCATGACAGCAGACAACCATAGAGCAGCAACATGGTGTGTGTATGACAACAATAATCATGGGAAGGGTGGTAGTCTCCAACAAGTTGTGCTAGTAAGATATGCTCATGTCGGTAGTCCCACATCATCACCCACTCGTCATGCTTCAATCTCCAGTTAGTGGGTCCTAGTCCCCATAAGTCTTTATTATAAGAACCCTCTAGACTACGGGTTTGGATAGGTATATACTAAACTGCCCCTGGGTTCCCTTGCAACAGTTTTCTATTTTGTAGTTATTTTGGTTTCCTAGTCTACTCTTTAACACCAATCAAGTTTACTTAGCCTTAAATCACTAAAAAGGTCCTATTAACATCATACTAACCTCTATGTCAATAGATTAAAATAATTCAAGGAAAACCCTAACTCCAAGAAAACCTCAGAATACAAAAAAGCCCTAGGAGCCAACCTTAAATCCAAAGCTTGCAACTCTCTAGTTTAAATCTTTTGATGCTCTTATCTCTCCAAAGCCTAAAGATTATCACAAAGCCCTTCCTTACTCCTTGTTTGGTCGAATTTATATGGCTCAAACGAAGGAGTTTTTGACTTGTATGAGGACTTTGTGATGGTAAACAAGTGAAACAGTTGGAAATTTGAGCAAGAATAAGCAAAACATAAGAGTTTAAGTGAGTTGAAGATGAAAAATGGAAGTAGAGAGAGAGGTGGAGAGGTTGCCGAATTTTGGGAGGAAAATGAGAGGAAATGATGAACCTTTTTCTTTGTTAAGTGATCTTGATTGGTGGATGCTTCTTATTGGATGGATTTGAAATAGAATTTAAATCTTCTTAACTGCAAATTTTGAGTTGTCATCTTTTGTACCAGTGTGGCTAATTTCTAGCCACATATCCTAAGATTTTCATCAGTTATTTATGCCATATTATAGTATAAATTCCAACCAGAACAATTTCTTGTATTACAAGACATTGCTAGTAAGAAAATTTTTTTGACTAGCAAAATATCATTATTTTTCTATAAAGAAAATTTGAAATCACATTGTCCTATAATTATCATTTCCTTATTATCTTCTTGCATATCTATAATGTATCTAAAAACTAACTATTCAACAGTGCTAGTTATACACACTATCACTCGGGATGTTACACCCATAAAGTCTTGTCTTATGAATCATTAGCTATATGATTCAAAATATTATCATCTACCCATTGTCGAATATAACCACAAGTTATTACTAGAAATGCGCTACTTACTGACAGATTTACTGATGGAATAGTTGACAAAATCCATCAGTAATCATTTTATCGATAGAATTACCGACGGACATGATTCTTCGGTAATAAAAAAAATGAATATTGCGAGCAAAAGCGCTTATCTTTTGGTAATTTATTTAATTTTACTGATGAAAAAATCCTCGGTATAATAAAAACAACATTGATAATAATAGCGTCAGAAATTGTCATTGATGGAATTAAATCAATGAATTATTTATAATTACCCATGGCATATACGTCGGTAATTTTATATCTTTTTTAATTTAAATATATTATTGATGGATTATATAAAAATAATATTTTAGTGTGCATAATTATCGACGAAAAATTTGTTGGTATGTAAAGATTTTATAACTTTTTTCTAGTTTATATTGTTAAATTTGAAATTAGTATTTAAATGTTTCAAATTATTATTTTAATTATTCACAAATCCATATAAATAAAAATATAATAAAATATAAAAATATTGATAATTCTAAAAACATAAAAAAAGAAGAAATGAAAAAAATTGTTAATTAAATAAAATATATACTATTAATTAAAATAAAAACCATCAATAACAGAAGGAATGAAAAAAAAAAATTGTCAAAGTATAATTTTAAAAACAGAAAAAATTCTTGAAAACTGCAACTACTAATCACTGTCAGTATCTAAAATGCAGTCCTCGTCTTTGGATGTGTGGTAGTGTAGAGAAGGCTAAGGCGGTGGATGTAGGTGCAGAGGCGATGGAGGCTTTGCACTAGATGATGAACTGTCACTTTGTATCTATTCAAAGTAGTTGTACATGGTGGTCATCCTCTGCTCTATGGATTGCATCTGCTATGCCCATTGCTCCTTATCCCTCTCGTGCCACGCATATAGCTCCATGTACCTGCTGTCGGCCTCCTCAAGCTACCTTTGCATCAATTCATTTAGTGCATGGCCCTGATCACAAATGTCCTCTATATTAATCCCAGCAGGCCCAGCTCCAGACATAGAGCTTAGAGAATATAACCTGCAATAAGAAGTCTCCATCCCATAAATCCGCCTCTTGTAGTGGCTGCCGACCATCTGGGCCCATATCTTGTCATCATTAATAGGTGAGGCAGCATAAGTGCTTAGGTCCCCCTGTTGCGACTGCTACGATCAGGCCTCGATCAGCCATTAGGTGAACTCATGCTATAATTGGAAGAAACAAAACAAATTAGATTTAAAGAATAACAAATATAATAAGTACTTACGTATGTGGTCTTCGACCAAATATCAACCCACTAGGACTTATTCTGCTTTTAGGTGTGGGTCTCCTAGAACAGCTCCCTCTAAGTTAGCAGCTAGCTCATTGTCTTCTCCTACATTTCAAACAATTTTCATGTAATAACAAAATATTTAATACAGAAATAAAATAACTAAAGGAGTAAAGGAGGATATTTACCATCCTCAACCGCGTGCTCGTAATGGTAGTGGAGCCTCCAGTGTGCAACAAGCCACCTCGGGCTAATCTTCTGCTCGTTTGGGCTTTCATATGCTTGATTTGGAGCAAACATTTTGTATCTCAATAATACCACACATTTATAGAGCAATATAATCACACATCAATCAAAAAAATTGTGCAGAATCTCCCCATAAATTAGGAGTCCCAACTAATTCTTATTACAATAATATTTTAATCCATAGCATTATTTTAAAGCACACTTCCAATATTTATTTAAGGGTTAATTACACTTTACCCTCTGTATTATAGATTATGTGCACTTTAGTCGCTATATTTTAAAAATATGCAAATTGACTTCCTGAACTTTCCTAAAGATGCAAATTAACCCTTCTGTTAATTGTTTTTCATCAATTATTAATAAAAATATTACAATTTAAGAAAGTGTAGGGTATCAGATTGCACATTTAGAAAAGTTTAAGGGGTCGATTTGCACATAACAAAAAGTTTAGGGGCTATAGTACACTTAATTTGGCTAAAATGTACATTCTCAAAAGTTCAAGGGATTGATTTGTATATTTTTAAAATATAAGGACTAAAGTATACATGGCCTATAATTTAAGAGGATAAAGTGCAATTAACCCTTTATTTAACTCAACCAATATTTTTTAAATAATGTTAAAAAAGATTTAGGTAGAATCTTCCCTTAAATTAGGATTCTCCACAAAAATTAATTTATCCGCAAAATACACTTAACAATTACTTATTTTATTACAATAATTATTTAATTCAAATGATATTCTAAATGATCAACAAAATTTGGATAGAGTCTTTTCTTATTTTAGGAGCCTCCATAGAAATTATTTCATCAATCAACATAAATAAGAAACACATGCAATCAAAGTTAATCAGTTAATCCTAAAAATTGTTCTAGAGTGCATCCCCTTACTTCACATCATGTAGGAATACAACACCACAGCATACAATTCAAATAATTAGAAGGAATTCTGAATCTTCCCTTAGTCATGCAATCCCATTCTCCTTCTTCTATTCTCCAACTTTATCCTAAAAATTTTAAGTCTCTACTATTTTAGAAAACATAAAGTTTAAAAATAGGTACAATGTACATACTTAAAGCTTCCTAACTCACTCTAATTAGTCACTACACCAATCACCAAGTGCTCCAAATGAGATCTTTAACAATTAACACAATAAACTAAGTTAGTTAATTAACTTACAAACTAAAAACTTTGAGTACAGAAATAGAATTAAAAAAAAGGCTAAATTAAAAAAAAAATCGATTACTCATTAATATACCAAAAACACAATGACAAGAAAATGGCTTAGGGCCGTAATAGGATATGAGAGTGAGAAAGAAAGAGAGAGAGTAGAGAGAGAGATTCATACGAATGAGGAATAAGAAGGGGACATTCGCATTTTATAGTCAAGTTTGATTATTATAGACAGATTTTCTGTCGGTAAAATGATAACATTTCATTAATCATTCATTACCGATGAAAAATTTGTTGGTAATATGGAAACTGGACCACCTTTGGTGTTAAATCCTAAATTTCAAATATCAAAGGAAAATTTGTCGGTAATATTTAAAAATAAATTCTGAAAAAATAAATAAATTAAATAATATATATATTTTTAAATTACTTACGAATTTTTCGCTAGTAACGTATTAAGTTTTTTAATTAAATTAAAGAAGAAAACATAATTACTTACCGAGGATTTTTCAATCAGTAATGGTTTTTCCGTCGATAATGGTTTGGCGCCATTAGGTGCAAATATTTATCAATGGCTTTACCAACAGAATACTAGACCATTGGTAAAATTCTATGTCAATGATTTATTTAATCCGTCGGTATATCCAACGGATTATAGCCTTATGTATAGAACTGTCGAAATGGGCTGGCCCAAACAACCCAAAAAAATGTGTGGGTTGGGCTGAAAAAATTGGAGTAAAAAATAAAGTTAGCCCGATTTGGCCCAACTCGAATAGGCCAATTTGCTTTTGGGTCGGGATAGCTGGATGGCCCAAACACTTTTTTATTTTTTTTAATAACTAATTTCATATATATATATATATATCATTACTACTTGATCTTGGATTTTATTTGCCATTTCTTCACTTAAAGAAAGTTTAAATTGCAAAAAATATGTTAACAGAAACAACAAATAATAAAAAATCATTATTTAACTTTTATAACAAATAAAATAGCTAAATTTAATTATTGGGAAAAAAACTTATACTTTTATTCATTGACTTTTTATATGGACCATAAGACAATAATAAGATCATTCTTTCTTTTTTAAAATTTATTTTTTTAATTATTTAAAAATATATTTATTGCATTTAAAAAATTAGTAGGCTGGCCCGATATCCAGCCCATGGCCTGAATAAGATTGGGTCAGGCTAGCAAAATACTAGCCCGAAACTAGCTTAGCCCGATCAAACTGAATTGTCCAACCCGAATGGGTTAAGTCAACCCATTTTGACAACTCTACTTCTGTAAAATCTATTGATGGTTTATGACACAAGTGAGTAAAAGCTCTCCCACCAAGAAACAAAATAACAATAGAGCATAAAAAAGAAGTAATGAAAAAAAATGCTTTGTAACCCTCTTTTTCTCTTTCCTTTATATATGTGTAATGCATCACCAGTAGTCACATCACATGACTTGTCAAAGCAAAAGCTTCTATTATCTCTTTTTTGAAAAAAGAAAATGAAAGTGTTGCTGTTGCTATTGGGCTCACTTGAGAAAGCCCACCCTACAAGTCCTTCCCCTTTTTTTTTATCAAATCCATCGGCATAGGACTTGGATCACACACACACATACGTACACACGCACACACACAACAAATTCTTTCTTAAGCCAAGTTTCCAAATACCTCAACCTTTTCTGACTCCATCTTTACTTCCAGGCATTTCCTTCATGAAGTGACATTACAAATAGCTAATTCCCTTGTCTTTGTTACCTTGTAGAATCAAGTTGCTTCCCTTGTACACCTTGCATGTCCTTCCAATTCCGACATACTTGTACTCGTCATCTCTCCCAATGAAATAATGTTGACATTGGCAGTAGGCACATATCTCACTTTAGGAATATTTTGGACTTTATCATTGTGGAGTTTCAAGTGAACTCTTCGTCTCTTCCCATGCTTTCAAATTTCATCTTCAATTTCTTTCCCACATTGATATAGCCAAAATTTCCATCTTTCTATAAAGTAGTAAACATGGCTTGATCTATGCACACATGCTCATTAGCAACTGAATCTAGCATCCATCTAGAACGATTCTCGACAGAAGCATTATCAACACTCTCTACATGATATATATCTCTCTCATCTGAGAATTTAGCTATACAAACTTTTCCTGTAAACTACTTTAGACTCTTCAAGTCTTCTCTCAGCATAGGACATTGAGACTGGATATGTTATTTCTCTTCACAGTAGTGCCATATCACCTCAGTAAAGTCACTTTTTTCAAACATTCCTTGTTGTCCACATCTCTGTCGAGAATTCTTCCTTCTTCTTTGAGAACTCTTCACAACTAGTATTCTTTGACTATTATTGGTGTGATAATCTCTATGCATCCTCTGATCCTCTCAAAGGACACTAGTCACATCATTTAACTTGATTGTATTCTTTCCAATCAATAGAGATCTCACCAATGATCTATAGGACTGAGGTAATAAAGCTAATAAAGCAATGGCTTGCTCTTCATCGCTTAACTTCTCTCCTATATTCAACATTTGACAAACTAGCTTATTAAACTCATTAATATGATAATGTAGATTACCTCTTTCTTCCATTCTCAAGGTGTATAAGTCAATTTTCAAGCACAGATGGTTGGTTAATGAGTTCAACACATAAATCTCCTTTGGTGTTGTCTTCAACACCATGTACTTGATCGTAGGAGCAAGAGCCAACCTAATAGTATTTGTTACTTTCCTTTGAATAGACTTCCGCTTGCTAGCTTTCATCTCTATATGCTTTTCTTCTTCCAAAGTTGCTTCTGGGCCTTGTTGTATCAAAGATCTTTTATTATGCATTACCACATAGTGAAATTGCCCTTTCCATCAGTATCTCAAATTTCATCGCACTAGCCATAGTATAGTGAAGTACTCCTTCCTACTTAGGCTACCACAAAATCCACAAAAACAATTAAAAATTACTTCCAAAAGATATTGTTGATGTGACACTCTTGATGACAAGGCAATGATATCACTAATGGTGTCAGCCTTTTTCCTTCTTGCAACTTTCCTCTTGAATCAAAGCTCTAATACCACTTGTTGGGTAGCGGAAAGAACTCACAAAGAGCACACAAGAAAAAAAATAAACAAAGCACAATAAAAACACAAAATTTAACATGGTTCGGTTACTTTAACCTTTGTTGACAACCCCTAAAAAGGGATAAAAATAACTCCATTAATAAAAATTTTAATTTACAACTTTTGCACGGCTAAAGTTGCAAAATTTCCTACTAAATTCACCATCCAATAGCCCAATTACACATTTTCTCTTTCTTTCTCTCTCTCTTGATGATGAGGCAATGATATCACTAATGGCATCAGCCTTTTCCTTCTTGCAACTTTCTTCTCAAATCAAAGCTTTGATGCCACTTGTTGGGCAGCAGAAAGAACTCACAAAGAGCACACAAGAATAAAATAAACAAAGTACAATAGAAACACAAAATTTAATGTGGTTCAATAATTTCAACCTACATTGACAACCCCTAAAAATTGATAAAAATAACTCCACTAATAAAAATTTTCTTACAACTTTTCCATAGTTAAAGTTGCAAACTTTTCTACTAAATTCACCACTCAATAACGAATTACACCCTCTTTAACGTATAGACTCTCTCTCTTGGTGGTGTATAACAACCAAAGATTAAGTCTCTATTTATAGGGGAAGTTTTTTTCCTCTTTCATCAAACTTGTCAATGTGGGAATTAGCTTACACACACAACACATTGTGCTCCACAAATGTTGACATCCTTCACATTTTTCCTCGAGTAGTAAGTCTTAAATAATTAAAATATTAATTAATTTTAACGCCAGTTTCACATCTAGTGTTCAATTTTGGTATGCATGATGGAATAAATTCTAATAATACAAAGTTTGTTAAAATTTTAATATAATATAATATTATCCTCTATTTAATACAAATAATTCTAACTGTAACATTCTCGTTTTACTAAATATAGCATATAGAGATTTTGAATTATTTCACTTAGGCAAAGTGAGAATTTCTCAAGTAGCGCTATGTCATGAAAATTCTCACACTTAGAACTATATGCATTATTATTAAAATCTAGAATTCGAAAACTAGAAACCGGAAATCATGGTTAGGGATATTTGATGTCTGGGAGTACAACTTTCGATATCTGACTTCCGAGTTTATATACATCTTCCTTAACAATTGAACATGATAGGGTTTCAAGTGTTCGTAACCTTGTGGAAAGTTTCAATTTTTTAGATTCATCCTCACGATAGCGAAACAACCCTGGACTAATTGACTTCCAGGTTCATGTGAACTAACCTCGCATTTACTTAAAAATTTGAGTTGTTCTGAGTTTTGAGCTCATGAGAGAGCCCAAATCCTATCACCATATTTCGAGTTTGGAGTTAATGAGGAAGTTCACTTCCTCTTGATTTCCGAGATCCAGGTTCCGATTTAAAGAAAGAGTTCACTTTGTCTCCCTATTCTCCATGATACTGAGTCCTGAATTTATGGGAAAGTCTACTTCCGAGTTCCAAATTCATGAGTGTTCACTATTTCCTTGTCCCTAAACAACGAGTTTTGAGTTCATTAGACAATCTAATTCTTTGTTGTTTCCACAAGTTCTGAATTTTGAGTTGCTGGTTAAACATCCAGAGTGTCGAAAATTTGACCTCAGAGCTTTTAGAAAATGATATTTAGGTCTCTACACCAATAGAATTAGCAGAATAGGAGTTTAAGAGCAGAACAACATAGGGAGACGTAGAAACTTAAATCTTAGCCAATTGAGCCATAGAGGTATCCAAGAGTGAAATGACATGGGATGTCCCTAGACTTACTCAAAATTACAAAAATTCAATTAATTATAGAAAACAGAAAATATAGCAGAAACTCCGATAGAAAATAGACGAAAAATGCTAAAAGGCTTACAAAAGGCCAAAAACTACCCAAAAGATCCTAAAAAATTCCAGAAAAATTATAAATATATTTTAATATATTTTTGAAGATAAATGCCAATTTTTAGCAAAATTGAACAATATTTGAATAATTAACCAAAAATAAGCTTATTGAGGTGCAAAACGGGCCCAAAAAACCCTATATGACCCCTTTAACTAGCAGTACAACAAAGAATGGATAGAGTTCCGGGCCTGAGCTTGAAGAAGCACGTGAATGGGCAGCTAAATGGGCCTTGGTAGCTTCAGCTTTGGACCATGAAATTTTTGAATTATTTTTGGGCCAATTTGTGTCAAAAAGGCCATAATTACTTCATAAAATATAAAAATAAATTAAATAGAAAATAAAACCCTAACTTTAACCGTAACTAAACCTAACCATGCCCCTAACCTGCCCAAAACCCCCTAATTCAGTTTGAATCAGTTTTAGAATTAAATTGGTTAAAAACCAACTAAATGTCACTTTCATGTTATTTTTACATTTATTAAGTTTTACCAATTCGATTAATTTTTTAAACCTAATCAGATTTTTGAAAATTTTGTCTCCCAAATCTGCTGAGTGGCATAGCTACACATGGGGTAAGCATCAGAATTTTTATTTTTTAATTTATAGATAATTAATTATGTTAATTAACTCAAAATAGGCTTAATTAAGATAAAAATTCACTAAAAATACAAAAAATTGTAGAAAAATTCAGAATATCATCTAACACATAATTAAATATGGATTTGATGATGGATTAAATAAAATTAATTGTTTGCTAATTATTTTATTAATTAAAGCTTAAATTGTCAAATCTAGTTTTTAGAAAAATTTTTAATTATGCACTAATTAAGTCTTAAACTACTTTGATCTTTTCATAAACCTTAATCATCATGTAATATGAGTATTATATCATGTATAAATTAGTTTTAATTGGTAGTTAGATTAATTAATTATTGGTCACTTAATTAACTAACAAAACTAGCTAATTTAGTCAATAACTAATCCTATGATTAAGCCTAAGACCACCTTTTGTCTATAAAAACATCCATACCATCGGACCCCAACACACTTTAGAAACCCTCAGCCATTGCCCCAAACACCCCCATAGGCTGCAGCCACTTCTTCCTCCTTCCTTCATCATTTTCTCACAAGTTCCTTATCAAAACTCCATTAAAACATCACCAAACCTTCACCCTTTCTAACTAAACTCATACACGATCAAACCACACCATCAAAGCTCACATCCAAGCCCTTAAAAGAGAGCAAAAAGGCGAGCTAGGCTGTTGTCCCAGCCTTGGTGATTTTTGAGTTCAACCATACAAAACAAGTAGGGTTTTCTTTTTTACTCTTTAGGTTCCATACATGTGTTATGTGTTTATTTGTGTTATTTGAAGCTTTTAAATATATTTTTTTTAGAATATATATTCAGTTCTGAAGTCTCTAAATGTTCATGAAATGTTGGGATTTTGATGGTTTCCTTTGTTGATTTGAAGTCTTGTTCATGTATACATGTGTTTTCATGCATTAAAACTTGATTTTATGCATGTTTTTGAATTAAATCTCCTTGTGTATCACCATGAAGCTCATGTCCATGTTTAGGGCTGAGGATGTTTGGTTTGTTTAATTAAATTTTATGATGTTTCTATGTTCTTTTAGTGATGCTATATGTATTAAAGCATGTTAACATGAGTTTTGAGTGATTAAGAATAAAAAATCTTTGGACTTGGGCGTATGAACCCCACAGCCTCACCATGGGCAGTGGGTGATTCTTTTGTTTTCTTGTGTTCTTATGTGTTCACAGAATATACAGATGATGAACTAATATCTTAATATGATGTGCTTGACCTATGGAAGCTTGATTCTTTGTGGGTTGCAAATTTTACTATGAAACTTGTGATTTTCTACATGTATATGTATGCTATCCAGTTTTGTGCATAACTTCCCAGCATGGTTTCTCATGTATTAAAGTGTGAAAATTTAATATCTTGATGCCATATAACCTATAGTTTGATTATATATGCCTATATGCTAATTATATGTGAAATTGGTGCTTGAAAACTCATGCTCAAGTTGATTTATATGGCGGCCCTGTTTGAGGGCAGTACTTTAACCCATCTTAATCTATCTAATTTAGGCATTTAAATGGTTGGTTTTATGTCTTGATTGATGAATTTTCATTGGAATAAATTTTTGAATTAGTACATGGAAGATTACATGTTATTTTCCTACATGATTTATTTGATGCACATGAACACATTTGAGCACAAAATTCTGCACCCTTTGGTCGTCTATTTCTAGCATGTTTTTGAAGATGTTTTCATGCCCTTAAATGTTGTATTGATGCTTGAGAATCTATATTAACATGTTATGTACTTGTATCTCAAGTTTCATGCATTTTTGAGTTGTTTTGAAAACTAAAAGTTTAATTTCAAATTCTGCCCTATGTAGGACAGCATATGTTTCATTCTTAATCCTTTTATTTCATTGTTTCATAAACTTAATTTGATGTTTTAAATCATGAGTTTTTACTTAATTAAGCTTTGTGTACAAGTTTGAGAAGTTTGGAAACAAAACACCTTGTTTTGGCTGCCTATATAAGTTTTGGCCATAGACTTCTTAGTAACTTGGAAGTTGTTTAATTTGGCTGCTACATTGAGATGTTTTCAAACCTTTGAACATGATTGAATTAGTGTATTTGTGTGATAGTTTCTTTTGGGACCATCAAGATGTAATAAGACACTAAAAGGACACTCAAAACTTGCTAAAATAAACTATGACCTTTGCTTTGGTGTTTTATGACATATGAACTTGTACCTGTGCATATGGACCTTGTGTGGATTTATTTAGACTATTATGAGACTTTGAGACATATATATATATATATATATATATATATATATATATATATATATATGAGACCTTTTAAGGTCATACTTATGCATTGGAAAACCTTTGCTTGGACAATGGATTATGGACTTGTGACCATGGTCTTATGACTATGATTATGGATATTGAACTTAATCACACTTTTAATCACATTAAAGAACCTTAAACATAAAGATTTAAGTTAAAAGTACCATTAGAAATGTCATATAAACTAGCTAATTAAGTGATTTTTGAGGCATTGGTTTTAAGAGAAAATGTTTTGAATTATTCTTTGAAAATTGTTTTTAAAACTTAGATTTGCACAAGAACATGTTCATTTTTATTGTTATAAGTCTCGAAATTATGCATTAGAGTTTACATGAATTATATGTGCTCGTGTTATTTTTGAAAGAATTATATGCGCTCGTATTATTTTTGAAAGTTTAATTGACTTAAATACTACAATGTGTAATCTTGCGTATCCTATGACTAATTACCTTTAAGTTATACATGCCATAGTCATGAGAATTTCTGACTATGAATTAGGTATGCACATGAACATACTCATGGCTAAAGATATTATGGTCTCTTGATGAAAGTGATTGATAGCTATGAGATCTATGTGCACTCTGTGATATGAATAAAATAACTCGCGTTATGTGCACTCTGTGATAAATATGAATCCATTCATGTTATGTGCATGATATGAATAAAATTACATGTGTGCACTGTGTTTCTGGCTGTCATATGGGAGTAAATAAATAAACGACACCTTGGGTCCCGCCTTGCTAGTGGACAAGGACTTGGTGGTCGTTGTGTGACAACTCGGGCCCCACCATGTTAGCAGACACCGACTTGGTGATCACATAGTCTTACAATGGCAATACGACACCTCGGGCCTTGCCTTGTTAGTGGACAAGGACTTGGTGCTTGTTAAAGTGATACCTCGGGCCCTACCAAGATAGTAGACAAGGACTTGGTGTTCACTAATCTAACTGGGAAACGCCCTAGCAAAGAGATCTCTTGCAGATCCAGATAATTGATGCAAACCTTGCAGACCTCAGCCATTAGAAAAGGAAACAGGAAGTGGTAAAAAGGGCTAACAGTATACTTGTTATTAATTATGTTGATTATTGTGATTTATATTTCTGCTTCACTGCTTTTATTATTATGATGCACTTTCATCTTGCTTGACACTAATAAATGGCTAGAAATGATAATTTATCTTATTATCTACTTGTTACTAGTGAATTGACTGTTTGTATATTATGCATATTGTTACACTCCCACCTTTATTCTTAGCATTTTTAGGATGAAGAGGGACTCCCCTAGAAACACCACCCTACTGGGAGATTTCTCTCACCTCCTTTTCTTTGGTGTTTCCAGATGGCGTGGATTATTCTCAATATTGAGATGGACGTGGCTTGAGCCGGATGTGGCGAATAATAGGATTTTAATATGTATTTTAGATTAGATGCTTCTTATTCCTATTATTCATGATTAGACTCTAGTATGCTTTGATATAGCATAGGATGCCCCTTTTTGACATCTTCACCTAACATGTTTTATGTTAGTGTTTTGTTGGGTTGTATATGGGTTGGGTAGGGATGATTGGTAGTATAGGTGTCCCATCTTTTTTTTTTTTTTAATATTTTGGGTTGTGTATTATAAACTGCTATATGTACTCTATGAAGCAATTGTAGGGATGTATGTTTTTCGGTAGATGATAGTATTGACCAACTAGTATGTGGTAGTACTACCTTTGCCGCGTAAAATAATTAACTAATGACTAAAATTAGAAATAGCAATCGGTACAAAAAAATTTACCCGGGCAAAAAATTAATGGAAGTAGTTATTAATATTTTACTGGCTAATTATTATCAAGATTGGGTAAAGTAAAATTAAGCGATACGATAACAATTAGTAGTAGGGTGTTACACTTACCATAAGTAAAAAATTAACCAAAAAAATTAAATAAAATAATAATTTTTAATAATTATTATAAAGTGAAAAGTAATTGCTATTATCTTAAATATTTTTAATATTCTACATATTTTATTAACTTTTATTATATAAAATTGTAATTTATATTGAATATTACTTATTATTGATTTCAATGTTTTCTAAAAAAATTTTAATTTTATTAAAATAAAAAATAACAAATATATAATACTCTCTTTTTATTATATATTTTAATGTTTTTTCATTCTATTTTTCATTATAATACATAAAAAGGAAAAATAAAATTATCGTAAAAAGAAAAATTATATTTATATTGTCATTTAAAATTAAATATCATAATTATAATATTTATTTATTAAATATAATTATTTAAAAAAAATTATTTTACATTATATAATTATAATTTAAATTAAATATAATTTATTATTAAACATTATTTATTAATATATTTTTATAATAATTATTTTTTTATATTTTTATGTTATTCTGAATCAATTTTTATATTAATATTATTTATTATAGAATTTTTATTTAGCACTAATATTTTTATCAAAAATAGTTCTTTTTCATTTATTTATATTATTTAATAATACATTTTATTATAATAAAATTTAAAATATCAAAGAGTGAAAGAGATCTTACACATTAAAGCTAATAAGGCCTAACCCTCCCTCCTTAAGTTTAATTAATTTATCCATTATTTTAATGTATAAAGAGATTCTAATGGATAAGTTTATAGAACATACTATTTGTACCAAATATAATATATTGTATTAACTTATTCTATCGTATCTAATTGAACATAGAAATAGGCCAAGTTAGGTTTCACCCGTAATAGGCTAAACTTGTGTTGTAAGCCTTTAGTCTGAGCTTAGCTTGTTACCTATTATAGGCTTTTTTTTTTTTTTCTTTTAAGCCAAAGCTTGGTTATTCAAAAGTTTGGTTTGGCTTGAAGCTTGTCTATAAAGCATACAATTTAAAACATTTTAAATTTAAACAAGCTAATAGTCCAAAGGTTTAAACAAGACAAACGCAAGTCTAAGCCTGCTACCTAAAAACTAAAATTTGAATAACCAATCAAAAACAGTGTGAATCAATAAAATATAAATGAATCAATCGAACTAGCACCGATTTACACAATTTGACCAATTAAGGTATTTTTTTTTTAAATTCAAAATGGCATCAAGAAGTCATTTGGTGGTCACTAATTGTGAGATCAACAACTCTGCTATAGTGAAAGATGGCCAAAGATACGCTTAGGGCCCGTTTGATATGCCTGATAGTATAAGGGCTGATAGGATAAGGGCTGATAGTATAAGGGCTGATAGGATAAGGCCTGATAAAAATTTAATATGATGCAGTATTTGGTATGTCATTGTATAAGATATTGTATTATATAAAATATAATCAAAAGAATAGATTATAATAAATATAATTTTTAAATAGTTATCATAATTATTTTAGCTCTATTTTATTATATATAAAAATAATTTTATATTAAAAATTATTTATTTATTTATTTTTAATATTTTTTTATAAATATAAAAAATATGAGAGAGAGAGAGTGAGTGAAATAGAGATGGAGTTTTTATATATCAAAATCTAAATAGGCTTACTATCACATTCCTATATTTGGTTGTATTTTTTATTATATATAATTAAATTTATATTAAATATTATTATTTATATATTTTAATAATAAATTTTCATTCTTATATTTTTATTTTAGTTTGAATAATTATTTTACAATTTTTTTAAAAAATATTTATTTATTATTAAATAATATTATTTTTATTTATATATTTTTATTTTTTATTATTTAGTTAATAATTAATTTTTAATAAAATATATTAAAAAATAAAAAAAGTGAAAGAACCCTTATACATTAAAAGCTAATCAGGCCTAATCACTACTTAAGTAGTGATAAGTTATCCATCATTATAACATATAAGGGAGGTTTGATGGATAAGGTTATACAATACGTTGATTGCACCAAACAACGGATAAGATCATAACGTATTGTATAACTTTATCCTATCATGCCTAATACGGCATTCCAAACACCCCATTAGGTAAAAACTACTAGACTCCTTACTATTTAAAAGAGTCTAGAAAAGATAAACATAAAACAATGCGACACATGAGTACTTGTGGTTATAGAGTAAAAGTTTTTAGTCGAAGTAATATAAGATTTGAGTGTTCTATATTTCAACTCTTGATTTGTATTGTTTAATAATTTTTAAAATTATAAACTATGTACATAATTAATAAAAAGTTGTTGTGGTTTAAGGATGAAATACTTGGTTCTTATATAAGGATCTTATGTTCTAACTTCAACTTCAACGTTTTATAATTTTACACAAACAAACTTGAGTATGGTCTTATTATTAAATAGATTAGACAAGACCTAACCTATTTTCGTTAGCTCTAATTTTTAAAATGCCTTTTGGCGCAGTTTAGAGAGAACACAAACAATTTATTCCTAATTATTCACTACTAACATTGAAAAGGATATCATGATATTATTGGAGTTTTGATAGTTAAAATTAGATATATTAAACCAACGTTTAGTTAGTTCTAATGATTCAATTATTTCTTTAAATAAAATTTGAGTTCAAGTCATGTGAATAAAAAAAATCAACACTTAAAATTTTTAACCATAATAAAATAGCCTAACTCAAATCAGATCAATTAAGATTCAAAAGACTTTAAATTCTGTTTGTTTAGTGGAAAACAAAATAGACTAATTTTTTCCCCTTCTATAGTAGAATCGGATTTTTCCTGAACCGGTTAACACTTCGACATTCAAGCTAAAGTTATGATAGAAGAGTATAGAATACAAGGATTAGGTGTGTATTTTAGCAGCTTACTATATTGTTTATAGCGAGAGCTAATTGCTCAAAAACAATCTACCTAGGAATTAGTTTTTTCAATTGAGAATCATCCGAGTTAATGACTAATGAGAGATCTTGTACTGCATTTTCTTGATACGGAGAGATTTTTTATATGAACATTAGCTTCTTGAATTTAAGCCACTATGATTAGACCAACTTTTGATTTCTTAGACCCAAGATCTGTATATGCTATTTATGTGGATTAACAAGCGAGTCTGGACTAGATTCAATATTCCAGCCTAGATTTAATCAAAAAAGATAAAAAAGAGTTTTCTAGCCTAGAGTAGGGATGGCAAAAGAACCCGCGAAAGCGGGTACTTGGAGAAATACCTGTAACAGGGATAGGATAGATTTGGATCCTATGGGAATGGGGAGAAGTCCCCATTTACTAAATGGGAGTGGGGGCAAGGGATGAGGTCCCTGGCCCATGGAGACCTACGAAATCACTGATAAAGTGAAATTACTTAAATGTCCTCCTATTTATATATTCATAAAGAAAATGCCTTAGTCATTTTCCTCTCTTATCTCTTCACCCTTTGCGCCATTCTTCACTTCTTCTCTAATCCTCTAGTATCATTCTTCTCTTCCAACCTTAGCCACTGTAATTCCTATCATCGATGGCCACTAACCCATAGCCACCGTCTCCTTTTGAGTCCTGTCGCATTCGTGTAGCCACCCTAAGCCACATTGTGAACACAGTTCGCAGCTCCACCACGCTCACTACTAGGTCCCATCATGTCCCACCACTAGGTCTCATCCCATCCCATTGCCATTTGAGCCCACTACCAGGTCCGCCACCATTGTTCTACTTTTGCACTTCTGAGTTTTGTGTATATGTTGCTACTTTGTCCCTGTTTTATGCAGTTGCTCTTGTAATAATGTTATTGTAATTTCTTTTTACTGATTCTTTCTTCTTTTATTGTTGTTATTGTTGTGTTATGATGGTGTTTTATTGGTTCTTTTTTCATTATTGTTGTTATTATTCTTTGAATGTTATTGCTGCAGTTTCTAATTCTATTTACTGATTCTTTCATTGCAGTTTCTATAATCTATAATCTATACGTTGTTGTTGTTGTTGTTGTTATTTGTTAGTTTTACTAGTCTTAATTTTAGTTTTTGTTACTCTCTGTCTCTCTCTCTCTTAGTTTTTTTTAATAGAAATCAGTCGATATCCGTGGGGATTTGAGTCCCCACAGGGAATAGGGAACGGGGACTCACGATTGGGATGGAGGCAGGGGTAGGGGGCAAAATCCTAAACAGAGACAGAGGGCGGGGGCATGTCCTCGCCTGCATGGAGACCATTGCCATCTCTAGCCTAGAATATACAATTGCATATATAAAAAATATAACAAAGTTTTTAGTGTAAAAAAATTTATATAGATATCCCATTATGTATTGCTACATTAATAAAATTGTTTAACTCAATCATTAATTACCTTAAAAATATTACAAATAGAAATTTTTGATTGGATGACAAGATAAAATTGTTTTACACTGATAATATATCAATATTAATTTCATATAATAATATCTATTAATTTTAAAATGTAGAAACTGATGTTTCAATTCACATATTTTCCGCAAAGGAAAGTTTTCCTTCTTCCTTTGAGATATAAAATATTGATAAAATTCATTGAGGTTTATTTCAGTATCACTTTTTAGAAAAATAATACATTGCAATTTTTTTTAAATTATAGTCTGATATAAAAAAAAAAAGGGTATAACCTAAGTTAAAAAAGTCATCGCTTTGGTGTCGAAAATTATGATGTTGGAGTGTGAATTGAATCCAACCACATCCTTTTCAAAAATGGCACCAATTACGATGCTTTTTGTCGGTCAAAGAGTATGGTATATCTTATAATCTTATAATATGATAGTAAAAATTATAAGATGCATTAATGTATCAATTATTTATGATATATTATAGTAATATTTAAATTTTAAATAAATTTAAAAATAAAATTAGATTATTTTAAAAGTAATCAAAATTTATCTTTATAATTTTAAAATTAAATAAAATATTTTGAGATATTCTGAATAATTTCAAAGTACCATAAAATATTTTTCTAATTTATCTGCATGATCTTAAAATTAAATAGAATTATCCTAAAATTAAATAGAATTTTTCTTGCAAAATTTTTCTAAAATTTTATTAATTGATAATATAAAATTATTTTATACTATAAGTATAATTTTACACTATTAATATATAATAATTAATTTCTAAAATATATCTAATAATATTTTTAAATTTACTTAAAATTTAAATATTACTACAATATATCATAAATTATTAATGTATCAATATACCTCATAATTTTCGCTATTAAAGTGCAAAGTGTACAATGCTCATTGACCTTGAAAGAGCATTCAAGACAGCGCCCATAAAAAATTGTCTCATCATACTCAACTTATGTCGTAATAAATTTATTAACGTCATAGTCTTTTTATCACAATATATAACTTAAAAAAATTTTAAAAAATGCTACAACTTCGAAATGAACACCAAAGTCGTTGATTTTATATTTTTTTATTTAAATATATTTTTAGTTTCTATAAATATAAATTATTTTAATTTTAATATATCTAAAATTTTTGCTTTGATTCTAGTCCTTTTTTCTATTTATTTCTAATTTTTATCATTATAAATTTTGGTCCTTATAAATATTTTAAAATATGTGTTTAGCTATTACAAATAATGAAAATTTTGTTTTTCGTCTTTACAAATGTTTTATATTTTCTAAATCTTTTGTAGTCCCTATAAAAATATTGTCATTTAATACCGAGTATAATAGTAAAGACCCATAAACTTAATAATAGAAAAAAGAGAGACCGAAACAAAAAATAAAAAGTTTAGAGAAATTAAAATGAAAATAATTCATATTTATAGGAATTAAAAATATACTTAATTTTTTTTTAGTCAACACATGCACATCTTTACGAAAAGGATGAAAGGTTAATATATCACAAATTAAGCTCTACTTGATATTGAATTTAGGTGCGTTAGTAACAAGTAGACAAATCCACCGCTAAACTCAGACCTAAATTGGATTTTTTGTCAAAAAAAAAAATCAAAGAATGGGCAAAGTTCAGGAAAACTAGTCCTGATCTGGTTACCCCACGATTGGGCTTGTGAGGGCCCGATAAAACCAAAACCTTCTAACGATCTACCCAGCAGTGTCCGTCAGGCCCATTATTTTTTTGAGCTCGTTAACGCTTTAACAAAAAAGGAGACGCAGTTCAACGTTAGTTTAGCATGAATCTATCCACCTCTCACTAAAATTAGGTAGAGTTTGATTTGTAATATATAAACTCTTCCGCTCTCTTCATGATAGTGTGAGTGGATTGACGAAAAAAAAAAAACAGCTCAAAAAAAATAGTTTACAAATCTAATATAAAAATAAAAGTATTCAATTTGAATGGATTATTAGCATAAAATTTTTTATATAGATATTTAATTATAAATTATTATATCAATAAAAATATTTAATATAATCACCTACTACTTGAATAGTTATGCATATAGAAGATTTTGATTAAATAATAATGTAAAAAAATTTTACATTGTCAATATACTTAAATTAAACTCAAAACAAAAAGGTTAAAAACTTTATACGGTCAAGGTCGTAGGAAAATATACAACAAAATTAAAGAGAAAAAACAAATTATGTCTACCGAAAAAACACATTATGATTTTTTTTATGGTAATTATGATTTTAAATAATTGTGACATAACCGTAAACATAAATGAGTCGGACATTCAATGAGTTTAACTGTGGGTGAATTCTGTGATGCACCTCATAAAAATGAGGTGTATCACACATCTTCTAACTTTAATGGTTGGATGAAAGAAGTATAGATAGGTGTATAAAATACACCCTCACATCCAATCATTAAACTTAGAAGGTGTATGATACACCTCACTCACATAATTTGCCTTAACTATGTATTAGAAAAAACTGTACGACAGTGACTTAACTTTTTGGTACATTTACAATATTGACTTTAAACTAATGATTAGTGCACTAGACACCGTACAAAAGCAAAGATATACTGTTGCCACTTGAAGCAAGGATGTGTGGGATTTGGGTACAGGACCAGAGATTATCACAGTATTTTCCCCCTTCTTATGAGCTGTTTCCACGGCCCTTTTGTATAAAATTAAGGTCTAATGGCGTGGCCATGCCATGGTCGCAAGATTTGAGAGTAATATAAGTGTAAGGATGGGGCTAGAAGCAAAGCCACATCTATGCTTCCTCGTAATTTTTTTTTTTTTTTGTTTCTTTAATAAAGGAATGTCAGTTTCTAATATCTAATTAACAAAAACATTAAGTATGATAAGAAATGAATTACATTTTAAATGAAAAAATAAAATAATTGTTTTAAAAAAATAACTATTAAAAATTTTAATATAATGAATGTAAAAGTCTAATATTTTATTAATATAATAATATATAATTAGATATCTATTACTTTTATGTTATTAATATATAAAAATTAAATTTTTAAATTAAATGCATATTTAGTGAATTTCAACATATATTACCAACACAAATTAGGTCTACAGGGAGAAGATAGTCCCCCGTAATATGACAAATTACAACTAGAAGAGGTATCTATATTTAGTGTCCGACTATATTTGAACAAGGTTGTTTCCGTAGAAAAGTATCTATGAAAATAAAAAATAAAAAAAGATTTAATCATGTATTTATAGAAAATATATACACCAATTATTGCCCTTGGGCTGCCGAGTCGTAAATTCCCAATTTTCAAGTCAGAAACATCGACTAAGCCATATGTTGATGAGTACTGCAAAATGGCTCGAATGGAAAGTTACAAATCTCAGTACGAAAATTTAAGATCAAATCACAACCATTCAAAAGACGGAAATCAAGGGATAGAAAAAAAAAATGAAAAAGTAAAATTTAAAATAATCATCCCTACTGTTCATGCAATCGTGATGTTACACTTTCGCACCAATAAGGATTTTCGAATGTTGATTATAGAACCGAAAAAATATATCATATGTTGATTATCTGGGTTGTCTCTATTTTCTCTTGCAGCAAATATTTTCTCTTTAACCAACTTCAGAAAAAATTCTTATGTATTTAAGGAGGAAGAAAATTCTTCCTCTTCACCATGATTATCTATCATTTATTTCTCCTTTTTATCTTTTCTCTCTCTCTCTCTTTCCTTACTTTTGAACTTAAAGGTTAAAAGACTCCACAGACGAAGAAATTTTTTTCTCCATAAATATGAAAAAATATCTCCCAACTTCATCACAATAACCTATGTGGATCTTTAAGGAAAGAGATTTGCGTAATAAAAACATTGAAGATGTTTAAGCACAATCGACATTTCATCTTTTAAGTTAAATTCTAAAACCTCTCCCATGTATAGTCCAAGTATAATATCTTTTCCATTTAAATTTCATCACCAAAACAGGAGATGAAACCCAGATAATTAAGTCCAAGAACAAAGCCTCCATGTCACTCCCGACAAACATGCAGATTGAAAATCTTAGGAGTGTTGAGTTGTCTCTTTTTTGTTCTTGCTAGTTGTTAGGTGAGTGTTGGGTTGTCTAATTCAATGATTAGTGTGCTCAATTGGTGCTAATGGAAAGACAGCCGTATGCCTAATCTCTCAAACTAACATAATCAATCCGGGGACCATCCTCTTGTTTCCAACAGGGCGAAGTTGGATGGAATTGACAATTAATCTTTGTATGCTTATACATTCATAAAATATAAACTTTTGCCCCTAAAGCATGACATTAGTACTACTTTATAGGAGATTGATCTAGATTTAATAGAGGAGTGGCATGATAGTACAAAAGCTAGATCATGATCGATTAATTTACGCTGTACTTGAATTGAGACCCGTGAAGGTTTCTATAACATATATAGTAGTCTAATACCCAAAAGGAAAATGAATGAACACTATGCCTGGTCAACAAAACTACTTAATCATTCATATCAAATTGGCAAATCTACTTAGTACAAAATCACATAATGCATTGTTACTTTACAACAAATTGGTTGTTTGAGGGCTGGGATCGGTTAGATTATTGGATCTAGTGCGGTGAACCTTCACTCTTTGTGTGCAAATCAAACTGAAATGTAGGGCCTTCTTTGTGAGGTTACCAGATTATGGGCTTGTTTTCAGAAGAAGTAGCTAATTAATATGGTGCAACTTTCCATTTGTTTCAGCGTGGAATTGGTCAAGGTGATAAGTGTTTTAACTTATTAACCAGAGGTCTCGGTTCGAGCCATAAGAATCGAAAAAATTATTATTGAGAGACCTCTACCCCTTTTGGGACCTCTATTAAGTTATATCGTATTAATTGGATTCCTAATAATAGAACTCGAATATCGATGATTTCATCAAAAATCTCCATTTGCTTCAAACTTTATTATATGAAAATTGACTGTTAGGTTTAGTAGCAGGGCATTAGGTGGAAATTGGGATCCCCAGCCCCAAGTCACCCCAATCAACTAACAATTTGTGGCTTGAAGGTTGAAACTACCTCCTCTAGGTTCAGGCATTTTCCAAGTAGATCTTACTAATCAATATTTAAATTTGGATGTTAACATGAGCAGTTAAAAATGAAGTATTTGCTTCTCTAAGTCATTTTTATCTATCACTTAAAAAAAAAAAAAGTTTAATTTATTTTATCTATCATTCATACATATCAATATAAATTTTATTATTAGTTCTCGTCAAAAAAATTTACTGTTAATTTTTAATTTTACCTTTTATAAAATTTTAAGCACAACATTAGTAAAGAAATATAATGTGAAATTAATAAAATATAATTAAATGTTAAAAATTAACTAAGGATATTTTAGTAAACAGGTTTTGGGATTTCTTAGCCCTTATGCATGTGGGTAAAGCGACAAATAAAAGGACTAGAGGAAATAGTATTCTTTATTGGAAACATAATTAGTTGAAGACATGAATATATAGAATTTGCTTAAATTTATTCTTGCACTTAAATTTAGAAGGTGTTTATTAACCAGGTTAGATATAGTGGTAAGCTAACTGCACTTTTAAGTAAAGGACCAAGATTCAAACTCTAGAGAAAATAATTGTTGTAAGAACCTCTTAATCGCAATAGTATTCGAGGAATTAATCTCATAGCAATGTTTGCAAAAATAGTGAAATACTTTAAAGACCAAAAAAAAAAAAAAATAGAAGATATTTTAGAACTTGATAACTCATTTGTTTTTGTCTCTATAAAAAATATGTATTATTAATTATTTGAATATTTCAAAATAAATATGATAAATATAATAAAAAATGATTTATAGTAATTTTTATTAATTATTTAGTTAAATATTTAAAGATAAATATAACTATTTAAATATTATTTATTATCATTAAATATTTTTAAATTTTTAGTGTATAATTTTGAATTTAATTTAAATATCTTTTTTTCTTTGATTTATGTTTTATCTTAAAAAAGCAAAAATATAAAAAATAAATTAATAACCATGTAGTGACGCACACATATAGATCTCAAATAAAATTGGGATGAAGAAGTTACATAATTTCAAGCCAAGGCATATCACAAAGTTTATGATTCAGCTCTTAAATAAATTTCGTTAACAGCAAAAATTAAATTAAAACAGTTTAAGTGAATTGTTCCAGATTACTCTTCTAATTTTTAAATTGATGGGATGAAGTGCAAATGACTCTATAACTTACTAGAATATCCTATTATTACATTAGGATGATTTAAATAGTTTATTTTTAAAAAACATGACACCTGTAAATAATTAATTACTTGTTGTTTAGTTTTTAGAATATAAGACGAAAGTTACCCAAAAAGAAATAAATAAATAAATAAATAAGACGGATGGGAATTGGGCCTGCGACAGCTAGGCACTGGAAGCAAGTACTTTCCTAAGACTGATTTTATCGAAGGCTGTAGGCTTTAAAGTCCAAAAGGAAGCCACATCTAGAAGCAATTCAGTTCGAGTCCTAGGGTCAGAGACCCCTATGCTCCCCTCCTCCTCCCTCCAATGTGTGAGAGTTATGACCCAAACAAAAATATGGTGCGAGGTTGGACTTTGTAGGGAATGACCCTCCTGAGAGTTCATAAGAACAACTGAACAAGAAAGCAATTGACATGTAGCACAAGTGGTAAAAAGTTGAGAGCCTTTGCTACAGGGCACCTAATATTAAAGGATTGTGTTTGAGTCTTGGAAACTGAGATTCTACGTGGTTGTCCCTCCCCCGGCCCCAAATTGGGCTGCCCCCACCCCTTGTGACAAAAAAAAAGGGGATTGACTCTTTTGATAGATCTTTTTTTTTCTTTTTTTATATGTATGTATAGTTATAATTTAGGTCTACTTTTTAATTAATAAACTATTTATAAATATTTTTGTAAGCACTTAATGAATTTGAAAGTATATCCTAACTTTAAATTAGGATGAACTTATCGCTTAACCTAAATCTTTGTGAAAAAAATTGAATCTCTTTAAAATTAACTTCCTATATATATATATATATATATATATATATATATACTGAAAATTTAAATATATTTTTAGTCCTTATAAATATAAATTATTTTTATTTTGATCCCTCTAAATTTTTTTTTTAATTTTGGTCCCTCTTTATTCTATTATTAGATTTTTGTTCACTATTGTTTAGGTACAGTGTTAAGTGGTGATATTAATAAAGACTAAAAAAAGATTTGGAAAATACTTATAATGACAAAAAGTAAAATTTCTAATATTTGTAAGGTTAAACACATATTCTAAATATATATATATATATATATATATATATATATATATATATATATATATATATATATATATATATATATATATATATATATATATATATAAGGACCAAAATTTAGAGCAATGAGGACTAAAACAACAAAAGAAAAAAAAAGGGACCAAATCAAAGCAAAACTTTTAGAGGTTTTATATTTTTTTTAGCTTAAATATGTTTTAGTCCCTCCAAATATTTGCTTTTCCAAAATTGATCCTTCTAAAATTTTTTGCTTAGTTTTGGTCCTTCATTTCTTAGACATTACCAACGTTAATCCCCAACGTCAACTCCCTATTGTTAAGTGCTCATCTGGCAAACGACAAATCCTAATCGGTAAGGACACATGTCAAGATCTGATCACACTACCATTGATTACACTACGACATGGCCAGGCTCTCATTTTCTAATAGCATGTGCAAGTCACATGCTATCCCTATCACTAATCTCTTAACCTTAATTCTTTTTTATGCAAAAAATTGGTTTAGGCCCCATTCATTCTCATTAAAGTTCCAACATCTTTATCAGCGATTGACCACCATGGCCTCATGAAGATCTTCAGCCTTAACTTTGAATTGTTCCATGTCCTCACAAAGAGTATGTGGGTGTGGAAATACCTTGATTCTTTTTAAATCAAGTTGCATAACGAATCTTGGGAGGCCTTTATAGAGATGCTGCTACAAGCCCAAGAGGCCCAGTAGAAACCAACATGCCATCAATACTATCACCTGAGAACAAAATAAGGCTTAAGGATGGAAATTCAGTTACTAAGGCTTGCCACATGGAGATTGATCTAAAACTAGTGGACATGGGCAAGGGCAAGAGAGAGAAATTCCCTAACCAGAGGCTCAAGGACTTCATGACTCCATGAGCTTTGTTATGGGAAGCTTAGTTCAAGGAAAGACTTAGACTGGTATGATTGGACTTCCCTCTCCCTCCTCTATTTCCCTCTTCTTGGCTCTTCTCTCTTCTTTTATTCCTTGAGTTCTGTCCCTGACATCACTACTATTACCCTTGCAGGTGTGATTGTCGGGAGATCCGTGGTGGGGAGTAGTGATTGGTTGATTTCCATTATATAGAAACTCATTGCTATCTTAGAAACTTGTTTCACTTTCACTTCTTGATTATAGATCAAAGATACCTCCCTGTATTTGTTGAGTTGATTTCAGTTAAATTCATACTTGTTACTTGAGTTCCTTTAGACTGGTGCTTTCATTCAACTCCATGGTTGATGAAACGAGAATTAAAGAGCTTGCAGCTAACAACTAGCACTGCATGAATGAAATCAAGCAGCTTAGTGCCAATTTTGCCCAGATGATTGAGATGTAGCATGCGATAATCGTTTGGTTGGATGAATTGCAGGTAGCCTTGGAGATTCGCACTCAAAAATCTAAGGTGCATACTGATGCCTCATAGGAAACTTCGTAGAAAGGTGATCAGTATAATGTCCTCCTCTGTACAGTACTATGTTTAAGTCATAGTACCACACTCTGGAGTTGTTACTATTACCTAAACAAACCTTATCTGACAGCAA
Organism: Pterocarpus macrocarpus; assembly: GCA_031439585.1. NCBI lineage: Eukaryota > Viridiplantae > Streptophyta > Magnoliopsida > Fabales > Fabaceae > Pterocarpus > Pterocarpus macrocarpus. Next base: position 43,501,512 of record CM062516.1, read on the forward strand.
CTTCAGCTGTCTTTGAAACTTCTCGAACTATCTGGAGATGACACGGAAGCAGGAGTGAGAATTTTAAATTCTCAATAGGATTTACTAAAAAATTTCATACCGTGTCATGGTTATTATCTCTAGCTACTTCGATTTATTATGAAAAAGGTGGACATGTTATATAAACTGTTTAATTTTATAGTTCGAAAACATATTATTCGAAGCAGAGTCCATTTTATTCATACACTTGTCATTTGGGTGAGCCAATGCAAAATAAAGTCATGAATTATACTATGTATAATAACTTAAACGTATTAAAATATATTACCACTAATATAATGAAAATGTAAAATCTGCACATGCCTTTACTTGTACTTGAATTTATGCAGGTACACATAATTTTCTTTTCTTCCTTTATCTTCCTTTACTTGTTATACATATTCCAAAGTACGATCACCATGTCATACTTCATAGGGGTGTGGTTACCATGTCGCACTCCTTAGGAATATGTTCATCCTGCCACGTCCCAGAGTTTGATCGCCATGTTATACTCTATCGGGGTGTGATCGCATTGTAACATCCCCAATTTTTGTCTAAGCTAATTAGCTCAGTGATCCTGGCTAATTAGAGAGGTTAACGATTAACTGAGGACTAATCGGCTAACCTCGATGAGCAAGAGCTTAGTGAGTTGAGTCAAGTCAATAATTGAATCATAATGCACTAAATGGTTTAATTAAAACTTAATTATTCGAACCTCATTAATTCGTAACTTAGAAATATAATTAAGCTAATCCAATCTTATTAATTAAGTACAAGACAATTATTCTCTCTTACCAATTGAGATAGATTAATTCTAAACCCTAATTACATAATTCATAAGATCAATTCTTTTAAGAGGAAAAACGTCTTAAAGATGTAATTAACCGAAATCGGTTAAAGAGCAATTTAACTAATCGAATTGATTAACAACTTAGGTAATTCTAATGGCTTTGAAGATTTAAAAATTTCTCTTAATTGATGCACCAAATTTCGGCCAAGGATAAGAGCAAAAATACAACCATCCATTTGCTTTCTCATCATACACCACTAGATCAAGAGTCCATGTTAGTAGATTCCTTGAGTCAAGACAAAAGATCTACTCTCCTCCATCAAGATTGTGACACTTGGAGTGATCACAATCATCCAATGCCAATCCTAGGATAGATCATACTTTTAACTGTAACACCCTACTAATTTAATATTATGCTTAAGTCATAGCATAAAATTAAGTAGATTGTGTTACTGTGTTAATGCTATGCTATGCTAAAAAGTGAAACGAATTCAACTGAATATCGTAAAGATGAGAATAGTGCAATAACATTACTGAATACGTGCTTATATATATATTTATGTATATATTTATGTACATACCAGAAGCCTCTGCTTTAGTTTATATACAATGTATCAAAATGACGAGGGTCGTATACCAAAAGACATAAGGTCTATGTAAGTCAACCTGATCCTTTATGGTCCTCAAAGGACATTTAAAAAAAAAACCTACCACTAGGTCTATGACCCAAGGCTGCATGCTGCCAAAAGAGGGTCATACTATACAATACTGCCTACGGCTGATTTACTCAGTCAGGTAGCCATTGGCCATACCTGGCCCGGCTGGTGAGTAGTCCATACTCGGTCCGGAGGAGGAGGATAATGAGCCGGTGGCCTCTAACGGGTCGCTCTCGGAGCTGAGTGGGATGTTGGGTACTACCTGCGGAGGTGAATCTGGCATAGGATCGGCGTGAGCTACAGGTACTACAGGTGCAGGGGGTGCTGGCGGAGGGTGTGCCACATGTAGTGAAACCGCAAAGTAAGGGGTGGCAGGATCAAAAGCTGGATGGTGCAAAGGGACGGCAAAGTTCCTATCACTAAAAAGATGAAGACAGAACTGGCAAGAGTCGACTATGTACAGCGAGCCTACTGCCGGGTCATGGTGAATCTGCAAGTCGGGCACCTCAACGAAGAGGGTAGCTGTCGCGTCCATCGTCCACGTCTGAGAATGAGGCGGAAATGCAAAGCGAGGTGAGAATTTAAGAAAATTCTCAGTAGGGTCGTGCATGACATTTAACTGACGTCGCGTTCATTCTCAACTGCCTCGGGTTTTATTTAATTATAAAATCATGAGATTAAACTTAACTATTCATAATTGATAAGGTTGAGAAAATGTCTGGTCCGAGGCAGGGTCCAGTTTTTACTTTAGCCAACATAAGGAACAGATTAAACTACTAACAATGATACACAGTATAATTGGCAGAATAAATGAACATATGCTGTAAGTAAAACATGATAAACTGTAAATAACATATAATCATATACTTAATGCAATCATGCAAAACTTGCTCTTGAACTTTCCTTTACTCGTATACTTTCTTCATTACTCATAAACTTTTCCATTACTTTCATCATTTTCCATCACTTGGTCCCCTGGGAGTTCTTGGCCATTTTAGACTCCTGGGTAATAGTCTGCTTATCAGGATCGAGCTCGTTCCTATACAGGGATTTGCGGGTTTACTTTCCCCGACGTCCCCACCGATCTATTCCCCTTAACTTTTTATCCGGGGCTGAACCAAGTATCATGGAACTTTCATTATAACATATTCTTGGTCATCATAACATGAACTTCATAGCTTTTTGTGAGAATGCACATGCATCTATATGTACATCATAACTTATTCATATGCTCTACCGCAATTTTGGCGGCATAACGGAACGTGTCCGCTTCCTCATGAATAGTGCCAGCCAACCAATACAGTTACACAATTTGCAATTTTAATATAGAGCAGCAATTATGCACATACATTCATAAATTCATTCATAGCTTCAACAAGCTTCAATAGAACTTTTAACTGATTCTGCCTATTTCTGCCCGATTATGGTATAGCCCACCTTTATTTCAATATAACTTCTTTAAACCTGATTTTCGGATATGTTGTAGCCTTATATGTCTAGTTTCTAACATTTTTGGTCCCATCTAATTTTGATATCTATAGCTCAGGTTATTCAAGTTTTATCCCGGCCTGCCCAGTAGCTAGCCAGAATTGTCCACTCAAAAGTAAAAATCTACTAAAAATCGAAAACTGGCTCAAATGATACGAAATCAGTCTCATATTAAAGCTGATAGAACCATCTTTCATTTGCAAAAAGTCCCATTCCATTTGACTTAGTAGGGCTCGAGTTATAAGCCCTAAAACTTAACCTTCCTGATCTGCTCTGTTTTGGCCCAGTTTGGACATAGGTTAACTTCTTCAAATTGCTGGAAACAAATAGGATAGTAACAAACTTGGAATTTCTGGGTAGGATATTCTCCTATGTGTAATCTTTCCAACAAAATTAGTTTCACTCGATTTGGAGTTGTATAGGGTGAGTTACACCCTTTTCAACCCATACTGCCCGGGTGGATGTCCTGATGCCTAGGTCAGACTTCAAAAATTCATATCTCTCTCAATATTGCTCCAATGGTCTTATATGATATATGTGTAGAAAGCCCTAGATGTCTAGTTTTACATAAAAATGGTTTCATTGAGTTTGAACGGCGGGAGGCAGAGCCGTACACTCCACCGTACGGACTGCCGAGGGTTTTTGAGTTTTCCAGCCTCTCAACTTCCTCATATCATCATTCTCTCTTGTTTCCAACTCAATTTTAATCTCTCAAACAGCCAATAGATCAGCAACAATTCATCATGATCACTAAGTCAATATATCAGGATTGAAGAATTAAACTACCAATAATCATTCAAAATCAGAAAAATCAAGACAAGAATTAAAAACCTCTACCTCTCGCTTTGAGTTTGAATATTAGAGCTGGGCTGAACTTGAAGGCTGGATAGAGTGGGAGAGTTGAGAAGAGGAAAGGGAGCTGAGGTGATGAAGAGAAGCAACGTAAATGAGCTGAAGAGGTAGGAGGAGGATAATATATAGACAAAGCTTCGAAGTGGTAGTTAGAATGAGTGGCTTTGATTGGATGAAATTTTGTAGGCAAGGTTCAACCATGTCTCCCTCTTTTGTGTTAAAATTGCTCTCCACGTCGCCAGAGAAGTGAAACTCGCTTCCAGCGTATCTGAACTTGACATCGGAACTCGTGTACTTCCTAAAGTCGGAATTCGTGCATGGTTAAGTCGGAACTCGGAATAATCATCTTGTTTTATTCAAAATTGGAGAGTAAAGTCGGAACTTGGAATTCGTAAGGTACAATCACCTTTAAATCGAAGGTCAGGGGCCAGAATGTGAAACCAAAACACTCGAACCCGGAAGTCGGAAATCATAGGATCTCGGCATTCTAATTTGATATCGGAACTCGGGAAATTGAGAAATGAAAAGCTTCTAGTAATAAGCTTGATATCGGAACTCGTGAAAATTCTTGGTTGAACTCGGAATCCAATTCAGATAAGCTCGGAAGTCATATTCGTGTCCATCTTGAATCAACTAAGGTCGGAACTCGGATATCATGTTCGTCCCTACTCGAGCATAAAGTCGGAAATCGGAAAATACAGTCAGTCCTTTTTTCTTAAGCCTTGGAAACGAAATCGGAAATCGAAACTAATACTAATGTCGGAAGTCGGAATTTATTTGAAAGTTAAAGACAAACTCGGAATTCGGAAATTTCAATATTAAACTAGATCGGAAGTCAGAATTTATAAGACAAACTCGGAAATCAGAATTTTCAACATTAAATGGGATCGGAAGTCGGAAATCGGACGTTACATTAACCACTTGAAAAGAAACACTACAAGGTCTTTACCCAAGTATCAAGACTCAAAGAAAACACAACTCACCCTTTTACCCCAAGGTTCCTAGCCCTTTTGCTTGAAAAAGAAGTAAAACTCACCTACTCACTCTTACTTGTTAGAGAAGCAAAAGCCATCAGCCCTCCCTCACCCATTTTGCGCCCCAAACTAGCCCTCCCACTTTCTCATTTGTGATTTTCATCCTCTCACTACAAGCCTAAGCTCTCACTTCTCTCTAAGCCTCATTCTAGCTCTTCTACTCTTCCAATTCCTCTTGTTCTTCTTCCCACTTTCACACCCCATCCAACTCTCTTTCCTTTCACCATTCCATAAGCCCTTCAAGGACCACTCTCTTTGGTTCTTGAAGAAGCAAAACAAACACTCACTTAGCCCCATCATCAAGCTCAAGGAGGAGGAAGATCATCTCCAACCCATCAACTCTTTCTACTCCTTAAGAATCCCATTTGATAGTGACTCTAACCTTCTTCTTTTATGTGTTCTTCAAGCCCTTTAACTCCTAAGCTCTCCGTAGCTAGGTGGTTCTAGGACTTGTTTCCAAGACCTCATGGCTATGCTTGTTGGTATGATGAATTTTCATGTGTTATGTCCTTCTCTTTGGCATGAAATTTTTGGTTGGAATGTTTATTGTCATTGAACCACATTTTTAGAAGTTAAAACATTGAGTAATATCAAGATCTCTAAGATTAAAAGTGGGTTGGAAGAGAAAAGTGATCACTTGAGGAAAAGCTTTAATGTTTTTACAAGAAAACTCCTTGAAACCAAAACCGTGAAAACTGAAAAATTCTGGCAGTCTGTATGGTACGACCAATAACTCTTTCAATATAACTCCAAATTGAACGAAACTAATTTTCTATGAAAATAGACTCATAGATCTTTTTATACATATAAAATACGTGAAATTCGGCTTTAAAATGAGAGAGATATGATTTTTCAAAGTCTGCTGTTCCCAGATAAGTTTCTGTTCGGGCAGTATGTAATAAAATGTGCATAACTCAAGTTATACCGAACATTTTTGAGTGGGACTAAGTTTTTTAGAAAGCTAAGACATAGAGAAACACCCCCATAAAAACAGTTTTGTCAGATTCCATGTGAGGAACTCCCGGTGAAGTAGACAAGCCACTGATCCGAGTTGAACTTTCAAGTCTGAACAGTCAGAATAAAATGTGCATATCTCAAGTTACAAAATGAATTTTTGAGTGGGGTTTATTTTGTTTAAAAATAGACTCAGAGACGTATATCCACACAAAAATTTGAAACAAAAGAGTAAAAGATAAAATTATGGTGAATTTTTGAAGTTACTGCCCCATTGTAAAAGTAAAACTGGTTATGGTAAGTTTTAAAGGTTAATGAGAAATAAGCTTTAAGACATTAAGACCCTTGCATTAAGTATTGGAAAACCTTCATAATTCAACTTAAAAGTTTCAAAAAGGATAATGGATGAAATTGGCCCTATGCCTAACAAAAGAATTTATGCAAGAAGCAAATCAATTAAAAGCTTGTACTCAAGTTTACTAAACTAAGCTCATAAGACTTTGTGTGATATGTATGCCTCTATGTGTCAATATGATGACAATGATATGATATGATGATGATCATGATGATGATGGTATGATAATGGTGATGATGATATGATATGATGATTATGATAGTGACATGAGGATTATAATAGTGTTATGATGATGATAAGGATGATAATGATATGATGACGATATTATAATGAATCATGATGAGATGAATATGATATGTTGACAATATGATGCTTAATGATATATATGAAAGGATTAATAAATATGAACACCCTGGGGACGGCGATACGTAACACTTAGAGGTGATTAATAAAGGAATCACATTTGGGACGGTGATACGTAACGCCTAAATATGGAAAAGAATCAGAATAATTTTACATCATAAGCCTTAATAAGAAGAAGATGAACTAAGGGTGCGATCCTTCAAAAAGGAAGGTGACCTAATTTAAGCTCCCCTCACCCACGACTCACATAAGACATGACATGACACAGCTAGTGTAAGTATAGGGGATAAGGCTTACATGAGGCATGGCATGACCCAGCTAATGTAAGTACCGAAATTTTATGGTGGCGACGGCCACGGTATGAGCTCATTACCACTTATGTTTAGTGGGTGAAAAGATAAAGTTAAGTTAAGAAAAGAAAAGGGACCTCGGTCCAAACCCTAGAAGGGGAAGAAGTTAAGAGAATCTTATAATATAGACATGCATGTTATATGTAATTATACTTGTGCCCATGTATGTTATGATATAAATGACTAAAGAGTATGTTAAAATTGAATCTGCTTCGAATATTCATGTTTTCGAAAACCTAAGAACGGAACCTTATGAATGCTCACTATTTTCATTTATAAAACCGAAGTGGCTGGGACGATGACGATGACACTTTCGTGTCGGGTTCGAGTCCTACTGAGAAATTCCATTTCTCACCCTAGTTATTCTTCCGTATCGTCACCAGATCGCGATGGCGCATCCGGTGGAGCGGAGCATGGATCCCCGACACTGTGAGTGAGCGTATGACGTGGGATGTCAGACAATGCTGATGTGGACTTGTAGTCACCGTAGCTCCGCATCTTCATTCATTTCTTTGGTGACGAACGATGTCGATCTTAGTTTGTATCTAGTATTTGGATCATGGCATGACCATGAGCCTCCTTTGCTGTAATACTGATATGTATGTATATATATATTATGAACTCATATCGATGTAATGATTTGCTATATAATGCAATGTATTTGTGAATTATTATTTATTTACCTTTCTCATGTTTTACGAATTTGGGGTATGTATTTTATGCGACACGCTCTTTCTCTATCTAACTTCTCGCTCAAGGCTTTACCTTTCAAAACGCTGCAAAGCTACGACGTATTTCCAAAAAAAAAAAAAAAAGAAATCTTACTGTATTTCCCGCGTAACTTAATTTCAAGTGAAGTTTAGTTTTCCACGAGCATAAGTAACAACTAATAAAACGCCATAATACGACTTAAGCGTAGTATGGGTTTATTAGGGTGTTACAATCGCCATGTCATATCCCTTAGGGTGTGGGATCATTATACCACATTCCAGAGCATGATTGCCATGTCATATCCCATTAAAGCGTGATTGCCATGTCACATCTTTCGGAATATGGACTCATTATCATATCTTTTATCATAGGATCTTTATTATAGCGTTCATCATAATCATGAATGCATATGTATCAAAGTGTGTTTCATAACCTATGCATAGGCTTTGCCGAAATTTCGGCAGCATGACAGATCAAGTCCGCTTCCCCGTGAATAATGCCGGGCTACAAGTACAATCAATTAAGTATGCAATTCAATGTAAAATAGCAAGTTACAGCAACATTATTGACCATATGGTAGGTCAAAATCAATAGACATATCAACAAGTTTCATATCATTTGCATGAGTATATTTTGAGATATAAGCCCCAAAACTTGACCCTATTGGACTACCCTATTCTAGCCTGATTTGAACTTAAGATAACTTCATTGATGTACTGTGAATAATTGGCAATGAATCTGACACTGAAATTTTTATGGGATACGTTGGTTTCACTCAATTTAGAGTTGTGTAGGGTGAGTTGCACCCTTCTCAACTCATACTGCTCAGATAAGAATCCAGATTTCTAGGTTAAACTTCAAAAATTCATAACTAATTCTATACTAACCCAATGGCTTTATATTTTATATGTATGGAAAGCCCTGAATGGCTAGTTTCATATAAAAATGGATTCATCAAATTTAAATAGCTGTAGATGGAGCTGTACGGACTGTCGGGTGAAAACCCTAACAGCTTCTTGAATCCTTCTCTATCTTCAAGTTCTTTCATCCCAATAGCAATTCTAATCACAACATACATTCAAAATCAACTATGATCCATCATCATCACTCCAAAGCACATCAGTATCATGAGGGAATCAAGATCCCCACATAGCCCCAAATCAAGAAAAACAAGAGGAGAAGTGGGATTCCTACCTTGTTTAGTTGAATTCTTGTTGATTGGGTGTCTTAGATGGAAGCAACTCTAGATGAGACTTGAAGAGGGGATGAAAATGGAGTGAAGATGAGAGTGAAGATGAGAGTGAATAGAAGAGAAATGATGGGAGCTTCAACAGCTAGGTTGGCCGAAAATTCAAGGAGAGAAGGAAAGAAAAAGATGAAGACTTTTGAAGCAAGTTTCATTTTGATTGGTGGATTTCATCTTGCCTTCAAATTTGGTTTGGCTCTCCACTCTTCATGGCTGATCAAGGTGCAACATAAGGAGGTGTTTTGGCCAAATCTTAGCCATTCATCCTAGGGTACTCATAGCATAACTTCTATTGGTCCGTTTCTGACATTTTAAAATACCGAAATCTTACCGATTTCTTTTAAATCGGTAAACCAGATTTAGAAAAATTCTATGAGATTTCCTATGTTCCTAATCTAATTCCATCAAGTCTAATCCTTCTAAATCACACTTAATTGGCTTTAAGTGAATGTTTAATCAAATTCTAATTAATATCAATTATTTAATGAAAATCGAACAATTCGGTTAATAACGATAGAATTTTTCGGACGTTACAATCAGCCTCTCTTCCAAGTGCGTGGTTTGAAAGTTGAATTCCCACAATTTAATGGTTCCAATGCCTTGCAATGGATTTACCAAGCTGGATAGTTTTTTGAGGTTTATCAAATCCCTGAGGAGCACAAAGTTCTTGTTGCGGGAGTTTACTTTGATCAAGAGGTCCTTCCATGGTACCAAATGACTCAATGCAACACACTTGGAATTCCATGGGCATTGTTTACTAGAGCCTTAGAGCAGGAATTTGGGCCCTCTCCATTTGACTGTCCTCATAATTCTTTATTCAAACTGATCCAACAAGGGTCAGTGCATGATTAACATATGCATTTCACTACTCTAGCTAATAGAATAACAAGAATGTCGCCTAATGCTCTTCGAGATTGTTTTATTAGTGATTTGAGGCTTGATACTAGGCATGATGTGGTTGTTTGATCCTTGTTTCAATGTCAGAAACTATGGCTTTGGCAAAGTTGTATAAGGAGAAATATGCTTACTCCTCCAAGCCCAATTCCTAATTCCTGAAACCTTATTATACTCAATACCAACCTCACACCAAATATAGTCACACAGTGTCTGTAACCACAACTCATAATTCTTCGAAATCCGACTTTCCCCCACTACTTCCAAACCACCCACCTAGCCAAAGACTTCCATTACCATAATCACCAAAGCCTTTACCTGTTAGCAAGATTATCCCATTTGAGATGCAACTAAGAAAAGACAAGGGTTTTTGTTTCCATTGTGATGAATGATATTCACTTAATCATAAGTGTCCTAATAAGTGGATAAGGATGAAGTTGGTCAACCTATAGTGGAAGAACCTTAAGTACCTGACAGCCTAGAGAGTGTGGTGTAGGATGATTCTCAGTACCACTTGTTTTTTAATACATTAAAAGGATTTGTGATAGCAGGAACCATGAGGTTCACAAGTAGAATTCAGGGCTGCAAGGTTCAAATTCTATTGGATAGTGGTAGCAATGATAGTTTTCTTCAACCGAAGGTTGTCAAAACCTTGAAGTTACCTATCCACCTTAGCCCATAGTTTCAAGTAATGGTTGGTAATAAGTAGACTATAGCATCCAAGGGCAAAGTGGAAAAGTTACATGTTAACATTCAGGGTTATGATTTATTGTTACCAGCGTATTTGTTGCTGGTTATAGGAGCAGATTTGGTGTCAAGGACAAAATAGTTTTCAACATTGGGCCCTCACATTGCAGATTATGAGGCAATGACCTTCAAATTCTATTTACAAGGCAAGTTTGTTACTTTGTATGGTGCTAGAAGCTGTCCACCAATACAAGCTAAGGTGCTAGAAGCTGTCCATCAATACAAGCTAAGTTTCATTGCATGAAGAAATTGGTTCACACTGATGCCATTGTTGAGGTATTCACCTTGCAAGCGCACCAATAGGATCCTACCACAATAGCTACAACGGTAAGTAACTCTCATAACTACCGAAATCCATGAAACTGGAGCTTGCCCTATTGCTACACACATATAAAATAATTTTTGACAAACTCGAAGGGTTACCACCCATGAGGAGCCACAACCACTTCATTCCCTTACTAGATGGTTCAAATCTTGTAAAAAGCAGACCCTATAGATACCCTCATAGCTAGAAGGAAGAGATCAAGAAGATGGCTAAGGAGATGCTCCAAGAGAGCATCATTCAACCAAGCTCTAGCCCCTTTTTATCACCTATCATTCCAGTTAAAAACAAAGATGGTACTTGGCATTTCTGCATGGATTACAGGGCCTTAAATGCTATCACAATCAAGGATAGCTTTCCCATTCCTACTGTAGATGAGCTTTTGGATGAGCTGCATGACACCTAGCTCTTCTCTAAGCTAGGTTTGTGATTTGGTTATCATCAAATTTTGGTGACACTAGAAGACAAACACAAGATGGAATTTAGAGCTCACCGAGGGCTATATGAAAGGCTTGTTATGATATTCGGGCTCTCTAATGCCTCTGCTATCTTCCAAGCTCTTATGAATAATATTTTCTAGCATCTGTTGAGGAAAATTGTTCTTGTCTTTTACAATGATATTCTAGTTTTTGGTCCTTCATGGTAGGCTCATCCACATCATCTTAAGGAGGTCTTGGCATTAGTGATGCAGTATAGGCTTTATGCTAAGTTACCAAAATGTCAATTTGGGCTTAAAGAGATCGACTATCTTTATCATATTGTCTCAGGTTCGGGTGTGGCAATGGAAATAGGAAAAGTGCAAACAGTCTTGAAGTGGCCAATCCCTAAGGATATTAAACAGTTACAGGCATTCTTGGACTTCACTAGTTATTATAAGCTATTTATTAAAGGGTATGCCATTATCACAGCACTTCTCACTAACTTGCTATGAAAAGATGAATTCTCATGGAATTAGTAGCTAAAACAGCCTTTATGACACTTAAATCAGCAATCATTATAGCCCTAGTATTGGTCTTACCTAATTTTTCTCATTCATTTACACTTGAGACTAACGCAAGTAGTACAAGGATAGGGGCTATTCTAAGTGAAGGAGACCATCCAATAGCCTTCTTCTCCAAGAAACTATCCCCCAGCATCCAACACAAATCGGCCTATGTTAGAGAAATGTTTGCAATCACTGAAGCTATAGCAAAGTTCTGTCATTATTTGCTAGGACATAAGTTTATTATTCGAACAGATTAACAAAGTTTGAGAGCCTTGATGTATCGAAATCTCCAAACCCCGAAGCAACAAAAATGGCTTCCAATACTACTCAATTATGACTTCAAAATCGAGTACCAACCTGGTAAAGACAATATTCCAACAGACACACTCTCTCATTATTTTGTTCTTCAATGGTCCGAGCCTAAATTTGAGTTGCTAGAGCAGATTAGAAAAGAGCAACAAGATAATCCTCGTTGTCAATAGATTTATTACCAGTTACAACAATAACAACCTGCTGCAGCAAATTTCATGCTGCAAGATAATATTCTTTACTGGAAGAACAGGTTATGGATTCTATCGAGATCAGCAACAATTAATGACATCCTTAAAGAATTTCACTCTTTATTAATCGGGGGACATGTCGAGGTACATAGAACATTTGTTAGGATAGCTTAACAATTCTTTTGGTCCAAAATGAAGAAGGATATTCAATAGTTTGTGATTAATTGTCAACTTTGCAACGAGCTAAAATAGCGAACACTAGCCGAGACAGCTTGCTGTAACCACTCCCAATTCCTCAGCATGTTTGGGAAGATGTCTCCATGGATTTTATCTATTTGCTACAGGTCTCATTTGGGTTCTTTGTGATTATGGTGGTGGTGGACTGCTTATCTAAGTATGCCCACGTCATGGCTTTGAAGGGTGACTATACAACAAGAATTGTGGATAAAGCTTTCCTCCATAACATAATCAAACTGCATAGGGTTCCTAATTCCTTAGTGTTCAATTGTGACAAAGTATTCACGAGTCAATTTTGGAAGCATTTATTCAAGTTGCACTGGACAACTTTAGCCATGTCATTAGCCTACCATCTGGAGACTGATGGTCAATCAGATGTAATTAATAAGTGCATTGAGATGTACTTGAGGTGTTACATTGTTGATAATCGAAAGGCATGGTACAAAGGTCTTGCTTAGGCTGAGTTTTAGTATAACTCGTCATTCCATAAAGTGTAGGAATGAGTCCTTTTTCAAATCATGTATGGCAGACCTCATCTTGGCTTAATTAAATATGTGGCTTTGGATAAGGATCCCTTGACATACAGCAACTGCTGTTTGAGAGGGACAAGATCCTGGACAAATTGCGACTGAATTTACAAAAGGCTCAACAACGCATGACTGCTCAAGCTAATAAGAAACGTCATGAGCTGTAATTAGAAATTGGTGACTGGGTTCTCGTCAAGTTACAACCATACCAGGAACACTCTCAAACATTGAGGAAGAACCACAAACTGAGAATGTGGTATTTTGGACCGTTCCAGATCATGCATAAGATTAGCAAAGTGACCTACTAGCTATAGTTGCCACAAGAGTCCAAAATCCACCCGGTCTTCCACATCTCTTTGCTGAAACCCTTCAAAGGGTGCCCATCTGAGTAAGATACACCGTTGCCTCTGACCATAATGGAAGAAAGGCCAATCCTTACACCCGCTGCTATTCTATCGCTCAAAAAAGTGCAGAAAGGGTGAAGCTATCAAGAACCAAGTCCTAGTGCAATGGGAAGGGCTAACTGACAAAGAAGCTACATGGTGGGATTATGATAGCATTCATGATATTGATACCATTCCCAACCTTGAGAGCAAGGTTGTTTTCAGAGGGGGGAGGTAATGTTACAAGCCAAACAGGCCCAACAAAAACCAACAGGCCATCAATACTATCACCTGAGAACAAAATAAGGCCTAAGGAGGGAGATTCAATTACTAAGGCTTACCAGTGGAGGTTGATTTGAAACTAGTGGACATGGGCAAGGGCAAGAAAGGAAATTCCCTAACTGGAGGCTTAAGGACTTTGTGACTCCGTAAGCTTTGTTAAGGGCTTAGCTGAATGAGAGACTTAGACTAGTATGATTGGACTTCCTCATCCCTCCTCTATTTCCTTCTTCTTGGGTCTTCTCTCTATTCTCATTCCCTGAGTTCTATGCCTGACATCACTACCATTACCTTTGCAGGTGTGATTGTCAAGAGATCAATGGTGTGGAGTAGTGATTCATTGATTTCCATTATGTAGAAATTCATTGCTGCATTAGAAACTTGTTTTGCTTTCACTTCCTGATTGTAGATTGAAGATACCTCCCTGTATTTGTTGAGTTGATTTCAGTTAAATGCATACTTGTTACTTGAGTTCCTTTATAGATGCCCAAACTGGAAAGTATGATTCTATCTTTAATCTAATCCAAACGTCCTTTGTATCATGGGTTATTACATTTGCAATTTAAAAATTGATGTATGTTGGATCAATTGTGGTTCGGTGAATTGTAGTTAAATGGATGTTTAGGATTAGTTGATGTATTTAGGATGAAATGGGTGTTTTGGAGACATGCTTAGGTGTTAAACATGTATTGGGTTTGACCATTTGGGACTTGCTGATGTATTTGAAAGGATTTTGATGTTATTTAGTTGATGATAAATGGAATGAGTTATTTGAAAGGATTCTTTCATGTATTGTTGTCTGCATATCAATTGCATTTGGATGGTTTTTGGCTCGTAATAGAGCACTGTTTTTGGCTTAACACATTTGAATAATGAGTAGCTTATTAACTGATATAAGTGATATAATGGGTAGATCATATAAGTCAATAATTGATACAATTGAAACACATTAGACTTTTGATAATTCAAGTGGCTCAACTCATAAAACCCATGAGGAGCAAAACATAACATTAGTTGCAGACTCATATATAAACCAATGAAAGCCAGTCCTTATTAACAATACTTTAACTCATAATGATCAAAATGTTAGAAAACATAGGAGATAAACACAGCGGAATGATCAAACAAAATTTTAATCACATGAACACATTCATATGGGATCAAATAACACTCATGAAATCATATCTCATGAGTTTGGTATCACCTCGTATTATTTAAACAACGTAAACACTTGAAAATATAAAAGGATCGTATGAGACATTTACCTCTTAAAGCGATGTCCCGTAGAAATTTGATGTTCGTCTTATGAACATACAATCGCACAATCGCACGACCTCTAGCTCGTCCACACGAACACGATCCGCCAAGGAACTCCTCTTCTCAATCCAAGATCCGTTCCTTGTTGCCCTCTTAAAGAACAAGAATCTTAGATGACTTATGGAGTGGGTGGTGGTGTCAGAGAGTTTTTTTCAACAAAAGAGAGAGTTTTGTACACTCAAAGGTTTCTGTCTTCTGCATCTTGGCCCTCAGCCTTCTCTCTCTATTTATTGTAATCAATAGTGGCCTTTCCTTTTCTTTTCTCTAGGGTTACAATTTTGCAAAATATGGGTTAACATTAATGCCATAATCAATTCCTAATTGATTCCCATAATAAACAAATAAACCATTTTAAAATAGAATTATTTCTCAAATAATTCTTATTTTAAATAGGCCAATTAAAATATAAGTCATCTCATATCTTATATTAACCCAAAATTAGAAAAGACCAAAAACCCCTTAACATGAGTTTCTAAAATATGGACCTTCCATTTTATAGAAACTTTCCTTATGAGGATCCACCTTTACCCTAGACTTGACTTCAGGATGTGCTAGCAACCCTGCAATCAAATTGCAAGTCTAATCCAATAATTAAAATTCTAATTAACTATTTTAATTAGAATTAATTCATTCTTGGCGAGTACATGTCCTATTGTGTGTGACTAACTAGGTTCATCTCTAATTGGTAATGAGATTATAAAATCAACCTTTTGATTTTATCGAAAACTTATTTCCGTACCTAAAGTAAAATTTCCAAAATACCCTCGGCTCTCATAAGTCATGGGTAACACCGAGCACAGCATGCCATGACCACCCAAATAGGGATGAATATATTAATTAAAATATTCTGATGAACCATCAATCATATTTGCCATGCACTCAAATCCTTTCATTACAGCATCCCGATCCAAATGTGGTCATGGTTAATGTCAAACCCTATAGCTTAGACCATATGGACTTTCTAGGTTTTTATTCTTTGATCAATAGGACATGAAATAGAAACTCTTTTCATTTAAGTCCAAGTACCTTGGCCAAGGATTTCATGATCAAGAATAACCTTATATCCATAGAAACTATCCTTGTTTACTCAAGGTAATGAATTCCTTCTTGACTGTTCACCTATCTCCATACGTAACTAACTATAGCCACAAACTGCCTAATGATAATACTTAACATAAGTATATAAGCAGTAGCAAACTATAGTTACCTATGTACAAGATAACCATGCCATCTCAGGTCAAAGGATTATATGCACTAATATGATCTAGATAATGTTTCATTGACATTAGTAAAATACCATGTAAACATTATCTATACGTCACGTTCGACCCACTTATCACATAAGTGTCCACATATCTGTTTTGACATCTAATGTTTTATAGCATGAGACTCACTATTCCATCTTCATTAGTACGTTCTACTAATCATGGAAACAGATAGAGGTGACAATCTTCCGGAATAATAATGCCCAGTTAATATTCCTATGATAGTGAACTATTTTAAAGATCTTGTACTAGACTACTCCGTCACTCATATTCTCAACTCTTGAGAATGAAGTGTCTAACAAGTATCTAATGGACTTATTCTAATAAACATACACAAATTATGAATAAAAGAATAATAAACTGCCATTAATAGGAATTGTTTATACATATATCAGCTCTAGGGCATACAACTAACACAAAATTAGGTGTCAAATTTATGCATAAATTTTGCACAAGTACCATACCTTACTAGCATGATTCTAACTCATGAAATGATTAATTTTGGTGTCAATTTTTTCTACATAAAATCAGTTTCATACTAGTATATGATTACCCAAGATTCTCAAGTTTTTGTCTCATCATTTGCACAATATAAGTTGGCTTTAGTCATAATCTACCAAAGGGTTACTTGATGTAACATAATGAGCTTCCAAAACAATTCAAAAACTAGTATTATTCAAAGCAAAAAAAATTTCTCTGCATAATTTGTTGTATACTTAGCATGAGTTGTTATCTCATCATAACTATTTTATAAGTAACGTTTAATCATAATCTAACAAATGGTCACTTGGCTCAAACATTAAGACTTCCAAAACACTTCAAATGCTTCACGAAATAATGGGAAATGAAGTTTTTTCTCTACACCTCCCCTGTTTTTGGCATAGCAACTTATAAAAGGAGAAGTCCACTTTTTGTTAATAATTTCTCATTCTAATATGGCAATTATGCATAACTAGAAACTGCAAAGCTACAATTTGTCAACCCACACAAAGCTACAAAATCTAACCTCTTGCTACCCAAACACCGACAACACATTAGTAACACTGTCACAATCATTATGCTCACTCCACATCAAAAATTAAAATGAGAAATTACATATGCATGAGAACTCCAAACTAGCTGTATCCAATTATACCAACATAAGCCAATATAAAAGCCATACATATCGTCCTATTTAGTCTTGTTTGTTTCTTTGTTTTTTTTACAGTCATAAACAACAATTAACTTCATAAAAAGTCTAGTGTTCCAGGAAGCATACACAATTGGATCTCAGAATCCACTTTAGACAATTTGATCTTAGAAACAACAATAATTCCATAAGCTTAACTGATATGCTAAATTAACTCAACCTTAATAATCAATCTCAAACATAACACCAACAATAGTGAATGAAAATGAAATACCAATAATTGTACTTAATAGTAATAGTTGTTGGTTTGGTAATACCAATAATTTGTCTAACTGAAATACACAAAAATAGCATCTAAAATTGTGTTTGATTGTATACAATTGCATTTAATGCATCCCCCGAACCCAACAAAAGGAACACATAATTGTCATTTTTTTGAACTTAATTGTATAAAATTGGTCAACCAAACTAAAGATAAAAAAAGCTTCCAAATGACACTATCATATTTGAGAATATTGGAGTGCTTGGTTAAATTTGTAGCCATATTGTCTCTTGCTCTTAATAATTGGGCTCGAGTGTTGCAAGGATTTATTGTCCAATCCCATTGAGCTGCTGGTAGTCCTCCAAGTTGTCTACTTCTAGACCTTGTTCCTTGATTAGTGGTTCTCTCAATTTGCTTTTTAATAACAACACCAACACCAACATGCTAGTTTCCAATAACAGCAGTAGCACCAGATGGTCGGCTTCCAACATCAATAGTTGTAGGTTAGCTTAAAATGGTAGATTCCTTCCTAAGCCTTCGTCTTCCCCTTCCACTAGCCATCTTTTTCTATAAGGCCACAAATTGTATAAGATTATATGCAAAAATAGAACATGCAAAAGAAAAGGTAATGTGATATCCGAGCTCTATTTTGGCTTCCAATTCCTCCCTCAGTTTGACTTCCAACCACTTCCAATTCCTTTTCAGTTTGGTTATCTCCAGAAAGGTCTCCCAGGATTTATTATGCTAGTTGGTTTAAGAAGAATCAAGGTATTTCCACACCTACATACTCTTCGTGAGGATGTGGAACAATTTGAAGTTGAGGCTAAAGGTCTTCGTGAGGCCATGGTGGTCAATCGCTGATGAAAATATTGGAACTTTGACGAGAATGAAGGGGGCTGAACTAGTTTCTGCAAAAAAGGATTAAGGTTAAGAGATCGGTGATAGGGATGGCATGTGACTTGCACATGCCATTGGAAAATGAAAGCCTGGCCATGTGGCACTGTAATCAATGGTGAGTTGGTGAGATCTTGACATGTGTCCTTACTAATTAGTATTGCCAGATGAGCACTTAATGACATAGAGTTGATGTTAGGGGACTAACATTGCTAATGTCTGAAAAATGAAGGATCAAAACCAAGCAAAAAATTTTAGAGGGACCAATTCCAGAAAAGAAAATATTTAGACGGACTAAAAATATATTTACATTTATTTTTTTAAAAAAAATTGGTTTGTTTGTTATTTGAATATGTCAAAGGCAAGTTTAAGAAAATGATTTTTTTTTCAATAAAATAATATAAAATTATTTTTAGTTATTAATAAGTAATAGTAAAATTTTATCTCAAAAGTACTTTTCCCAAAATTTAAAGTAACTATAAGAATATTCTTCCAAAAAATACTTTTAGTTGTTTGAAAAATACTTTAGTTGTAGGAAAAACAAACCAAACACATTGAATGTTGTAAAATCTCATTTTTATTTCTCTCAACTTACTTTTGGGGTTTGCAAAATATAAACCAAATAGGCACGTACTTGAGACTAGGTTTGTGAAATGATTTAATTGCAGCGCTTTTGTGTAAACCCGGATTAATTTTTTGTATACATTTCTTTTTAAAATTAAATTTTTTGAGAGATTTGATTTAGTGTTGGACTTGTTGGATATGAATACCTACCCTCTTAATTTTTGTGCATTTTGTCTTCTTCCTGGTGAATAAATAATGCCATTTTGATGCTCATTTAGTCTCTTATAATGCTATTAGCTACTTTTCGCATTTTCAGATGTTTATTTCTTGATTAAATTTGGACGGTGGTAAAAGATATAAGTAATATGATATAATACAATCTTTTTTTTGGCATGTACTAAGATCGCCATGTGGTGTGTGCCCAAGCTTTTTTTTCATTGAAGGGAATTGGGTACCTAACTACTTGCATATAGAATAGGCCAATGTAACAATCCGTATAGCGATGGTGTTATCCCTTTTAATTGGCCCCTTCCCCCCTTCTTTGTCCTCTGCTTACTCTCTGTAATTGAGAAAATCATTTAAAGAAGTTGCACATGAAACTATTTTGATTTAAGCAGTTAAAGAAATGGTACTATATATATTTTTTACTATATATTGTTTTTCTAAGTAAAATTGATATTATTTAAGAAAAAATTTTTAGAGATGGTCCAAGTTTTAGTCGGTAGTCACTCTTGCCCTACAACATTGCATGTCTGCTCATTTTTTTGTTAGTTGTGTGCTCCATGAATATTGCACCAAAATAGAAACCTAAATAACAATGTCCTCCCAAACATTTTGGGGGATCACATATTCCCAATATGTTTCAAAAAATAATGATATTTGTACTTAAAATTTGGACTCATTTTAGACTTATCAGGAGAAAGATAAATACAAAGATAATGGGTCTATTATTTTTTTCTCTTTCTATCTCATCAGCTTTGTATCTATCTCTTTCCTATTTAATCTAAAATGAGTCCAAATTTTGAGTACAAATATCATTAATCAATTTCAAAACGGCTTTACCTTGTTTTACGTGAAATCCCAATAATGGAGATTCATAAAGAATTTTCGGGGCATTTGTAATTATATAAAGAGACATATATGTTCTCTCTCCAATGATGAGTTATTCTTTATCCAACTTCTCTATCATATCATTGTTTCGATATGGATTCAGATATAAAATTTGAGAGATTTCAATTGAAGAGTGTGAATTTTTTGCAGTATTCGAAAGTGTATTTGAATACAAGTTTGGTTACAAAATTTCCAATTGCATGACAATAAATCCCCAAAAACATGAATATTTATCCCTGTTACTCAAGTATAATGTTTAAAGTTTTATCTTTCTTCATAATTGAGAGAGAGAAAATGCTTGAGAGATAAAATTTTTTAATGCTTATTACATAAACAAAAATTCTCCAAAAGTTGTTTATTGATTCCCATTGTATTGTTTATATCAAACTTTTGTAATAAAAAAAAAAGATTTTATGAGAAACACATCTTCCCAAATCATTTGAAAGGACTGCAACCTCTATCTAATAATAATAATAATAATAATAATAATAATAATAACAATACATCAAAGTGAAACCATTCCTATTAGAATAAATCCTATAGCTCAGATAGCATGCCAGGGCATTATATATGCCTGATGGTTAGACATTAATTCTTTTAAAGTTAGATTAGCAATTGATTAACAAAGCCCTATGGTGACCAAAATCATATTGATGCATACCACTCATGTGCTCTTGATGCCTTTTTCATAACAGAATATAAACACAGAAGCATAACACCTCCAAGGATCAGAACAATAAAATCCTGCAAAGGGAGAGTGGATGAAGAACCTCACACAAGTCACATGTATATCTAAATAAAAATTTCATTTTGACACTTCACTTTGATGAGCACTCATGAAAGAAATCCATACATATAGATTATGTTGTCAAACCAACTTTAACATGCTGTACTGACGGCTGAAAATGACTAAAGCCTAATTGTAATAACAATCTATGCTTTGTTAAGGAAAAATTTGAGAAGGGGCTCCTGGATGACACACGTTAAGAACTTAAGATCATGATTATTTAAAATGAAAATATTAAATATTTTAAAATTTTAATATAATAAATGCTTATATTTTTATTTAACAATTTAAGTTTATAATTTTTAGCATATATATTCCTTAAGAATAGTACATATTAATAATAACCTTATTAAATTTGTGTTATGTCACTAATCATGCATCGGGAAGAAGAGTAATGTTATATACTCATTATTTTATCAGAATTTATCAAGATTTAATAAGGGCGATTGGACAAGTTAAAAGTGAAGAGACCACTTATTCATGCAAAAGATAGAAATAATATTACATCATTTTAATAAATATATTTTATCAGGACAAATTCCTTTATGCAAGATATTGTTATCTATGCCAAGTTCTTCAAAGACTAATGATGATTACATGTTCAGGCTTTACATCGCACGAATTACGGCAAGCAGATAAACGCCTCCTTTATTTTTTAATGATGAATCCATGCACAAACCTTGTATACCTGTCACGTCAGTTCAATTCCTTTAGCCAGTGTTACCCACAGAATTATGAAGAAAAAAAAAAGGAACTTAGAAGTTCTTCTTTTCTGAAATTTTTTAGGTCGTAGCTTCTGTTGCTTTTCTATATATAACGTGAGAAGAAGTTATAGAGATATTTGAAAGTGAAATGCCTTTATAACAAATACAGGGTTGTGGGTTGTGATTAATTAATTGCTCATATAATTCCATATCGGTATTAATTGACTTTTCAGAAGACTTATTTCTTTTCTAAAAAAAATCTGATATACAAAAATCATAATCATGTTAATTACAAAAGAGAAGTTTTTACCAATTCATAATTGGATCATTACAAATAGGAAACTAAACATGTTAGCTAAAGCGTGAATTGTGCGAAGCAAAACTGCAGAAGAAAACATGGCTTTTTTTTGTTGTTCTTGTCCTATTTTTGCTTCCGTGAAAGTTTGTGACTTTAGGATTCTGATAGTTGCAATTGATATCTTCCTAAGCAAGGGAAATGCCAGGTCCATTCTAGTGCTTGCAAATTACAACATTGGAACATGCCCCTTTGACCGCTTAGCGAAGTAAGTCAGCTTGACAACGAAAAATTCTCAATTGAAAAAGAAGCGCATGTTTTATGAAAACAAGCTAACAAAATGTTCTAAAGGCATACAGATAATAATTAAAACAATCTGTTCTGAGTAACAAAATTGACTGAAAAAAAGGTCAAATAATTAGTACTAGCAATAGGCTGTAATTTATCATTTCATGCTATTAATAAAAGTAATATGGCTTTTTATAGAAGACAAACATAGATACTCAGAATTCGGAGGGGGATTTTTCTGGAGATTATACTAACATTACTACATGTCAGAAAAAAAAAAAGAAAAAAGAAAAGTTGAAAACTAAGAACACGTTTCTTTGTAAGTCATCGATACTAATGATGTCTAAACTAAATTATAGGTGCAATATTGAGGGTATATTTGGTTTAATTTTTAGAAGAAGATGTTTTAAAAGAAGATATTTTAAAAGAAAACTTTTTAGAAAAATTACTTTTAAAAGAATAATTTTTATTTGGTTTGAATATGTCAAAAGTAAGTTTAAGAGAATGAGTTTGGTTTGGATATGATAAAGTAAAATTACTTTTGGTTGTTAACGTAAATGTAATAGTAAGATTCTTTTTCAAATGGCCTTTTTCTAGAATGAAAAGTAACTCCAAAGATACCTCTATCAAAAGGTCTTTTGGATTCCAAAAGGCCTTATAAAAAAATGTCTTTATATATCCAAACACATTAGCTATTGTACATTTTCATTCTCATTCCAATAAAAGGCCTTCTGACCTCCCCAGAAGTGTATCCAAATAGGCACTGAGTCAGTTCAAATAATGAAATAATAAAGAAATATAATCATTTTAAATAATAGTTTAATTGATGTGCACTAACAGTATAAAACAATTTTACACTGTCAATCAATATAAATAGTAGAAAGTGAGAAATCATGATGGGCTCCTCATTATAATAGGTAGTTATTTGTATAAGATATCACTTTTTACTATTTTTATTCAGTGTATTTAAATTAAATTCTTTAAATAAATTATACATATTTATCATTTTATTATTATGAATATTAATTATTAATACTTATTGCAGAAATCAATAGCAGATATATAGCTATAAGCTGTTGCTTTTCCCACCCTTCAAATATAAACCGTCAAGTGAATGGGCGAGAGGCTCGGAACCAGGTTTGGTTGCAGCTTTTTCACGTTCAATTTTAGAAAAACAGGAAACTAGAGGGAGAAGGAAAGAAAGTCCAGAGAACCCTGAGAAAGAAAGTGAGAGAAAAAATTTTGAAAGTCCATTTTTCTCTTTCTCTTTTACTTTCTACCAATTCCTTGCATTTTTTTCCTATGTGATTTCTTAAGCTTCATGCAGAACCTCTTTTCATAATCCAAGTGTTTATAACATATGTTCATTCTTTTTTCTCTTTCTGTGAGAATTTAGCTAAAGATTTTGTTTCCTTTCTGGCCAAGAATTCTGGTGCCACATTTTATGTTTCACCCCCAAGACTTAGGCATTTTATCAAAGGCTTGGGATATTATTTTCTTTTGGTTTAACACATTACACATTGGATTTGAATTAGATTACGGGGTCATATAGTTTTTTGGACTTTTATTGAAGTTGAAGTTGTTGTTTAAGGCCTAGTCATGGCGACGGAGCCAGCCTTTCCATTCTGTGTTGTATCTGTGGTTGAAGATGTTCTTCAAAAGCATGGAGGAAGATTAAGCGACATAAACTTGGCATCAAGGAAGGCTGAAGAAGCTTGTATATATCATCCCTTTATCTCCCATTGTTTTTTGTAATTCTATCATCTGGCTTTGTGTCATTTTGTTGTTTACTTTTTAATATAGAAAGTTGGTTTTTAAATATCAAAATGGTTGCCTCTTTTGTCCAATTAGATGACACTTTCTTTGTTGAAAAAATTGTGCTCTTTTGGTTTCATGAGACCACAAAATTGATCGCAACCAAAAAATATAAAACATACAAGTTTGATCATTGTTAAAAAATGACAGAATTATAGAAACATGTTGTAACTGCATGAAACATAGAATGATATCCAACTTCCAATAAAATATGGCAAAATATAAAGAGTACTTGTCTTCCCTTGCAGGCTTAAGAAGGAATGAGGCAGCTGGGTGGCTCCGAAAGACGGTTGGAAGTGCTGGAGGGAAAGACTTGCCAGCTGAGCCTTCTGAAGAAGATCTCAGGATTGCACTGCGCAGTGGGATCATCCTTTGCACTGCTCTTAACAAAATCCAACCCGGTGCCGTGCCCAAGGTATGTTTGTTACATGAAATCTAGCTATGCTCCTCTAGTTTCACATTGATTTGTTGGTTATCATTACTTATTGGACCTGTATTGTTAGGTGGTTGAAGCCCCCTGTGATGCTGATATTATTCCTGATGGGGCAGCACTGTCTGCATATCAATACTTTGAAAACGTAAGGAACTTTCTAGTAGCTGTGGAGGAAATGGGGCTTCCCACCTTTGAAGCTTCTGATTTGGAACAGGTGGTTATTACTTAATAGCTTAAGCTGAATGAGTTCTTTTAGTACTTTGATAGACTAACTAGATCGAAACCAAAGCATTGTTACTAAAGTAGTTTTATTTGCACACAAGTTTTCTAGACAATATTTAAACACCTAAGAGATCATGTATTAATAACAAAGTATTTTAATTGGATTAACGGTGAATCTGTCTGTGAAGAAATATGGAGAATCATGTATTAATAACTCAGAAATTCAGTTATTTTAGTGGTGAATTTGGTAAAAAGATTTTGCGTCCATTATTGGATACTTTACCGTATCCACCAGCGACGCAATTGAAATCTCTACATGATTCTCCATATGTCCAAATGATGCCTAGAAAACTTGCATGCAGAAAACAATTCTCTTGTTATTATAAGGTTGAAACCAATGCATTATTGTCAGAATGCAATTTTGTTCTGCTTTTAACAATTTCTCTTCCACATGATGTTTGTACAGGGAGGGAAATCTTCGAGGATAGTAAATTGTATTTTAGCACTCAAGTCGTACAGTGAAGGGAAACTGGGAGGCAAAATTGGGTTATGGAAATATGGTGGGAATCCAAAGCCTCCTACTCATGTGAAACCAATTATGAGGAAGAACTCAGAACCATTCATGAGGTCTTTGTCAAGGGCTATGTCTGTAGGAGATAGAGATGGTTGGCTTAGTGATCACTCTTCAAACAGTGATCCTGGGCATGACCGCAGTGAAGGGGTTAGACATGATTACTGTTTATAATCTTTTGCTTCTGTCTAGATGGTGACTGAGCGGAATTGATCCTCTGATGTTAAAATTTCGCATAAACTGGTCATGTGTAAATTTTCACAAAAGATTCTAATCTAATTAATGGTGAAAATCTTCGTATAATAGGGTCATGTGAAATTTTTACATAAGATGAAACATTCCCAGTGATTGAGTATGTATAGCATCTGTCTCAGCTTTTTTTGGTTTGGTATCTGCAGGGTTCTATTTCTTCCTTGAATACACTAGTTCGTGAATTTTTGTGTGACAAGAAGCAAGAAGAAATTCCCATTGTAAGGTTTTTTTCCTGCACAACACTCAATTTTTTTTTCTTTACAACGAACTTTTCTGGTGTTCTTTTATTCCCTCTTGACTAAGGGGCTAATGCCTTTTGCTATGATAACAGTTGCTGGAGTCTTTGCTTGGCAAAGTTATGGAGGAGTTTGAACGTCGCATGCTAATCCAACAAGAAACAGTGTGTATCTCTTTGGCTTCTAATTGAGTGCAATATCCTATCTGTGACACTTTCCAAAAGAAAATTTTCATACTTGGGTGGATGAATTTTTCTGAACTTTACGTTAAAATTTTAATCATGGCAGAATAAAGCAACTCAAGAAGATAAGGCATCAGCTGAAGCAGATAATTCAAATTTAAAAGCCGCTTCTGATGATGAAGAGGTAAAATTTAGACTCCAAAAGAGATTTTTCAGAGTACTTGCTTTGCAATTGCAAGTCAATTTGTTCATAAATTGCTTAGCGTCGTGAATGCTACCATGTGACTTACTTTTCATATGATCAATTATTTAAGATGGAAGACAATGAAGATGTAGAGGCTAAACAAACGAAATGTGATGATGTGAAGTACAACGGCGACGAAGAAACAAGCAGCGAGCTTCCGAAGCAGCAACAGTTAGATCAACTGGAAAAGCAAAGAAGCCAGCTTTTGAAGCAGCAACAGTTAGTTCAACAGCAAAAGGAAAGCATCCAGGTAACTTGTCCTAGCAATATGTGTGATAAACCAAGTTGCACATTAGATGATAGTATATACAAAAAGCACACATCTAGATAGTGGTATGCTGGAGTTTGATGTAGACATTGTTCATGAATGCTGATGTAGACATTGTTCATGAATGCATGGAGTAATGAATTTGATGTTGACAAACTTTAGGAGTTGAAAATTATGGTTCAACAAACAAAAACAGGAATGCAGTATCTGCAGAAGAAACACCAGGAGGAGATTATCCATCTAAGTAAGTATGTTGCTTAAAAAAAAAAAATTCTCCTTTTTTTAACAGGAATATCTATAATCTATCTAATTACCACCTACCTTTAATAGGTAAGCACCTGCATAGCATAGCTTTTGCTGCTTCGGGATATCTGAAAGTCCTTGAAGAAAACCGCAAGTTATACAATCAAGTGCAGGACCTGAAGGGTAAAATTCAAGTGATCATAGTCTAATTACAATTTAGCTCCTTAGTTACTTATTTTCTCAATGTGACTAAATGGCCAAATTTTTATATGTTTGTAGGAAATATTAGGGTGTACTGCAGAGTTCGACCCTTAATAGGTGGCCATCCAAACCATCATGGCACTGTGAGCAACATAGAGGAAGGAAATATCTCAGTCATAATACCTTCCAAGAATGGGAAAGAGGGGAAGAAGACATTTACTTTCAACAAAGCGTTTGGTCCTTCTGCAGCACAAGGTTGGTCTTCATTTTGGTCTTTCCATTCAGATTATTGCTACTCAATATGTTCGCTTCATTGGCTTCTCTTTTTGTTTGCCTGCAGCGGAGGTTTTCTCGGATACTCAACCTTTGATTCGATCGGTTCTGGATGGCTACAATGTCTGTATATTTGCCTATGGCCAGACAGGGTCAGGAAAAACACACACTATGGTGAGAGATTCAGATGATCCTGATACCTGCTCTTTGTTTTATCCATTTGACTTGTCAGAATTGTAGTAACTGATTTCGTGCATCTGTGTATTCATGCAGTCTGGACCAAACAATCTCACCGAGGAAACAGTAGGTGTCAACTACCGTGCACTGCGGGATCTTTTCCTTCTCTCAGAACAAAGGAAAGACACTATTCACTATGATATCAGAGTTCAGATGCTTGAGATTTACAATGAGCAAGTCAGAGACTTACTATCGATGGACGGTGTCCAAAAAAGATATCCTTCTCTATGCCAACCATTTTCGTTTTTTTACTGTGTTCTGGATCTATGGATGCCATTTTCTAGTAATGATTGCCTTGTTCCTCTTCTATGTGATCCTTTACCACTGTCATACATTAGAAATTCGCAACAGTTCCCACAATGGGATTAATGTGCCAGATGCAAACCTGGTTCCTGTTTCGTCGACTGCTGATGTCTTAAACCTGATGAACTTGGGACATAGGAATCGAGCAGTTAGTGCTACTGCCGTGAACGATCGCAGCAGCCGTTCCCATAGGTACAGATTAAGCTTATATCTTGAATTCTTAAATTTAAGCACTGATTTCTAAATTTGAAAATATGATCAAGCTAATTAGGTAGTTTTTTGAGCTTGTACTTATCCATCATAACATTAATTGCTATAGTGCTATTATTTGAACATAGAGATCTAGACATCCAAATCAACATGTGGTGATAATAGTTCAAATAAGTGTGGTCTTTAGTTATATATGTGTCAAATTAGGGCAGATCCATTCTTAGTTAATATCACGTCCAACACGTAAATAACTGAAGCTCTCACTTATTTGATCACCACATGTTAATTTGATTGTTTATAGACTTTGCACAAAAAACAATTCTCTAATTGCTACTTGCTTGTAATGCCATAATTGCAGCTGCCTCACAGTTCATGTTCATGGAAGGGACCTTACATCAGGAAATATTATTCGTGGTTGTATTCACTTAGTTGACCTGGCAGGAAGTGAGAGGGTTGATAAATCCGAGGTCACAGGAGACAGACTGAAGGAGGCTCAACATATTAACAAGTCACTTGCTGCTTTGGGAGATGTAATTGCCTCTCTTGCCCAAAAGCAATCACACGTTCCCTACAGGAACAGTAAACTCACTCAGCTGCTTCAAGATTCTCTAGGTATGATTTCATATCTCCAATTCTATGTTGAGTAATGCTAGACCACTAGAAAAAATTACTAGATTTTTGACAGAAAAGAAGAGTAATCATTGGATGGAATAAAGTGGTATGATTCACTTATCTATCTTAAGATTCACACACATGGTACATCATTCTCACAAATAAATTCGGACAAATATTCTGGCTCTCTAGCATTTTCCTGCTATACAATATTGTAATATCTATTTGCTCACTAAGTTATTGTCTCCACTGGTCTTCGCTACTAAGGAGCTGATTTCTCTATATGTATGTGTCTATCAGGAGGGCACGCAAAGACGCTTATGTTTGTTCATATTAGTCCGGAGCCTGAAGCTCTTGGAGAAACAATTAGTACACTGAAGTTCGCTGAAAGGGTCTCCACTGTGGAGCTTGGTGCTGCCAAAGTTAACAAAGATAGTGCAGATGTGAAAGAGCTTAAAGAACAGGTTCTTACCTTTTTTTTTTCTTCTTTGGGGTGGTTATATCACTGTATATGCAAATTGTGCATTTTCAATGTTGAGTGTTTCTACTCCCTTATGCTCCAGATTGCTAGTCTGAAGGCAGCCTTGGCGAAGAAGGATGAAGAAGCAGAACACTTTCAGCAGCTTGCAAATAGCATCCTTGAAATGCCAAGGTTGAAATCTCAATTGTCTTCTCCTACACCTTCTAGTTCCACATCTGGAGGTCGTAAGCTACCAAGAGATGATTCTAGTAGCAGCCTTGAGGTATATATTCTGGGATTTCCTTCATATTCACCAAAACTCCAAGGAATTAATTTGGTTTAACAATCATATTTGAACATAATGAACTATATATTTTGGAAGTGGTTACTGCTAATACTAGACATCTCATTAATTATCATAAAACGTGAAAGAAGAGAAATTATTAGATGCTCTCAAAATAAAAAAATAAAAAATAATGTTCTGCATTTTTTTCTTATTTTCACTAATTTTTTTAATACAATAATTGATATGTTTGAAATATAAATAATTTAAAATACTACATTTTCTTATTCTTATTACAAGAATATCTAAGAATTTCTCTTTGCGAAAGAATAAGCAGTTTATATACATGCTGTCCGAAATCCAGCATCTCATTGGCCTTATGACACATCACACATATACTTCTTCAAAAAATGACAAAATTTGCATGCATGTTCAAAATGGCATTGCAGGACCAGAAAAAGGAATCATCAAAGTTGAAAAGAAGAAGCCTTGATCTCCAAGACGTTAGAAACTCGCCTCCGTGGACACATGGCGGTAATCATGCTAGGGAAAACAATGGAAAGGAGGATGATAAGGACTCATCAGTCTCAAGTATGAGGAGGAATGAGAGCTTCGCTATTGATTATAGCCTAGCGGGGCAGTGGGGAGCAGAAGTGAAACAGATATCTTTCCCCATGATGTTAAGTCCCAGATACCTTGTGGAGACCGCCACAACAAATGACTCTGATGAGCTTGAGTTAGCAACTAGCGAATGTTCATATCAATTAGACGTGAATTGGCAACTACATGTACCTAAACCAACAACAACAACAACAACAACAGGCATATCCAACGGATTAGTATCTAATAAAGCAAAGAAATCAGCTTGTCCAAGGCAAGCGAGGAACCAAGAAACCAGGTATTCATAGGTGTTGCATTTCATGTTGCTTCTGTTCTTCTTAAAGATATTAACTAATATTCCATTTACAAGTGTAGTTCTAGTATCTAAACCTTTTTTTAATAAACCAATTAAAAGAATAGATTTTATTGTTAGCAATTAAGGGTCTCAACTACTTATAAATATATTTTTGTTAATAAAAATGAAAAAAAAAAAAACAAAATATCCAACTTTATAAATAAAAAAGATGAATGATATTTGGACATAATAAATAGACATGGTAGAGATATATATAATGAGAGAAAGATAAAAAATGACAAGTGTTGAAAAAGTAATTGTGGTAAATTCATCGCCTTTGCATCTTTGTATCTTTCTCCTTTTTTTCTTTATTTCTTTTTTCCTTTTAGACTTAGATTGCTTTGATAGACTTCTATTTTTCATGCTATCAAATGTCTACTTTTTATATCTAAATAACATTATTCAATAAAAAATAATTTATGATATGCCAAAACACATGGCATATATGTTCTAAATTTTTTTGAATTGATAAATATTAACAAAAAAATTATTCAAGTTAAGTTCCTTGACTGATAATCAATATAAAGTTGATATATATATCTTTAATTAATAGGTAAATTTTGAAGTTGACTACTGAATTAATTTTCCTAATAAATTTAATTTGCTTTTTGGAATATTTTTCTCTTCCATTTACTATGACTCTTGTATGTGAATAGGAGTATGATCCCGACATTGACTCCTTCGTCATCAAGGAGACAATCCAGTCATCCCAGAAAGCATCAAGGTTCTATTGATGCCAAGAGAAGAAATGCAAAGTGAGAAAGCTGTTCCAAGGATTAAGATTCCTGTTTCCTTGCTTCACTGCCTTAACACTTTTTTTTTTCTCCTTTTTTCTTTGTGTATGTATAATTTAGTTGTATAGAGAGAGGCACAGAGAGAGTTCTTTAAACACTGCAGAGGCAATGAACTGGTTGCTTGTGTTTATATAGTGATGATCATGATATGCCATCCGAAATCAATCTGTTTATAATAGAGATTTGATTTTCTGTATATAAAAGAAAAGGAAATTCCGCACCCTTTAATTTCTGTTGTCCTTTTGTTGCGCTGGAACAGGAAGACATATGGGGTGGAAAGCAAAGGGTAACAGAAAACGACAATGTTATTTATGTCATTATTTTTACAACATCATCTCTTTTTAAAAGAACAAATTGATAAGAATTACTTTACATTTCAATATACTCTCTTTTACATTATTTTTCCAAACTACAAGAAGTGTAAAGAGGTCTAAACATTTTGGTGTTGAAATTCAAAGTCCTACAGAAAAGGACATGTATTTATTATTTAATTGGCTGTTCTGTGCATGGTGTAAGTTTCAAGTTTGTATGGAAAATATGAAATTAATGTGAACAGGAAAAGAAAATAAATTTTAAAAAAAATAATCATGACTTAAGTTGATAGGTGAAGGGACATAATTAATTTTTTTTTATGTTTAATACATCTCTTCACACAAAATCTAGATCAGCTTATAGCACAAATCATGCATAATATACTTTACTTTGTTCTAAAATTAAAATTTTATTTAAGAGAATGAAAACGGTAAAAACAAAATTTAAACTACTTGATTATATAAATTTTAATATTATATCATGAATATTTGTTTCAAAAATTCAAGCTGTTAAACAAAAGTAAATGAATAGTTTTTATTTTTAATATCTGATAGTTTATGGAGATTTTTTTGCACCTTTTGACATCTTGAATTGAGTATGGAATTGAAGTTTGGAATTAAAATTGGACTTTTCAATTCTAATTTTTATATTTGGGATAAGAATTGAATTATAATTTCATATACCAATTTTATGAAATTGAAAAACAACTAAAATGAATTCTTCTTAAATCCTAATCTATATTGTAGTATTTGTCAATTCTAATGTTTAAAAATTAAATTTCTCTATCCTCATTAAAGATTCTATGGTTCACTAACATTTTTATTTATTTGCTAGTAATTATATTTAATATAATTTCATATATTTTTAAAAAATATTATAATATTATAAAAATTATGACTAGAAAAGTATTGTAATTATCATTGTTAGAAAGAGATTTGTTGAAATTTGTGAAAAGAGTGCAAAATAATGTCCACATGAAATCTCCAAACGATTTGGTGATTTTACCCTGAAATTTCTAAACTATTTGGCAATTTCACTATAAAATCGTCAAAGTAGTTGACGATTTCAGTTTAAAATCTTCAAAAGGTTTAGTAATTTTCACTTGGAATGTGAAAAAGAAAAAAAAACCACAATGGACAAAAAGAAAGTAATTTGATAAATAATTTGAAAAAATGACATATTGGTAAATAGTTCTTATGGCGGCTGCAGAATGGTAAAAAAAGCCCCCCCAAAAAAAGATTGTGCCTACACAATCCACTCTCAGTAATAACCCCATCGCCAACAGTGGCTCCATCAACATGTCCAGGTCATGCATTCCAACTGCTCCCTTTTTGGCTAAGAAGTCTACACATGCATTGGGTCTCACAGAACATGGGAGACAGAAACCTCACATTCCCGACTAAGAAGTTCATGAATGTGATCGTGCACTCTTGAACACGTGATAATCCCCCACTTCAGCAAGAGCTCGATGGAATACTTCCATCAATTGTCTCTCTCTCTCACAAATCACTCTTCTATACCCGAACTCCAAGTGAGGTGCAAATCATGTCTCATAGCTAGAAACTCAGCTACCAAGTTACTTGCAATTCCAATGGATCTACCAAAATCTGTTATCCAAGCACGCTCGGCATCATTAACTAGTGCACCAAAACCAATAGCCCCGGGTTCCGCTGAGAACTCTCATGAACATTGACTTTCGCAGCCCTTTCCCTAGGAGCAACCCAACAAACAGGTTGTGGCTGCCGAGTGGGAACAGCACACTCATGCACTCCCTCATAGTCTTCAACCATTTGCCAATCCTCCTTATTACTTATGCATTTGTCATTAGTATTTTATCTATAACATCTTGATTCGCCCTCACCCACTGCCACCATAATGTAGTAAAAAGGAGTGGACTTGTGTTTGTAGACGCCTACTACATGATCCACGTCGTATGGTCTGATACCCCTACTAACAACTACATAAATCCTAGCTTTGTCCACACACTAGAAGCACTTTAACACTCCGTTAGGCAACGCGACACATCCTCCACACATCCCAGGCACCTCTCACGCATCACTGACACATACATTCCTTGCTGGGCCAGCAAGAGTTTACTTGGTGAAGAGCATGATAAGCCCAACAAGATGCTTGCATTTCTCCGAAACGGGAAGACTCTACACCTATTGACATGACGATAATGTCTGAATGTTCATGTTCCTTCCATGCAACCATTCATATCTTGATTTCACTGAGTATTGACTTGAGGCTTGAGCCCCCCACAATACATAATCCCGAATGTTCTCATTAAACCAAATTGGTATATTTCTAATAGTTTGTATCGTATCCTGTGGGAGACACCTAAAAATCTCATGAAAATGCCAAATCCCTCCTCTCCAAACATCGTGAACGCCTAGGTGAGTATTCGAATTTCGAGATGAGCACATTGGAAACCTAATTGCATAATCGGCGCATTGGCAACCAGCTATTATACCAAAAAGAGGAATTTCCATTACTTAGTCTTAGACAAAGCCCTCCTTGATTCCGAGACCACCAGTCTCCCTTTACCTAGTCACAAAATTGCACCTCATTAACTACTTACCTCTTTGGTTCTCATACTGATTAACTGATTTTTTTGTCGGTAAACAAATAAACAACAATAAACTTGCTTCTTAATCTCAATTCGTGGAATTGAAACAATTCCTCTTATGGACTCTCAAAATTTTTAAATAATAGATAAAAGAAGCAAAGAAAATAGATGCAGTAAATAAAAAAAATAAATTCAAGTAAAATGAAAAAGAAAAAAAAAGAAATTTGGATGGAAGGAAATTTATGAACAATGCAAGAACAAAATAAAGCAAAATTGAAATGAACAAAGTAAAAAAAGCGCCAATAAACTAAAATAAGAAAATAAATTAAAGAAAAAAATTGAAATAAAAATATCATAAAGTTGAAATATGAGAAGTACATAAATTGAAATTAAAAAAAAAGAGAAACTAAATAAAGATGATTCGTGTGTGTTTGGTTGCACGTTGCAATCAAACACAATCGATTATAAGGGAGTAGAATTGATTGTAGTTTTGCTTCAACATGTTTGGTTATTGATCACTAAAATCAATTCATGTTTCTAGAATTAATTATGAGAGAAGTGAAAATTTTTATTTTATGTCAAAATTATTTTTAGAGGAATTATCAAACATAAATCACTTTACTTTAAAATTAATTTTAATCAAATCAATTTCAATAAAACCAATTCTATTTAAAATTAATTCTACAAAAGTAGAACCAAACACGCACGAACTAAAAGTAAGGAAAAAGAAACTAGAAAGAAGGTGAAAAAAAAATAAGATAGCATAGAATAATTAATTTTTTCTTGTGTATCCTATAATATTAGAGTGACGAGAGAATAGATAAAGTATAACCGCTTATTCTGATCCTACTAATCCTATTTATTGACAATTCTAAGTCCTGGCAAAATCCTAAGAGCAGATATTTTACTACTTAGTGTACATGCCTATAACTGCATTCCAGTGACTACTTTCCACGTTATCCATTGTGCTGCTTCACATGTTTCAAAATCTTGGCTTCATTCTAGTTATTGTTGCTCGACAGCCAACTTGTCGAATCCTTTCCATGCACTATTAGTGTCAAACAGCAACTTGCCTTTGGCTTCCTTTAAATTACTGTCGACATTGTCAACTTGTCGAAGGATCAACCTGTCAAAACTTGTCGAAGGATCAACCTGTCAAATCTCATTCTCCTATTCTGCACTTGCCAAATTGTCAAACTTGTTGACAGTGTACATGCCTTTTTAGACAAATCACTTGCATGAAACTAAGTCTTCACAAGCCACATAAGACAAAATAACATGCCTATGGTTTTGAGCCAAATTCACCGGGCTTCAGGTAAGTATCTTCAATTAATATTATTTTATTATTTCACTTATGACTTCACATAAGTCGAATATGCACTTTGGCGAGCTTTTCATCATATATCCATACTTGTCCTTCTATTATAAAAACCAACCAATACCACATCATGCAACATAGACCCAAATCCTTCAATTTACTTTTGCTATTCGATCACTCTTCTTATTAACAATTGGTCTTAACAATAAGCAAGATTTGTCAAAGAGATTATTTTTACCCCTAACACATACTTTTGCCACAAGAGTTCTTATTGTTTGATCAATCTTGTCACACTTTGCTTGTGGCATTCAGATGATTTGCATGTTGTACAAAGGCATCACATTCAAAACTGATTGAGTCAGCGTAACTCTACTCGCTTTATTCAGTAATTGAATATCTATCTTCCCCATCCATGAACTAAGTCTCGACCATACCCTTTCCACTAAACAAGATTTGCTTTCCTTATTCTGCTGCCTTCAATGGGAAGCCTAGGTACTTCCAATATGCTTAAAGAATCGGATCATCGAAATAGAAGTCAAGTGACCTTTCCTCTATCTCAAGACCTGCTAGGAAAATATTGCCACCGATTTTTAAATGTTCACTCGTAGCCTTAAAGTAGTGGCAAAGTCATTCAAAATCCTCATGATAACATGCAATTGTGATGGCGTGATAGCTTGACCTTTGCAAACAAAAGAATATCGTTTGCAAAAAAATAAAAATAAAATAAAATAAGAAAACTCTTAAGCCACCTGAGGAAATAGATACTGAAAGTCTTTTTTTGCTCTACCTTTGGACGAATGAACATGACAAATCTTTTCACACACATCACAAATATTTAAGTTGTTTTGATATTTTATTTTATTTTATTTAGTTTTCTAAGGATATCTCCTCTCTATTACCAAGGAAGGAGACTAATCCCCTCCAACATAGTCAAACTTATCCTCTCAACTTATATTTTCTTCAAAATTTAAATTGAAGTCTTCCCTAAGGCTGTAGTGTGCCTCTAATACTACAACATCCTTGTTGGTTGATAGAGTGGATCATACAAAAATTATTATAAAAATAAGAAATTAAACTTGTTTACAAATATATCTATCTATCTATCTATTTATATAGTAAAATTCACTCCAATGCTAAATTTATTGCAATGTGCAATTTATATAATAAATTTTACCTAGAGGGTGACTACAACTTACTATTGTTACTTCATATAAAAAAAAAAAAACTTGCTATTATTACTTGATTTTATTATTTCATTAATATATATACTATAGCTTCAATGTCAAGAAAGGCACATATAGGTAAAGAAGAGTATTTATATGACATTTCATTTCTTTTATTGATACTTCAAATCAATACACATAAAAAATTTTAAGGACTTATAATTTAACGACACTCAAAAACAATAACAACCCCACATAGAAAGGCACATAGAGGGGGGGAAAGGAGTGTTTATGTGACATTTCATTTTTACTATTGATCATTCAAATTAATAAACATAGAGAATTTAATGGCTTATAACGTAACTACACTAAAAACCTGTAAAATCTTATATAGAAAGGCACATAAAGGGAAAAATGAGTGTTTATGTGACATTTCATTTCTACTATTAAACACAGAGAATTTAATTACTTTTAAGGTATCTATGATAAAAGAAAACTGTAAGAACCTTATATAAAAAGGCACATATTGGGAGAAAAAAGTGTTTATGTGACATTACATTTTTTTCTATGAAATCAATACACAAAAAATTTAAAGACTTATAATGTAATTGAAGAATAATTATTGGTTTTATTATTTAGTTAATGTATATGCTAGCTCCAATATCATGAATACGTTAGTTATGCAAAATGACAACTTTACACTATGCAGAAGAGCACATCTTTTGTGAGTTCTTCGCAAGTTCAATACACATAGCTAGAGAATTTAAGGATATATTTCTTATTCCTTATTTATATATAAAAAGTATATAATCACAAAACTGAAATAAACCTGCAGTTAGAGCCAACTTTAGCTCCCGAACAATTGAAGCAAAACAATTGCATATGGCACATCAGGTTTCAAAGGATGAAGCAAAATAAATAGAGAGAGAAAGAAATTAATGAAATGCCTATTAAGTTATATGTTATTTCTATGAATATTGGGGTATATAATTACATATCCAATAAAGCTTAATTACCTATCAAATTAAAGCTCACCACAAGCACAAGGTACTTTTTTCTCGTTCCTTACTTGCTTTTATAATTTTATCACTAATTATAACTTAAGCTAGAAAAATTACATAAAAAATCATTGCTATATTATTTAATGTTTAACTCTTCAAATATATGTTGAATGAACTACATATGATGGGCCGATTAAAAATAGACAGGCAGATTTGGAGGCAATATGATAGGGTGAAAGGTGGACCTTGGGCGAATATATGCCGTATATGGAAGGTTAATAAAGTGGTGGAGAAGGTCGTAAAGTTAGGAATTTGGATTGCGGTTGAAAATGGGAAACAAACACTGATATGGGAAGATTTGTGGATTGATAAACGAAGATTGAAGGACAAATTCCCTCGATTATATGATATATCATTGTAGAAGAACTGAACTTGTGGTTTCTAGGATGGATTAACATAGAATTGGCATTTTTTGTGGAGGCGACCACTCTTTGAGTGGGAGTCTTCTTTTTTTGATTTGCAAGTTTTGTTATCTCAAGCTTCTCTCAACATGGAGGCACCAGACCAAATATCTCAGATGTTTTGCAGCTTTGGAGTATTTTTTGTCAAAATTTCAAATAATTAGTAACAGATAATAGTAATTTAAGTCATTAAGATTGAGTTAATAATGAGGAACTTGAGTAGTTTGTATGAAGTTATGGGTTTAAACCTCATTATTATTCATATACCAAAAAAACAAATAATAATAATTTATTTTTTTAAAATTTTGAATTAAAATTATAATAAACAAAAAGAGATGACGAATCGATATCTAAGATGATGGCCATCATTACGAGTGTTTAGATGGACTTTCAACTTGTATTTTTTAACATTAGTAACAATAAAAAAAAATTAAGTTTTACCAAAAGAAAATGTACTTACTGCAGTAGTGAAAGAACAATTACACGCTTAGTGGCATTTGTTTTAGGGTATGTAAAATTATTTTCATTAATTATCACTCATGGGAATCATATATTTCTATATTTATTTCAAGTTTTAAAAAAAAATTCTGGAGGTTAACTATTTAAAGCTACTTTCCTATATTTAGATAGTATTTTATTCCTATCATAGGGGATAGAAATAAAGCATTCCCATGCCATGGGAATGAAAATTATTAAAAAAAGTTAAAAAAAATCCCTCAATTATCTCACTTCCCTCAATTATGAAAAATTAAATATATTAGGGATATTTTGAGAATTATTATATATATTTTTAAGAATATACATTATAAGCCAAACAAGATTTAACTTATTCCCGAAAGTCTCAAAAAATATTTTCAGGAATTTTTAATGCTAAATCAACAAATTTTTTAGAATACCCAAGAATGACATTCCTGGATATAACATTTCTAAGAATCACAATCCTGGGAATGTAATTTCATATATTGAAACAAATGTTCCCTTATAAGTTGAAGAGTGTTAAAAGTTTGGTTATAATTATTGTATCCTAACAATATCAATAATTAACTAGTATCCTTCCTAGTCACTAAACCCTAATCTTTATTTTCTCTCTTCTCTTTTTCTCTGGTCTTCTCTTGTGTAAATATTATTGAGGGGGGCTATCATATTTCTTTTTTGGTGGTAGACCTTCCATTTTGTTTCCTTTTTCTTCTTATTGCTTAGGTTTTGTGTCTTTGTTTTGTTTTTGTTGCCCCCTTTGTGAGGTTTTTGTTATTCCTTTTGCGGGTGTTTTTATTGTCCCCGTTATGGGTGTTTTGGTTTCCTTTGTAGGTATTTATATTTTGATACTCTTATAGATAATAGAGATATTTAGATCTATTTTCAAAGGAGGCATAATATGTAACACCCGTTCATAATAAAGCTAATGAAACAAATTTACACTAGAAGTTCAAAGTTGAACATCAATATACATAGATACAACAAATAGTTCCAGAGCAGGGGCAAAGTTTAGTTGGCCATAGCCTAAACATTTTTAGGCCAAATAAAGAAATTATAGTTTATTTAAGTATAACTCCAGTACATTCCTAGCAGCTAGCGGAGTCTACGTTTCTTTAAGATATTACTTGACTAATTTGAAATAACTAGAAATCAAATGAGAATTGAAAATCCTCAGTAAATAATAAAGAGTTCTAAAGTATTTGACCTATGGTGGTTCCAGTCGTGTCTTAGTATAGAAATCCACATGGCTACTATATCATAATCTCATCACATTGCTTACAAGTAAATTATACTTTATAACATTATGAGCAGTAAATGCTAAAAAAAGTAGATGCTATGCAATACATAATGCAGCAAGTATTAATATGCTTATAATCTCTTTGTTTTAAGTTCCACTTTCCTTTGTTTACTTGTCTCACATATATTCATAGGCTTTCTCTTAGGGAATTCTTATTCTCTAGTATTACGCATAATATTGTGACAACAAAGCAAGACCTTTATATCACACTAACCAAGGTAGGCAACATAAAAGGATTTTATATTTTATCCCTCTACCTTCTTGGTGGTTAGCGGCAAGTCTTAAATATCTTCTTTTAAATTATTACTTGCCATTATGCATAAATTCTCAATAAATATACAGATGCATAAACTTATGCAATAAATATAATTTAAATAAAGGGCTCAAGTAGTATACAATAAACAATAACTTGAATAATATAAATAAATTTATCACATAATAATTTAAATAATAAGACATAAAATTAAGCAATAAAATAAACATAACAAAGTGCAAAAGTTATGA
Organism: Pterocarpus macrocarpus; assembly: GCA_031439585.1. Taxonomy (NCBI): domain Eukaryota; kingdom Viridiplantae; phylum Streptophyta; class Magnoliopsida; order Fabales; family Fabaceae; genus Pterocarpus; species Pterocarpus macrocarpus. The sequence continues at coordinate 43,541,714 of CM062516.1, forward strand.
ATTAATTCATAGACTTACAATAAACGAAATGCATAAAAACTAAAATGATATAAACTCGAGTAAAATAAATAGCATAATATCTCAATAAAATTTCTCAAAATATAGAGTTGTCAATTTTAAATATTAATTTCTAAAAAGATCGAATCTAATATCATTTTTATTTAATTTTTTTTAAATTTTTTTTATCATAGTCCATGAGTCTTTGTCATTATGGGGCCTTCAACTCATATAGATCATGTCCTCACAAGAGTCATTATAAAGCCATGGTAATATTCATAAGTCAAAAATCAACATACTGTTTATAAGTCAGTATATAAAATTCCAAGCAAAAGTATAACTAATTTAATAGTTTAGGCCCATGTATAAATATTTACTTATTATAAGTGTTAAATGCAATATTTTACTCTTAATATTGGTCCCCTAAAGAAATTACTATAAAAATTAACAACCCAAAATGATATATCATTAAATAATAATAATAATAATAATAATAATAATAATAATGAGCAATTTTAAGATAATGTTATTGTAAAAGAACTATAAATAAATTGTAACACTAAATAAATGAGTGACTTTAATGTAAAGAAGCAAGAAATAAAGTACTAGAAATAAATAATAGGTAACATAAATATAAGAAAATAGTAAATGAGATAAATTGCAATAGAACTAATATTGAGCAATTTTAATATAAAAGAACAATGATTAAAATAGCTTGGAACAATAAATAAACTGCAATAATAAGTAATAATAAGCTACTTTAATGTAAATGGGCAATAAATAAAATAACTTGGAATAATAAAATAAATTGTAATAATAAAGTAATAGTATAAAGGAATATTAAGTAAAATAATAAGTAAATGTAGCTATGGTTTTATTTTGTAAATAATTTCATTATTTGCCTCTAAGTAGTGTATATTCACTAAGCAACTTGCCAATCTCTAACTCTTCTCTTCTTTTTTTTTTTTTTTTTTTCCTTTCTCCTTTCTTTTCTCTTTCTTTCTTTCCTCTTGCTTCCAATACTCACAAATGACAGAACTACTCTATCTGCTTCTTTCCTTCTTCTTTGCGCATCTAAATTCAAAAATCTACATGCCTATTTATAGGTACAAGCCGAGTGCTTTGTATAGTAAAATTCCTATTGCTATAACTTTTTCTTTTGACTTTATGATTATCCTACTTAAAATTTCCATAACTATATTTCCTAGATGACTCTATAGTCATCATGCTTTAGTATGTAAGGTGATTTTTCTTTTTTCCTTTAGAACCATCAAGTATTGTAAGAACCCCTTTTACATTTTTTTTCTTACTTCTTGACTTTGCTATGCATTTGGTTGCAGCACTTCATTTGTTCTTTATTTCTAACTTATTGCCATGCTTCTTTTTCTTCAAACACTTATGCCAAGTCTTTATGTCATTTGACTAGTTCCTTTCCTTTCTTTTGGCTTTTTTTTTTCAAACTCTCATCCAAAAACTTCTTGCAAGACTCCAAGCTGTGAGTCTTCCTCCTCTTTTTTTTTTTTTAAATTTCTTTATTATGATATCATTGTTATTATTATTACATCTAAAATGTTTAGCTAGTATTATTTATTACCTTTATAAATATTATTTTTTATTATTCTTATTTTAAATAGAGCAATATATTTTGAAGTTATCATTTGTAGTCTAAACTTTAGAATGTTAATGTATATGATTTAAGTATTTGATCAATCAATGGTTAACTTAAATAAATTAAATTGTTTTACATAAAATATTTTATCACAAGGGGGATATTACAATTCTCCCTTCATTTTAGGAATTTTGTCCCCAAAATTTACTAACCTACTTGATATAACTCTGAATAGGATTTCTTGATTTTGTCTTCCATTCCCCATACTGCTTCCTTGTGTGATAATCCCTTCTAAACCACCCAAACCACATTAACTAAAGGGATTTCTTTCCCTCTTAAGTGTTTGACAAATCTATCTATGATTTGGATGGGTTTATTTTCATAAGTCAAATCCTCTCTTATTTGCATTGTTCATATTCTATGATGTGTAAAGAGTCAAAACAATATTTTCTAAGTTGAGAAACATGGAAGACATTGTGAGGATTTGAAAGATTAGGGGAAAGTGCAATTTGATATACAATAGGTCCTATTCTTTTGAGAATTTGAAATGGACCAATGAATTTTGGATTTAGCTTTTTGGATTTGACTCTGAAGAAAATATGGTCTCCTTCAAATTCTAGAGGTCTCTTTCTATGATCAGCATAGCTTTTTTGTCTATTTTGAGCAGTGAGTAATCTTTCCCTAATGAATTTGATCTTTTCGATGGTCTGTTGCACTAAATTAGGTCCTAACAGACTTTTCTCTCCTACATCAGACCAACATAAAGGTGACTTCTATTTTCTACCATATAGACCTTTAAATGGTGCCATCCCTATACTAGAATGGTAATATTGTTGTAGGCAAACTCTATCAATGGTAGCTAAGTATACTAACTTTCCTGAAGTTCTAACACACAACCCCTAAGCATGTTCTCTAAGGTCTGAATAGTCCTTTCTATTTGACTATCTGTTTGAGGGTGGTAAATTGTACTAAAACGAAGTTTAGTACCTAAGGCTTCTTGTAAAACTATCCAAAACTTAGAGATAAATCTAGGATCCTTGTCTGATACTATACTTGTTGGTATCTCATGCAATCTTACAATTTCTTAGATGTAAACCTGAGCCAGCTTATACAATGGGTAACTAATCCTTATTAATAAGATATGGTTTGACTTGGTCAATTTACCAACTATCATCTATACTGCATCATACCCTGAGGGAGTCATTGGTAATCCTACCACAAAATCCATTGACATATTATCCTATTTTCATTTAGGAATATCCAAAGGTTGTAAGAATCCTGCAGGTTTCTGGTGCTCTATCCTAATCTTTTGATAAGTAAGACATCTAGTTACAAAACTAGCTATGTCTCGCTTCATCCCATTCCACCAAAATAACTATCTAAGGTCTTGATATATCATGATTGTACCAGGATATATAGCGACCTTATTGCAATGTGTGTCAAATAAAATCTTATTTCTCAGTTCTTCATTATTGGGCATACATAGTCTTCCCTCATATGTAACGGCTCCTTTCTCATTGATGTGGAAATGCTCAATTTGTTCTGTTTGAAGCCTGTTCTTTAGACACTTCAGAAATTCATCACATTCTTGAGCTTGTCTTATCTAGCCCTCAAATCACACTCTATCCTAAGCTCACTAGCACATAGATAGTGGGGGTTCAAGGACACTGAAACCTTCAGATCCCTAAATTTCTCCAACAACTTATGCTCCTCTATCATCATTAGAGACATGTGTAGAGATTTTCTACTTAGTGTATCAACGACCACATTAGCCTTGCTAATATGATACTTCAATTCAAAATCATAGTCCTTCAAAAAATCCATCTATCTTCTTTGTCTCATATTTAATTCCTTTTGATCAAAGAGATATTTCAAACTCTTATAGTCACCATATACCTTAAACTTCACTCCATACAAATAGTGTCTCCAGATTTTCATGGCAAACACTATGGCAGGTAGCTCTAGTCATGAGTTGGATAGTTCTCCGCATGAAACCTAAGTTGCCTAGAGGCATAAGCCACAACTCTTCCTTCTTGTATTAGCACATGACCTAGTCCTTTCTTGGGTGTATCACACTATACTACAAAGTTTTTCCTATGCTGAATCTTTGTAGTTAACCTAATCAAAGGTAAAACTAGTTAAGAAAATCCTTTGATGAATCTCCTATAGTAACCTACTAATCCTAGAAAACTCCTAACTTTAGTTACTTTCTTTGGCCTCTCTTACTAAACTACAGCTTTAACTTTTCTTGGATTTACTGCAACCCCTTCTTGTGTGATTAAATGACCTAAGAATTTTACCTCATCCAGTTAGAACTCACATGTTGCTAAGTTGGCATACAATTGCTTCTCTTTCAAGATTTGCAACACTACTCTAAGGTGTTGTTTATGCTTCTCTCCAGTCTTAGAATAGATGAAGATATCATCTATGAAGACTACCACAAATTGGTCAAGGTAAGGCCTAAAGACTCTATTCATGTAATCCATAAATATTATAGGAGTATTGGTAAGTCCAAAAAGCACCACAAGATATTCATAATGCCCATACATGTTTCTGAAGGTTGTCTTAGGTATATCTCCTTGTTGTACTTTTATTTGATGCTACCTTAACCTCAAATCTATTTTGGAAAAGACTGAGGCTTGTAGCAATTAATTGATCCAACAAGTCATTTATCTTATGGAGTGGGTACTTATTCTTGATTGTGACTTCATTCAATTGCTTCCATCTTTCTTCTTGACTAAAAGAACAAGTGCACCCTAGGGAACATACTTGGCCTAATGAATCCCTTAGCTAACAGTTTCTCAATCTGTTTCTTAAGTTTAGTTAACTCTAAAAGAGACATTTTATAAGGTGCGAAGGATAAAGGTCTTGCTCCTAGTATTAGGTCAATGGAAAACTTAATTTCTCTCTCAGGTGATAGGTTCACTATATCTTTGGGAAATACTTCTGGAAATTTCCTTACTATGGGTGTGCTATATATTTCCTGTTCAACCTTTGAATTTAAAAAATAAAGCATAAACCCTTGATCTCCTTCTGAGAGGCACTTCTCTACTTGGGTGGCATTAAAAAATAGGGAATTAGAAGTCTTTTTTGTTTATTGAGTGGGTTATTGTGAAAATAGGCAAGTTTTCTAGAGCAACCTAGAATGATATCATTACTAGATAACCGATCCATTCCAATTATGATATCAATACCAGTCAAAGGCAAACAAATAAGATCAATAACAAAAAGTTTTCCTTCAACTAAAATCGAACAGTTCAAATAGGCTTAAAAAGTATAAACTTATCCCCTTGTGGGAGTAGAGACTAACAAATTAAAATGCAAGGAAGACAAAGGTAAATTTAACTACTTCACACAATCAATAGATATAAACAAATGCGTAGCTCCTGAGTCAAACAATACAATTAAGAGAGTGTTTTTGACAAAATATATATCTTTGATCATGTCAGGAGACTAAGTTGCCTTTTCTCCACTTAAAGTGAATACTTTTCTTTAGTTAGTGGTTTGGGCAAAAGATTGTTCAGTGGTTTCTAATGTTGCAATCTTTGGCATAGTGTCTTGATATAGCAAACATTTTGACCAAAAAGGCAAGTTTGGAGCCATGAGATTTTCTACACTTGTTGCATGGAGGTAGGGGTTCCCTTACTGGCATTTCCATACCTTTTCCCAGTTTCACTCTACTTCTAAAATTATTTTTCTTTCACATTTTCGCCACCCTCTTTCTTTTGAGAAAATTCTATTTTTCCTTCTCAAACTATATCTCCAGGAAACTCTTTTCTATCCCACACTTATTTACTAGAGTGGCGAAGTCCTTGATCTCTAAGATGGATATCTTCTCTCTTATTTCAAGCCTTAACCCCCACTCAAGCTTAGCCTTTATTCAGGTAAGAAGAGAATTTGGATAACTTATCAAACTTAGCTATACATTGACCTATGGTCATACTTTCATATATAAGTTATATGAATTCGATTTCTTTTTCATTCTTAACACTATCAAAAAAGCATTTGTCAAAGAAAGGGTTTAAGAATACTTCCCAGGTAATTTCAGTTGCACTACATTCTATTAGGCTTTTGGCATCTCTCCACTAGTGTTACGCCTTTCCCTCTAGCATATAGGTGGCAAAAGATCACCTTCTATGAATCTGTATATCCCATGACTGTAAAAATCTTCTCTAAGTATTTGACCTATTTTTCAACTAAAACTAGGTTGTAATCTCCATGGAATGAGGGTGACGTGGCCTTCCTAAATTCAGAGAGTCTTTGGAAACAAGGATTAGCTATAAGGGCTTCTCCAACCAAGTTCCCACTTCCCTCACCATGATGATTGATGTTCCTATCTTGAATCTCTTGCATGCACTATAGAACCATTCTATTTGATTCTACCTAGGCCATGACAGCTTCAGCTAGACCCTTAACGGCTCCCATACTCGCCGACAGAGTATCATTTGGTGTACTTTGTGCTTCTAGGATCTCTTGTCCTTCTGATGCCATATAGTTCTACAAGGGCATAAACAACCCAATATTAAGTTAATCAGACTCAATATTGTATAATTAGTGTATTAAGAATGCTATAAGGCATGTAGAGAAAATTGAAGCCACCATTCAGAAAACAGAGACTCAACTTAAACACCTATTCATGCCTAAAGTGGAGCTCTGATAACAAAATGTAACATCCATTCAAAATAAAGTTAATGGCACAAATTTACACCTGAGGTTCAAAGTTGAGCATTAATATATATAGATACAACAAATAGTTCTGGAGTAGGGGTAAAGTTCAATTCGCCATAGCCTAAACATTTTTAAGCCAAATAAAGAAACTACAACTTATTTAAGTACAACTCCAGTACGTTCCTAACAATTGGAGACGTCTACTTTCGTTTAGAATGTTATTTGACTAATCTGAAACTACCATAAATAAAGTGAGAATTGAAAATTCTCAGTACATAATAAAGAGTTCTAAAGTATTAGAACTATGATAGTTCCAGCCATGTCTTAGCATGGAAATCCACACGACTACTATATCATAATCTCATCATATTGCTTACAAGCAAATCATATTTCGTAATATTATGAACAGTAAATGCTAAAAGAAGTAGATATTATGCAATTCATAATGTGGGAAGTATTAATATTATTATAATCTCTTTGTTTTAAGTTCCACTTTCCTTTGCTTGCTTATCTCACATATATTTGAAAGCCTTCTCTTAGGGAATTCCTATTCTCTGGTATTATGCATAACATCATGACAACAAAGCAAGATTTTTACGCCATATTAACCAAAGTAAGTAACATAAAAGGATTTTACATCTTATCCATTTGCCTTCTTGGTAATTAGCTACAAGTCTTAAATATCTTCTTTTAAATTACTTACTTGCCGTTATGCATAAATTCTCAATAAATATACAGATACACAAACTTATGCAATAAATATAACTTAAATAAAGGACTCAAGTAGCATAAAATAAACAATAATTTGAATAATATAAATAAATTTATCACATAACAATTTAGATAATAAAACATAGAATTAAGCAATAAAATAAACAGCTCAAAGTGCAGAAGTTATAAATTAATTCATAAACTTAAAATAAATGAAGTGCATAAGAACTGAAACGATATAAACTCGAGCAAAATAAATAACATAATATTTCAATCAAAATTTTCAAATTATAGAGTTGTCAATTCTAAATATTAATTTCTAAATGAACCGAATCTAATACCATTTTTACTTAATTTCTTTTAAACTTTCTTATCATGGTCTATGAGTTTGTCTTTGTCATTATAGCGCCTTTAGTGCATATAGGTCATGTCCTTGCAAGAGTCATTATAAAGCCATAATAATGTCCACAAGTCAATATATAAAATTTTAAGCAAAGGTATAACTAATTTAATAGTTTAGGCCCATGTATAAATATTTACTTATTTTAAGTGGTAGATGCAATATTTTACTCTTAATATTGGTTCCCTAAAGAAATTACCATAAAAATTGACAACTCGAAATAATATATCATTAATAATAATAATAATGACCAACTATAAGATAATGTTAATGTAAAAGAACTATAAATAAATTGCAACACTAAATAATGGAGTGACTTTAATGTAAAGACGCAAGAAATAAAGTACTAGAAATAAATAATAGGTAACATAAATATAAGTAAATAATAATGAGATAAATTGCAATAGAACTAGTATTGAGCAATTTTAATATAAAAGAACAATGATTAAAATAGCTTCGATCAATAAATAAACTGTAATAATAAGTAATAATAAGCTACTTTAATGTAAAAAGACAATAAATAAAACAACTTGAAACAATAAAATAAATTGTAATAATAAAGCAATAGTATAAAGGAATATTAAGTAAAATAACTTGCAATAAATAAATATAGGCATGGTTTTATTTTACAAATAATTTTATTATCCTATCTCTCTCTAAGTAGTGTATATTCACTAAGTACCTTACCAATCTCTAACTCTTCTCTTTTCTTGTCCTTTCTTCTTTCTTTTCTCTTTCTATCTCTCCTCTTGCTTCCAACACTCACAAATGACAAAACTACTCTATCTACTTTCCTTCTTCTTTGCATTTCTAAATTCATGTATCTACATGCCTATTTATAGGCACAAGCCAAGTGCTTCGTGTAATAAAATTCCTATTGCTATAAATTTTTCTTTTGACTTTATGATTATCCTACTTAAAATTTTCATAACTATATTTCCTAGATGACTCTATAGTCATCATGTTTCAGTATGTAAGGTGATTTTTCTTTCTTCCTTTAGAACTATCAAGTACCGTAAGAACCCTTTTTACATTTTTTTTCTTACTTCTTGACTTTCCTATGCATTTGGTTGCAGCACTTCATTTTTTCTTCATTTCTAATTTATTGCCATGCTTCTTTTTCTTCAAAGACTTATGCCAAGTCTTTATGTCATTTGACTAGTTCCTTTCTTTTCTTTTTTCATTTTTTCAAACTCCCATCCAAAGACTTCTTGCAAGACTCCAAGCTGTGAGTCTTCCTCCTTTTTTTTTAATTACTTTATTATGATATTATTGTTATTATTATTAGTTTACATCTAAAATGTTTAGCTAGTATTATTTATTACCTTTATAAATATTATTTGTTATTATTCTTATTTTAAATAGAACAATATATTTTGAAGTTATCATCACTTGTAGTCTAAACTTTAGAATGTTAATGTATATGATTTAAGTATTTGATCAATCAATGGTTAACTTAAATAAATTAAATTATTTTACATAAAATATTTTATCACAAAAGGGATATTACATAATATATTCTTCAAACTGTAACACTGATCATGTTGGCCTCCCATTTGAAAGATATTTAGACATCGATAGTCTTCAAACAAAGAATAAAGCTACAAGTCATTGATTAGTTTAGAATATAGAATGCATTTATTTCTTATTAAATTTGAATTTGATATATTTTTTCATTTTGAAAGTGTTGTTAGGTTTGATTATGAATGAAATTTTTTCTGTCAAAAAAAAAGGTTAGTTATAATTAATATTGAATTTTTCATATTTAAATTATTATTGAATTGAAAATAATTATGCGCATGTGGATTAGTTTTTTATTTTTAATTTTATTAACATAAAAAATAAAATTTAATTATATAATAAAAATTTAGGAAATGTTTAAAGATAATAATAAATATTTAAATAGTTACATTTGTAATTTTTTGTTTAAACCATTAGTATCCGAATCAAAATCCACTGAACTCCAACTAATTTTGCTCAAGTCAGCTCGATCTATTATGAGGGTAAAGCACTCTCAGTGCTAGTTTATTCATCTACAATCAAATCCGAAACCTTACTTAAAATAAATAAGTACTGAACTACTTGAATCAATCAAATATTGGTTAATTATACTTATATTTTAATATTTAATTAATTGATTAATAAGAAATTACTATTTTTTCATATTCACTTAGAAATATGATTTATAATAAGAAATAATGACATTGTTTGGTCCATATAATTGACTTTACTTTGCAAAAAAAAAAAAAAATACTTTGTTATTATTATTGAATCTTTAAATCTTTAAATGATTAATAAAACATATTTACTATTTCTTATTTTTTTAATTTTTATTCAAATACCTAAATGACTAATCAATGTGGATAATTAAAAATGTAGAAGTTCGACACCAAAGTGAGGAATCTCTTTATAATAGTAAGTAAGTAATAGATGAGAGATAATTAAGAAGTATTTATAATTTTAAATTTTTATTTTTTATTTTAAAATTTAATTTTAAATTTGAATTATGCTTAATTGTCTTTTTATTACAAAATAATAATGATGGTATTTTATAAAAAAAAAATGACCAAAGAAATTTCTCTTTTATTATAGCAAAGAAAATCTATAATTAAAGTATTTTATTCTTCAGTGTAAAGTTTTTATACTATCAATTAATATACATTATATTGTTTATGACTTTTAAAATAATTATTATACTAGTAGAATAATTTTAATAATATGATAATATATAAACTGAAAATGGTAATGTGAAAATATTTTTAATAATATTTTTAAATAGTAATGTAAAAATCTTTTAAACCAAAAATATATCAAAATTAAATCTAAAATTTAAACATTTAATATGTGTATATATGTAGTCAATAATCAATATTATAAATGTTAATTCTGTGAGCAATAGGATTCCCAATTTTATTTCATAGATAAGCCATCTAATAGAACTATTTCAGGACTCCAAGTCTTGTTTGTAAAGTACACTAACTAACGGATTATCTAACTACTGGAAGCTACTTTTAACTGATTGCAATTATTATAGATCATCACATATTTTGTTTTGATAGTGTACAGCTTTTTATAGGTTAAATTGTTTTATAATTACTTCTAGTTTCATTAATTTTTTAAATAAATCTTCATAATGTATTTTTTCATAGTTAAGTCCCTACTAGCTAATAGGAAAAATCAGTTACAGGTACCTATTTGACAGACACTATAGTTGTATAAATTTTTGTAGTTAAATTTGTTTGAGACTTATGCAAAAGATTTTAGAAGTTTCGAATCCTAATTAATAATTTTAAAATTATTAAAAATTAATAAAACTATAAAAACTTACAAGCTAATTAACCCTTTCGTTTTTTAAATGTAATTTCACTTTAAAGTCAACATGAGTGTCTCATAAGCAAATAGTTGGGCCCAAAAATATCCGGTTTATGTGGGCATTAAATGGTTGCCTTTCCAGCTGTCATCCACCACCTTTGAAATGAGGTCAGGAGTAGCTAAACCACAGGGTTTCCACCAACACGTGGCCACGTCAGCGTGACACTTAGGTGTGTAATATTTTCTTTTTTTTTGGTACATAACTGATAAATGAATTTAAATTTATAATTTCGTATATATTATTTAAATTTTTTGCCATTATATCACTTAATGACTTTAGAGTCTTTTTTAAATAATATTACTCATGAGCCTTTTTAATTTTCAAAAATCACATTTTTTAATTTTTATTTTATTTAATTATATAATTTATTATTTTTCAAAAATTTATTTTTTATATTTATTAGAAAATTAAAATATTTAATTTCTTAAAAAATACTTTTATAAACACTAAAAACAAGAATTTTCATTACCACGTATTTAAATACATAACGTCTAATGTATAAGTTAATTTTTAGAAATTTATTTCATATAATGAGTTAAATAAATTATTTACTTAAATAGGCTCTTATAATATTTTCTTATTTAATTGTTTATGCCTTAAATAAAACTATAAATAAATGGTATCAATAAATTTTGGACAACAATCATCCTTTATATTTGCACTTATTAAATTATGAAATTAATTTTGATTTATTATTAATATAAAATATTATATTATTAATTAATTATATTTTATTTTTATATAATTTTTAAAATAGTTAAAATGAAAGTTAAATAATTTTAATAATATAATTATATATTATTATATAATTATGTAAAAAAATTTACGTTAACAATATATTAAAATTAAATTTTTAAACTATTATATGACACTCCTTATGACTTTATATTTTTTTTCTTATATGTTGGTCCATTGGCTGGTCTTTGTATTCGTTCTGTGTAAGGGCATTCTAAATGTCCCTTTGATTTGGTTTGATCAATAATTTGATTTGATTTATTTTATTTTATTGATTTTTATTTAAATTACCATATCTAAATTCTATTGAATATTAACTAATTGATTCGAGTTAGCTTGACTTACTCTAAGATAAAGCTCTCTCACAATACTAACTTTTTCCAATTATAAAACTCAAGCCCTAGATATTGTTTTTAAAGAAAACAAATACTTAATCACTTAAATTAACTAAATATTGATATTTTATCTATGTAATTAGTATGTCTTAAATTTAAGTTTAGTATAATTTTTAATATAAAAAATTTTATATAATTATTTAATTATGTATTTTATATTAATAAAAGTATTTCATTTTTATTATTACTATTTAAAAAATTACATATATAATACATGATTAAGCTAATAAGTTATAGTTCAAATGGCATCCTTTTTGATGCAAGTGATAAGAGATTTGTTACTATTGAATTGGGAGTTCTATCCCCACTTACCCATCTTCTTCTCCATTTTCCCTAGCTTCATTAGGAGCTTTCTAGAATTTTTTTTTAAAAAAAAACATAATTAAATAATCTAAAACTTTTTATATTAAAAGTGTATCAAAATTAATTTTATGTTTCTTTATATTTTTTCTAGATTATATAGCTTATTTTATGGTTTAAGTGATATTTTAGAAAAGAAACAATTCTTTGACGATTTTTCTCTCCTTACTATTTTTTTCCTCTTTTTTTTTGTCTGTCTACAAAATATCTCTACAAGTTCGATTCATTTGAACCACTAGTAAGACCAACCCTCATCGACTACAAGAGTACATTAAGTACATAATTTTTCCATTAGAGTTACCTCTCAAGCATTTGAATTCGTATTTTTTTATTAGAAACTAAAATTACTTATCATTTCAATCAACTTTTTATAGTGATTTCATTCTACCTACATTTTTCTTTAAAAATATTTTGTTTCCAATATTTTAATTAAATTGCAAATTCATTTGACATACAAAATTGTTTCATTTTGTAGAATATTTTCAACAAAAATTTTTCAATATATATATATATATATATATTAAACACTAGTTTTTGACAAATTGTAAAGCCGGCGGTACGGCATAAAATAAGGGTTACTAATTAATTATTGGCAAGAGTTGTTGGCGCAATCAGAGCAAAAACATACTTGGAATTATATATAAATTATGATAATGCTGCCACGACCGTTTTGACTTTCGTTTATAAATCATCCTTAAGTTGAGTGATGCGACACAATAACTAGTTGTTATATCAAGCATGCCAACTGGAGTACAGCCCCTCGTTTCACGAATCTTACCTAGCTTTGACAGATGCTTTTGTTTTTAAATATTTTAATTGAAACTTTTAAGATAACTGTAATCAGTATTATTGTTGTTTAATGAATAGTTTTATAATATTTTTTGAGAATTTGAATTTTAATACAGTCTTATTGTAAGAAACTTTACATCGCTAAAAGTTATAAATTATTATATTATTAAAAATATTTAATTTATGTAATAATTATTTTAAAATTACTTATTTGATAATATTTTAAAATCAAACTCATGCTTGTAACAATAATTCTTGCATAAAATTTAACTTGTTAAATTTAAAATTGATAAAAATATAATGAGTCACTTATATTTAAATGAAATAAACCATTGTTTGTGTACGATAAAAGATGTTTAAATATAATTACGTAATTTTACTTTTTCTTTTTTAAATTTAATATATTTTATTCTTTAGTATTTTTTTGTCCAGTCGAATGTATTAGAAGGTTTTAGGGTGTGTATTGAATTATCTGTAAAATTAAAATTATTTCAATAATATATTATAAGTATAATTATTTTTTATCATAAATTTGGTTAACCAAAAATTAAATTTCAAATAATATATTTTATTTGAATTATATAAAAATATTACTTTTATATAATAAGTTACTAAAAGAGTATGAAATAACTTGTTTATATTATATAATATTTGATACATAAAATTAATTTAATAAAAATATCATAACTCCAAAATAATCAGCTTTTATTCATAATTAATATGCTAAAAAATAATATTTTTTGAAAAAAGTTGCTAATATAAATAACATAGCTAAAAATTATAATTAATTTTATCAATTTTATCAAATATATCAAATTATATTAAAAATATGTTTAATAAATAACTTTTTTTTGTCATGAAACAACTTTTTTTAAAAAAAATAATCATAGTACTTGTTAAAGAGCATTTAATGCAAGAAATATAGCAATTATATTTAAGTTTCGTTTAATATTATGACACAGTACATACATACTACAAGCTAACCAAAAGTTAAATACACTATTAAAAATCAAAAGTTATATATAGTAAGGTTTCAAGTTTTAATTTTGTGAATAAAAAAATTTTAACATTAAGAGAATTTCGTTTCTTAGAGTATCCTCTCACTTAACAGGTAGGAGGCTAATTTTCTAGGGTACAGTCAGATGCTTAAGCAATAATCCCTTTTAACAAGTATTTTTTGTATTTTTTTTTCATGTACATAAATTTTGAGGATTACATGCTTAAAGAATATGATATTCTTTCATTCAGACCAATACATTATTAATGTTAAAAGAACTTTACTTTATAATAAATCGATCCAATTTAAGAAAAGTTAATTAGAATCTAATAGATTATAAATATTAATAATTTATAGAAAAAAAAAAGGTGTAGTACATAGATCGCAAGAATTGCACTTTAACATCAAAGAAAAATAAAAACTATCAAAATGACAATTTTTGAACATTTCTTTTCTTCGGTCCTTTTTTTGTTTTTTTATAAATATTATGCTTGAAACAAAAGATAAACTAACCACATATGGTGTTTTTGTTTTTTTATTTCATTTTGTATAACCATATGTGCCCCAAAAAAAGAGAAACGAAAAACAAAGCAAGCACCGAACCGAGATAATGTCAAACACCTTCGAGGAAAAAAAAATTAATTATCAAATTATGATTAAAAAAAATCAATACAGAAGAATTGACTTTAAAAAATATTAATGAATGATGCAATAGAATTAAAGGGACGGACGTAGACGTATTCCTCAATGACCGGACATAGAGAGGATGATTTACTCAGACAAATCACGACATTTTCTAGGAACATTGAAAAAATTAAGTCGATATTTTTCAGAAAAAAGGTTATTCAACAAATAATGTTATCTGGTATTTACACAAACATCCTTCGTAGATCATATACAAATATATTGATATAAAAATAGTGAACAATAACAAAATACTTTACATGAATAATCTTACGTTTTTTCTTTAATAATTACAAACTACAAGTTTTCCAAAAATCAATTAAAATTTATTCTTTAAACTTTTTTTTTTAATTTTTAGTTTGAACTTACCGCTCTATAAAAATTAGAAGTACATCACTTGTGGTTTCCCTCTCTTTTTTTTTTTCAAGAAAAAATTAGTACCTCGAAAAAATTGGTTTGAAACTAGCTCAATATAAAATAATTTATGTTAATTTTAAATTTCACATAAAATAAACAAGAGGAGTAGAGCACATAAAAATAAAAAAGGAGTAGAGAAATAAAACGCTTTGAACTTAAAATAATTTATAAAATTTGACTCAAACACTATTTTTACCCAAAATTACATAAATAACTGATCAGATAAAACACAATTTAATGGCACATTTTGTCTACATTTAAAAGGCATTTGTTTCTCTAGGAGCTATTTGAACATTTAATAAGTAAATCTTAAGAAATGGAGATAAAATTGTAATAATTGTATGAGTGAGGAGGAGGTGTTGTTACAGGCTATTTTTTTTTCTTTTATTTTTTTTTTAACCATCTGTTATATTTTAGATGAGATATAATAGTAATTTTTTTTAAACAAAAAAATATATCTCTTACTTGGAAGTATTAATAATATGTCATATTATTTTAGTAATTTATTTCAAACAAATTTTTTGAATTTAATTCATATGTACTGTAATTTAAAGGCTTTTTACAAAATTAACTACTTATATATTATTATATTAATAAATATATTATTTAAATAATTATATAAATAAAAAAATATAATTGATTGATTATAAAAAAAATTTTATATTCAAATTAAACTCAATTTTTCTAGCCTTCTAACCTTTTCTCTTTTTTTTTTTTAATTTTTGGGAAAAGGCACGAGGGCATTAGCGTAATTTAAAAATCTGGCACTGCGTTTCCCGTTCGGTGTCTTGCAAAGATTAGGACAAGACAAGGACGTCATATTTTGTAATATTGTTTTTATTCTCCCCCTTTCTTTATTTTCCGCGTTTTCTCCTCTGTCTAGAACATTTCTCCACCAATCATATCACAGAGCAGGATCCCCTTGTTCTCTCTGTGCATTGTGGTGCCACCTTTGACACCAACAACACCACGGTTTAGTCTATGATTCTCAACCCTCAAATGCCATCTCCTTTATTGTTATGATACTTCAAATGTCAAATCTTCCACCTGCGTCTACTCAAATTCTCACATGTGAGTTTTTCCTTCCTTTTTTTTTTTCAATTAAAAAAATCATTTTTGTTTTATACACTGCCCCTTATCCCATATTTTGATTCACACAATATTATGCTAAGATTTTTAATAACTTGTTTGTTTCTTTGAAATGCAGCACCTTAGATGGACGTGCATTTTGTAAGATAGATAATTATGAGATAAATTGAGTAGTTCTGATCTTTGTGGGTTTGAATTTGCACTTGAGCTATTGTAATTCTAAGTTTGTTGATAATTTGATTGCTATGGTGGTGATTTCATTTATTTTGATGCTTAACTTCCCCGGATTAAAGTTATTAAATGCAAAGGAACTTTCATTTACTTGATTTTAGGGAAGTAAAGCTTTGAGTTGTTTCATTGTAATGCACATTATCAAGCTTCTATGATCTGTTCTGGCATTTTTGCTTCTCATATGTATTGTGTAGGTGAAGTTTAATTTGAATGGATCCTTTTTGGAAAATAAACAAACAGTGTTAACTGGTATGTTAAGCTTGTTTTTCTTTGTTGAGTTTTTCTAACGCTGTCTCCTCTGTGTATGGATTGTGCTGCTGATAACATTGAGACCCTAAACGTGTAGATCTACCAGTAGTAGCAAAGAGTCTTTTGGATATCTGGTTCTAATTAGACATGAATCTTATTATTATTATTTTTCCCTTAATTCATTAGGATTTCGTCATTGGGGTCTTGGAGATGTTGAATTTTCAACTAAGATGAGTAAGGCTGAGTTATCAAGGATAAAGCCGCCGCTTGTTCCATTGGCAACACTGATCAGCCGTGAGCTACGAAGCGGAAAAAATGAAAAGCCTTTCGTGAAGTATGGGCAGGCTGGCTTGGCAAGGAAGGGAGAAGATTACTTTCTGATCAAGACAGATTGCCGGAGGGTTCCTGGGGATTCTTCTACACTGTTTTCTGTCTTTGCGGTATTATTTGCATTCTTGATTAACATCCTCTCACTTTCACTGAAATGTTTAGAGAAAGAAATATTAGAATAGTAAGAAATGACAATATAGCCGAGGATAAGACTAGGGTTGATTGTCTCAACTTAAAAAAAATGTAATTATAAAACTTAAATTTTATATATAATTAAAAAAATTAAAAATTAATTTTTTTTTATAAATTATTTATTTTAGTTTTTATAAAAAATTATTAAAAATAAATTTTTTATATTCTAATTATTTAAAAAGAATTATTTAAATATATAAAAACTGAACTTTTTCAATAAAAAAATAATTTTTTTGCCCAAAACAAAATCACAACCAAACGCAAATTGGTTATTAGTTTTAGATACTGGAGATATTTGTTTCTCAGGTTTAGTGAAAAAAATGAAAATTGAAGTGTATGATTTCCTTCTTCTCTTGCAACTTCTCAGCCATCAAGTGGAGCGTCAATTTATTCCCACAATGGTTATTGTATCCGTAAGGAATAAGGAATTCTTGATTGGCAGATCTTTGATGGGCATAATGGTATATCTGCTGCTATTTTTGCAAAGGAAAACATACTCAGTAATGTTATGAGTGCTATACCGCAAGATATCAGCAGGGATGAGTGGCTTCAAGCGCTGCCTCGGGCTCTAGTGGTTGGTTTTGTGAAAACTGACATAGAATTTCAGCAAAAGGGTACATTCAGAGTTTTCTCTGCATCCTTATCATGGTTCTGTCGTACACTGATGCTAACATTTTGATTTCACCTACAGGGGAAACTTCTGGAACAACAGCTACCTTTGTTCTGATTGATGGATGGACTGTTACTGTTGCATCTGTTGGGGATTCCCGTTGCATATTAGATACGCAGGGAGGTGTTGTTTCTCTCTTGACGGTTGACCACAGATTGGAAGAAAATGCAGAGGAGAGGGAGCGCGTTACTGCTAGTGGCGGTGAAGTAGGAAGACTTAATATATTTGGAGGCAATGAGGTATGATATAATCTTTCTTCATATTCCTTTCTGATCAGGGCTTGCTTAAACTAACTTGTTTTGGTTCCTTAATGCGTTTATAGGTAGGGCCACTTCGCTGCTGGCCTGGTGGATTGTGCCTTTCTAGATCAATTGGTGACACAGATGTGGGAGAATATATTGTGCCAATACCACATGTTAAGCAAGTCAAGGTGAGCTGGTCTCATTCTTATGGTCTTGGTTTATTGACCATTCTATGTATAGGTTTATTGTTCTAAATTTCAATGCTTATGAACATTTTTTGTTGGTTCCTCAGCTTTCAAATGTTGGTGGAAGGCTTATTATAGCCTCTGATGGTATTTGGGATGCTTTGTCTTCTGATATGGCTGCCAAGTCATGTCGGGGTCTACCTTCAGATCTTGCTGCAAAGCTGGTGGTCAAGGTGATGGTTAATTGGGGCAATTTTCCTATCTTTTTCAGTAATGGATGTTCCATTATCTTGTCTACTAAATGTTTTTTTTAATAATTATTGTTAATTTATTATTTTAAATATCAGGAAGCTCTAAGGTCAAGAGGGTTGAAGGATGATACAACCTGCCTTGTTGTAGATATTATTCCTTCAGACCATCCTGTGTTACCAATAACTCCGAGAAAGAAACATAATATGATAACTTCCCTTCTCTTTGGAAAGAAATCTCAAAACTCTACAACCAAAGCTACTAATAAGCTTTCTGCAGTTGGTGCTGTGGAGGAGTTATTTGAGGAGGGTTCTGCAATGCTTTCAGAGAGGTGATTCTACGACTATAACTGCTAAATTTAGATTTTCATGCTGCATTTTGAAGTTTAATAGCTGCTGTGATCCATCAATCATCACTGACAAGTGGCTGGAATAAAATGGTTTCTTTCCCAAATTGGGTTGTATATGTCTGTGTGGCTCTTAAATTTTCTATTTCTTAAAATGCAGGCTGGGTAAGGATTTTCCATTTAATATGAATTCCGGGATTTTCTGCTGCGCGGTCTGCCAAGCTGATCAACCCCCTGGTGATGGTTTATCAGTGAACTCTGCGCCTTTCTTCTCTCCAGCATCTAAGCCATGGGAAGGTCCATTCCTCTGTACAAACTGTAGGAGGAAGAAAGATTCCCACAGTGACAGCATAGGAATCTAGTCGTTCTAGTAACACAGTAAATATTAGTATAATTTCTTACCCTGGCAGTGTGAGCATGCTTGCTTATTTTTTTATTTTTTTTATTTTTTACACATATATATACATTTGTGTTGTGATTGACACAAATGTGTAAGAGAAAAATGAGGTTGAGATATAGGTCTATTGGAGGTTGTTGCAAGTTTGTTTCTGGCTTGTGCTGGGCTGTTGGACTGTCAGATGGAGCAAACATGTTGTCTAGTAGGTAAGTAACTGATGCTTTAGTGGTTACCTCCTCTCTGTAGAGAATTGTCTTTAATAGTACATCACAAATGCTTCTATATCTTCTTTATGTTCTGATTATGATAACCAACAGGATGCCCGATGACCTGAATTTTATTAATCCTTCTTTTAGCTCCATGGAGCAGTAAGAACGGCTACTTACTCATTTTAGAAAAGTAATTTTTTTTTTTTTTTTTTGGACTTGGATTCCTTTTGGGTAGATAATTTAATTAAACTTTTGACAAAAGATCTTATATTGAAAAAAACTTATGAATGAATAATCATGTGTTTGGACGTACAGTGATAGAAGTGCCTGTAAAAGAAAAAATATAAAGGTATTTAAAAAGTTGTGTAGAGACTTTTTTTTTTTTTAGTTTTCGAAAAATTTGAGATTTTAACTTTTTAAAATAGCACTAAAAATAATTTTTTTAAAAGTGATAAGTTGTATAACTAATTTGGTCGAATCAGTACCAATGTAACTTTTTGACTACTGAAAAGTTATAAAAAAATTACAAGTAGAGCTACCTAAACGACATTTTATTAGGTAATTTTCAATTTGCCCAATTATTAATAAGAATGTTCCAGCGAACTTGTTTAGCGAACTTGTCTAGTGTTGCTTTCTGGCTATAAATATTTCAATCGGTACTTTTAAAAGCGTCGGTATTTTATTATTATTATTATTATTATTATTATTATTTGCAAATGTGAGCAATAAATGGCCAAAATTATAGAACTCAGTGAAAGAATCTTTTATATTATTTCTGATGTGAGAATGAAATCATCTGACGATAAATGTGCGAGTGGTACAACTACGATCACTTACGTGCTATAGCGTGCGTTTCGATTTGCTTTTCTAAGGGAGAAAAGTTTTATTTTTTTAAATTTTTTGAAAAAAATATATTTTTAGTATTATTTATTTGTGTTTATTTGAAAAGATAAAAGTAGAAAATAATCAATTTTTCTGTTTTTTAAAAAATAAATAACGAGTTGCTTTTCTAAAAAATAAAAGCAGTAAAAAAGAGGGAAAATGATCTTGAATTTTGAATTCACTATTTTTTTAAACTATTTTTTCATTCAATTCTTAGCCTTTTTTTTTTTTAAATTACCACTCTCTATCTACTAAATTATAATTTTATATTGAAAAATACTTTGATATTTATCACATTCAAATAATTTAATAACTTTTGATTCTAATAAAAAGTATTTGTATAATTATATCTAAATATAAAAAAAATTTCTACTTCTACATTTGCTTTTGAAAAAATACTTCTCCGAAAATTTTAACCAAACGGATCCATCATTCCTCCTAACTAACCATTGCCAAACTAACTACCACTAACTACCATCAATTGAAGTCTTATTAGCTTTATCACTTGATTTCAGTAATACCTCCTACAAGTTGGATCATGAATATCCTTCATGGCCAGCTTAGATTTAAATTCAACTTAAGGGCTAGGAGCAAGGGGTTCGGTGAGGATATACGCCATTTCTGCTATTTGCAATTTAGTAGATACCAAAAGCAAGTGAATAATATTAGCTTGCAATTTGTCATGCACTAAGTGGCAATCAATCTCAATATGTTTTGTACACTCATGGAATACTATATTAGCTACAATGTGAAGGGTAGATTGATTGTAATAGAAAACCGCCATCGGTTGAGAATGATCAATTTGAAGATTCTTAAGAAGATATACTAACCATTAAACCTCACAAGTTGCTTGTTTAAGTGCTTGATATCTGACTTTAGAAGAAGAGCGAGAAGCAATTGTTTCATTCTTAGTCTTCTAACAGATCATCAAGGAACCAAGGTAGATGCATAGATCAGTGATTGAGCGACAAGTATTAGTGCAAGCTCGCTAGTTTGAGACACTAAAACCTCTAATTTTCAAGTTAGAAGCAGAACTGAAGTATAGGTTACTAGCTGGCGACCCTTTCAATTACTAAAGTACCTTAGTAGCACGTTGCTAATGAACATCCCTAGGGCAATTGAGAAATTGGCTAAGCCTACTCACTCCATAGAATATATCCGGTCCTATATGATTGAGACACAACAATTTCTCAACCAACCGCCTATAGGATGAGACATCAGATAATGTAGAACCAAAGGCTTGGAGAGCCTTAAGGTGTAATCCATAGGAGTGCTCAATGTTTTAGAGTCAAGCATACCAAATCTTCCCTTAGAGTCCTTTAGAGTCAAGCATACCAAATCTTGTCAGTCCTTTAGAGTACTCTCACTAATAGAGGAGAATGCCAGACTTGGAATGAGCTATCTCCATGCGTAAGAAGAACTTTAGGTTGCCAAGATACTTGATCTTGAATATGTTGTATAGTAAAGTCTTAGTGGAATGAATCTCAACCAAATCAACACTGACCAATACAAGATCGTCTACATAAACTAGAAGAGCAATAAAGCCATGTGCAGTTTGCTTTGTGAATAGAGAGTAATCAGATATGAGTTGCTTACAACTACAGAAAAGAAGTACTGATGTCAGTTTGGCATTACATTGCTTGCTGGCTTGCTTCAAGTCATATAGAGACTTTTGAAGTTAACAAACAAGACTAGGCTCCAGGAGATCGAGTCCAGGAAGTGCTACATATGAACTTGCTCACTCATATCATCATGCAAAAAGGCTATGTCAACATCTAGCTGATGGATGTAGCGGTTTTTAGCGGCTACAATAAACAAGAGTTAGTGGTAATGATATTAACAATTGGACTAAAAGTTTCCAAGTAATCAACACTAGTAGTTTCGGCATAGCCCTTGTCAACCAATCAGGCCTTGTGCCTTTCAATCAAACCATCAAGCTTATATTTGACCTTTAAAACCATTTGCGGTCTATGGTTTTCTTTATTGGAGGCAAAGAAGTGAGATTCCAAATCTTATTATCATCCAGAGCAAAGAGCTCAGCTTGAATAGCCTTTTTCCAACACTCATGGTTCACAACATCTTGTTGGAGGTGGGTTTAGCGTTTATGTGTAAGGCTAGGGAGAATTGTTAGTGATGGTGGGACAAATGATCATAGGAAAGGTATTTAGTGAGAGATACTTGTGAGAAGATAGTGGAGTTGTAGAAGTAATGGCCGTAATCCCTTAAATAACTTGGAGTCTTGTGAACTCTCATGAGTATGCTTAGTATAGGCATTGTTGATTATGAAGTAGGAGGGTTAATGGTCGACAATTGTTATGGAGATGAAGTAGATTGATTTTCTATTATAAGCTCAATATGAACAATAAGTGGTGAAGGGATGGTAGCTATTTCAGATTGGTTAGGTTATCATGTATAGCATGTATGAGTTGATACAATATAATTGTGATAGTCTAAGTAGAATAAAAAGTCATATGCATTTGGTGGTTTTGAAATGGACTTGTGCTCGAATTTCTTTGATGATGGATGTGTATTTGTCTTAAATGGAAATATGGAATCATAATAATAGAAAGAAAAGTTTCCTTGAATGCTATATTAAATAGTACAAAACTTTAGTGCCAGTCTTATAACATAGGAAAAATGCACTTCTTGGCTTTAGGATCTAACCTTTTTTCTATGGTTAGCTAGACTTGAAACAAAAGTAAGATAACCAAAGACCTTAAGGTGACTAAGATATGGAATTTTATCAAACAACATCTCATAAGGAGTTTTACCAGAAAGATAAGGACTTGGCTGCCTATTAATCAAACAGAATGAGTAGCAGCAAAATGCCAAAAGGATTTGGGAACATGACAATGAAAAATAAGTGCCATAGTTACTCCTAAGATATGTTGATGTTTGCATTCAACACCATTTTGTTGTGTTTCAATGTAAGTTCTTTGATGCATAATGTCTTTCGTTTCATAAAATTTGGTCATATTAAATTCTAAATCATTATCAGATGTAATACATCTAATCATATAGTTAAATTGTGCTTCTACAAAATTAACAAATGCCTGAATGTGACCTGCAGCCTCATATTTGAGTTTTATAAAATAAAGCCATGTAAATCGAGATCTATCATCAATAATGGTGAGAAAGTACCTATGGTCAAACACTGGTGGGGTATAGATTGGGCCTCATATATCAACAAAAACTAAATCAAAATTATGTAAAGGCTTTATTTAGCAAAATGGTAATATTGACAAGGACTTTTACTATCTAAAACTATGATAAATGGGTACATCTTATGCAATATATACAATTTATTATGAAATATGCCCCAGTCTATAATGCAACAAATCAAAAACTAAACTATGCAAATTGACCCTTGAAGGAGAGTTACAAACTTAGGTTGCTTGATATTCCAAAACATAGAGACCAATCTTCAAGCTAACTACAACAGTTGTCCTCAAAGCATGGAGGTCCCATATCTCACATTCGTTATTAGAACTCTTTAATTGATAATGTAAATCATAAGTTAATCTTGACATAGAAATCAAATTAAAATTGAATTATGGTATGTAAAGGACATCATTGAGATAAAGTTCATTGGAGAAGTAAACAAAACTTGATATAGTAGCATTAATATGATTACTATAAGGAAATTTGACATTTACAAGTCAGAAATGAGTAATGGAGTAACAAACTTGATATGTCGCTCCACTCTCCAATGTACAAGAGCTTGGCTTGGCATGGTAATGAACAAAAAATGTTGTGTATACCTAATGCTTAATTATTTAGTTGTGAGGTTGATAGTACTCAGTTAATATAATAATTTGATATTGTTGACTCATGAGGTTGGATTAGTGCTAGTAAAGGCTTCCATTACTCGAGAGTTAAAGAAGATTGAAGATTATCAATATTCTCCTACTTAGTCACAACTCGACCGTTGTTATTATTATTATTATTATTATTATTATTATTTGGATAAAAGAAGAATTGTATTGAGATGAAAGAAAGAAAATTACAAGAAGATAAGAGGATAAGAGATCCTTTATACAAGAACAGAAAAAAGCTAGAGGAAAAACTATTAATGAAGCATAACTTTCTAATCTCTCAACATATCTGAGAGAAAAATTCCTCTAAAAGGATTATGCGCACAACATTGCCTTATCATCATAATCATCCTTAGCAATGATATTATTAACAATACAATTCCTTTCTTTGACATTTGATGGATAATCATATTTCTATAGCAAGAATCCACTAGGTGTCCATTTTTCCCACAATATGGGCACATCTTTATAGCTTGCCCTCTTTTTCCAAAAGATCTACCCCCAAATCCGCCTCCAGTGTTTCTTCTTTTACATTTTCTGCTTTCATTCTTTTGACTCTCAAATGCATTTGCCATCACTTAAGGTTCTGCCGAACTAACATTCATTTGTCTTTTTTGTTGTGACAATAGTGAGAAAACTTTGCTTATTTGTGGGAAAGGTTCCAACAACATGACTTGTGATCTCGTATTGCTATATTGATTATTTAGTCTCTTTACGAATCATACATCATAATCCTTTTGCCTATAATCTCTTATAGGTGCTAAAAGACAAGTGCAATGGACTCCACAGAGACAAGTAGGAATAGGATGAAAATTTTGTAACTCTTCCCATATTCTTTTTGATTGTGTAGAGAATGATGAAATAGAAGTATCACCTTTTCTCGATGCATTAACTCTTCTTGCAAATTAGCTATACTAAAAGGATCCCCTTGGTAATACCTCTATTTAAGGTCATTCCATAGATCAAGCATTGCTTGTTTCGATCCACAAGACACTTTGCATATTATTTGAACTAAGAGAATTTGTAATTCATGAGAGCACTCTTGTGTTGCAATGATCGCAAAGAAGAAACATTGGATTTTCATCATTAGACTTCATGATTGTGGCATCAACAAGATGATGTTTATTCTTTGATTTCAAGGCCATCTTCATTGTTCTCACTTATGAATGGTAATTAGGGCCTTCCAACAAGTTGGATACAAGGATTCATCCTAGAATCTCGTTTGGGTACAGAAAGAATAGACTTGAAAGATCCATGTGAGGAACTTGATATGCCATAGCTAATGGAACTTGTTGTGAGGAAATTGATTCGCCATAGCCATAGGTTTGGCTTCGCCAAAGAAGTATGAGATTTTATGTAGCATAGCTCCTTCCAAAGGAGCTTTGATACCATGTAAAAGAAGAAAGACATGAAAGAGCTTAGTGAAAGAATCTTGTTTATTATCTGATATATGAGAATCAAATCATCTGAGTACAAATGTGCTAAAGTTATTCTGATATACTAGAGTGAGTGATACAACTACATTCATGCATGTGCTATAATTCCTCGTAACTAATTGTTTTATTCTTAACAACTTCATAAAAAGCTAACTACCATCAATTGAAGTTTTATCAACTTTATTGGCTTTATCACTTGATTCTGGTAACAACTAATTGGACTACCCAACCAGTGGAGATCCACTCTCAAATGGCTAGTGTAGATTTTACCTTTTATGAGATTGGGGGCCTTACTAATTATAAAAGCCCAATTATAATGGAAATTAAAATATATTTTATTACAATTGTTGATGATCATTCTCAATGCACTTAGATTTATCTCATCTAATATAAGTCTAAAGCTCTTCAATTGTCGATGAATGTCGTTAACTTGATTGAGATATAATTTGTTAAGAGAATTAGGTAGATTTAGTCTGATGATGCTAAGGAGCTAGCCTTTTATTGATTTTCTGCATGAAAGTGGCATTTTTGCATTAGTTTGCATATGTTGAAAGGGTTGAACATAAATCTATGATAGAGAGGAAGCACCAGCACTTGTTGAATGTTGTGAAAGCCCTATTCTTTCAATCCAAGGTCCTTTTGTCCTTTTGTAGTAATGTTTTTCTACTCAAGATGTCAAGTCCTATTTTAAAGTTCAAGTCTCCTTATGAGCTTTTATTTCATAAGGCACAAAAGTAAAGTCCATTACAGGTGTTTGGTTGCCTATGTCATGCTTCCTTCTTGACTGCACATAGAATCAAGTTTAGCCCGAGGTTTATTCCTTCAATTATTATAGGCTATCCTTTGGGTTATAAAGGCTACAAACTTTATGATATTCACAATAAGAGAATGTTCATTTCAAGGGATGTTATTTTTATTGAAAAATGCCTTTTCCTTTCGTGATTTGTCTCAGACTTCAATGTTAGTTGACCTTTATCCCTGATATTGTTCAGCCACAACTTGCTTCAAATCTTTGTTCTATAGGTTTTTCCTTCAATCATTGAAGTACCTGCTAATTAGTTACCAAATGAACATTAATCTACAATAAGTCTTACGGACACTGAGCGTGTCACCTTTATCCCTTCTAAGAAGGCCTATCACATAGACCACCCACATACTTGCAGGATTTTCAATGTGATCAAGCTTCAACCATATACCCCATTCGAAAATTTGATACTTTGAGCATATTGTCTTTCCCATAAAAAGATTTTACTTTTCAAGTGTAACTAGTTCCTAAACCAGCTTTTTATTATTAGGCTATCAAGTTTTAACAATAGAGAGGTGCTATGAATAAGGAGTTAAAGGCCATGGAGGACAACCCCTAGAAAGCATAGTATTGGATGTTGGGTATACAAAAGTATAAACAAGATGGTTTAGTTGATAAATACAAAGGTTGCTTAAGGGCTAAAAGTTTAAGTACTCAATAAGTAGGGATTGATTTCCTTGACAAATTCTCCTCGGTGGCTAAGCTCATCACTATTTGAGTCTTCTCAATTTTTGTAGTGATGGGATAGAAGATGTTACAACTTGACATCAATAATATGTTACAACTTGAAAGAGGTATACATGGACTTGCCTCTTGGTCATCATAAAAAGGGGGAGGGTTCGGTTTGTGAGCTACACAAATCAATCTATGGACTTTGCAAAGCCTCATGGCAATGATTTTACAAGTTCTCTATTGCATTAATGGGCATGGAATTTGCTCAATGCAAAAATGATTATTTCTTCTTTACATGTGGTTTTGGTCCTTCATTAGTCATTCTTCTTGCATATGTGGATGATATTATTATTGCTAGTTCATAATCCACCAGACAATATTATTGTATGTTCTTCTTTGGTTAAGTAAATAGCTCTTATTCTTGGTTAAATACATTAGAGTAAAGGGCGATTTTTCTCATTTCAAAATTTTAAAGTTTAGGAAACGTACTGACCTCAACAAAAAGTAAAATGGGATTAACAATTTTTATACAATTGATAGTATTAATAATATTAATTTAAAATTGAGTTGATATAAGCTATAAGTTATGTGAGCAATGATCTAAAAAAATAGCTCAATATTAATATCATCAATATATCAGATTCAAATTGTATCTTACTCTTTATTTGTATTGTTCAATAATTTTTATTTATTTCAGTGCATATAATTAATCATATATATATATATATGATTACATTCTAGTTGAACATTGGTAAAATTGATTGAATCAATGGATCTCTGAACCAATACTTTGTCTAGTTCGATGTTTGACTCGAATTTTAGAACCTTGCTATTTCCTGTTACATTTACCTAACCAGAAATGGTTTTTGTATCCCTTAAAGTAATAGAAACCCCAACACATAGGATGAAAAGAGAGGGAGAGATATGGAGAGAAGAAGTAAGGAAAAAAGAAAAAGAAAATAATGGGTCCCATTCTTTTATGGGTGGGTGTCAAGGGTGTCCAGCGTTTTAAAGGGTTTATATAAAACAACTTTTACCTCACCAAAGTTTCACTTAAGCTTATAGTCCAACATTTCAGCTTATGCTTCCAAACAGTCAAAATTTATGAATTATGACCGATGAAGACATATGATCAATCTCTATCAAAGGCTGGACTGCTTATGTATGCTAAGAGAAATGATATTTGTATATAATTATTTAGTTTATTTATCAGTATTGGGCAGTCATGTGTAAATAATGGGAATTTACATTGATAATTGGAGAATTCAGGGAACTATGATGGTAAATGCACTATTGTCACCTAACTGGGAATTCATGTATAAATAATTAAGAATTTTACGCATATGACTAGAGAATCAAGTAACAATGTTATTATTTACAGCTGTTATCTCCTCTGATTTCTTAGTTATCAATGTGAATTTCCCATTATTTATACGTGACTGCTAGTGTCAATAGATATATCAAATGACTTTGTACCAATATCATTTCTTATATGCTTCTCTCTTTGATTTAAAAGAACTGTCACTTTGGCCATTTCTATGGATAAGAAACCCAAAATCAAATATTGATTATAACTAAAATATCCTTATTTACTAACTAATTTATTATATTAATATATTATTATTTTTTGTGCTTAGAATTATGTGAAGGGTAAAATAGAGAAATTTGCAATAAATATTTTGTTCAAATTTAAGAGTGACAAATAATATGAACAAAATTTTTTTTACTCAATCTGATAGCTATTTTAAACTGAAGAGAGTAATATCTACTAAAGGGGCCATAAAGAGATGAGAAGTGGCATGATGCCCTAGGATCTGGCCATTATAAATGGCCACCCCTTTCCTCTAGATTCTGTACTATCCAATCCATTGACTCCCAAAATGTCTCCCAAATACATATTAGTGTTACTATTTGCACCGGTGCTTGCTGCAACCTTAATTGCTGATGAATACCCAAAGCCTATACATGAAAAGCTTCGGTATGAAGAACTATCAGATGAAAAACTACACAAGCCTCTAGCTCCAATCTACCATAAGCCACCACACAGCCCTCCTCCTAAAGAGAAGTCACAGCTGGCATATAGTCATAAACCTCCAATCTACTCCAAGCCACTACACAAGCCACTAACCAACTTTGAGAATAAGCTTATTCCACATGTGGAGGAGCCTGCCAAACCTGAACCTCCGAAGAAGATTAACCCACCATATAGGCCTGGACAGTGGGCACCCTGGACAGTGGACACTCTTCAGTGGTAGAGGACAAGGCATCACACTCTCAATCCCTCAACAAGGGACCTTATAAGCCTCCAATAAGCAACTGAGTGCTAAGCTAGCTGGGTTATTGTAAAGCCATCATTATGATTATATGCAGGAAATAAAGGTGGCTATATGTATATGTACGTATGTGATAATCGTTTGTTGTTGTTGTTCCCTTTGTTCATGCTTTGGTTTGTCACATGTCACCTCTATTCTATGCATGGTTTGAGTGCTCGAGTGGCTATAATGGACATATATCAGAATGATGCTTGTGCTTGACTGCTTGTTAACGGAAGCTGCTGGTATTCTATTTACATTCGAAAATATAATATTTGTGTACATCACTTATACACAACATACATAAAAATGAATCTATCGAAACTCAACTAAGTTCATTTAAATCTGAACATAACCAGTAGACAAGAGTTTGTAAAATCTTTATATTCGCCAAAAAGGGAAAAAAGAAAAAAAAAGAAGATAGAGAAGGAGGGAATAAAGAAAATAAGGACTTAGATTGCTTTCCGTTGATGCATGGAGAAGTAATATTTTGCTCAGAATTCGTGTGGAGTTTGGATCGAGTAGATTAATGATAAAAAGTATATTTGGATTGAATTGTTACTTATTTAATTATATTTGAGTAGATCAAGCAATAAATAAATTCAACTTTTGAGTTTTGATTAAGTAATTTATGCAATGTTAAAATTTTGAGTTAATGAAAAAATAATTATATAAAAAAATCTTAATTTCAAAGCAAAATCATTTTTTTTATTTACTTAAAAAAATAGTGTGAGAAATTTTCAAAAAGAGTAAAGCAAAAAAATATTATTTATTCTAATTAAAAGTAATGCCTGTAAGCACTCAATTCAAAAGACCGTGGCATATTTGTTGTATGAGGAATTTATATTGATGGATGGATCTTCGAGTAAGTAACTAATTTTTTGTTAAGTGTGGTAGCATAATCAGCAGAGTGTGACCACCAGTGGATTAATGAAAGAAAACATTAATACAGACTCCAAAACATGCAAACTCATTTTTGGCCAAGGTGAAATAACAAAGAAAAAAGAAAAAAAAAGAATATGATAGACTATGACACATGCTATAAATAGTTAATAGCTTTTTAAACCTTGCAACACAAGTATTTACTCGATAGGCGCAGTGTAAGTGATGTATTTTACTGGAATCAATTTATTTGTCTAATATTTCTTTAATTCAATTTGAATCGTTCCTTCATTATAAATTTCAATTTGAATGCAATATTGGTTTGATTTCATGGTTGGTTGCTCTCATCTGTTGCCATCTTAGGAAATTGTAGATGATAGGAATTCGAAGAATAATAGATTTGTATACATTAATTGCTTGGAGGCTTCAATCATGCATTATCTTAGCGCCGTGGTAGATCAGCTAAACTTTATTCTATGTCTATTTAGTAGTTTGATTCCATTACATAGCCGTGGTTCTCTTTACAAGCTGCTATATGTTGTGCAACTTAATCATTATATTGCAAGTCAACTTCATTATAGAAACTGCTGCTCTCTTTTTCTTTTCGATCATTTGAAAGACACTCAACAGATTAACACGGTGACTAGCTTGAAAAAGGTAACTGCATATGCACCTATAACAGAATCACAAAAAATCAAGGACATAAGGAGTAAATCATTTATTATTATTACTATTATTATTAAAAAAATTTAGATGGACTCGATGCCGATGATCCTACCAAGGCCAAGGTAAAACCTAGAACTCTGAGAGTACTTACAAGGGACTTGCAAGATCCCCACCAAAAAAGTCTTCACATTGATAGTAGGACTTGAACTCACGTCCTTATGGAATAAAAAAGTAATACTCCTTACCAACTAGCCTCAATATCCTATTAATTTGCATTCCATTGTGAAGCAAACTCTGCCTGTTACTCCCGCATCATAACAACCCCTGGTATGACTCTGTCACAATAATCACGGGTTGATTTTATGTCGTCACAATAACCATCACAACACAGAAACTGTTGCTCCTTATTTTCTCTTGCAAATTATGCTCACAAAATTTGAAGAAATTTTCATTACTCACCATGTTTTAGAGGTAAATTAGGAAAAAGACTTGTTGGTTCAATTTGTTTTTCAAATTACATGATTTGATTTGCAAGATTTGTTTTAATAATTCCTTTTGCAAATTAAAAATGAATGAGTATTAGTTAATTGTAAATAAATTTTTAATTAAATTAATATAATCTATACTATCTATGCTATGCTATAAAGGGACTACAACACTTTAACTGCTCCCTCTTTTTTTTTTTTTTCAGTATTGTCATTGGATTTATACATTTGATATTTTAATTTATCTATGCTAAAATTCAGACCACCCATCACACCCATGTTTCATCTCTACTATCTATGAAAGAAGAAAACTGCAAGGCTGCAAACCCAAATGCATGTACATCTAAAATGGTGGAGTAACATGTGTATTCAATTTTATCCTTTGATTCAAGAAATGCTTACCGCTAGAAGAAACAGTGGCGCAGAGGAGTTGAAGCAAGATGCAATCCAGAGAATAAGGTAGTAGAGGCCGCGGGGCCCATGATGGCTATACACCAGTTCATCATATCTAGATGGACCAAATTTGTGATGTGAAATTCAGAGCAAGTTGGCCATTTGTTAAGTCCTTTGAAGGTTAATTGCATGTTCTCTAACTAAAAATGTTGTTCATGTTTTATGTATCTTTCCTTTGTTTCTTTATTTAGAGATTTTTCTTTTTTAATTTTTTTTATGGGAAAGAAAATTTCACTCAAAAACGTACTTAATAGCACTAACAAATCGAAAAGGATATATTAAATCCAAATCTAATAAGAAACAAATGCATTTTACATTTTGAACAAACTAATGATATGTGGCTCTGCTCCTTGTCTAAAAACTATTGATGTCTAAGTATTTTTCATATTAAAGACCAACACGAAAAGTGCTATGGCTTGAAGAATGTATTACACTTGCTTTCCAAATAGATCTAAATATCTATATCATCTATAAGACCATTAAAATAAAAATATCCATAAGGGGAAACCAAAACACCCACAAAGGGGTAACAAAAACAACCACAACATGGCAACAAAAAACACCCATAAAGAGGACAAACAAAAACACCACAAAGAGGACAGCAAAACCAAAATGAAAGACACAAAACCTTAAGTAACAAAAAGAAAAGGAAATGGTGGAGCTCCCATTAAAGAAGAAAGATGGAAGCCCCCTCAATAAGACTCACACAAGGAAAGACCATAGAAAGAGATAAGAGAGAAAAGATATGTGATTTAATATTTAACTATATTTCTTTTTCAAATTATTACAGCTAAAATCGTAACTTTTATTATGGGAGTGTGCAGTGTAACACTATTTTGGAAGGAGATTTGGATCAATGTAAATAGTGTTGGTTAATTTTGTTGTCCATTAGAGTGGAGAATTAACTTTTGTTGTACAAAAAACTAACAATAACTAATGATATAAACAAATATGCAGTTGTTTGACGCTGATTCTAGCATTGAACAATATATTCAACGGATCAGTTTTGATTCCAAATCTCAATTCGAGGAAGGGAATCACTTTTCCTAATAAAGGACGCTAGGTTTGTGTGACCTAGAGATTTGACATAGGAGCATTACTCAATCGTCGAATAATTCTCACTTGAGGATGTAATTGATAAACCTGAGAATTTGATTAATCAGAAATATAAATGTTAATTGCAAGAATTGAAATGAAAATGAAATACATAAATGGAAATGAAATAATAGAAAGCAAATAAATTGGCAGAAAGGAAATGAAAATGAAAGCAAAAGCAAACTAGACTAACATGATGGTGTTGTACTCATCATTTTCCTGTGGCTTCATTATCATAGTGACGTGCGAATAGTAGGTACTTTCTAAGTGTTTAACTATGACTAATAGAATGATCCAAAAGTCTTATTTATAAACAAACTAAATTCTACTTGGACTCGAAGTAATTCCTCTGACATATGGCAAAATTCTGATTCGTAGAAGTGAATCAATTCTTTGACATCTCAGTCATTGATCTTTCTCACATTCTGACAAACTTGGATAACCGACCCCATGTTCTGACGTGCTGATCTGGACTCAATAACTGCTGGTAACCACTCCTGAAATCTCGAATATGTTCAATTGTGGATTCGTGTCCCTTTTTCGACTTAGCAACATGCAATTCGTTGACCAAAGTCAACACCTTCCTCGACCACACACATTTCATAAAATTTACTAAGTGTTGAACATGGCTTCATATCCTACTCCATATGAGATCGAAACATTTATTGTTGAAAACATGACTCACTCTTTCATCACAAACCTCATAAGCCTTTAGACTCAACAACAAACTAATCAAAGCAATTATCAAACTTTTGACTGTTGAATCATTCATGCACATTTTCGACAAAAACTTATATTCCATCCACTGTCAAACAAAACTCATACTAAGATTGACAAACAAGCATTCCTTGCCATTTGTTGAAATAAATTTTTCGAACATCCAATAGTAGTTGAAAGGAAAATGCGTTCAACAAAAAGTGCATTCTATCACATAGAGGGAAGCAAAATTGAACAAGTTCAAACATATTTGAAATTAAGATGTAAGTTGTACATTTGATCTTCTTCTATTAGACCAAAAGAAAAAAGAGTTTCTTTGAGTCATGGAAGGAAGGTTATTATTTTTCATCAAATGCATATAAAATGCATCTAACAAAATGAGTGCAAAAGAAGTACAAGAGATGAGATATAAATTAATCCATGCCTTTGTGTTCAAATCAACCGAAAACAAAATTCTTAAAGCTACTATTCCATGATTTCATTTGAGTCGTATAAACATTTCCACATGTAATACATTACATATAAGCACATGATTAGTTTTAAAATTCACACAAAGATCTTAAATTACATAAATTTGGCTAATAAACCAATAGTAGTTAAAACCTTTGTCTTTTGTTGGTCATCAACCTGGCTGTATCTCTTCAAAATTTAGAGGCCTACATCGGTAGCTATGAATTTGTCAATTGATCACCTGATGTATTATGTATAAAGTACAGAAGCTTAGAATCAAAAAGAATAAAATGGCTTTGATAAAAAATCAACCTTCCTTCCATGACTCAAAGAAACTTTTTTACTTCTGGTCTAATAGAAGAAGAAAAGAACAAATGTATAGCTTACCTTTCAATCAAATCAGAGGTTGTTACTATAAGATTTTAATGGATCTATACTAGGAATGTAGAACACCAATATAATAGGAATATAAATGAATAACAGTACGTACCTATCTAATCCATATTACTGAAGAACATCCTATCTACAAATCTTATTTCAGAGAAAATACATACACACTTGTGTATGCTAGATAAGGAGAACCCACTCCTTCTTCTTCTCCTTATAGAGGGCCACATCAATGAAGCAGTAGCCGTCAAGAGTGCCAAGAGTAGAGTGGGGATCCTGCCCATAATATGAATATATATATAATAACCTAGTTCAAAGATCTAGGTCACCCAGAGCCTTTATATCTACCATAATCCAGCACACTCACCATTGAGCTCAAGCCCAATAATGCATGGTGAATCCCAAACCCATAATGAATCACAAAATAACAATATGGATCTCTAGAAAAACATTAGGCTATCAATTCAATCCGTTTTTATAAAACCAAGAGAGTCCATCAATCAATAGAAGTCAAAACGCAAAAAATTCTAACAATTACACCATGTAAAGCCCCAAAGCCTATGCATTTCAAGGAGGTTGCTCGAATCACCACTGCTAATGTTCAAATCTGCATCCCCAAATGTACTTAGATATGCACTCACACTTTGTAAATATTTATTCACATTTGTACTTTATAGATTTCAATTATTGACATGAAATTAACATTTATATTAATTTTTAATTATTATGTTAATATTTATAAAATTATAATTATACTACTTTACATGCATGGGTTTAATTATATTATTACCAAAAAAATAAAAAGGTGGCTTAACACGCACAACATTCATGTTAAC
The DNA here is from genome assembly GCA_031439585.1 of Pterocarpus macrocarpus. Lineage (NCBI taxonomy): Eukaryota > Viridiplantae > Streptophyta > Magnoliopsida > Fabales > Fabaceae > Pterocarpus > Pterocarpus macrocarpus. The sequence goes on from CM062516.1 coordinate 43,577,131, forward strand.
CCGCTAGTTAGTAAATTATTAATGGAATGTGCAAACCAAAACACTCAAATTGAAAAAAAGGCCAACTAACTTGCTGTACATGATAAATATATCCTTCATGTTACAATAATAGAAGCCATCGAAAAGTAGAAAGTGTAAGGAAGGATAACAAAAGAAAGATAAGTGAAGAAAGAGAAGTTGGAAGGGATGGAAGAGCGAAAAGGGTGAGAAAGAAGGAAAATAAAAAAGAAAAACAGAAAAGGGAAGGTTCTTCTTGGATAACCAATAATTAATGGCATGAAATGGAGTAGAATGGAGTGGGATAAAGTGGAGTGGTGATTTTAGATATTTAAAGATGGAATGGAATAAAATTGCACCTTGATATTTGGAAATTAGTGTGGAAAGGAATAAAATGAAGAGGATTTTATGTCATATAGAGGAAGAAAGATGAGGAATTCCATTTACAGAAGAACAATAAGGTAATTAATAAGATGGAATAGGATGGGATTCATTATTCCACCACTTTTTGTTTCATTCTATCTACTTTTATATGTTCAAATAATGGAATATTCATTTGTTCTATTTTATTTCATTCCATCCCATGCCGTTTTAGCAATTCAAACATAGCTGAAAAAAAAAAAAACAAAACAAATGTTATCATGTTATTGTAGAACATTCACAAATAAAAAGTATTTTTTTCCCTTCTTAGATAGAGTTTTGTTGTTTTTAGGGGTGTCCATTGGAATGAATATTGAGCGAGTCTGGATAAAGTTTTAGACTTGATTTGCTTATTTAAGTAGTACGTTAATTTGGTTGGGCTTAGTAAATTATTTTCTTTCAACCAGATCTGCTCACAAGTAATTCCAATGGAAGGATTTACTTAGAAACTCAAGAGGTTCATGCTTTGGAAGTATTGCCAGGAGATGGCAACTCGAGGGCTAAATTGCACTCCATAAGTAAGGATGTACTTGTAAAAACAATGACGCTCAAGTTAGGTGTGGGCTTAAAAGGTACTTAGAATCGATTGGAAACATATTTGGATTATGAATTAATGTTAAGTTATATAGAAGGTGGAGTCTTGTTGAGATGATAGGATCAATTTCACTTTTGCATTGTGTTTGATGTTCTTTCTATTCCTATATGAGCTTTGGTAGGGTGGGCTAGTGTATCAAGTTATGAAATGTTTTACCTTTCCTTCGGGAGGAGGGGATATATAAGGACAATGCTCCATGAAGGCAGGGGATCCTATTAAGGTGTGAATCAAGGGGGTAATAGGCAATTTCCAGTGATAATATTTGGATCCAAGTGAGGAAATCATGCCCTGGGGCATGCGGGGGATTAAGGTTTCGGCCATAGCCTTATGCAAGCTCTATATGAAGGCTATGAGGGCCAGGTGGTTGAGCCATGAAATTGCGAGCCCCAGACTGGCTAAACGAGGAACTAAAGGTCGACGAAGTATTAAGGGAGGCCGACCAGGCCATAGGCCCCCAGCCTCGAACTCGAAAGAGTGAAGAGGTTGAGATAGGATGAATGGTTGAGGTAGACCGACTGAGTCAACTATAAACAAAGACAGCTGCCCTGAATGGTCCATAACGCCATTGAAAAATTTCAATTCTCGTATCTATCAAATGATATTTGTGAAAGTGATTTTCATCATTTACTCAACTCAAGAGTCAATAGTATTCGAAATGTTTTTTTTTTTGGCCCCCAAATCATGATTAAGAAAGAAACGAAATCTTCTTACCTTCCTTTTCAACTAACAAAACAATTATTGTTTTGTGGAAATGCATGCCTCGGGTTTGGGTTTTTGTTTTTGTTTTATTATTACAAAGGTGAAATGCTTGTACAGAAAAAGAAAATACGTATAAACAAAATAGTATATACACGGCTAGTTTAGATAGTATTACTTATGACCTTTTTCAATTTTTTGGAAATCAAAAGTCACAATTTTTTTTTTTTTGTCCTATTTAACCATACAACTTATGACTTTTTAAAAAATTAATTTTAGTACTTTTAAGGAAATCAAAATATCTAACTTCTCAAGAAGAACTTAATAAAATATTCTTAATAAATATTTCTATTATTATGTATTTAAATATAAAATAACTTATTTATAAGTTACTTTTCAAAAATTACTTCTATATAAATACTTAGATAAGCTATTTATCTAAACGTTCCCTAATTCTTCTACAGTTGATGGTTTTTACATAGGTAAGCCATGTTCAGCGTCCAATTTGAGCGACACTACGGTATGTTTTGCATGAAAAATGAGTTAGAAAAAAGCAAATGATGATTTAATAATTTGATGCTTGGCATAATGTTCTAGAAAGAAGAATTACCGGTTCTTGAGATTAATATTTTCATACTCTATTAAGATATAACTTTTTGTCCCAACAAATTAACGTCCTCATTAATTTTGTAAAATAACTTATATTAAATATTTAATTGTCATGTCATATGCCTATTATTTTTTTCTTTGTTGTTCAGTATCAAGAAATGCGGATTTAATTTTAACGCGTTGAAGAAGTAATAGAACCAAAGGCCTCTTTCCACCTCCACAAGAAAAAATTTTAAAAAAAAAGGAAAAAATGTGAATGCTAATTGTTTGTCTTCCTAAAACAATAAAACTTATGTTCGTTCAAATTGTAAGAGATGAAAATGTTCTCAGATCCAAGATAAAATGAATACTACAGTGAGTTCAGTTTAAATATGTGATATCTTAAACCTTTAGTTTTTTCAGAAAAAAGAAGCTATCCAATCTTTAATTTACTCATTATTTATTGTTAGGTAGTTAGTTTTTACGTCAAGATTCTCTATATATTATTGCCGCAACAAGAAGACAATAAATAGAGAAATAAAATAGTAGAATTAACAAATTTATATCAGAGTACTTTATTGATAAACCTTTCAATATATATTATACAAACGTACAAAGGAAGTAACGAGCTATTACCTGCGAATATTTTCATAATATTCACAAGGTACTTGCAAATAACATACAAACTTTCAGAAGTTACTGGTCACTATAAAGTTACATGGAAGTGAGATTACGGTTTCTCGTATAGCTCTAAAGTTGTAAACTATGAACACTAACGAAACAAACAAATTAACAATTCACAAATTGCAATTAAATAATGAATCCTTGACCAACAGTAATCTCTGCTGCCGTAGATATTATTCCTAGCTACATAGATCCCACTTCCACATGAACCTGCAACAAAATGAAAGGATGAATGCATACAAAAGCCGTGACCTTAACGGAAAAAAGAAAAGTAAAACGAAAGAAATATTTTTAATCACCCGCTGATTTAGTAACTTAGTGTTTACGATGAGTTAAAAATTTAGATAAGCCATGATTCAAATTTTGGCGAAAACATTTTAAATTAATCCACAAAAAAAAAAAGAGAAAAACTAAACATATAAAAAGTTTTAACAGAATTTTATGGACAATTTTGCAGTGCAAGAAAGTGGTGTTGGGGGTTTGCTTTTGATATATCATATATGTTACCTATTTTTCGAGTCATTTCCGTTTCTCTGGAAGTGTTACCATCTCATTAGTATAGGCAAGATCGGATACTGCTAGCTTTCTCTCTCCAGGCTTCGAAACTTGGGTCTTCGCAGGTTGCTCATTTATGTAGCCCAGAGTCCGGTAGGTATTTTGGGTTTTGCTAGAAACCTCGGAGTTCTTTTGGGATTTGCTGGAATTGGAAGCCATGGAGATCGATATATACTATATAGTAATACAATTAACAATGTGATCAATGGACTATTTGAAAGACAATATTGTTTTGATGTGCCTTGGAAATCCGTCGATAAGGCCTATATATGCTACTAGAGATGGGGTTCGTGCATGCATGCGAGGGAAGTGCCTCGTAATTCAAGGTAAATTAGGCCAAACATACATATGTGCGTGTCATCATGTAAACTTTCTAAGAATTTAACTTGGAACTTGGAAGTCATGATAATTGAGATTATGAGATTAGTTAACTATAATTGATTAGTTGTTGATGGGAAAAGAAGGAGAGGGGTGGGGATTCATTTCCTTTAGGGCAACGAGAAAGGAAATTTTCATGTAAAAGATGGAAGAGAGACGTATACGATTGCATGCAGCATCAGCTTGTTATTCATATGATAACTTGATAGAAATTGACACGTCATGCGTAAATCTTTCGTAGATTTGAATACTTCTATGCGGTTGATGTTTGCATGAAATTTGCTACCACTTTTCGCTGGACGTGCATAGAAAGATTTGAGGAAATTTACTACGCAGGTCCTTACTTCAATGTGTAATGAAATGATTCTGTTTCTTATAATGAGTTTGAATTACTACGTGATTGAAGCAAAAGGCGGAAAAGGAACCGGAAGAGAGATACCATTCTGTCATTGTGTAGGAAGATAAGAAAAATGGGCATCGGAGATATTATTTTTATTTCAGATATCAAATATAATATAATATTTTAAGAGTTTAATTATTATGTATTGACAATATAATTACATTGTCGATTGCTATGCACTGACAATATAAATATACTGTCATCCAATTAAATACTTGTGCTTATAAAATTTTTAAGATAATACAGAGTTGAGTTAAATATTTTTGTTGATGTAGTAATACATAATTAGATATTTATGTAATTTTTTTTTTATTCCTACAGTATATATAAATTAAATTCATATTTAAATTATTTTGTAAAACAATACATCAGTGTAACTTGATAGACAAGAAATAAAAATAGTGTAATTTTCACATAGTTTCGGTATAATTTGGCGAAAGAGGAGAGGCATGCCAATGTCTGAACTTTGAAGGGCTAGTTTTGAAGAAAATAACGCGTATGCTGCAGCCTTGGGCTAAATGTGCTAGATGTAGTAGTTGGGTATGAATGATATTATTTTATTTTCTTTGATCCTTCTGTTTGTTACGAGGGCCCCCATATCAATTAAATTTACATTGGCTCTGCATTTGAATAACAATAAAAATGTTATACAGATTTCAGTTTGTTTCTCTGTAATGCTTTTAATTCAACATTTTGGCAAGGTAAGTTTTTTGGTACACGGTGTACCAAACAACAATCGAAATTCCAAGTTTCAAGTTCCGACAACGGCCAACGATGCAATGCCCAAGTGTTTTCCATCACCATCGCAGTGGAAAATACTTTCTTAGCATTTGCTACATAGTTCCAATAAAAATTTTGTACCAATAAAACATTAGACTAATAAAAAAATTAAAAAAAAATTGCTTTCTACTCAATAACTTTTTTTATTTCTTAGCCATTCTTGTATGAGCTCTAGTAAGCTATTTAGCACCGATACCTCATTATTCCATTATTCCCAATAACTAGGATGTATCATGTCTAATTCGGACATATATATACCTAAATACGTCCTTATAACGTTTCCTCATTTTAACTTAGGTTAACTTATTGAATTTGACAGGACGTCCTAGACACTGCATTTTTGGGGTTGGGCTTTAACATTTCACTGATTTTGAGAAAGAGAATAGCCTTTTTCATATTTATACTTAAAAAATGAGAGTGCTTTTTGGCTGTATTCGGGATTCAAGCAAGACAAAAAAACTTAAGGCTTAATAGAAAAACAGTATATATATTAATAAAATATTAGCTTTTACAAAAATTTCAATGTAAGTATGATGAGTCAATAAATTTAGTGACATGACTATATCAATAACTTGATTGTGCAAAAAAATTTAATATTGATAATACATTAAAATTAAACACACGCATATATAAACGTATCATCATATCTTAAATTTTAAAAATTTATCGTATCTCCATATGAGAATCGAATTGTATAGTATCATATTTTATCATTGTACTGCATAGCTGGTAAGGTGGGCTAGTGTATCAAGTTATGTAATGTCTTACCTTGCCTTCAAGAGGAGGGGGGTATATAAGGACTGTGCTCCATAAAGGCGGGGGATCCTATTTGGGCGTGGGGGTAGCGGGCAACTCCCAGCGGTAATCTCGAGTTCTAAGAGAAGAAATCATGCCCTAGTCATGGGGCATGTGGGAGATTAAGGTCCCAGTCATAGCCTTATGCAAGCTCTATACGAAGGTTGTGAGGGCTGGGTGGTTGAGCCATGAGCTTGCGGCCCCCGAACTAGCCTAGCGAGGAACTGAAGGTTCGAATGGGTCGGGTAGGTCAACTAGGCCACAAGCCCTCAACCTCGAGCTTGGAAGAGCGAAGAGTTTGAGGTAAGGTGAATGGTCAAGGTAGATTCATCATGGGAAGGAAGCGATTGGGAAGGGTAGGAAAGGAAGGGAACAAAGTTATCGTCTTGCTTGTTTGAAAGGTTAACAAGGGAACAAAATGAAAATTCATTAATTGTATTTAGAAGTTACATTAAACAGAACATTTATAACTATTACTTCCTAGATAACACTTTTAATAGCTCTATGCTATTATTATTTATTTACGAAAATTTTTCACCCAAGTACATACCAATGACACAAAATTTTTTTCTCTTTTAAAAAAAAGTGAATTAAAATAAGTCTATTTTATGGACTAAACAACCAATTACATTTTAATGTCCCACATATATTTTTTGCTATGGACTCTCTAATCAACTCTCTTTTAGCTGCTTCTTCAATGCTATTATCATTTTCACATTGATTTTTTTTTTTTTCCTCAAGATGATCTTCTTCCTTCAAGTTTATGATCCACTTCACGGAAAATATTCTCATCTGGGTCTTCACCCATCAAATAGTTATGCAATATAGAACAAGCTAATATAATCTTTTTTAGAGCTTTAATGCCATAACAAGCTTGGGTTGTAGTATCAAAGATAGTAAACCTTTTTTGGTCAAAACACAAAGGCTCTTTCAATTGTATGTCTTAAGAATACATGTCAGAGATTGAATATTAATTCCGGTGAATTTTGAGATGGATTTCTTGAATATTGTTCTATTTATTATTTGGGGGCAACTTGTCATATTTAAGATAATTATAATAAATACTTGATTAAGATTACTATAATATTCAATACTATATATAAATATATGTTTTAATAGTTAAAAAAAAAAGAATTTAATAATAAATTACAAAATAAAAAGTTTAACCCAATAAACAATTTTATATTATAATGCTTGATTTTGTTAAAAATTTTTATAAAAAGTTCGTCCGTCACGTAAGAACACGATTTAACTTACACTAGGTTGATCCTTTTTCATTTGTTTTATATATATATATATATATATATATAGAGAGAGAGAGAGAGAGAGAGAGAGAGAGAGAGGGGGGTTAGTCTCTTAATCTTAAAATATCTTTTACTTAGCCTTAATGCTAGCCGTTTTAACTAAAAAAGAGGTTAAAAAAAATTAAAAACCCTCTAATTTAGGAAATCATGATATGGGGGTAATGGAGATATTAAAAGCTTCACAAAATCTTTAAATACATTTCCCTTCTAAAAGTGTGCTTGATTGGAGAGTAAAAACAAGTGCAAATTTTCAATGGATGAACTCTATATGTAAAAATTTCTCCTATTTTTAATCTCTAACCAAACACATCCTAAAAGGTAAAAACTCATGAATAGGGGTAAAACCCTATAAACTTTTCTCTTCCCTCTTTCTTTCCCTTTTAAACAAAATTAATGAACACGCCTTTATTATTACAATCTTTCATTTTTTTTTTAACACAATTATCAGCACAGATCGGTTTGGAGACAATGTCCACTTATTTGTTTAGGAATCACCTAATATTACTTACCAAAATGTTGTTTTAATATCGAAAGTGGTGTTTAAAGATGATAAAAGTGTGGTGTATCACTATTTATAATAAGAATGAAGTAATGTTATTTCTATATTAAAAGTGAGCAGCACAAGAGAGTGAGAAAAATATGAAATATTTGAATGCGATGGGTGGAACCAATGTTTATGTCTTTCTTTTTTTATGGTGTCCATTTCACTTTTAATGTACAAATAATACTATTATAACAATATAACATTGTAGACATTAATTGCGGTTAATGTTCAGCAAAATAATACAAAATTGCAAATGTTTATATTGTAATTCTAGATTGGTTTAAGTCTTCCAAATTATAAAATAAAAAAAAAAGAAAGAGAAACTAGCTTTCTTGACAATCTAACTCGAGCAAAATTAATTGAAGGGTGGGGTAACTTTAGATATATATAGTTGAAAAAAAAAAAACGAGGTTTCATTAAACTTTTTTTTTTAAAAAAAAGACAACAAAAGAAGGTGGCCGATTCGTTGGTCCACTCTATTATTGGATTAACATTAGTCCTCTTCTTCCTCGTCTTAAAATTACCATCTTCTCCTCTATTAATATCTAATTTTTCATTCTAACCCTTAGAGCTTTGTCAAAGGGAAAGCCTCCAAGCCGACAGTCGATAACGACCTCATCATGAACAATCTGGTGGTGGCTGCTGTCATCACGTCCTCCACAATCATAACAAGTGCGACTGGCTATCAATGAACAGTGTGGAGGACCTGATCCTATGTCACAAAGCACTGGTGAAGAAGGGTTGCAATGTCAAAGAGTGCTGGATATTGTCAGTGGTTGACATTGCGACTGATGACATTACCAAGACTATTGATCGAATGCTTAAGAATGCCTCCTATTGGAATTGTATGGACTTGCTTGTCTTTGTTGTTGTGATTGTTTTTTTTTTTTCCAATTATATTATACCAAATAAAAACAAAAATAAAAAGGTGGCTTAACATGCACGGCAGTGCTTGTTAAGCTGCTTGTAAATTATTAATGGAATATGCAAACTAGAACACTCAAATTAAAAAAAGACCAACTAATTTATCATTCTCGATAAATATACCTATGATGCTATGACAATAGAAGCCACCGAAAAGCAAAACGTGTGAGGAAGGATAACAAAAGGAAGACAAGTGAAGAAAGGGAAGTTGGAGGAGATGGAAGAACAAAAGGGGTGAGAGAGAAAGAAAATAAAAAAGAAAAATAGAAAAAAGGGAAGGTTGTTTTTGGATAACCAATAATTAATGGAATAGAATAGAGTAGAATGGAGTAGGGTAGAGTCTAGTGTTGATATTAGATATTTAAAGATGGAATGGAATAAAGTTACACCCCGATATTTGGAAATTAGTGTGGAAAAGAATAAAATGAAGAGGATTTTATGTCATATAGAGGAAGAAAGATGAAGGATTCCATTTGGGAAAGAAAAATAGGGTAACATGATGGAATGGGGTGGGATTCATTCCACCACTTTTTGTTTCATTCTATCTACTTTTTTATATTCAAATAATCGAATATTCATTTATTCTATTTTCTTTCATTCTATTCCATCGCCTTTCACCAATCCAAACATAACCAAAAGAAAAAAAAAAAAAGAAAAGAAACAAATGTTACTGTGTTGTGTAGAACATTCACAAAAAAGGTATTTCTTTTCTTAACTATAGTTTTGTTGTTTCTAGGGGTGTTTGTTGGAATGAATATTGAGCGAGTTTGAAGTAATTTTTAGACCTAATCTGCTTATTTAAAAATAGTAAATTGATTTGGTTTGGTCAAGTAAATTATTTTCTTTCAACTAGATCTGCTCACAAGTAATTCCAATGGAAGGATTTACCTTGGAACTCAAGAGTTTCATGCTTTGGAAGTATTGCCAAGAGATGACAACTCGAGGCTAAACTACAATCCATAAGTGAGGGTGTACTTGTTAAAACTATGATGCTCAAGCTAGGTGTGGGCTTAAAAGGTCCTTAGAATAGATTGGTAACATATATGGATTATGAATTAATGTTGAGTTATATAGAAGATGGAGTCTTCTAGAGATGATAGGATCAGTTCACTTTTGCATTATGTTTGGATGTTATCTTTCTATTCTTATCTAAGCTCTGGTAGGGTGGGCTAATGTATCAAGTTATGAAATGTCTTACCTTGTCCTTAGGAGGAGGGGGTATATAAGGATTATGCTCCATGAACACAGGGGATCCTATTTAGGTGTGAATCAAGAAGGTAACATGCCAACAATTTCCAGCGACAATCTCGAGATCCAAGTGAGGAAATCATGTCCTACTGATGGGGCACATAGGGGATAAAGGTCTTGGCTATAACCTTATGCAAGCTCTATATGAAGGTCGTGAGGGCGGCCAAGTGGTTAAGCCATGAGCTGGCACCCCCCAAGACTCACTAAGCGAGGAACTAAAAGTTGGAGAAGGGTTGGGGTAGGTCGACTGGTCCACAAACCCCTCAACCTTGAGCTTGAAAAAGTGAAGAGGTTGAGATTGGATGAATAGTCGGGGTAGACTGACTAGGTCAGCTACAATCAGAGACAGCTGCATTGAAAGGTCCATAATGCCATTGAAGAATTTCAATTTTCTTATCTGTCAAATGAAATTTGCGAAAGTAATTTTTGTCATTTACTCAACTAAATAGTCAATATTATGCGATTTTTTTTTTTTTCAAATCATGATTAAGAAAGAAACGAAATCTTCTTATCTTCCTTTTTTCAACTAACAAAACAATTATTGTTTTGTGGAAACGCATACCTGGGGTTTGGCTTTTTGTTTTTGTTTTATTATTACAAAGGCGAAATGTTTGTACAGAAAAAGAAAATACCTATAAACAAAATAACATATTAACCCTTTTGCCGTTGATGGTTCTTACATGGGTAAGCCGTGTTCAGCGTCCAATTTGAGCAACATTACTGTATGTTTTGCATGAAAAATGGTTTAGAAAAGAGCAAATGATGATTTAATTTGATTTTCGGCATAATGTTATACAAAGAAGAATTACCATTTCTTGAGATTAATATTTTCATACTCTGTTAAGATATAACTTTTTCTTCCAACAAATGTGCTCATTAATTTTGTAAATAACTTATATTAAATATTTAATTGTCATGTCCTATGCCTATTTTTTTTTTCTTTGTTGTTCAGTGTCAAGAAATGTTGATTTAATTGTGAGTGTTAATTGTTTGTCTTCCTAAAACAATAAAACTTATGTTTGTTCAAATTGTAAGAGATGAAAAAGTTCTCAGATCCAAGATAAAATGAATACTACAGTGAGTTCAGTTTAAATATGTGATCAATTAAACCTTTTGTTTTTTCAGAAAAAAAAAGAATCTATCTAATCTTTAATTTACTCATTATTTATTGTTAGGTAGTTAGTTTTTGTGCCAAGATTCTCTATATATTGACACAACAAGACGACAATAAATAGAGAAAGAAAATTGTAGAAAGTAACAGATTTATATCAGTGTACTTTATTGATAAACCTTTCAATATATATTATACAAACGTACAAAGGAAGTAAATATTTTCATAATATTCACAAGGTACTTGCAAATAACACACAAACTTTCAGAAGTTACTGGTCACTATAAAGTTACATGGAAGTGAGATTACTACTTCGTATAGCTATATAGTTGTAAACTGTGAACACTAACAAAACGAACAAACAATTCATAAAGTGCAGTTAAATAACGAATCCTTGACCAACAATAATCTCTGCTGACGTAGATATTATTCCTAGCTACATAGGTCCCACTTCCACATGAACCTGCAACAAAATGAAAGGGTGAATGCCACACAAAAGCCGTGACCTTAACGGAAAAAGGGAAAGTAAAACGAAAGAAATATTTTTAATCACCCGCTGAGTCAGCAACTTAGTGTTTATGATGAGTTGAAAATTTAGATAAGTTATGATTCAAATTTTGGAACATTATAAATTAATCCACAAGAAAGAAAGAGAAAAACTAAACGTATAGAAACTTTTAACAGAATTTTACGGACAATTTTGCGGTGCAAGAAAGTGGTGTTGGGAGTTTGCTTCTGATGTATATTACCTGTTTTTCGAGTAATTTCTCCTTCTTCGGAGGTTTTAACATATCATTAGTATAGGCAAAACTGGATTGAAGAGTTAATGCTTGCTCTCTCTTTTCATTAGGCTTCGAAACTTTGGTGTTCACAGGTTGCTGACTTATGTAGCCCAGATCCTTGTAAATATATTGGGGTTTGCTGGAAACCTGGGAGTTCTTTTGGGGTTTGCTCGAATTGGAAGACATGGAGATCGAATATATATATATATATATGTAGTAATACAATTAACAATGTGATCAATGGACTATTTGAAAGACAATATTGTTTTGATGTGCCTTGGGAACCCGTCGATATGGCCTATATATACTATTAGAGATGGGGTTCGTGCATGCATGCGAGGGAAGTGCCTCGTAATTCAAGGTAAATTAGGCCAAACATACATATGTGCGTGTCATCATGTAAACTTTCTAAGAATTTAACTTGGAAGTCATGATATTTAAGATTGTGAGATTAGTTAACTATAATTGATCAGTTGTTGGTGGGAAAAGGAGAGGGGTGGAGATTCATTTCCTTTAGGGCAACAAGAAAGGAAAATTTCATGTAAAAAATGGAAGAGACGCGTATACGATTGCATGCAGCGTCAGTTTGTTATTCATATGATAACTTCATAGAAATCGACACGTTATACGTAAATCTTTCGCAGATTTAACTGCTTCTATGTGTTGATGTTTGCATGAAATGTGCTACCACTTTTCGCTGGACATGCATGGAAAGATTTGAGGAAATTATGCTACGCAGGTCCTTACTTCAATGTGTAATGAAATAATTCTATTTCTTATAAAAGTTTAATTTAAGTACACTGATAGTATAAAATTTTTTTACACTATCATTCAATCAAAATCTTCTATTTACGTGACTATTTAGATAGTAGGTGATTATATTAAAGAGTTTTGCTGATATGGCAATTTATAATTGGATGTCTGTGTAAAATATTTTTATATTGACAGTGCATTCAAATTAAATCATTCTTATAATGAGTTTGAATTACTACGTTATTTGATTGAACCCAAAAGGAGGAAAAGGAACCGAAAGAGGGATACCATTGTGTCATTGTGTAGGAAGATAAGAAAAATGGACATCGGAGATATTATTTTCATTTCAAATATCAAATATAATCTAATATTTTAAGAGTTTAATTGTTATGGATTGTCAGTATAATTGCAGTATTATCCAATCAAATATTTATATTTATATAATTTTTAATATAATGGGTGATTTAGTCAAATATTTTTATTTATGTGATAATACATGATTAAATATTTATGTAAAAAAATTTTATACTAACAATATATACAAATTAAATCTATATTTAAATTGTTTTGTAAAACAATTGACGGCAGTGTAACTTGATAGACAAGAAAGAAAAACTATGTAATTTTCACATAGTTCTGAGCATTTGCTATATAGTACCAATAAGATTTTTTTTCCCAATAAAACATTAGATTAATAAAAAAACTAAAAAAATTTGCTTTCTACTCAATAACTTTTTTTATTTCTTAACTGTTCCTGTCTGAGCTCTAGTAGGGCAAGTTAGTGTATCAAGTTATGAAATGTCTTACCTTGCCATCAGGAGAAGGGGGTATATAAGGATTCTGCTCCATAAAGGCAGGGGATCCTATTTGGCATGAATAAAGGGGATAGCGGGCAATTCCTAATGGGAATCTCGCGATCTGAGTGAAGAAATCATGCCCTAGTCATCGGGCACGTGGGGGATTAAGGTCCCGACCATAGCCTTATGCAAACTCTATGCGAAGATTGTGAGGGTCGAGTGGTTGAGCCATGAGCTCGTGACACCCGAACTGGTTAAGCGAGGAACTGAAGGTCAGAATGGGTCGGGTAGGTCGTTTGGGCCACATGCCCCCAATCTCAAGCTCAGAAGAGTGAAGAGGTTGAGGTAAAGTGAATGGTCAAGGTAGATTGATCAAGCTACAAGTCCCCCAACTTTGAGCTCGAAAGAGCGAAGAGGTTAGAGTAGGGTGAATGGTTAGGGCAGACCGACCGGGCCACTTTCATTAACAGAATGGATTGGAACAGGAAGGAAGCAATTGGAAAGGGGAGGAAAGGAAAGGACAAAGTTATATTCTTGCTTGTTTGGAAGATTAATAAGGTAATAGAATGAAAATCCATTAAGAACATTTATAATTATTCCTTCCCAGATAACACTTTTAATAGCTCTATGCTATTATTAAATATTTACGAAAACTAAATATTCAATTGATAAGTAAAAAATTATTTAAACCCTTCAACTTAACCTCAAAATAACCATAAAACAAAATTTTTCACCCAAGTACATACATTACCAATGACATAAAAATAAAAATAAAAAAACTTATGGACTAAACAACCAATTACATTTTAATGTCCATTATAACTAGCACACATCTATTATTGGCTATGGACTCTCTAATCAACTTTCTTTTAGCTGCTTCTTCAATGTCTTTATCATTTTCACATTAATTTTTTTTCTCAAGATGATCTTTGCCCTTCAAAATTATGATCCACTTCATGTAAAATATTTCATCTGGTCTTCACCCATCAAGTATTTATGCAATGTAAAACAAGCTAATATAATCTTTTTTAGAGTTTTAATGCCATAACAAGCTTGAGTTGCAGTATCAAAGATAGTAAACCTTTTTCTGTCAAAACACCAAAGGCTCTTTCAATTGTGTGTCTTAAGAATACATAACAAAGATTGAATAATTCCTATGAATTTTGAGATGGATTTCTTGAATATTATTCTATTCATTACTTGGGGCAACTCATCATATTTAGGATAATTATAATAAATATTTGATTAAGATTACTATAAATATTCAACACTGCATATAAATATATTTTTTTTGATAGTTTCAAAAAAAGAGTTAATAATAATTTACGAAATAATAAGTTTAACTCAATAAATAATTTTATATTATAATGCTTGGTTTTGTAAAAAATTTCTATAAAAAGTTAGTCTGTCATGAATCGGGGGTAATGGAGATTTTGAAAGCTTAATAAAATCTTTAAATACATTTCCCTTCCAAGGGTGTGTTTGGTTAGAGATAAAAATAGGGAAAAATTTTCTATGGACAAGTTTCATATGTAAAAAGTAAAAACTCATGAATAGGGGCAAAATCACATAAACTTCTCTTCCCTCTCTCTTTCCCTTTTAAACAAAATGAACACGCCTTTATTGTTAAAATATTTTGTTTTTATTTTTTTTAACACAATTATCAGCACAGATTGGTTTGGGGACAATGTCCACTTATTTGTTTAGGAATCAACTAATATTGCTTACCAAAATGTTGTTTTAATATCAAAAGTGGTGTTTAAAAATGATAAAAGTGTGGTGCATCACTATTTATAATAAGAATAGAGTAGTGTTATTTTTATATTAAAAGTGAGAAAAATATGAAACATTTGAATGGAATGGGTGGGACCAATGTTTATGTCTTTCTTTTTTTTTTTTTTTACGGTGTCCATTTCACTTGTAGGCCTTGTTTGGTTGAGATGATTTAGGAAAGAAAGAAAGGGAGGGGAAGGAAATAAAAAGGAAAGGATACATTTATCTTGTTTGGCTGAGAGGAAAAGTTGAGAAGGAAAATTAGTGGGCCCTGCATAAATAGTGCAGAAATCCTTTCCCCCTGCGACCGGGTGGAAAACTGGGAGAAAGAGGTGGGATTTTTTCCTATTTCATTCTTGCCCTCCTCAACATAGATCTCGTTCTCTCTTTCACCATCCCATTGTTCCTCCTATGTGCTCGGGTATGCAGCTCAAGCATCATAAGGGTGTGGTTGTGTTGGCCCATGAAGGAGATGCAGATGATTCACAAAGAAAGGTGTGGTTGCTGTTGGTTGATAAAAAAAGACGATGACAACGTAAAAATAGATGAGATGATGAGAGGGGTAGGGCATATGGTGCACAACACTATTGAAAGTGTTGCGTGATCCCTCTCCTTTTTTATTTTTTCTTTCAAATCAACACTTTTAAATAATTTTAATTCTTCTACCATCATATTACTAAAAATAAATATAGAAAAATACCCAAAATATAAGCTATGGAAAATTTTAAAATTTTTCAACTACTAACATTTTATTCTAAATAGAGTTTAAATAATAGCTAAATAATATTCTTGGTATTATTTAGTTGGTAAAACATATTTTTAAGAAATATTTTTGAAACATTAAATTAACTAAAAATATTAGTTCTATTTTAAATAATTATAAATAATTTATTTTTATTAATATTAGTTTAATTTAATTAGTTGATATTATTTTTAATCCTAAATGATTATTAAATTTTTTATTTGATATTAATTAGTATAGTTGAAATACCTTTTCTAATAACATAAGGGTAAAATTGTTATTTGATAATATAACCTCTTTCTTTCCTTTCACTTTTTCATATAAATAAATAAGAGAAAATTATTTTCTTTCCATTTTTCTTTCTTTTTATTTTCTTTTCATCCAAACATACCTATGGAAAATACAAATCCACTCTAGTTCTTTCCACTCAACTTCCTTTCTTCCAATTTCTTTCCTCCATCCAAGCACACCCTTAGTGCACAAATGAGGACTTGCAATTTGTTGGTGGCAAATGAGGGCATGCAATTTCAAATAAGGTTACTATGCAGTTTAACAGTGTTGGGACTCTTGTCAGTGGCAGGTGGTGGTGGGGTAGGCAGCCGCTAGGCGCCCTCTTCGTCGCTGGCAAAGCTACTCAATGGTTGGGCAAAGAGAGAGGAAGAGGGGACATTGTTGGGAAATCACAAGAAGATGTATAAAGGGTACATTTGGAAACTTATAAATTTATTTAATCTCTAAATTTAAATTTATTTATTTTGGTAATTTTTAAAATATATTTCATTTATTTTATTTATTAAATTTGGACCATTCACCTATTTTAATATTAAATCTAACAGTGACAGAGAAGTGAATTAACGTAAATCTCTCACCACAAAAGGGAAAAGCCAAACTTAAAGACAAGCTGATGCGCAGAGGGTTGCTAGAGAAAGAATAGAGGTAACCGTGATCCTCCTGAAAATATTTTTGTTATTAGACATTTTCAATAATCTTGCCTAGTTCGCTACAAAATTTATTGTTACTACGTTTATTACACTACACTAATCCCCAAATTGGAGCACCAGGATTTTCTGTAGATGGTTTCATTTTGTCCCGCCGGATTGTATACCCTAATAAGTATTAAAACCAAGATTGAAATTTGGTCTAAATCAATCTTATATATCCTCGTGCCTAGAATAGATACATCTGAATTGTGAAGGTTATAAAATTGAATATATATTTATAGGTAGCTCAACACCAAAATTAAGATAAATTTTAATATCATATCAAAATTGAGATTACATTTAAACTTAACTTATTTTCAAAGCTAGCACAAGTAAGAAGAATTTAAAGTTAATATAATAGATATTTTAATCGTATATACAACCAACCAAAATGGCTGGGGAAAGGAAAGGTTCCCTTTTTTAAGTTTTAGGGTACTCCAGAACTTATTTTACTCATCATCCAGGTTATCGCCATGAAATTGAAGTTAGTGAAAGAAACTTCTAAAAATTAACTTATAAATAAGTCCTTATAAGTGATTTAATGGTATGAAATTTGGATGGTAAGTATGTCGAGATCCTAAGTTCAAACTTTATTATCATTGATGTATTCCAAAAAAAAAAAACTTATGTATACACAATAATGGAAGTACTTATTTTAAGTGTTTTAAAAAGTGTTTCTTGTAAAGTTACATATTTTAAGTTCCTAAAAAACAATAAAAATAGCAACTTGTATAGCCCCGAAAAAAAAAAGTAAAAAATATAACTTTTAACTTTTAAAAAGATTAAAAAAGTTATCCAATCGGGCCCTTAATAATGCGCATATAAGTTGGTAGCGCTATAGTTATAAAACTCGATCTAATGATCAACTCAGCCAAAACACCGGGTCATTGGATCACTAGTTAAACCGGATATAAATAAATAAATATATTAAAATTCAAATAAATATAATAAAATAACAAAAAATTAACAATTTAATACACTTTATATATATATATATATATATATATATATATATATATATATATATATATATATATATATATATATATTATGCATCTAAAATTTAAATTTGTTTCAATGTTTTTAAATCTCACTCAAAAGTTAAGGAGGGACACAAAAATAATTCTCCAATGAGATGAGACTCAAGTCAAGAGAATGGGCTCATTTTCCAAAAGCTCATTGTTACTTAAATTTTTTATTTTAAAAAATAATAACAAAAAAAATGTAGCATATACTTCTCATCTCAGCATCACTGAAGACATGGTTCAGCCCGTGGGCTATAAGGACGCAACAGTTTAGACGCGATCCAAGTGTCCATGTTTTGCTTCATCGAGTCCCGCGAGTTATTGGTCCTTTCATAGACTATTAATGTGTTTGATTCTGGTTTCATAAAATTAATTTTAGATAGAATTAATTTTAACATAAATTTTTTAAACATAAAATTTTTTTACTTTTTTTAAAATTAATTATAGAGATTAAAATTAATTTTAAAATTCAACAATCAAACATTCTCTAAAACCTCCAAGATCAATTCTAAAGCTCTCCAACAGGCTCCCAAACATGCTAAGTAGGGAGTGTTTTGCTTCACAGTCTACGTTACTAAAGATAGTAGTGATATTTGCATCACAAAATTGAGATTTACGGCTTGATACACTCAAAAAATTATGAGGTCCATTTTCAGGTAATATATTATATACTTTTGTCCAATAATTTTTTCTTCTTGAGTGAGTCGGGAAACTCAAGGAGTTCAAAACTAAAAATTGATCCTCAATTCTAATTATCCCTGTACAAATCACCCACAACACGCGAGAGATGGAGGCTTTCGTATACCAGATCACCCATTCACAAATAAACATTTAAGAGGCAAAATATAATAGAATTGGAATTATATACGTTAAGCGTTAATTGATTAGTATCATTCAAATCAACATTACAGTATTTGTAATCGACATAAAAAGTATGTTCTACACCTCTCCCATATAAGAAAAAGAATATGTGAAACTGAAATTCAGAATGCTAAAGGATACATATGAAATAATAATGAAGCAAACAAAGCATTCTTTATGGTGTTCATTACAAATGCTGCTACTCAAGACAAAGCTGTGATTCTTACAGTAGTATATGCTTCCATTCGATTAGTAAAATTTTAATTGCTCCAGATTTCTTCTAAAACAACCCTTCTCCTGCCAGCATGAGTTGATTATGGAGTCAGGCAAAAGAAATGCCATTCAATGACAAAAACTCTGATCTTAAAAGTAATGTGTCTCAAAGAACTAATTATTAAAAACAAAAAAAAATCCCATAAAATAACAAGTGTGGTAACCACTACCAAACCATGACATTATTTGAGCTATAGTTAAAGGACTTACGCAACTCTTCCAAGGAATTTTTATCAACGCTCTCTCCACTCTTTATGAGGCGAATTTTCCCTGAAAAGATAACATAAAGAGCAATATACAAACTCTTGTCAGGAGTTTAAAAAATATAAAATTGAACATTAATACAAGCTAAACTGAAATTTTATCTAGTTAAGTGAGTTCAGAATCCTTTAACCCTGATATGATCCATACTCATGTTACATGCCACATTACTCCTGAAAGTAAACATGAAAAATGCACTGCTCACTGTATCCTTATAAACGAGATCAAATCTGCCTTTCCATGCAAAAGAATACAGATTTGGGCTCTCAGAACTGAAGTTCCAAAGTAATAAAAAAAAAAAAAAAAAAAGGAAATGGCACTGGTGCAATTTTCCACAAATTAAATAAAAGATGAGCGATGTTAACTTTATATGACGGTCGTGATTGCTGGAATAAAGAAAATTAATTGTAAATAAGCAATTAGCTTATATACCTCAGGTGGCACAGTGTACCTTACTACATTATCTATAATCAGATTAACATAGATGATGAGGAAAGTAGTCCTATAACATATGGTTCGGGTGAAGTTTTGTATAATAGTCGCCCTTCTACCAAGAAATTCCCCTTGCTCCTTTTTAAAAAAAATAGGCAAGCTATATACTTTGTGAATGCATGAACAAGCCAGCATGCCCTTGGTTTCTTCACCCCATCCTACCCCCAAGAAGAAACAAAAACTGGGGGTTAACTTTCAATGTTTGTTATGTAAAGACTTGTATAACATTTTGAAAAAGCTAACATTAATTCTAACTCAGTAATAAGCATTAAGGACACATAACATGACAGGCACCTACGTGATGTCACATGTGCATGTGGGAGAGCTTAATATTTCTGTCTGCCTCTCACAGAAAACATGATAAAGAATACGAGAATAAAATGAAAAAAAAGCTGCATACCATCGCGACGAACACATATCTCTGGAATGCTTTTGACTTCACCATTGATGCTATCATTATAAACTCTAGTCTCAATGTCACCCTCAACATAAACTGAAGAGCTGCATTAAAGCTTCAATTATGAGCCAGAAAAATTTACACCAAAAACCAAATATCCTCTTTTACGCACACATACTTTTTAAAAAGTTGTTGTACCGCATAGGCCCCAAGTACATCATTGTGCACAGCAATCCGATGCCATTGAGCAGGTTTTGGCATATCCGTTGCTCCTACAATTCTCTGGTCAAACATCCCCCCTGTCCCAACTGTAAAGATGGTTACATTCTTCCCATTCCTCAATATCTTTTGTACAGGAGCTTGGCCAACTTTTCCACAAATAATTGCCTGCTTCAAGTCACTATCATGTTGGTCAAACTAGTTGTCAGGTGCAACAAGCAAATATATCATTATTTGTCATTTTAAGCTCAGGAAGAATGGCAGAAATAAAAGCCTATTCTTTAAGTTTTCTCCTGTTTCAAAGTCTCAAGCTCTGTTTAGTGAGAATGTCTCTTTATTTGGCTCCAGCACGATTATATCCACAATCAATTCTACTTTTTCATGCTTGTAAAATAAAATTACCAGCTTTAACTCAATCATAGCAGAGCAAAGTCACAAAACATGATACACTGGATTAAGGGGCAATAATATACAACAATCTTAGCATCAACTACGTTAGTGGATTAGGTTTTCTGTAGTTACCAAATCAAAATATCATCCCTAAAGATGTCTATAATAATAAATAATAACAATAATCAATTAATACCATCGAATACCTTGTGCACACCCCGAAATCCCCAACCTCTCTTGGGATCCACACCTTGCAGTTCTAGCTCAGGCTTGCCACCAAGAAAATCATCGAATTCATCATCCAGTTGTTCGGTCCTCGGTTCATCATTCACATTATCATTTGAGCGCTCATCATTATCACTTTCAGGTGGCAATGTCGAGTACCACAATGTTCCGGTTCTCGACATGCCCAATGCTGAAAATTATTGAAGAAAATCACAGTTAACAACATCTCAAGCAGCAGACCAGTTTCCCAGCAAGTGCTCGACAAAATTCTCCTTTGAACAAACATGATCAGTTCATATATATTTAGGGAACTGTAACATAAATCAGTCTGGGCAAAACCCAGAATTGAAAAACTTATTTTAACTGGGAGGGAAAAAAAAAAAAAACTTCAAATTCTTACTTCATCCATTGACTTGACCTAGAGAAAGATTTGGACTTTGTTCTTTTGAGTTAATCAATTTAGCATTGGTGGGGGTGTCTCAAAAAGCAGTTACAGGACCCAACCAAATACAGTGTCTTTCATACTAAGGTGAGGGCATAAAATGAATTTATTCTATTAATGAGCACAGCAGAGACAAGTATTATATTGAAGGTTATACTGAAAAACAAGAGAGAATGCAAAATGGAAAAAAGTGACACGCACCATGGGAAGAAGAGCTCAGAGAAGAGACTCTAAGATGCTTCGCGAGTCTCACCGCCAAAGAATTCATTTTCAGCGACAACCCACAAGGAAGAAGGAGAGCAAGGGTTTAAGCTTAAAAACGTTCTCCGTGGTGGAAAGTGGAAAGTGGAAAGCGGAAAGAAGAGAGGGTTTATGCAATCAGGGTCACTCAGCTAATTAGACGAGTAAAAATGGGCTGGGCCCAGTTTGGGCCTCATACGTTTTATGTTCATAATTCGTAGTGGCATTTGGGCATACGAATTTGAGTACAATGGTCAATAAGAAAGCATGTTTGCTCAGACCCAAAAAAAAAAGGAGGATGTTTTAATGAACAAAAAACCTGTTTCTGACCAAAAAAATAAAAACAAAAAAGAATGTCATAAAAAAAAATGTCATTTGCTGATTATGTATCCAAGTTTTTCTTTAGATATTTATAACTTTTTTTTTGGTATTTTAACAATTGCTTACAGAATTTCAAGTAAAAATTTTTCTTAAGTAGTGAGATTCGCCTAGATAACAATTTACTTCTATCGTCATTAACTATGTTGCATAGGTACTAATACGGTACCAGTACTAGGTATGGATATGTATGTAGGGTATGAGAATTTTGTAAAACTAGAATACAAATACGTCAACTATATATATAGAGAGAGTAGTGATAGGGGGATACATTTTTTGCGATGTAGTACACGACGCATGAGGAAAAAACGAGCAAAATGATAAAAATGCTTGAATAATAGGTTCCACATGATCATTATTACTTTTATTCAGTTTTTTTTTTTCATAAAATACCACCGTATTGTTGAAAAAACGTTGATAAATTTTGCATATATATATGCAAAACTTATCAGCATATTAAACAATACACTTAAGTTTTACATTTTGTGTATATATAAACTTACCAGCGTATTATTCAATATGCTAGTAAATTTTTCATTTTGTATATATATATATGCAAAACTTACCAGCATTTTTCAACAATACGCTGATACGTTTTTCAACAATACATTCGTAAGTTTTGCATATATATGCAAAATTTACTGGCATATTATTGAAAAGCGTTGATAAGTTTTTGGATAAAAAAAAATATTGAACAAAAATAATGATTATATGGGACCCATCATCCAAGTATTTTTGTCATTTTGCTCACTTTTTCCGTATGTGTTGTGTACTGCGTTGCAAAAGATGCGTTCCCTAAACATTTTTCATATATATATCACAAACTTTACATATAAAAACTAAACTTTTACATAATAAAAGAAGAAACACAAATGTCAAGAAATAATTTAAGAGCTTTCACCCTTTTCTAGCCAAGTGCAAACACAAATGTGAAGGAAATTTCATTGGAAGAAGAAGAAGAAGAAAATACAAAATGCAAACACAAGTGCGAAAGAGAAAAATCATCAAGAAACAAATAATGAAAAGGAGAAATTAGAGATTGAATGAAAGAGTGACAGATAGTGTAGAGATACAAGAAGGGATGGGGTAGGAGTGACTAACTGGCAGCGGGCCATCACGGCTGTCACCAGTGGTGGGTCATCACTGTTGATTGCGGCAAGAGAGCATGGAGGTGGGTTGTTATTCTTAGTCGTTGGAAAGTGCAATGTAGTTGGAATAGATGTGGCGAATGAAATAGAGGAAAGTGAGGATCAAAATGGTAATGTTTTAGCTTATATTCGTGCCCAAATCATATCCAGCCATACCTAGCAATATACATCCAAGTCGTACTAAAAATTTATTTTTTAAAAAAATATGTACTAAATGCATACCCATACTTGATACATACTAGATACAGGTACTTTAGCTAAAACCACGTCCCATACTTCGAAAGTAATTAATTACTATTGGGTTATCAAGTTATTTTATTAAATACATGTTTGAATTTATTTAATTTTTAGAAAAATTACTTTTTTAGAAACTCTCCAAACATTTTTTTAAGGTCCTTGAAAGATTTAAAAAAGACACCAAATTGGTTCTTATTGAGGACTAAAGTAAAGAAATATAAAAACGAATTGGGCAATAATTTTATGGATTTAATTTGTATGCTATGATAGTGTAAAACTATTTTACACTGTTATCCAATCATATTCTCCCATTTGCATGACTTTTGAAGTAGTAGGGGTGAGGGTCATGCACGTTTACTTATGTCGCAGTATATGATTAGATGACAGTGTAAAAAAATTTTACACTATTAATGCATACAAATTAGACCCTTATTTTATACTTATATACTACTAATTTGGTGAGAAAAATATTTGAAGGACCAATGCATTGACATACCAAGACCAATTTTAAGAGTTTACTCCATAAGCAGTTCAAAAATCAAAAAAAGAGTTTACTCCACAAGATGTGCAGAGAGAGTTCCACGAAGCAAGGCAATCTTTCCTCCACGTTCCCACTTCTCAACTCCGTTTTGTTTCTGTTGAAATTTGTTACCCACTTACCCCATATTCTGCTCCACTCCAATTATTTCCTCTAGGCTATAGCTCAACCTTAATGGCAATAACTGCTAGCTCGTACTTGTTTCGTGGGAAAGAGAATAAATGTTGAGACAAAGCCAAAACGCACTGGTAGTTATACAGCTTTATTATGTCATTGTAACAAAGCATGAAGGCCATGCACGGTCATCATCCAAAGTTAAGGGTTATGGTCCCCAAATTATTGGTGGCCACAAAGATGCAGAGGAAGAAGTGTCCCTTCCACATCAAAGACAATGCCACTGCTAGTGACACAGACAAAGGGAGCACAAGGCTTAATAAGCGTGGAAATCATTTCCCAAGAAAATTAGTTGGCCCAATATTTTCTGGGGTCCTTGGAAACAACAGATCACAAGTGAAGTATCCATCCAAAGGGAAGAAGGAAAAGGAGCCTCATGGTGACAAGGGAGATGGAAAAGAGTCGCACATTACCAGAATGGCATTGTCAAGAGAGTTGGGAAACAATTTGGTATGTGGGGATGAGCCAGTTGGAGCTGCATTATCTCAGCTTCTTACACTTGAAGCAAAGAACAAAAAGGATAAGAAGTGTGTGAGAATGGGTCATCCTTTGTTGAGTTTCCTAGATGAGAAGAAGAAAGGGTGGAATAATTTCGTCAAGGGCAAAACAAGGAAGAATAGATTTGGTGGTGAAGTGCATGGTGATGGTAATGGTTTTGTTACTAGGTTTAGAAAAGTGATGAGGAGGAAGGCGAGTTTGTGGCGGTTGGTTAGGATTCCGTCCAGAATACTGGTCTTTCGGCTGAAGTTGAAGGTAACAAAGTCTCTGATGACGAAGAAGAAAGTGACAAAGCAATGTGAACAAGGAGGTGGAGAAAATGGACATGAGGATAGAGGAGTATCAGAACTATGCAAGAAAAGAATTCTTATTGGAGCGAGATGTAAGCCCCTGAGTTCTTCTGGTACCCTAAGGTATGACAAAGATGGCCTTCATCTACCAGAGATAGTTCCTTGACAAGGGCACCATGCCATATTCCCCTCTCAGCTAGCTTTGGGGCAGACCTGCTGTCTCTCCTTTCTTTCTTTACAAGTGTTACTTGTCCTGGCTTTGATTTTGCTTGGAAGATCAGGTTTTCTCTTTTGTACTTGGTGATTAGTTCATAACTACATATTCATCACAATTATTTTCTTATTATGATAAAGAACCGCTATAATTTTCATCATTCGTATACTAGCTGCTATCCCGCGTATTATTGCCTGTCATAGACACTCCATTCAACATCGAACATATGGAGACGATTGTTTTTGTACAAATCAACTGGTAAATGAAAGGCCTACGAAATTATTCGATGTGCAGTAGCTATTTGAATCTCGGTACTCTTCACCTTAATCGATTAGACCCATGTCACAGGTACAGATTTGCGGAGGAACAGAGTTTAAACGCAGTGATTATCCCATGGCATAAATTTTAATGATTTCAACGTCCGCATATTAAATTACCTGAATTACGAATTCATGAATTGAAAGTTCGTCTAGGTAAGCAATAAATTTCATCCATATCAACCAAACACTAAAATATCAAGCATCAAGAAATGGTGTGCTAATTACCAATAACCACATCACAATATTCAGTCGATTAAATTTGATGAGTTAATAATGTACTCCAAATGGTAGGCTGCGGAAATTTCTTGCTGTTTAAATTTCATCCCAGAGGCTCTAGCTATGGTCTCACCAAATAAAGGCAATTAAACCCACAGAAATTTTGACAACTGGGCTCTTTGTGTAAAGATAAAAAAGAAAAAGCCACAATTATACTACATAGATTCGTCCACGCAAAGAAATATGGACAACCAAAGCTCAAAGCTAGTGAAGAACTGAAGATACATATAGATATACTTATGTCACAAACTTTTCATTTTGACTTGATAACTGCTACTTAGCAAGAAGACAGCAAAAGCAGTGTCAAGCGCCACAAATCACAAGGTAAAATGCAATAAGCACTTCTTTGGATCTTCAGTGATTTCAAACCAAACCAAATTCAAGCGACACTTCTAACATCAGACCTTCAGTGGTTTCAAACCCAGGGCTGCTCGAAGCTTGTTAGCTTCTGCAATCTCAGGATCAGGGTGGTCAGTCCCATCATCCTTCTTTTCCTTCTTTTCTTTCTTCTCCTTCTTTCTCTTTGGCTCATCATCCTCATGTCCATCTCCATGCCTTCTAGGACTTGCACTGCTACGAGCATGTCTCTTTCTGTAGTCACCACCATCATGTTCCTTGCGATCCCTACTCCTACTACGACTCCTTGAACGGCTCCTTCGCCTTCCACGGTCACGATCTCTGTCTCTCCTCTCCCGCTCCCTACCCTCTCTCTCACGACCATAATCTTTTTCTTCCCTTAAACGATATCTGTCTCTGTCCCTCTCCCTATCTCGGTCCCTTTCCCTGTCCCTGTCTCTATCTCTATCTCTATCTCGGCCACGTCCACGCTCTCTATCATAATCTCTGTCATAGTCACGGTCCCTATGGAAATGACATCAAAAAGTAAATGCAAACGTAAACTTGACAACCCAACAAAATTCATTGCTAATGACAAGTATCCATTTTACAGGCAAGCGCCGAGGTCACATAATTCTGAAGTTACTAGGAAGGAACTGACGACCAACAGATGATATGTTTAAGATTTTGATGCACATGACTACCGGCGGCAATTAAACCACCATTCAGATGGGCGTGCTATGCAATTCTTCTTATAATCACAAATGACAATTGTCACTTTACTACGACAATGCTTCCTCCACAAGAAACTTACAATTAACTCAGTTTCAAATAGCTCATTCACATTGATGAGATCATGAACAACACGCTGAAGAGAAAGAAAGAATAAACTATATTTCCATACCGTTCAAGGACTGTGGAACTACAACAAAGTTTCAGCCTATGTTCTTAATCTTGTATTTATGTGTGTTTTCTTTTTAAGTTACAGGATTTCCTGTCCTTCTACTCTGTCTCTTGCACTATCCTCCAATTCCTGCCTATGGAAATTTCTATCGTTCTGTTATATGTATATATATATTTGCAACAGTAAATCCATAAAAAAAGGTTAAAAAACAAATCAAAATTGGGGAAACCAGTTGCTGCAACAACCAAGTTGACAACCCTGAACAAACTTAAGATTAAAAGAAAAGCACAAAGATCAAATATTTCAAAGTATAAATCCAATACAAGGCCACGATTGTGGAGCACAATATACTGATACGCATAAGTGTCTGAA
The DNA here is from genome assembly GCA_031439585.1 of Pterocarpus macrocarpus. Taxonomy (NCBI): domain Eukaryota; kingdom Viridiplantae; phylum Streptophyta; class Magnoliopsida; order Fabales; family Fabaceae; genus Pterocarpus; species Pterocarpus macrocarpus. The sequence continues at coordinate 43,604,487 of CM062516.1, forward strand.
CCATCATACTTCTCACTGCACACTGTCAGTGCAGAGAAACCTGGCAGGATCAGAAAATTTTACTATAGGAAGCAGTTATGTACCACAAATGGCTCTGAATGCCATAGTGGAAATTGAAGTCTAACTTTAGACTGGATATTATTGTAGTGTGTGTGTGTGTGTGTGTGTTGCAGTGTGCAAAGTTCAAAACCAGCTTCCAATATAATTCATTCATATCTGCAGCAAAGAAAGCTCATGGCTTTCCAAAAATCACACTATTATAAGTACAAGAAAATTATAATTGAATTGGGGCTTTAGACCCTCAGGCCAGGATACATTCCTACACTAGTAAAGAAGTTGAAGAAAAACCAAAGAGCAAATGAAAAGAAATACCAGAAAGGATTTTCAAGGACAGATTCACATGTACATTAATCCATACAAAGTTGCAAGCACTTGTGAAGAGCAAACAGTACCTGTGTCTATGACTATCACGTCTTCTATCCCTATCTCTTTCCCTTGTAGGGCTTCGCCCACGATAATAATCCTGTAAAGTGCAAATCATTCAATAATTAAATCAAAACATCAGAACCACTAACATTTAACATTTGATAAATATGATAAAAGAAGATATCTTTCAATTAGGAAGGGATGGGACACACCTTTTCATAGGCCCTATCTTCAAGCTCATCAGCAGGCTGATCATTATCCTCTTTCTCTTCCTCCTCCTCAAAATCTTCCTCAAGTGCACTTCGCCTAGGTTCTAGTGAACCAAGAGATTCAAGAGTCCACCTATAGAAAACGGAGCAGTACACCACAATTTAATCTTTAATCATCTTACGCTACATAAAAACACACATTTATAATCTCTGTTTTAAAATATTAAATTCACGGCTCACACACAAACCAAGACCTTCCCAAAAGATAGCATAAAAATTATTTTTTGTGCATGGCAAAACAACCTAGGAGAATTACTCAAACCTCAATTTCAGACGTAGTGCAGATAGCTGAAATTTCAGGAATTGAAATCTCGAAAGAAGTCACTACTTTAACTCACATTCTACTAGAGAAACAGAGTGAAGTAAATCAAGAAAAAGAAGTGACACACGAGGCTCAGACTTCCTTGTACAACTACCTAACTCACCCACCCAATTAACATAAAACATACTAATGGAATCCATTTGTTTTCAAACGTTTCCTATAGTCATACAATAACGAGTTTCCAAAAGGTGTACAGAACAGGCCTATATATCTTGTCTTTCAAATACAGTCTACCAAAATGAAAACAACAATGTACAGGATAAACATAATTCAAAATTCAGCTATACATAATCATCATCGGCAAACATTTTATCCACTGCTCAGACACTACCAAGTAACGACAAAAAAGATAGGAAAAAATGACCATTAAAGCACAGACTACGAGGAAGAAAAGAAAAAGAATCGCCAAAATCTCTATAACTAACAATTCCAATGAAGAAGTTCATTTTTTTTTTTAAAAAAAAAAAGAAGCATATACCTTTTCTTGACACGTGGCAATGCAATATCACAGGAATAATCTTTTGTGAGAAGCTCATCAATGACCTCATCCACATGTGTCAATGTAAACCCTGCGACACGAAGAGCAACAAATTAGCTTAACAAGTGAGTTGCCCATAAAAGCAATAGAAAAGTACCTAACTACAAATTCTATACAAAAACATTGAGATATCTTACTTCCATCAGTTAACTTCAGCCTCAGTTTCCGGTAATCATTGTAAAGGGGCTCCAGGTACCGGTACACATCAACATCAGAACCAGTAAGACGCAAATAAAACGCCCCAAGCACCCTAACGTACCTGCACATTCCACGCCCAAAAAAAAAAAAATTCAGAGGCCACTCAACAAAGAACCAATACGAATCAATGCATAAAATAAGGCTGAGTTTGACATAGAAGTAAAAATGGAGATGAAAATTTCACCTATTAGATTTCCATGTAATTTTATTCATAAATCCAATCCATGAAGTTTTCCACCCATTTTAAACCCCATACCAAACAGGTCACTAGGGTTAAACCCGCATCACCCAAAAATTAGGGATATAAAATCACGTGAGAAAATCGAAACAACTTTTAAGAGATTTACGAACGGACACTCGGTGGTTAATTCATGGTTTTCGAAGAGAGAAAACTAACCGATGCCAGATATCTAGCTTTACCCTGTAGTGAACCGACTCAACTCGAACCAAAGTAAACCAAAAAAATATACAAGAAAAATCAAATAAATAAACAAGGGTTGAGAGAATTGATATGTACTTGTAATCCTCGTTTTTGATGAACTCGATGACGATTTCTTTCTCGGGCTGGATCTGGAGCATCTTCATGACAAGGCACATGAAGGGTGTGGGCTTGCGGTTGCCGCCGTAGGTTCCACCGAGGTGGTCGAGCTCCATGGCCTTGTCGACGAGGGTCTCCGCCGTGAGGCCAAAGCATTGCTCCTTCCAGTAGGTGTTCTGGTAGATCTTCGACCGCAGGATCTTCTCCACCAGGTTCTGAGGGTTCGTCCCCCTTATGCTCTTCGCTGCAGGGTCCGTGCGATTCGCCATGGAAATTACTGCAGGGTGGGATTGGATTGGATGGAAACCCTATCCGCTCCCCCTCAGCTTGTACAGGACGAAAATGATGTTAACAATTTTAAGGATTTCCTTTTATTTATTTATTTATTTATTTATTTTTTAATGTGAATATGAGAGAGATGTTTTCCGTCAATAAATATAAGAGGTTTAAGTCGGTGAGCTTCGCTTTTTGATAAATGCGTTCGTTTCGATGAATTTCTTAAAAAGATTTTGGTGCGTTTGGATGAGAAAAAATTATATTTTTAATTAAAATATTATTTTTAATATATTTAGATAATATTTTTAAAATAATTAAAATTTAAAATGTTTAATTTATAATTTTTTAGTAAAAATTAAAAAAGGTAATTTTTCTTTAAAAAATAATTTTTTAAAAAAAATTTATTTTTAGCTTTTTATAATTATAGAAAAAATTTAAATTTTATATTTTTTTTTGTAAAAGATGAAATAAGTACACCCTTATTTTTTTAATTTTTCAGAAAAACAAAATCTAATTTATATTGAGATATAAAATTAATTTATATTTAAATATAATATTAATTTTTTTTTTCTTAAACAATTTTTTTCACATTATAAACAATTATAAGTATTAGCGGTTTGACAGGTACGACCCATATTTTTTATTTTTTAAGATATTGGTGTAAAATTATTTGGTCATATATAAAATTTATTTGGACAAATAAATTTAAAATGATCAAAATAAGAAAACATTTATATTTAAACCATAATTAAAAATAAGATATTTATAAAAGATTTAATTGGGATGCACTGATAGTATAAAATAATTTTATATTATCAGCCAATAGAAATACTATAAAGTGAGAAATTATGGTAGATCTCTCATTATAATAGATGGTTATTTATGTGAATTGGTATTTTCTAACATTTCTATTGACTAACAATATAAAATATTTTACATTTTCAATGCATTTAAATTAAATTCATTTGCAAATGTCATTTACAAACCAATTATTTTTAAATAAAATTGAGTTGCCCTTTTTCATCCATAGCTTTAATTGGGAGGCCAAATTTTTCATTTCTCTACATATTGTCGAAAGAAATTATTATGGTTAATATTTTATCAATTAGTCATAAGAATTTACAAGAAAAGTTAACAAATATATAATTTATATCTGATAAGAATTCTCCTCAATTCTTTATACATTTTATTATTAATAAACTTTTTTGTGTTTGAAAAAGTGTAAAATAACTTATTTATCAGGAATAAAAGGGTAATATCATCTTTATAGACTAAAAATAATAGCTGATAAAAGAAAATACAAAAATTTGTAATATGTAGATATCTTATTTTGCATGAAATTTCCTATTTGTACAACCAAAAAAAAAAAAAAAACCAATTAGATTCATTATTTTTATCAACTAACAATAAGCCTTATAATTTTGTTGATAATAGGACCAACTGAATAATAGGTACATGTAATCCTAAATATAACCATCATCATGTAATGTTGCATCTTCATGCTTCCTGCTTTTGAAGAATAAATAAAGTTTAATATTGTTTTAATATCCCACAATCTATTTAACAAATTTTACCAATATTTTAATATAACTACCAATGAATAGTATGCATGATAATCAAATCTAATAATTAGATAAATATATTGCATTAGCATTTATTCTTTCAGGATAATAATTCTTTTTTTATGATCTTCTAATGAGTTTCATCTGCTATTACCACGACTCCCCAACTCAAGGAATAAATTTGAGACAATGAACTTGTTACAAAAATTGTTAAAAATTAGTCAAATAGAATATCAATAATACAATATTAATATTTGATTGTATCATTTATTTTTCTTTGTTGTCAATTGCTCTAATTGAGGTAAGCGCCTGATCATCTTTCTAAGTATTTTTAGAGGTCTTCAAATTCTCCTCCTTGTAAATGACATGTGAAGTTATTTAAACAATTTTTTATATGACATTTAAAATATAAATATAATTTAAGAAGTAATTGTTTGGTAAAGTACATGTCTAAATTATTTTCTGTTAATAACTAGAAGAGTTCCTTGATTTGTCTACTAAAAAATGTTAATATATAAGTTTACAGTCATTTAAAGATTAATATATGGATGTGCTACTATTGAAAATTTAGACTAATATGACAAACCTATATATATGAAAAATTAGAGATATGCAAATTGATGGTTAGGGGGACTCTAATCTAGTTATTTAATAGCTACGAGGGGATTACGGAGCCTAATAGGTGAGCCTTGCAAAATATAGAGAAAAGGATTTGGAACTGGCTAAGGCCTTTGTGCAAGTAGTATATGAACATGTCCCTAGACGTAAGAATTGTGTAGCAGATGCCTTGGCCACTCTAGGGGCTCGAATCAAGGGGCCCAAGAATCAATCTAGTTGAATATCAAACATCTAGTAACCCAAGTGTTAAAACCCATATCTCAGATCCCCTGGAGGCAAGGGATTGGAAGGAAAGTGTAGTCAAAGAATTCACTAAAGGAGGCCTTCTAGCCTGGAGAGCAGCCAGGGACTATCTGAATATAGGGAGCAGAGCTATACAAAAAAGCACCAGGGGGGGGAACCTTGATGAAATGCGTTGGGGACAAAGAGGACGAGCAAGGCACTCTCCGAGTTCATCAACAAAGCTGTGGAGATCCTGGAGGGCAATTGTATAGAAAGATGCAAAGGCTTGGCATGTTCTAGCCATCCATGCAAACTTTCTATGAAGAAGTTTTAGATCTAGCTTGCATTGGCATTGAAAGAATATTATCCAAGTTTTCAAAATCAAAATATTCAAAAATATTTGTTTGCAAATATGTAATAATTATGGATTATTTTGAAATGGTTAATTGGGTTGGAACTATTGGAATCTCAATCTATAGACTGCAAAGTGATTTCAAAGTTAAATTTGTCATCTTTCTCAACGTCCCCCTGAAGAGAGATTCAAAAAAATGTTGATTTCCCAAAAAGGTTACAAACCATCTTTCGCCTCATAAAGTAGAAAGCCGTGAGTTTAAACCCAAATAAAAAAAGGTCAAAAGGCACAAGGCCCCAAATATATCTATAAGCTATGTACTGAAAAAAAAAAAAAAGTAAAGGTTCATTTTGACCCCTAAGGTTATATGAGTACTTTATTTTAATCTCTAAAATTAAGAAATTAACAATTTAACATTATAGTTGCAAAAATTGATTCAAATTAATCCCTAAAGTGATATTGATTGGGATTAACTTAAATCACTTAAAAAATTAATTTGAATCACTTTTTATAATTTTAGAAATTAAATTGTTAATTTCTTAATTTTAAATATTAAAATAAAATACGCATACAACTTTAGGAACTACATGAACCTTTACTCAAAAGAAGTATGATGATGCTTTACTAGTTCCTAAGAAATTTAAAAGACAGAAAAGTAAACTAATCCTAATCTCTACAGGACTGTCAACACTTCCCGACTCCTATCTAGTATTGACATAGATATCATACAACAAAATGCACCGAGAATTAATAGATTCACATTATTAGCAAGAGATAAAATTACAGATAGAAAAAACCTATGATAGTATAATACAATGAATCTTATCTTTGGGCCTGATCAGCTGTGTGATTGCTTGTTGTAGATGATGATGCTGTCCTACCATTCAATATTCCATTGTCCATAGGTGGAGAAGATCCCCACTTACCTTCTGATTCAGTGGGTTCTATCACTTTGACAGAACCATCCGTCAACCCAACAGCAAACTGGTTCGGCTCTAGTGGATGAGCCGCGACAACAACAGGATACACACCTTGACTTCTGCAAACACAGGAGAAATGTTAAAATGCAATTGCAATTGTAAAAAATTAAATCAACATGAACCCTAAATCCGAGAAAGGAATTTTTTCCTCAAAAAAGGCATGGTATGGATGATGATTAAATTGCAATTACTAATACCATATTAATATATTTAAATTGTAAGAACAACTTTACACCCAAAAAAAAAAAAAAAAATGAAAGAGCAATAATATCTCATGTCAAATTACTAAGAGAAATTTTTACTGCACCAAAATGTTAAATACAATAACAACTGACTGGGTCTAATCCACTATGCTAAGACTCACCCACTTAAAGCTGCTGGTGACAAGCATACTGATGGTGCGATACGACATCTTAGTCTCAAGCTATCAGCATCAAAAACTCCAATGTTGGCATCGAAAAATGTTGCATATATTAATTGACTGTTGCAGGAATAAGCTGCATATGATATGGGAGCAGGAAGAACATCTTGTGGAACCCACTGCAGCAAAAGAATTTTATGAGCATAACTCAATTTTAATTTTGACATCAAGTGATAGCTCTGTCAATCCTAGAAGCAACTTCCTAGTTCCTACCTGCCGAATGCGTTCCATCTTAGAGGCATCATATATTGCCAGCTGGGTGTCGTGGATTACCAATAAGCGAAGTTGGTCAGAATGGAACTGGACTCGTGTATCACCAACAGGTGCCCTTCCGGCAGGTAGTTGTATTGGAATTGATTTTCTTTTCTCCCATGTATCAATGCTCCACATACACAGCTGTACAACATGATAGAAATTGTTAATTTTTTTTTTAATAAAAAAAATGAGCACAGCAAGTTGTAATGTTTCCCGATAGGGAAGACAATGCAATTGTTAAGCACAATACAGGCACATATATGAGCAAAACACCTACACTCAAACTTTAGCACCAAAAAAATACAGAGTACATAAATTCATCAAGTGCAGTAGGCCAGCAACAAACTTTCACAAGATTGCATAGGCTCATCAAATACAGACTCTTCAACCTTTTCTAGGAAGGAAAGAAGACATCAATGCACATAAGATAACAAACGTAGTTCAATTAGATAAAGTAAACAGATACAAAACCATTAGAGCAAACGTAGTTCAATTAGATAAAGTAAACAGATACAAAACCATTAGAGCAAGAAAGGTAAATCAAAAGGACCGAAAAAAAAAAAAGAGAACATGATTTTGAATTACACGCCATAAGCATTGGCTCCTTCTAATAAAATATTCCAGTGACATGTATTTTATTTAATTTCACAACAGTCCAAAATCTACAAGCAAGCCTATTATGTTACCTTTTACCCTTGGAAGCTCAGAACAAGGAATAATTACAAATAATGAAAAGTAGGATAGCCAACAAAATGATCTCCAAAACAAATTATTAGGCACTAACTGATTTACATAAGGGGTTTTCCATGCCAACTTAGAATCTTACAAGTAAGGAGAACAAATAAAAGTCTTACCTGAGCATCAGCACCAGATGAAACCAGGATGTTAAGATTGGTTGAAAAGGCTAAACCAGTAATACGCTTCTGGTGACCTTTCAATTTTGATTTCACCTACAATATAGCCACAAAAAGTTAAAAAAATATGAGAGATTATTCAGAAATAATAGTGTAAATAGCAAAACGAGAACATAAGCAGTTCAGAGGGCAATCACCTCATCCACTCTGACATTATAAATGTGAATGGTTGAATCCTCCATCCCAATGGCTATAATGTTGTTATCCTGGGGATGGAAAGCTAAGAAGGTTGAGGCAGGAGGCGGTGGCATGAATGTTGTCATTACCTATAAAATGAAAAAGTATAAGTAACCAATAAACGTAGGAACTGAATGGAATATTAGGGTTGCATATCCAGACACACACCTTGAATGTCATCATGTTAAATAATGAAACTTTTCCACCACAGGCAGACATAACATATGAGTCATTTTTTGAAAGTGCTATGCAAGGAACTGCTTCTTCAAGGTTGATGCCCGAGATATCATTAGTCATAAGAAGACCACTGTTGGGCTGCCAATGTTGTGGAACAACACTGGCAGTGGCCTGTAATTACATAAACTTCAGAATTATGCTCTCTATTGAAAGGGAAAAACTAATCAAAAGCCAAAAGAAATGGAAGGACTGGAGCAGAAAATACATAAAGCAATTCACTGCTTAATACTACCTTCCCAGTTGGATTCTGTTCATTACGAGCCCACTTCCACAGCTTTTGAATACCATTTGAACCAAGTGCCAAAATACCAACACCAGAATTGGTATATAAAAGTCGAACAACCTGTGCATGGACATTGGCATTAAAAAAGTGCACAGAACAGAAACTTTGCAATAGAATAATGACAATCTCATAAAATCAAGAGTCAACACACCTTGCTAGAAGAATCTGTACTGTCAGGCATGGTTACTAGCCGACATTGGACAGGATCAAGAATTTCAGACAGCTGCCATGGTTTAGTTCTATCTATTACATCCTCCACAGTTCTTGGTTTCTCTACACTTCGACTCATGGGATCAACACCATTCTTGATTGAAAAATCCAAAACAATCAATGTGTTGCAAACAAGTATCAAGATGAAGTAAATATTTCATAAGTAATTTAAACATTATAAATAACAATTAAGTTATTACAGAGGAATACAAACATCAAATGATAAACTAAAATAGATTCCAATACAACTTTCAGATCTAATATTAAGCCCACAATATTACGAAGGCCATCATGTAACGGAATTAAGCATATTATACAACAGTAACAAAGCCTTTTTCTACATGCTACCTGCTAGCGTGTGTAGAGAAATGAAATGTCTGTCAATATCATAGTGCAACATCATAATCATTATTATTAAGTACAAAGGGTCAGGTTCATACAAGAATTGGAGAAGGCCTGACAGGGGAGCTTCTTTCCACTTTACAGTTGACAGGACTAACATTAACAGCTGAAGAGCCAGATACCTAGATAACATAAACAAAGTGGACAGTACAAATACATATTCTGATCCAAACAACAGGAACCAAGCAAAAGTTTAAAAAACTATATAACTACCTTGATTGCAGCAGAATCAATGGGTGACCTCAATGCTTCAAATGCTGGAGGTTCAATTGTTCTTAAGGACCTAAGACCAATAGCATTAGCAAGTATCTTGAATCCATTGTCCACAGCAGTAACAGCAAGAATATTTCCTTCCTTATTGAATCTCAAGCGGGGAAGACCCTGAATAGATTCATACACTCATATAAGGGATGAAGCATAGTTATATTCCAGAATACAGAAAACAGATAACTAAAAAATACTGACCTCTAATCCACCATCTGCTTCAGTGCTCGTTAGAAGATTAATATTGTCCATGTCCCAAAACTTTACTTGGCCATCTTCACCTGCAGCCAAAAAGCGATTTTGGGTTGTGTCAAACTGCACAACACCAGCAGATTTCTTTCTGAACCCATTGTATGTTCTCTTAATGGCTCCTTCACTTTCATTCCATTCAACTAGAAAAGATTCTCCATCCTTACTTGTCCCACAAGAAAACAATCTGGACAGAGGTGCAGAAAAAAAAATGGAAGACATGATAAGACACTTGTAATAAATCTCAAATTACCCGTTGAACAAGAAACTTACAGGAATAATTACCCTCTCATCCAAATCCAACTTACCTACTTCCATCAGCGCTGTATAGCATTGTAGTACACCAGTGACCAGGGGCATCATAGTCAACCCTAGAACCCATGTTATCGTATAACCAGGCCTTTATTTTCCCATCAATGGCAGTTGAAAATACAAACTGCAAAGTCACAATAATAACCTTTAGTGTGTGTGTGTGTGTGTGTGTGTGTGTGTGTGTGTCTGTATGCATTATACATATAGCTTGCAATAAGTTAAACAATGCATTTCCAATTGTAAAGGGACCAGTATATGTGTAATGAGATGGGGGTCCTAATTTTTTAAGACTACAATAAATGGAAGTCTCTTATAAGTTTAATGCACAAATAGGTAAAATTAAATAGAGTAAAAATTTATCAAATTATAGCATGTGGAATACTGCATATAGTCTTCCAAAGAATAAGTATTGAACATTATAGTTGCCTCAACAACGATATCTACTTTGTACCTGAATGTTCTCTTTGTGATGAGGGCAGACAGAATACACAGGTGCCTCATGCCCCTCGAAGACAAATAGTCTTCGTCCATTTGAATCCCACACCTATTAAGAGTTTATTCTTCAGAAAAAGGAAGATAATTTTAGCATAACTCAAAATTTCAACAGTAGGCTTTAAGTACCTTTATCATCTTATCATCCCCACAAGTCACAATACACAACTGTTTATTAGGATGAGCAAATGCCAAGTCATTAACTCCACCAATATGGGCATCAACCTGCATCAACAAGGAAATGTAAATCAAACTGAAGTCAAAACTTTGGCTACTTTAGATGAGAAGAACTCACCTCTATACGCTGAGATAGATCATTTGATCCAGTGTAGGCATACAAGTGAATTAAATGTTTAGTAAAAGCAACACCTAAAACAAGGCAACCAGTTAGACATTCAACCGACAGCTTCAAAATGGATTAACAAGCATGAAGTCACATACCCACAAAACTGCCATCAGGACTCCATGTAACACGGCTGACAGAAATAGGTGCATCTTTTGCTACAGCTGCCTGCCAAATTCAGAATTATTAATTCCAAAGGTTTTCAAATTCTCAAGCACCGAGACTAATGGTCCAGCATAATAGTAGTGGCCTCGATAGCTTTAGCAAGAAATGTTCAGACTGACAACTGAGGGAACTCTAGAACAAGAAATATTGCACAGTGTGATACCTGAAAAGGTAATGAGCATGCCGACATTTCCCATATCTTAAATGGCTTTGAGACCAACCTTTCTCGCAAACTGAGTTCCCAGAGGGTAATCTCACCATTCTTAGAACCAACTGCTCATTGGAAATATACACCAGTAGACGAAAAAAATTTAAGTTACATTTTTGACAGCATTTTAGCAACTGAGATATCACACATAGCGCAATCATGATAAACATTACCTAGAAGTAAGGTATGGTGAGAAGGGTGAAAATCCATGCTTGTCACAGAGGATCCTTGATGCAGAGTCATAGCAACTGTTCTTGGTAGATCATCCAATGACCAAGAGGCTTGTCGAGCCGAAGGATAGGAAACCTGAAATTATATAAATAAATAAACCATACTGACATGAGTCACCAACCATTACAAAGATAGAAGTAACACGAAAATCATGAACTATGTGGAGCACAGCAAATTGCAGAAAAGTATCAAGATTACCTCCTCTAAAGAATGACCAGGCCGAAGCCTTTTCATTAGCTGTTCATGATCAGCATTCTGATAATCAACCATCCCAGGAGTTGCTGGAGGTGTTCTAGGGCGTTTCAAGATAGACACTGTTTAAAAAAGGGTGGGCAAAGTGTTTAAGTAATGACACCTGTTGTTTGAATAAGTAAAACTCTACTTAATATCAAGAAGATATTCCCCTGCTCACTTAGCCAAGTTAATATAGTTGCAACTGCCAAGACACTAGTGATAATAAGTCTGTTAGAACTGAAGTTAGAGTGTAAGAAACTACAGTGCATAGCATGTAAAGTTCATGGGACTTGTGAGAGTTACTGGCAACAATAGTGTACCATTATGAAATGATAATAACTGAATTTTTAACCTTGATTCTGTGCAACTGGTATGGTTGATGCTGTAACAACAGCTGCTTGGACAGATGATGAAGCTGAGGCATTGGCCATCCAACCAGCCAAAGCATTAGCATTAGCAGTAGCAGCAGCAGGTGGAAAAGGCTGTAAAAAATAAATTTAAAAAAAAAATCAATTAATCGACACACTAACAATTAGATTATTGATCAATTAAAGATGCAAGAAACCCTTTGTCTGAAATGTAAGGTTATCATACACCATGAGCTGCAAGTGAAGTATAAGCAGCAGGCTTTGCAACAGCAGCAATTGGAAGATTGACAGGTGTAGGTGCCAGAGGACCATTAGGAGGTGAACATGCATGATCAGTGAATAAAGTCTTTATATCTGGGTTTGGCCTGGGGTTTTTGCAAAGTTGGTGCTGCCAGTTCAAACTGCATTGGTACAGGACATAGATATAAGAAAGGCAAGGCGTAACAAGCTAAAATACAGGACTTACAATAATTGAAAAAAAGCACAGGCAAACATCCAAAGTCTGATCAATTACCAAATAAACCAATAATATATAAGGGGTTAAAACCTCATGCAGAATAGAGATAAACTAGTTACACATCTCGAGAAAGCAAGAGCTACGTGTTTAATTTTCATATGCCACATTGTGGCATCAACACCATGAGCATATTGATAAAAAAGACCAAGAGCCTGACTAGCCATGCAGAAGTGAATTAAAAAGCATAACAAAATTTACAGATAAAAAATCAGTAGAAAGTTTTAACTTGCTTAATCATATACCTTTGATTGATTAAAGTACGCAACCTTGATGATTTAAGTGTAGGGAAGAGGAGCTTATCGCGGAAAAGAGGATTTGCCTCTATGAGTTTCTTTAGCTCTATCAACATAATGCTTCGTGCAGTTTTGGTGTCACCATACTTGGACAGCTGCTCATTCTCCCTGTCATGCGAAATGAAATACCACTCAGTCATCATGCTTACTGCATAATTAGTTTGAGTTGTGAATCAAGATTCACGAAGATTTCAGATATAAATCACATGTACAATCTGGTCCACCTAACAGACAAGAAGGCACTGACAACAATGCATTTCATTAGATTATATATTCAAGACATTACCTGAAATTATTAAGAGTTAACAGCTGGGTGATTTCTTTGTATAGTTCCTCATTGAAGGTGGAGAACACTTTTAAATCGCCCACTAAAATCTCAACAGCCTTTGCCTTGTCTTGCCTAAAATTTTGAAAAACACCAGAAGATAAAACGGTGCTTGAGGTTCCATAACAAGCACATACATTTAAGAAATATTCAAAAGGATAAAAAGTACTACATACCGATCAAGTGCTTCGAGATATTTCTGCTTCCTGATTTCAAAGAATATCTTCATGGAGTATCTATTATCATCAACTTTGGTAAACCCCGATAAGTACTTCTCAACTTCTTCCCATTCGCCAGCCTGCACTTTTTCCTCAAAGTACTTCATGTTGAAGAAAAAACCAGATTCTTTCTCAAGCCTGCACGCATCAACAAGCATTTAAAAGAGTCAAATAAACGGTGATGCTGAGGCCTAATGACAATGAGAATTCTTACAATAGACAACTGCAACAAGCAGGATACCTTACATAAAAAGGTTTACGATAGCTATACATTACCTAACTAATATTTATTACCTTAGAAAGGTTTACATGTTAAACTTTCGAATTTGACACACTTCAGAAAACCAAGGGGAAAAACAGCAACAAAGAAAGAACAGCAGAAATTGTAGCACCCCTGCCTAGTTGGCAAAGTAATTGAATCCTTATACAAAATTTCAATGGTCAATACACAGATACATAATAAACTACAACACAATACGACAATTCATCCATTCGAATCCAACTTGTACATTACAAATTTACAATTAAAAAAATAAAAAACAACGGGACGTAAATTCGAAAAATTCGTCCCCTAATTTCTCTAATTACTCATCTCATTTCCAACATTTTTCAGTGCCCAGAACATAGCCATAACCGAAAACCGTTAACACAACCGAAAACTGTTACTAGCTCATTTCTAATTCACAGTTACACAACCACCGCAACCACACTCTCAGTAACAGGCATCAAAACCTTACAGAGAAAAAGACAAAATTGAATTTTTTTTTTATTTTTAATTTAAAATTAAAAAAATAAAAATAAAGCAAGAGGCTTACTTGTGCACCGACTCTTTGAACTTCTCCTCCTCCAGAAACTGGAGAATGAGAAACACCAATTCTCTGCTCAACGAAGACATACCGTGCGCTCAAATCTACACCGTTAAATTTCGATCTCCGATCTTCAATCACCACAATAACACGATTAACCAGCACGTGACTCAAATTCCACCAACCGGAGACACAAATCAGGGGCGAAACCCGCGAACTCGCCGAACCTCAACTCCGAATCCGAACTCACACACAGTCCACAACCTCAAAATCCTCACAATTTAGAGCTCCTTGAGGGATTATACACGAACCTCGGAGTTCGAGAATTTCTAGGGTTTGAAAGGCTGCGGATAAGAACAGGAGAGAGAAACAGAGAGATTGGAGAGACTTGGTCTCGCTATCTTCGATGCGTTGTTTGTTGTACAGAGGGGGGTCTTTCTTTCTACTGACCCATCAGACATAAGTACAGCGCCTTATGTTATAAGTAGTCGTGCTTATCGAAGTGAGTTATCACATCGACAGTGATAAGTACAGCGTGGAGAGGGTTACGGATTCGAAACCACTAATTCAAATCTAGTGAATATTCGCTACACACGTCCACCCCCGACCCCACTCTTTTTGTGCCGTCGCTTTCGCTTTGAAATCGAGAAATTCAATTCGAGTTTTGTTATTAACTCTACTTCACGTCCCGATACGTTCTGCTTCTGATCTCCGCGCTTTCTCGCGAGATGGCTTGTCGGCTTTGGTTTTTCCGAGGATGTAAACCCACGCGCGGGCAGAGTTTGCTTCTGGGGCCCACACTCGTTGTCGGTTTTTTATTTCTTTCTGCCCTTGAGGTTCTGCATTCATTGTCAAGTTGTATCAGAGTCAGACTGGGCTGTCCTATCTCCGTCTGGTCAAAGTCTTAACCAATTATAATTACGAAGAATAATTAATACCAGTATTTCTTAATTAGTGCAAGTTAAATACTAGCCCACTTAAAAAATTACAAGATATTAATTATTGATGAAAAATTAACGTATAGGATCTTAAAATTTATAAATGTCCCCTATAAAAAAAGATTATAGATGTCATGATAATTTAGAGAAGGTGTCGTATTGAAATATTGTAAACACTCCTTCTTTTTAAATAAGATATTAGATTCAAGTATTATCAATAAAAAAAAAATGGAGCAATAAGAGAGGCTTACTACTATAATAGGTTAATTAAGCTCAAATCAAATTAGTTAAGTCCAAATAAATTTAAATATTGATAATTTAAACTAAAAGAATTAATTTGTTTATTTATTTAAAGGTTTTGCTAATCGATGCCCTAAGGGCATTGGATAAAGAATAAAAAAAAAAATTTAAAGCTTTCAATATATTTAATATATTGAAAATTTAAAAATTTATTTTTTCAATGCAAAGTTTTCTTCCTCAATTCTTTAACTAGTGTATTAAGAGAATTGATTAAATAAAACTTTATTTAAATAAATAATTAAGAATTATTAAATAAAAGGTATTGAATGCTTTTTACTTAGTATTTTTAGAATCATGTTAAAAAAATACACAAAAAATGATTAAGTGAATAAAGGAAGTTTCTTGGAAATTGAATAAATGGATTGTAATATACTCAATTAAAATTTAATTTTAATAAATTAATTCATTATCGTAAAAAAAAGTTTTGATTCGCAATGGTGATGGTAGTTTAAGAAACTAAGGTAGGGTTTCGCATGCCGTATTAGGCCTAATAAGATAAGAGAATACAATACGTTATGACCTTATTCGTTATTTGGTACAGTTGACGTATTGTATAAGCTTATCCATCAAATCTCCCTTATACGTCAAAATGATGGATAACTTAATCCAGCCTAGAGAGCCCGTATTAGGCCTGATTAGCTTTTGATGTATAAGGATTCTTTCACTTTTTTATTTTTTAATATATTTTATTAAAATAAAAATAATTATTAAATAAATAATAAAAACCATATAAATAAAAAAATAATATTATTTAATAAAAAAATTTAATAAGAAATAAATATTTTTAAAAAATAATAATTATAAAATAACTATTCAAACTAATATAAAAATATAAGAATAAAAATTTATTAATAAAATCTATAAATAATATTTAATATAAATTTAATTATATATAATAAAAAATACAACAAAATATAAGAATATAATATTAGACTTACTTGAATTTTAATGTATAAAAACTCTCTTATTATTTTTTTTCTCTCTCTCTCTCACTCATATTTTTTATATTATGAAAAAATATTAAAAATAAATAAATAATTTTTAGTATAAAATTATATTTATATATAATAAAAAATAGCTAAAATAATTGTAATAAATATTTAAACAATTATATTAATTTTTAAATTTTAAATTTAATATTCAAAAATTATATTTATTATAATCTCTTTTTCTTATTATATTATATATAATACAATATCTTATACAGTAACAAACAAAATACTATATAATATTAAATTTTATCAGACTTTATACTATCAGTTTTTATCCTATCAAATCTTATATTATCAAGCGTGTCAAACAGGCCCTAAAATTATAAATTAATAGTGGAGTAGTATTTATTAAAGTTATTATATAAAAAACTTTAAATCTACCAAAAAAAAGTTATTATAAATATTTATTTTCTGTAACATTAATATATGATTAACTATAAGTCTTTTTAAAATACTAGTCTGATATCAACAGGGATTATATTTAGCGGAAGGAACTAATTTCTCTTAACATGGTAAATTATATTTCAAATTCCAACTATAAGAAGTGTTCACATTTAGTATATGAATTTATCTTGAATAAAATTATTTTCAATAGAAAATATCTGTGAGCATTTAAATAAAATATTAGTTTGATAATTTGTATGCTTATTTAAAAATTGTATTTAATATTCTTCAAAATAATTAAAATTTTCCAATGTAAGATTATTTTTTGGGGTACTATGCAAGGCCCAAAAGGAGAGAAACCAACCCAAAAGGAGAGAAACCAATACACTGTACCAATTTCAATGCCCAAAAAAAAAAAAATGCATGCAAGGCGTAGCTCAACTGGTTGAACATGTAGTCTCTGCACAGTGCACCCAGGACATGGTGAGAGTTGCGCGTTTGACTCCATGCTCAGAGAGCGCTGTCCTCCCCCTCCCCCCAATCGACCAAAAAAAAAGGCCAAAATTGGAGGCAGAAAAAAAAAAAAAAAGAAAAGGTTTATCTAATTATTTGGAATATTTCCCCTACTGTGCACCGTTGCTGCCTGATGCAAGAGACCTTATTTTTTCATTTTCTCTTGCATAATAATAGTAATAATAATAATAATAATAATAATGATAATTAGGTTAATGTTTAAAAAATATTTAAGAAAACTTATTGACATAGGAATAGTTGTCCAATTTTATTTATTTCAATGAACTAAAAAATTTAATTTTAATATACTGATAATATAAAAAAAAAACTTATACTATTATCTAATAATATATTATCATATTAACAAATACATTTGACTTTCACATTTAATATTTCTGAAGTTAAGTGTATAGAAAAATTTAATTAAATAATAGTGTAAAAAAATTTTATAATTTCAATACATTAAAATTAAATTTTAAACTGAATATTATCAACATTTTATATATACATTAAGAATTCGATAAAAGATTAATATTCATAGAAAAATATTTATATCATAACAGCTATCTCAAGTAATGTTTCATAAGTGGCATAATTAGTAGTAACTTCTCTCCTACTTTGGGTTTGTACTTTTGGTAAATATTTTAAAAAGTTAATTTTTCTAAATGCCTCAAATTACTATAAGAAATGTTTTCTTGGGATATCTTTGGATAAATATTTATTCTAAATGGAATGGATAATTTTCTTTCTAAGTTGAAAAAAATTATACAACCATAAAAATAAATAATCAATAATTAAAATTTGTATGATAATTTCTGATTTATTTCCATTATTATAATAATTTAAATAAAATTATGTTTTACCTAAAACAAATATTTATGTCTTTTTTAATATAAATTTACATATTAATACACAAGTGTTCAAAGATAGGTAGCTGGAATCTGAAAATTAGGAGAGCTCTGAATGTTATTAGGACCTCAAGGTTGTTCTAAATTGCTAAAGGTTGAAACTGGAATTCTATAGCGGAAGGGGTGTACCTACAAAGACTCTAATGTAGGTTAGAAAATGCGAGAGATACAAGTGTATAATAAGGTGTATGCGTATCTTTTTTTTTGTAGTTGGCTACTTATTTATAAACGAGAGTAGATGAGAATGAGTATGGGTGAGCCATGTTTCTTGGAAACGACCTCAAGATCCTCCAACGGCTCCATGCACATCGGCGCGACCGAGATGCGCAATGGTGTGAATGCTTGCGATTTTATCTCATTTGTGGGTGGAATCCGAGATTTCGGTGAGATGTCCCTCTAGCTCCGAGTTCCAAGTTCCACAAAACTAAATTTTGGTGAATTGCTAAAATGAGGGCAGATTTCTAGTGGCACATAACCCAAGGGCTAAATAAGACATAGAACTATGAGTCTAGGCTATGATCCTCCTTCTGGTTAAGGTGCTATCATTGAGATATATATATATATATATATATATATATATTCTAAAGTATGCGATCCTATATGCCATTTTCATTAAGAACATCATGCATGCAAGTATATTTTGGAAGCAAAGGTATGAAGCATGTGTAAATGTTTATGTAGCATCTCCATGCATGACCACATATCAGCATGCATAAGATGACATGAATTCATAAGTTAATGATGAAGTTACTTGGGTCAGCCCCTAAACAAAATAAGGGGAATAAGTCGGTGTGAGAGTAGGAGAAAGTAAACTCGACAATCATATATATAGGAATGAATTTGGTTTTGAAAAATAGACTATTACTCAGAAATGGAAGAGGCCATCAACTTTCAGGAAACCAAGTATAGATGAAAGATAAGAAATGCTGCACTTTGAGGACTGCGATACCTAATGCTCAAATACAGACACCTTAAAGATGGCGATACATAATGCTTAAGTGTGTTAAGTAAAAAAAGTTAAAAAAAAGCCAAGAAAGACAAAGTGCAGTCACATGCTTATATGATGTGCATCTGCATATGCATAACTTATAGTCTTTTGTTGACCTATTGCTATCATTATGGAATTTCTCTTTTCTTGTCATGTATGTGAATAAAATTAACCTATTTTCGGAAGAATAGTTTTGAACTTTATAAAATGAAAATCTATATTTGTTATGACATAATCATCTTTTTATAATAAATCGAAGTAGTTGAGATGATGAGGATGACATGGGTTGCTTAGTAGTTTAGGATACCTACTAAGAATGTAAAATTCTCACTTCTATGTGTATTCCTGTGTCATCTCCAAATAGCTTAGGAGATCTTAATGTTGACTATCCTGGACGAATTTGATCAAGACTGGATGGATTACCGAAAGTTGCTATCAAATAAGGTTTGTTCATTTACTAGTAACAACTCCTAAGTACAATACTATGACTTAAGTATGATATTGTACTTAGGAGTGTATTATAATATATATATATATATATATATATATATATATATATATATATATATATATATCCAAAATGGGCAACATTCGTAAAAACAATCTCCTAATTGTAGGAAGATAAGTGAAAGTTGTTTGCAAGATATCAAGAAGGACAATGAAAGGACGTGGAATGAGCATTCGGAGTGCTGTAGACTCAATTTGTAATTATACTTGGCCTTGCACTATTCTGCGAGAAAGAGAAGATTGCGAGAATAATGAGAGCATGCATTATATTGGATAATATTATTATTAAGGATGAGAAAGACACATATGCAAGAAGCCTTGCTCAACTCTCCTCTTACAATGATATAGACAATGGCATATCACACAACTAGAGTTAGGTGAGGAAACTTTTGCTCCATATAAGATGTATATCCAAATTAATATTCAACTTCGTGATAAACAAAAACATCGATAGCTACAAGCAGATTTGGTGGAACATATATGATAATTCCACAATTCCTGTTAAATAAAACTTCTAGTTATATAATGTTTCAATTATGCAATGTTGCTTGCCATGTTTCAATTATAAAATATATTGATTATATTTTTTAAGATTGAAAATTATGTGGGGTCAAAATTGAGATTAAAGTTAGTCACTTTCATAGGAGACATAAGTCCCATATTTATGATGCTTTTACTTTTTTATGATATGTTGATTGAGTAGCATTGCTGTGGAAAATAGTGAAGCCAAATATGGGGATCTAGATAGAGCCAATATTAGAGATGCTTTGACGCTCTTGTAGGTAGTGCGCTGGATATATTTTTAGACAGGATGGTCATGTGGTGTGCACATTTTTATGTAATTGTGCCAATGATAGAATAAGTTATTACGTACACTACCACTTAACTATTTAAGTTTATTATAAAAGAAATTAATTTTGATATACTGTCAATATAAAAAAAATTATTTCATTATTCAATTATATGTTTTTATTTATAAAATTTTTTAAGTAGTGGATAGTTAAATTAATTACTTTTATTGATATGATAATACATGATTGGATAGTTGTATAAAATTTTTTTTATACGGATAATATATCAAAATTAAATTCATTATATAATATTTTAAAGTTTAAACTTTAAAGAATTTTTTTATTATTTTTTGAGTTATTAATGTCCTTTAATAATTCATAATTAATATATATTTTATTTTCATTTAATTTTGAAATTACGTATACTACTGTATGAAAAATATAAGTCATTTTAATTATTTATATGATATTTTTATTGATTTATATCATTATTTATATTTCTACTAATAAAAGAACAACATTTTAGACCTTCAATACTTTTTACAGATAAATATATAAATATAGTAACGATAATAATTTATATTCATATTTTATCAAATTTAAAAACCTGCTTCAGAATTATATATATATTTTCTGTTAATGACTAATTATTTTATAGTTTTAAAAAATAAACTTATTTAATCAAACATTATCAAATATTTATACATATATATAAATTTCAAAAGATATAAAATTGAATTATTATTTTTATTATATAAATTATCCCTTAATTCTTTTCAATAATAAAAAATAAAATATAAATCAACAGATAAAAATATATATTAAATTTTAGAAAATATAAAGAATTTAAATTTTAAATTAATAAAACATGCAACTATATGGGAAATTAATTAGTCAAAAACCCATACGTCCTTTTTTTTTTTTACAAATATACCCCCACACCTTCTAGATATTAACAGTGCAAAGGAAAGAATTTAATTTTAATATATTTTTAATATAAAATAATATAAAAATTTTATATAAATATCTAATTATATATTATTATATAAAATTAATTTATATATATTAATAATATAAAATAATTTTATAAAAAAATTTAAAAATAATAAATTATGATAAATTTTTTATCATAATTAATAATTATTTATATAAATTAATATTTTTTAATATTTTTATTAATTGATAATATAAAATTATTTTATATTATTAATATATATAAATTAAAATAATATTATATTAATAAAAATATTTAATTTAATTATTTATTATTTTAAAAATCTTATAAATAAAAGTATGTGATTATATAAAAATATAAAATTTTTTTACAATAGAGAAATATTTGACATACTTATTTTTTATAAGACATTATATTGATTCACATCTTATCTATCATTAGATAGGATATAGATCTCATTTGAATAAGATCTATATCCCATCTAATAGAAGAAATTCTTATATAATCTAAAAATACTATATGACTGTACTCCCAAATTAATTATATAAATATATTTTATATAAAATTTATCACTAATATATAATTTTATAAAAATATATTTATATAATTAATCAAAAATATAATTATATAATACTCTCAAATTATATAAATATTTCTCATTTAATAATAAATAAAATATAAATTCACATGATATCCCGAAAAAAAAAAGACTACCCGTATCATTATCCCTTACAATAATATTTCTAAACACTTTTCGTACAGCCGTTTTGCTTGATAATTTTATCGCAAAGTATCGTTGTTACTCGTATCGTGTTGGTACGATGCAGGTGTGATTTTGTCGCCACTCGCGCGCGTTTATGTGGCCACTTTCCACCGACTGCATTATCTAGAAATATATTGATTTTTCCAATGGCCATCTACCCTTTCATAAACCCATTGAGACGTTGCATGTCAAGTCTTCATTATGGAAAATTAGGTAACAACAACCAATCAACATCGCTTTCATTAGGAGCGGCTTTTTCACCTATTTTGGCATCGTTAATCACTAATAATTATGTTAATTAATTAAAATATAGTTTGTTTTTAAATTTTTTTATCAACTAAATAAAAATAAGATTTAATTTATATACACTAATAATATAAGATTTATTTACATAATCATTCAATTATTTACCACCACATAAATAAATATATATGATCTCTATCTCATTATTTTAAAAATTATATAAATAAAAAAATATAATTAAATTGATAAAAATCTTACATCATTGTATGGATTACACCACTTTATTCTTGTAAGATTTTTTATACTATTTGCATACGATGGTAATCCTTATCTGAGATAATTATTCTTCAACACAAATTCTTGATAATGCAAAAGTACATTTATAGAATTCAATTTTACTTTTATCAATAAATATCAGATCATTTTTAAATACATATCGTAGTTTTTAATTTTTTCAATATACCAATAGTGGAACATGTAGGAAAATAATTATAGAAAGAAATAATTTTAACACTTCAATCGAATATTAGTCTCACACTTAAATTTATAAAAATAAACTCATGAGATTAAAAAAAAATCAAATATATAATTATGTGATATCATTTAATTGACTTATATGATATAATATCTTGCATGCTATCAATAACTCATGATTAAAAATGATTGTATTAAGCTTAGTTTTCGTTAATTATAGATGGAATTTGAAATCTCAAACTAGCAAGATAAACTGATAATGCACTCTAGCTAATTATTTATTTATTCAATAAATTATTAAATATCATCATCAAATCGTTACAATTGTTTTATTTAGAAGTCAGATAACTTTTACTATTTTAAGATATTAAATATTTTTATTTAATATTTTTAATCAACCCTTCATAAAGGTAAAATTTACATACTCTTTTGAAATTTTTCGATGTACAATGTCCTCACTTGGGAGTCTTCTAAAGCCGTCTCAGATTGGAATATCGTATTGTTAAAGCAAAGTTAAGATGGCGAAATAAATCGTACATACCTACATATACAATCAAAAGAAATTTATGAGGTCAATTGAACATTACGTGAAAGTTTCTTTTTTTCTTGTAAGTTTGCTTCACATCTTTTAGTACATAAAGTTAATTTTGAATGAGTGTGCGTGAATATGTTTGTTTGAGTTTTTTAAGCAAAAAAGTTTTTTTTTTTCAATTAAAAGATATATTAAAAAGTTAAAGTAATTAGATAGTTTCTTTCAAACTTAAAACTAAAAAAAATGGTTTCAATAATTTTTTCATAAGTTAAAAATAATAGACTGTAAAAAAATTTATAATACCATATCATATTTTTTTTAATCTTAATAAATGTAGTCTTTATTAAAATTAGTTTTCTCTTTAAATGCTCAAATGGCTAGATATGCGATACCGACGTGATATAAAACTGACGAGTGTTATAATACAATTTCAAACTTATAAAATACTAACTCATGAATAGCTATAATATATAAAATTAGTATATCATTAACATAAAAAACACAAACCATATATTATCACCTAGAGCCCGCCCGCCTTAATCCTTCTTTTTTCTCTCTTCTTTCTCTGGTCTTCCTTTGTGTGAGTGTTGTTGAGGAGGTTGCTATCTTTCTTCTTTGGTGGCAACCCACCATTTTCTTTTTCTTTTCGTTATTATGGTTTTGCATTTTTTACTTTGGTTTTTGGTGTCCCCTTTATAACATTTTTCATTATTCCCTTTGTGGTATTTGTTCTCCCTTTGTAGGTTTGTTTCCTCTTTGTGAGTGCTTTGATTTTCTCTTTGTGAGTGCTTTGGTCTCCTTTTGTGGAGATTTTTATTTTGATGATCTCAAAAATGGCAGAGAAGTTCGTATATAGTTTAAACAAAATTGTAATACATTCTTCAAACTATAGCACTTTTGTGTTGGTATCCGACGTGAAAGATGCTTAGACATCAATAGTATTCAGGTAAGAAGTAGAACCATATATCATTGGTTAATTGGTTTAGAATATTGAATATATTTGTTTCTTATTCAATTTGGATCTGAAGTATTTTTTTTCAATCTATAAGTGCTATTATGCTTGTTTATGATTGAATTTTTCTTTCTTGTTAAAAAAAAAGGCACAAACCAAATATTAAAACAAAAAAGCAAATCATAAATTAAAAGCATTCATATGTATCCGATAAATATGAGAAACCATACATATATATGTCACTGATATAATGTCAATACCTTTTGTTGGATAAAATATCCTAATCATGTGATGGCAAATATTATGTTAACGTTTCAAGGCATCACAAATATTTATCAAAGCTCATATCTTCTAAATAATGTCACTGAAAACCAAAATCTCTTAGTGAACTAAGAGATAAATCAATTGTAGTAGAGTTCATTGAGTGTACCTCAAAAAGCATTGACAAATTTGGAGGGAAAAATTAAACCTTATCCATGGCTAAGTCAGAAATTGATAGCTACATCAAAGGGCAGTTCACAATGACAAAAACAAGGAAGAAAAAATGTCTTTTGGAGGAAAAGAGACAAGTGCGAACCAATGAAAATTCAAAAAGTCCAAGGCACATGATACCTTACCAACAATGGTCAGAAAGGACAATACTATAACCTACAACGGCATGAAGAATTCCTTATTTAAGGAATGCTCTTTGCTGCTATAAGACTTAGAAAAAGATAGCTAAAATTTACCTATCCATTGCTATTCTTGAGTCTAAGCAACCTTACTCTTTTTCTCATATTATTATCCTTATATCTGTGTGAACATTTCAGTTTTTGTTATTTTGAGGTGTTCTTGTTTTACCTTGAAAAAGGCTTGAGTGTTGAGAAAGCTTAGTTCTAAAAAAGCCATTCTTGTCATTGTTTGTTTAGGAATTTTGTTTGTGAGTGTTGAGTGTTAACACTTTGTTTTGCGAGTATATCAGTTTGTGAAATTTGTTGTAATCTATGAGTCTTCTTTTCTAGTTCTGAGCAGTGATAGTGAGAGCTTCATCTTTTGACTGTTTGGTTTATAGAGAAGACTATTGCTTAGTGGAAACTCTCATCATTTGGTGAGGACTAGACGTAAACTCCAAGTTTGGAGATCAAATTAGTATAAATTACTTGGTGCCATCTTTTTAACCCTTCTTCTGATTTATTTTTGCTTTGATACTTTTACTTTATATCTATTACTTCTCATTTAACTTGTAATTTCAATTCTAATCATTTTTGTTATCTGAAAAGAATACACCTTCTTTACTTGTCTCATCACGACTTAGTAGGTTATCTCATATGTGAATATAAGATTTTGGTGAATGTTTTGATTTGTGTTTTAAGTGTGTAGGATCCTTTTATAACTTAGTGCTTGATTCAACTCCCCCTTCTCAAGCACTCTGATACCATCAATTGCTATCAAAGCCTAGTTCTTTGAAAGTCAAGCCTAACAATCTACAGAAAAAGATCCAAGGACCATGCAAACTTGGCACCATACACCCTTGCAGAAGGTCAATCAACAAATCTTCGTCAATGGAGTTAACTATTCATATTGGAAAGAGAGAATGCGAATATTCATTCAATCAATTGACTATGATCTTTGGAAAATTATTATCAATAGGCTGGCCAATAAAGACAATAAAAGGAGAACATAATGTTCCCAAGATAAATGAAGAGTGGACACTAGAAGAAAAGAAGAAAGTTGAAATGAATGCTAAAGATATTAATCTGATGCATTATGCCATCAGTTTTGAGGAGTATTGAAAAGTATCAAGGTGCAAAAGTAAAGAAATTGGGGATATGCTTCAACTCACTCATGAAGGAAGAAAATAGATTAAGTAAACAAAAACTTACATGCCCATGAGGGAGTATGAGCTATTTTGCATGAAAGATGATGAGAACATAGATGAAATATTTGAAAGGTTTGTTGTCATTATCAATAATCTTGATATGATAGGCAAGTCCTTTGAAGATGAAGAGTTGGTCAAAAAAATATTGAGGAGTCTTACTAGTCTATGGCTCTCCAAGATTACAGCTATACAAAAAGGAAGAGATATGAGCACTCTCACTTACAATGAGTTAAGAGGAAACCTCATAGCTTTTGAAACCATACACTTGAATGACAAGAAGAAGAAAGGGCTAGCATTAAAGAGAAAAGTTGAAGATGACAATAGCTCTAATGTAGAAGAAGAAGAATTGCCCGATGGTGATGAATTCAACCTATTTGCACAAAGAATGTTGAAGTTTTGGAACAAAAGAAACAAAATGAAGAAAGAAAGCACTTCCAAGAAGGAAACTAGCAAGAAGGATGTGACTTGTCACTACTGCAAGCAGCCTAGACATTTCAAAAGTGAATGTCCATTGCTTTAAAAAAAAAAGAAGAAAGTAAGAAATCAAAGAAAAAGGGATTGTTATCTATATGGGAAGACTTGGAGAATGATTCAACTCCAAGTGATGATGAAGATGAAGAGGAGCATGCTGCTCATTTGTGCTTTATGGCTATCCATGAGGATGAAGTAGAATTTTTTGATCTATTACATGATGATTTGCTGGATATTATTGATGATTTGCTTGTTAACTCAAAAAATATGCTTTCTAAGTATTCTACCATAAAAAGAGAAAATGAGTTGCTTAGTGTTGAAATTTGTTTTCTAAAATCTGAAGTTGAGCCATTAAAGAGTTATTTTAATCAATCTTCTTCATGTGATCTCAAATCTGAAAATGATATGCTACACCAAAAGGTTAAATCCTTAACCCAAGACCTTGCCAAGTTTGTTCAAGGTTCTGAAAACTTGGATAAACTATTAGGACAACAAAGTTCTGCTATCAATAAAGTAGGTTTAGGATATCATGAACATGATCAAAATCAGTTTTATAAAAATTTATTTGATAAACCATCAACCTCTTCAACCAAAAAAGGCTATGATAAACCATATATGAAACATTTTCTTAAGGCTTCTCATTTAAGATTAAAACTGCAGCAAATAGTTCCTAAACAGTGTTATAATTGTAATGAAAAAGGCCATTTATCTAATGAACGTTATATCTTTTGGAGACCTGATAGAAATAGACATATACCTATGCTAACCAAAGTAAATGATGCTGGTATTCCTAGAGGAACTATCTTTTCTGGATCCAAATAACTTTGGATACCTAAAAGAACTTAACTAAAAGAACTTAAATTGTATGTAAGTTTGCTTGACATCCAATAAAAAGAATGATATGTGGTACCGTGATAGTGGATGTTCAAGACACATGACTAGAAATGCCTCCATGTTTCTACAAATCAAAAAATACAATGGTGGACTTGTGACATTTGGAGACAATGCAAAAGGAAAGATTGTCGGTGTAAGTAAAATTGGTAAAAGTT
This sequence comes from Pterocarpus macrocarpus, assembly GCA_031439585.1. Lineage (NCBI taxonomy): Eukaryota > Viridiplantae > Streptophyta > Magnoliopsida > Fabales > Fabaceae > Pterocarpus > Pterocarpus macrocarpus. The sequence goes on from CM062516.1 coordinate 43,632,330, forward strand.
TATCTACTTCTATTGATGATGTGTATCTTGTTGATGGTTCAAAGCATAATTTTTTGAGCATAAGTCAATTATGTAATAAAGGTTATAATGTTATGTTTGACCATTCTAAATGCATCATACATTAAAAGAATAATAATTAAATTCTTTTTACTGCCCAAGCATGTGATAACATTTATAGTGTTATCTTAGATGATCAAAATGTGAAATGTTTCACCTCTTCTTTGAAAATGAAAAATGGTTTTGGCATAGGGGATTAGGTCATGCTAGCATATAACAAATCTCTAAAAAGGATATATTGATGTGTAAAAAGGACATATTGATGTTAAGTTTGTAAAATTTGAAAATCAACTTGATGATATTCTAACTAAATCATCGCTTGAAGAAAGGTTCTATGCATTAAGAAAAGCAATAAGCATGATATGTTCATCCAATATAGAGTGAAGGTTGCATTTACATTTATTGTCATTTATTCAAAATTATATGCATTTAATGTTTTTGTCTCTCTATGAATTATGAGATATCCTCCTAGTGGATGATGAGATATATGAAAAGAACAAAAGACTTGGATGCTTGGGCTTGCTCTCCATTTTTCATGTGTTCAAAAAGCATTTGGGCTAATTTTGAGATTATGGGCTTTTCTAACTTCATTATATTGGTCCTCGCTTGTGGATAAGAATCATTTTTATCTCTCACATTTTTTTTACAGTTGTCATATTTTAAAATTTTATCTTGTTTTCCTTTCCCTCTTTTATTTATTTTATAGATAGCATTTTCATAACATTTTTCTGTTGCATCCTTTTTTTTTCTTCCTTCTCTAAATCACACGTTCTTCCCCCCCTCTCTCTCCTTTCATAACCTATCACTGTCGGTTCACCTCATCATCACCCATCATAAATATACCTAGGATTAAAAGTGTTACCTACAACCACCAAGAATCCCTATTTTCCAAAGAAATGGTAACCCCCAACCTTCTTATCCCTCACCATCACCTTCTTCGCCTTCTCTACACAAAACAATGGCTCGAACCAAAAATCCAAACCATGGAAAGGTTGATGCTACTACTAGAACCAACATGCCTCAAGAGGAAGCACTACCTCAAGCTAGGTCTCATCTTTCCTAGCCTACTAGAAGGTAGATGAGACAAAAAGGAAGCACTTTTTCTACAAACCCATGACGGTTCGGTAACTCACACTTTTCTCACAGTCCTCTTGATGAATTCTTTGGCACTACCACTTACAACTTATTTCATTTTTCTAGCAATGCTAAATAGAAGTTTTACTTTGATAACATTTCCAAAAGGCCTATCACCAAGTCTCTTTTGATTGATTTAAGCAGTTACAAGACCAAAGGTTTAAACTTTTAAACCTTGTTTAGTTTTCAAGAGTGGTTACCTTTGTTTGAAATCAATGAGAACGTCTACTCTGACCTTGTTAGGCAATTTTATAGTAATCTTTGATTTAAAAACTCCATGATCACTTCTTTTTTAAAAGGAAAAGAAATTAATATTGACCACAAAACCATTTGGGATGTCTTGAATATACCTAAAAATGGCCCCTCTCTATTTTGTTCTAAAAAATGGGTCACTTCTGACTCATTCACCGTTTCCTATGGCCAAGTTGTTTCCACTATCTATGACAACATTAGTCTTCTTGATGATGACAAGGTCAGCCACAAGGCCCTTGGGAACAAATGGGCCTAACTCTACCGTATTGTCAGCCGCATTATTCTGCCAAAAGGAGGGAGCTTTGACAAAGTCTCCTATATGGATACATTGATCCTATATGCCCTTATCACCAAAACCCCAATTCCCTTTAGTTATATCATGATGCAGCACATGGAAGAATGTGTTAACAGTTGTAAACCCTTATCTTTCTGCTTTTAACTAAATTTTTCAAGCACTTTGATGTTGATCTTCAAAATGAAGAGTCTGAGGAAGTTGTGACTACATTAAAAAATCGTGCAATAAAGAAAAGTGGTCCCAAAGCCTCCTCATCTGGAAAAGGAAAGACTGTTGTAATGGATGACTCAGAAGGATTAACAGAGAATGAGTTCTCATTTCCCATCAATCGAAAGAAAGATTTTGACCCCAAAAAAAAGAAGACCAGCAAAATGAAGAATTTTATGCATCAATTTGTGAATGAATTAATTTCATTCATTGCCCTGCAAAGGAACTTGCTATTCAACAAGTTTAAGGAAGATAAAGATGCAAAGAGATAGCTTAAGCATGACAAGACTAGGTAGAAGCTATTTAAAAACCAATTGAATGATGTGTCCTCTTCATCTGACTTTGAGGATCCCTTTGACTTTGGAGAAGAAGGAAGAGTCCCCTCTAACACCTAGGAGTTGCTACGATATCTCATAATTCCAAAAGAACTTTGTTTTGCTATGATTCACTTGTGCTATCTTTGGTTTATCTTTATTTTTAGTCTTTTTATTTACTTTTTAAGCTTCATGGATGACTATAATAACTTTAACTTTGCTTCATTTTGATGTTGATACTTTGATGGACAGCTACTTTAATTGCTTTATAATTATCATGGACTAAGGTTTTTACTTTTTTTTCCAGTATTATGACCAGCTTCTACTTTTCCCTTTGATGATAAAAAAAGGGAGTATAATGTGAATTGGCAATGTTGAAAAGTTGATGATTGAATTGTGCTACTTGCTTATTGTGATGATATTTGCTCATATTGTGCTTATTACTTTTTGTGATAAGATCTGCTCATCTTTTGATCACATCTCTATGCTTACTGTGCTTATTATTGCTCACCATACTGCTGTTGTATTACATTTTGATTTATACTTGGTCTATTTATGATATTTGTATATCATGCATTTTGAATTTTTATTTGATATATTCTGCTGCACATATTTATCCCCTACAATATTAAGAGATTTTCTGTAAAATTCTGCATGATTCCCTACTAATAATGTGAGAAATTTGTGAGTCGTAAATGACTACTTGATTTGATTGAATGCATAGACTTGTGAAATTTCTAATGCATATACCAAAAATGGTAAAAAAGGACAATACTATAGCCTACAACAATCTGAAGAATTTCTTATTTAAGGAATACTCTCTACTGTGCAAGACTCAAAAAAGAGAGCTACAATTTACTCATCCATTGCTATTTTTAAGTCTAAGCAACCTTACTCTTTTTCTCATACTATTATTCTTGTATCCGTGTGAACATTTCAATTTTTGTTATTCTAAGGTGTTCCTGTTTTACCTTGAAAAAGGCTTGAGTATTGAGAGAGCTTAGTTCTAAAAAAGCCATTTTCAGTCATTGTTTGTTTAGGAATTTTGTTTGTGAGTGTTAAGTGTTAACACTTTGTTTGGAGAGTATATTAGTTTGTGAAATTTGTTTGTTATCTATGAGTCTTCTTTTCTTGTTCTTATAGGTGATAATGAAGCTTCATCTTTTGAGTGTTTGGTTTGTAAAGAAGGTTGTTGCTTAATAGAAACTCTCATCATTTGGTGAGGATTGGATATAGACTCCAAGTTTGGAGATTGAACTAGTATAAATTATTTGGTACCATCTTCTTAACCCTTGCTCTGATTTATTTTTGCTTGAATTCTTTTACTTTATATCTATTACTTGTCATTTAAATTGTAATTTTAGTTCTAATCATTTCTATTATTGGAAAAGAACACACCTGCTTTACTTGTCTCATCACAACTTAGTAGATTATCTCATACGTAAATATAAGATTGTGGTAAATATTTTGATTTGTGTTTTAAGTGTGTAAAATATTTTTATAACTTAGTGCTTGATTTAACCCCTCTTTTTAAACACTTTGATACCATCACCTTTTATTTATGGACATGTGAGATTGCTGACACACATCTACTATTAGTTTTGGCTTACCTTTTTACGTAAGTTTAGTGGAAGTTTTATTTTGAAGCCATCACCTGAAGTATGAAAATGACATATCCCATCACATATTGCTTCAACTTGTAAGCTGGCTATGAATATTAAAAAAATAAATAAATAAAGAATTCATTTCTTAATTAAATGATGAAAATCGAACAAAATGTATAAAATGCCTCATCTCTCTCTCTCTCTCTAATTAAATTGTTATATTTTTTTTTGAAATTAATAGATTATTATATTTGAAAAGCACAAATTTATTGTTCCTCTATTATATTTTTTATAAGTTAATTATTATGTTATTATTTTTCAAATAATAGTAAACTCAAAATTTTTTTTTCATATTTTTATTCAAAAATTAAATTATAGTACTATTAATGTTAAAAAAATATGTTAGAAAAAATATATATGGTGTTAGTAACTATTAGGAGAGAGAAATATTCATTATTTCAATTAATGACTTATCTAATTAGTAAAACAGATATTATCACTTAAGTTGATTGTGAATAAAAAAAATTAGTGTTACTAGAATTTTACATCATTGTAGGTCAGGCCAGTTTGAACTAAATGTAACTTTTTGATATAATATTAATTATAAAAGTTAAAATATTTTGTTAATGTGATAAATACATAGTTAAATAATTATATAGCAATTTTTTAGATTAGTAATATATTAAAATTACTTCCGAAAAGTATTGAGTCTATTGAGAAAGCATTGCATAAAAACGCATTTATACACCAAAACATATTATTCAACATTTTTCTTTTCTTCTATCTTCTTTTTTTGGTACATTTCTCTTTCTTTTTCTATTTTTTTTTTTTTTGTCACCACACACATGAACCTTTATAGAATGGGAGGAGAGTTAATATATCATAAATTAGGCTCTGCCTAATATCAAATCCAAATACAGTTAATAAAAGACGGACAAATCTCCACTAAAGTAATATCTCAACTGCGTTCTCATTCTATCTTTAAATCAAAGTCATTTGAACAATTAATTATCTACAGGTGTACTTTATTATTTTATAATCAGGTCACGTGGTGTTAGCCTATGAATAACTATGTTAATGAGCTTGTGTTGCAATTGGTATTAATATAATGTCAGAAGTTTTATTTTTCACCAAACTACCTTATTTAATATAATTACATCTTAAATGTAAATAAAAAGTGAAAAAAAAAATGAAATTATACTTTCTGAGTGTAAATAATTTTTTTTAGGTCAACAAATAAATTTGTTTTACTGTAATTGAATAAAAGATTAGTTGGGTTGTTATATGGCTACGTGGGCTATTGGAGGTTAGATTAATTCCATTGTTCCAACATCTACCCTTTTTTGTTTGTCGTCAACAACCGTTCTTGTCCAAAAGTGTAAGGCCCACAACACAAACTCACAAAGGCGATTTAACGCAAAGCACACTTTCTCGACCAAAAGAAAGCGTAATTCAGAGCCCACCCCAAACAACACAACCACCCCCCCCCCCCCCAACAAAAAAACCCCAACCCCACACACACACACACAGACAACAGAAACACGTAATTGGTTTTGCACTTTTTAACTTAAATCTATTTTCACGACCCAAAAAAAAAACTTAGATATATTTCCAAATAAAATTTATGAAAATAAAATAACCTAATCTAAATAAGTAAGTGTATTTAGTTTTGATTTTTTTATATTAAAATTATTTTCAATGAAACTAAGGGCTCCTTATAGAATATTTAACACCGATCTGTTTGGGGCATGGTGGGCCAGCTCGATAAAAGTTCATCGTCATGTAAAAGTTGAACTACTACATGGGTTGCTTCATTTGCCTTATCCATTCAAATTGCACTCCCTCCATAACCTCAGCCAAGAGTTTTATTTCTTGGATAATAGCTTCCACGTGTCAATTTCTTCTCTGCTCATTGTATATTTTTGTTTGCTCACTTTAGTAAAATTACATTAAAATTATTCGATGTGAGATCAACTTGTGCATGAATTTGTCAATCTTCCCAGATAGTTTTGCACTTTTGCTACTTGCAAAAGAAGTTGCTGCGATTTGTGGGTCTAAACTGGGTTAGTTGTTTGGGTCCGAGTTGGGAAACAGTGGAACAAACAAAGGATTTGAATGTTCTAAAGTCAGCATTTTTGTCAAGAAAAAGTAAGGGTTGGGATTATCAATTTTTAAATCAATAACTTCTATTATGTGTGAATCCTACTAAATAATCTAAGGATAGATAACTCTTCACTTTTTCACTTAATAAAAATACTCATTTTAGATGATACAAATCCACAAATAGTAACTTTGTGCCATTGCTCAACAAGTAAAGAGTGGCGAATGACATATTTAGATAATCATTTCATTTTAAAATATAGACAAAAAGAGTTTTTGGTCCCTTATATTTATTTTTTTTAATTTGGTCCCTTATCTTTAATTTTTTTTTTTTGAAATTGGACCTATATTTTTTTAAATCATCTTCAATTTGATTCCTAAGCATTTTTTTGTTATATAATTAATGAAAATTGCTGACGTGGCACAAATTGTATTGACATGGTGCATATATGGATTTGACGTAAATTGTGCTATATTAGTATTTTCTATTAGTTATGTGACGGAAAAATGCCTAGGAAGTAGATTAAAGACAATTTAACATACAAGAGACCAAATTGAAAAAAAAATTAAAGATAAGGGGACCAAATTGATAAAATAAATAAAGATAAGAGACCAAAAGTCTATTTTGTCTGAAATATATCTATTTCTTTTAAAAATTATTTTATTTTAATTTATTTGTCATTTTTTTTGTTGAAATCACAAATATTCTTCTATCGATCGAGGCAATCTTACTTGAGTCAGATATACCACTGGGGCGGCAATTAGGCAAAATTCTTCCTCTCGAGTTTCAATGCAATTGCATATCTAGAGGTTGAAATCCAGACCTTTAGTTAAGTTAGAACATCCTTCATTGATTGATCTACACGCTCGTTGGTAATTTATTTGTTAAGTTAAAAGTTAACAATAAATATTTTTTAAAATTTTATCTTTTCTATTTTAATCAAATAAAATAAACAAAAATATTAATAAAATAATAACATTTTAATATTCAATAAAAGACAATTTAATTAAAATTATATTTTCCTATATCAAAACTTCTTAATAATTTTCTTAGTTTTATGCAATTACCTTACAAATATCTTAAAGTAGCATTCGAAACATGTAATGACACTTGGTGTAGAGCATTAGAATTTCTTCTTTTTTTTGTTGGTAGGATTTAAATCACTAGTATTTAGAGTCTATTGTACTTTAACTGTTCTACCTCGAGTCAGGTTGGCCCACGATGGAGTTAAAACTCTCCTAGTGCCATCTTTTTTCATTCATAACATTGGAATTTGAGATCTTACTTAAGGGAAATAAGTGTTGAACTGTTTGAATCAACCAAACAATTGGTGCATTAGAATTGAACTTAATTAAACCTTAAAATAAGAATTGTTTACAAACCAAAGTTAAAAAAGAAGTTGTCTATAAATCATTAATGTATATATTTGTTATCATCCATTAATTACATGTTTATTATCACCTTGCAATTGTACTTGTTTGATATCACCCATTTGATGTATCAACATTTCTAATAAAATGATTTCATAGCTAAATTTATAAGACTCTGGGATGTGTTCATTATTTGCTTAAATTATATTTTAATGAGAACTTGGGGCATTAGTTGTAATGGGCTTCCATAATTTTTCATCTTTTACTTCTTTGAACCATTGAATCGATGGAATTTTCCTTCGCTCTTATTTGTGCGACCTTGAAGGTTTCAAGAATCTCCTTTCACATTTGTAAATGAAATCACATATTAAAATGAGAAGGCATAATCCTTTTTTTTATTTTATTTAAACCACTAATATTCGAAGTCTATTGGACCCAACTCATTTGACTTGAGTTGAATTAGTCCATTATAAGGTAAAACTATTCCATTGCAACTTGAGACCTTGCTTAATAGAAGCAAGTGCCAAACCATTTGAATATCTAATGTTGGTAGGAAATGTATAATTCTAAATCAACCAAATTAAGTCTTTTTTCTTTTTTGCTCCTTTCCTTATAGAGGGCCTTTGAGCCTTTTATCCATCAAATTATCCCCAAAAAAAAAAAAATCTTTTCCCCCCTTTTTTTCAAGGATTTTATTTATCCAACATTTTGGAGAACAAATAGTTGAAAAAAGTTTACCAACCAAACTAACCTACACAAAAAATCATATTGTACACACAAGACTGTGTAAATAATCTAAAAAAGAAAGTGAGGAATATACTAAATAAAAGATTTGTCACCATTTTTTTTAGACTATTTTCATCATGCTTTTATAGAGTTATTCGTCTACTCTTGAATCACCATAAATCTGTAGAGCAATTAACTGCTTAACTTCTACCATTGCAATAAAGAAAAGGCATGAAAAATAAGGAAAAAATAAAATAAAATGAGGAGAACGAAACATATTGCATTAAATAGATATATCATTAAATGAAAAAAACATGAAAAGTGAAAAAAAAAAGATTAAGTTAAATTTAAAAAAAAAAAACAATATTGTAAGTAAAAAGTTTAATAGTTTCATAAAATAAAAATAAAAAAAAATGTTGAATGAGATTTGAAAATAGTAAATAATATCTAAAAATATAATATATTAATAAAAATATTATTAAGTAAAACTCTATTTTGGTCATAGAATGATATGTGAATGGCCATATTAATCCTTTGAAGAGTCTTATTATTGGATAAGTCCCTTAAAGATAGAAGATATTACCACGTTTATCCTTCAGTTAGCTACCATTTGATATTGTGCTAATGTAGTACATTAACTATTGACTTGGGTTGTTAAATGCCGCATTAGTAATATCATTTTCATTAGGGGTGTTCAAAACCAAATCAACCCACTTAAAACCAATAAAAGGACCCAAAAAGCCAAAAACCAAAAAATTGGTTCTTTTTGGTTTTGTATTTTTAAAATTGATCGGTTCAATTCTATTTTCGATTCTCACATTTGGAATTGAAATATACCAAACCGAAATGATTATTGATATTTAAAAATATATAGTTTATAATGTAATATAACTCATATTACTAATGTAGCCTTATTTTTTATCATATAGACATAAATACCCTCAAATAATCCTAATCGTAACCCTAAATTCACTCATCACTCAACCTCAACCTTCTCTCTATCATTCCCACAATTAGGCTTATCTCATATCTCATATCTTATTCTTGAGCACATCACCTCCCTCACTTTATTTAACTCAGCCTCCACTTGTTTGCTCTAAAAAAGAAAAAAAGAATAATGAGCCAAGCAAGCTTGATAGCTAAAAATGTGCTTTAACTAAGGGGATAGTAGCTGATCAACCACTAGCTGCGAAAAAGGACTAGTCGATAGTGGAGTGGGCCATGTGGTTAATGGGCTTGGGCTCGAATATACTTGTGGCATAAAAGAGATGAGATCGACTAGCCGTTTTGGAGTAAAGCATAAGCTAATGGGGTAGGAACAACTTCTTAAAGTGTAGGACTTATGCTGAAAATGGAGATATTAGTTTAACAACATCATGAAACAGTTAGAAGCCACGATAAGGATTATGCTGAAGTATAATATGGTTCTGAAAGAAAGAACATCAAGGCAAAGCATAGGGACTGGTCGAATAATGGTTACTTAGGCTTAGTACTATTGACCATTAGCAGACAACTAATTGTAAATAAGAAAACTTGGTTAGTGGCATAGCCATGTACAAACTTGTGACACATGACGACATCAATCTAACAATTACAACTACAATTACAAGTTTTCTTTACTCTAAGCCTTTACATTCTTAGCACTTTTACTTTTATCCTTTACTTATGTTTTAAGTTCCCTTTATATTTATGTCATTTATTGCGATTTTTAGTCATTTCTAGTAGTTTTAATGTGGTTCAACATAGGAAATCTAGTCGAGTTAGCTTCCAAGCATTCTCTGGAGTAGCTTGGGGACTTACAACTAAGGAATAAAATCCTTTTCTTAGTAAAATTGCCTAATACGTGGGATCAAATAGTATTTTGAACTAGCCGAGCCTGTTGACTAACTTTGAAATTGTTTCCCAACACGCCTCATTTGACTAAATAGCTAGTTAGTCAAAATTTAAGCATAACACCACTCTCATGTCTTATTCTTTTATATCATCTCTTTCGCCTTAGTTCCCTTCCTCTCATCTTGTTGGAGTGACACTCATCTGCTCTATTGTCACATGTTGCTTATTTGTTCTGTTGTTGCACATTGCATCTCTACTACTTGTTGCATATTGGGTCTCTGCCATCACATATTGCATCTATGTCACTATTGTTGCTCGTTTGGCATGTCACTGCCATTCGTTTGGTCTTCCATAATCGCTTATTTGGTCTAGTGCTCGTTTGCCATACTGTTGGTGAAGATTCATGGTTGTGAGTTTAAAGAATTTTCTTTTTCTATAGCTAGGTTGTTGGCCTCCTTGTTGTTTTCCTTAAAATTGAATAACCAAACCAATTTTTTTGGTCTTCCATAATCGCTTATCTGGTCTAGTGCTCGTTTGCCATACTGTTGGTGAAGATTCATGGTTGTGAGTTTAAAGAATTTTCTTTTTCTATAGCTAGGTTGTTGGCCTCCTTGTTGTTTTCCTTAAAATTGAATAACCAAACCAATTAAAATTTGTTTGGTTAGATTCAATTTTATAGAAAAATCAAAACTGATTAGTTAATTAGATGTATAAACCTATTGATTTGATTTGGTTTGGATTTTTCACAAAACTAAACCAAACTAGATCGCAAACACCCCTAATTTTCATCGCATATGTGCATTAAAGATTTAAAGTGTCATCATATTTTGTTTCAACTATTCTTGCCACATCTAGGATCCAAATTGACTTAATACCAAAGTTGTTTTTCTTTGGGAAGGATGAAGAAGAGATGAGGGCTAGCAAATTCAAGTCGGGAAATTTCAGGAACATGTGAAAATCTAGACCAATATCTTAGTACTATCGCTTCCTCTTTAACCCATGATTAGCATAACTACCTTCAAACTTGCTTCCAACTCTCAAAACCAAAGTTCAAACAAATCGCATTCCTTGTATAGTCTTTCAATGCTCTACAACTTTTTTTTTAGGCCTTCATCAACACTCCTAGCCACCTCTCCTAACCACCTCATCCGCTAATGGGAATCTATGCGTCTCTATTGGCCGCTCTATTAACATTTCCCATTTCCATCCCTAATCCAACACTGATGCCAGATATGCCCAATCACAACTACCAATTGCCATACTAGCATTCAGCACCTTCATCTTCTGTCTCTCTTCCTTCCTTTGATACGACTTTTTCCAGTGTCGCCCCTAGTCTTATTGACAAGGTAAAGGATGATTAGGCTGTAGTTAGGGTAGATAATGGCCTCTACAAGGGAGGATTTGGCATGATGGTGAGGTTCCAACACTAGTGATAAGATCTGAAGGAAGCATTCAAAGAAGATTGATTAAATGGTGTTGAGTTCAAGCCAATGTTACATGGAGTTCATGGAAGAGATGAAGTGAGGGAAAGTGTGTTGAAGATTGACTCATTTGGTGACAATGATATTTAGAGGATTAATATCGTAATGCCTATGTCAATGAACCATTATTATCCCTCTCCCCCTCATTGTCATTACTTGAAATAGCATTTTTATCTTGCTTTATCTAAAAATCACAACAGAACAAGTGACATCCACTTTTGAATGGGTTAGATTTGGTGAGAGTTTAAAAATTAAGCTGATGGAGAGTTTTAAGATGAGATTGGAGGTTGTTCAATGTCTAAATGTATAAGAGAAGAAGGAGATTTGTGGGACTATTATACCCAAATTAATATGCCTCCAATCAATTTATGGTTGTAGGCCTCACTTTTCCACATCTTTCCCCTAAGAAGAAGAAGAACAACTTCAATAGTAAGTTGATGTGGATCTTAGTTGTAGCAACAATGGTGGGAGTAGAATGTGTTGATATCTTAAATTTTTGAGAGACTTATATGATAATAATATTTGGAGGATTAATATGGTGTCTACGTATTTAAGAGCCCAAGTTAGTAGTTAATATGCCACATCAGCATAGTTTTAAACAGTGACTAATGGAAGGATAAACGTAAGATATTTTTTATATTTGAGGGATTTATATAATGATAAAGATCATTGGAGGACTAACATGATAATTTGGATATCTTTTAAAGATTAAAATAGAGTTTTTCTCCCCCTTGAATATTATTTTAATAAAATCAATATAAATATGTAACTAAAAATTAATTAAAATGAGATTAGTCATTTAGAGACTAAAATTTTGAAGATAAACTAAATTAATGAATTTGACATCTTTATCAATTTACTAAACATCAACCGGCTTTTATATAATATAATAGATAATAGATAATTGATTAGTGAGATTATAACTGAATCAGAATCATATTAAAAAAAATTAACTCGACCAATAATTATCAAACCAAGTATATATATATATATATATATATATATATATATATTGGGTCTAGGAAACCAAAATCGAATTAAGTTAAATCCGGCTCACAACACAAAACAAACTTATTTTTTGTCACCGAAATAAACGACACCCCTTCGCTGTTCTCCATTTCATCAATCATACCAAACTCTCGTTATTGCCATATATTGTTGAAAAATATCTACGCTAGGATGGATGCTAACAGCTTGCCGCGTGTCATGACCTAGGCTCATTGGAATTTGGGAATAAGTTCTTTTCAAACTTTCGTGGAGGAATTGGTAACTTGGTCAAATTTAGGTGCCACCCTCCACCCAAGAATCATCGCCATCTGAACTTAATTTGATTTGAAAATGAAAGCAAGGCCCCAAATGTTTTATTTCACATGCTTAAATTTGACCTACGCTGTCATCGTTGCCTCAATGTTAGCTCTAACTTTACCCTCGTCTGAGCAAAAGAATTTATTTACTTTCTTACATTTGAATGCATCAAACCATAAAAAGAAAAACTAGTATATTAGATTGATTTTAATTTTGATGCGCTGTAAAAACAAAATTTTTTACAAGGTTGTTTAACTATATATTATCACAATATTAAAAATATTTAATTTTTATTATAATTACATTAAAAATTAGAAAAAATAAAATATATAATTAGTTACCAAACACTAATTTAATAGTATTACAAAACTAACCTCTATTAGGGTTTTTGTTCTTTTTTTGGTCGGTAGCTAACATATGTTAGATTTGGTCATACAATATGAGTTTGGGCTTCTCTGTTTAAATATATTGTTACCATAGACAAAAAAACAAATCTGCATAAGGAAGTATGGTAAGTTTGTTTTTAGACATAGACGAATCTAAAATGCCAGATTCAAAAAACCTCATCTACTCGGCAAACTATAACTCCATATTCCTCTGGTTTAACTTTAACATGTTCATGATTTGCACTATTTTTGAATTACATGAGCTCCATCCATAAATGTCCATTGTCCCTAGTTGACCATCATTTTGTAGATTTCGACGTGCGAATTATCAAATCGGTTGAATTATTAGACACCTCTCGTTAGGACATATATGGTAGGTTGGAAGCAAGTAGTAACTAACCAAAAACCAAACGCGATTGACTAGGTTAACCAAAGACGAGTCAAAGACATGACAGCTTGTAATGAATCTACCTTATTTGGACCGTGGTTACACCGATGGAACATCAAGTGGCGCACTTGACTTGCCCATTTTACACGATAATCTATTTTAAGGTGGCAACTTGGTTAACTTGCTCAAGTGAAGGTGAAGAGTGAAAGAATAGACAAATAGCTGAAATGTCATCCATGGCTATACCACGCCTCTTGCGTTTCCACGCATGCATTGCACACTCCACCAAAAGTCTTGCTGACTTTGCTCTGTCTAGTGCTGAAGATACAATATCGACCGCTTCTTGATTGGAAATTACATCCCACACCTATATTTCAAATCAAAGAAAGATATGTAAGTGTTTTTCCAAACTCTACTGTATACTCTTAACTCTTTAGGCTATTCTTGTTGAGAAAAATTGAGAAGTAGATAATCAGAATATGGAAGTTGAACTTAAGTTTTGTTCATAAATAAATCTCCTTTTTATAACAAAAATATTTTTTGAATATAATTTTTAAACACCTAAATTGACATTCAATGAATCACATACAAATTAAATATAAATTTTAATTATGTAAATACTGAATATGATGTTAATTAAAATAAATAAAAAATGTTACTAAAAAATACTTTGTCATTTCAATATTTACCTAACTAAAATCTATATTTATTTAAATACGATTCACAAGAGTAAATTTGAGTATCTAAATCGTTATGTTCACTATGTCTATATTATGTTACAGTTTCAAGGACAAAATCCATACCCCATCAGTGGCTAGCACAACAAAGTGGTCTCTGCTGGTTATGTTCCTGTGCGTTACCTCAGGCACTGAAATAAGGCCATACTCTTTGACGCAGTAGTCACCAAAGGCCCTAGACATGGCCAACCCCGGAGTCTCTTCATCTGGTAACCACACCCTGTGCACCCCTGGCTCGTCTTCTAAGCAGAATACCCTTCCTTGGCACTCAAGTATTCGCTCTGCTTCCTCTGCAAGCATCATCACAAGAGTGTGAGATTCTAATGTGACATTATATTAGAGATAGAAAAATGATTAGAGACACAATGAGGAAGACCAACGAGGCAAATTGGGCTTGAAATCTACTGTCAGCTGAACTGGTACCAAACTCCCATCATCTGATGTTGTAGCTAATACAGCACGTGAGTCGCCAACATTTGCAATCACAATGAGTTCACCCTGCCAATTATAAAATTGAGTCACTTTTAGTTAGGCATGGAAAGTTCGTGTGGACCATAATAGAAGTGCATCTATCATTAAAAATACTTTAGAGCGTATCTAGTTAAGAATTTCTATACAAAACCGAGATGAGCCTTCAATAACAACTCTTCTCTAATATATATGTCAAAAACTCGCAAGTAACCTAGTTAAATTCCGGATATGCGATCAATGAGAGGGCTAATAAGAAATGAAACCATCAGATTTTGCAAATTGGCTTAATGAGATATTATAATCAGAAGTGGATTCTCTTTGCTTTTATTCTTTCTGTTCCTTTTGTATTCAGGCGCTAGGGAAGGCAATTGTTAGGAAGACCTCTTAGTCGCAAGAGTGGCGGATGATTTGACCTCACAACAATGTCTATAGAGATACGTTAGAGACAAAAATAAAAATTACCTGTCTAACAATAGAGAGGGCAGTTGTTCCGCTGAAAAACGAATCAATCTTGCGATTCTGCTCTAGTTCTCGATCAATGGCAGCACAGGTCTTCAAGTAGGAATGCTTCCATATATTAAACCGGTGTTGCTTCTTCTCTGCCTCTACATCAATATCTGGATCAAGTGAAGTTTGGGAAAGTGCCTCCTGCCAGTTGCATAGCAAACATGGTGGCATCGACTCTCTTACTCTTTTGGCCACAAAGTGACCCCATGGCCCGTGCCCATCAAAAATCCCGCAGAAGATCATGTCCTCTTGGCACCCAAATTCCTGTCACCAGCATCAGCAAATCATGAATATCTACTTTATCTAAGGAAGATAAATGGTTAGATTCAATTAATTTTTCCCTTTTAAGTGCCAGCAATAACTAGGAAATAAAATGTTTCAATATTTGTACATACTTCCCAAACTATGCAGCAATCTTGATTCACTCCTTTCTTGCCTCTTTTGGAGAAAACTGAGGCAAAGTTATTTGAGCCATCAACGTTAACAGTGCCTGAGCTACACAGTAAGAATTCATTCTTTTTAGCTTCCTTTGCCATTGCTTCCGCAGCTTCTCTCCCGCTACATCTCCCAGAATTCCTCCCTTTCCTTATTGCAAGTGACTTTGCCAAAACATTGAACACAGACGAAAAATGTCCCATCAACTCTGCAATATGATTATCTCACACCACTGCACACTGTTTGCGGTCCTTCCCCTTTATGTTTGTGTCCTACAGAATCTGAACAACGAAACTTTATTTAAGTCACAGGTGAGAAATTCAATAGGTTCATAGTAAGAAACCGTTTCATCTTTTTTTAATTGTCTTTTACACTTATACCAATAATGAAAATAAACAGGGCTGAACAAGTTGGGTGGGGTCACCTAACAAAAGGCAATTCCTGACTCAATCTCAGAACATATATGAGTAAAAGCTAAACCCTGAAAGCCGTTACTGAGAAAACTCATTCTTATGCTGGTTCCAGCATTTGCATCTAGAATTCTCAATGGAGAGGAATGGAAATTGAAAAGAATACGCCTCATATATGTGTGTGTGAAGAAAGAAAGGACAATAAGAATGGATCCCGGCAAAGCTATTCCTATACTACTATCAAGCTAAAAGAAAATAATCCATATACGCCTTCTTCTTAATATACCATTACTTGCAACACCCATTGGCTCGAAAAACCAATAGGGGTGGCCCATAGTTTCCTCTTTGAGAAACCATATGAAATATGGCAAAACAAAAGAAAGTTGATTTCCGGGTATAGAAAGGCTTAGATCAAAGGATTCAACCACTCAAAACTCATTTCTCTATTGGTAACTGTATTGGGACCCCAAAGCAAAGGATTTCTTTCTGCTTTGCTTATGTCATGTAAAAGAAACGTATTAGTTTTTTTTTTTCCCCCGGTTTGACTGCAGAATAAAATATGAGATTGTACAAAACGGACCTAAGGAAAACCAAAGTTTCCAGCATATGTTAAAATGCCATTTTCCTACCTTTTTAAAATGTTGCAGAATTGAGTGAAACTCAAACTGAAGAAGAAGAAGAAAATTTCAGGACTTTCTGACCCCCATTAATTCCACTCAAATTCTTCAAAGCCAGAACAGAAACATCTAAGGAAAAATGAAAAAAATTGGTTAAGTCACTGATCCAATATTGAAGCTCCATTAAAGAACAAAGCCTTTGGAGCAGAATTGAAACAAACCAGAAGAAATATGGACAGACAGAAAAGTGAGGCAGTTAGCAGGAGTGGTTTGTTATGATGGTCGGAACAGGATGATGCAGTTCCGACAAGGGGAGCTGAGACTTCGAGAAAGAAAAGGTGTTGTAGAAGTATCGTAGTCCATCATTGGAGCGTTGCTGTTTGGTTTTCTGGTCTCTTCCTTCAGTTTCCCTTTTATCTAGGGAGAAGAAAACAAGGACAGTTTTTCTCTGTGCCTACAATTAGAGGCAAACAACACTCACTCGCTCGGTCACTCGCTGCATGTGAATTGGTATTTGACAGAGGGTATTCAGTGTATGTGACTGATAAAATCTTGAGCTATATATATGTGACGATCTCTCTTCATTGCTCATCTATAATTGGTTGGCACTTTATTTTACCAAAAGAAATCCTTATAAGGAGTTCGGCTTCTTCAAAATGTTCGGTGATATATTCTTTTTATCTATATTACTAATATTTAAAATCTATTATTTATTTACTTTTTTCAAAAAAATTTTCTCGCAACTATAATTTATAAATATCCTCAACTAGAGACAATTCTGTTGAAAATATGATAAAATATTAAATTATGGGCACCTTTTTTAATTGAAATTTAATCCTTAATTTGCCATATTGTGCAAGAGTAAACTCTTCCATTAAACACAATTGTTGTTAATAAAATCTATTAAATTCTGATTGATTTAATTTGATTTAAATTTGGTAAGATTATTATAAGGTAAAGCATTTCCTGTACTAATTATTTCATTTGCAAGATTCAAACATAATATCTTTTTTTTTGTTAAAAAAAGAGAAACAAATATCAAATCATTTAAATCAAACAAAATTTAGAATTAGAGCTATATTAAACAATGTTCAACGACATGACATTTGTTATAAGAAGAGGAAATAAAATATTACTAATTTATAATTTGGATTTAATTTCCCCATTATTAAATATATATATATATATAACAATTGAATTATATACTGTTCATGGCGTCATATATATGTTTATTTTTGTATATTGATAACCAAAATTTTTTGGGTACAGTATTGCCACCCAAATTTATTAATTAGTTCTATTGCATTTTGGCATAAGGAAGATATAATGCATAGGAAAAGAAAAAAAAAAAAGTCCTCATGTGCATGTATTTATTTATCTGTTTATTTCGCGTGATTATTATAAATGTATTTAGGAATTTATGGAGTTGGCAATTGGCATGTGTTTTTTCTCCACATATAGGAAGATGGGATTTTATATGTATAAAACGTAATAAACAAGGTCAATTTTGTATTATAGAATCACAAAGATTCCAGTGTTTGGCTGTCCATACAAATATACAGATAAAATTATTGTTTCTGATCATACATATGATCAGATTATGCAGATTTGGATATTATTGTGTACGATGACTAAATAACTTACAAGTATATTGAGAGGGAAATGAAGGGTCGTTTTCTCATAATTAAATAAGTAATAAATATTAGCTCATAACTATGTTTATATTTGAGATAAAAAAGACTTGTTTATATTTAATAATTTTAAATTAAATTTGATATAATGTCAATGTAAGAAAGTTTTTCAAGCCATCTAATTATATATTATTATATGTGAGATTTTTGAGAGAATAGATATGAGAGTCAAATATATTTACTTGAATATCTATATAAAATATTTTTATACTAACATTACATCAAAATTAAATTGTAATGATAATATATGACTTATGATTATAAAATGTTTTTTTGTGTGTCATGGTTGGCAAAGCACCTCAGCTAGCAATGCCGCTAAGAACTAAGTATAAGGAAACAACAGTATCTACAATTTACAAGTGTAACAATAGTACGTCGATAATAATAACTTAACAGTTACTAAAACGGCAAATTACAATAATTTATCCTAAAATCCATCAAAAATATATTTGACCCTTCTTGAATTTTAAAATTGTACTTGACTCCCTTAATTATTTAAAAATGAATGCAATAACATTATAATAGACAGTTAATTTTAACATGAAATTTAATTTTAAAAAATTAAGGAACACGTGAAATGACCTTTATCCCTTATTTGTTTACTCAATTCTATAAAATGCCACTCTTATGTCACAAGAACAAATCCAACCCTTCTTCCCCTTACTTTCAACAAATTAATAACCAAAATCAACTAAACCAAATCAAAACACATAAAACTGAAAAACATTCAAGCTACATATCAATCCACAATATGAGCACATTTTCTTATGGATGAGAGTGTAATTTACTTTAAACTTTTATGTTGACAATATATACAATTAAATTTTATATATATATATATATATATATATATATATATATATATATATATATATATATATATGCATTTTCTTATATCACGTATATTTATTTCTTTTATTAGCAACTTTTAACCGGTACCCGTATGGTACGGGTTAACAAAGCCCATAATTATTAGCACAATATTGGTGCGTATCTATATAGTTTCATGAGGATATTTAATGTTTAACTTTTTTTTTTTGGATAAATATTTAATGTTAACTTTGTACCTGATTAGTTCGTCAAAGTTGTAGTCATAAATAAAATGATTGAAACATTCTATAATCAGTAGAGAGTAGTGGCCTAGTAGGATAAGCAATATCGGCGGATGATGTATACATCCTCCCAAGGAGGCAGGGATAAGGCACAGAATTGAACACTATGGCGTACGTGAACAGTTTAGATGCAAGCCGCCGGCCATACTAGATACGAAAAGTTAGACTTCTTTTCCCTTAATTTTTTTATTTTTTTTAAAGTTAGACTTCTTTTTCCTTAATATTTTTATTTTTTTAATTATAAGTATATTTTATTAAAAGTAATTTTATTTGAGTATTTAAAATTTTATGGAAGATATAATTTTTTCAATACCAACTATTTTATAACTAAAACTCAAATCTAAGACCACTAGTTAAAGGAAATAAATATTTAATATTTCAACCAACTATGTATTAATTTTTTTTTCCTTAATATATTAAAAGCTTAAAAATAGGGATACTTTATAATAGTCCATTTTTTTTCTTCTAAACTTTTAATATCATTAAGGAAAAAAGATGTAAGTTTTTAAAATAATCATTATGTTCGTATCATAACTGTTTTTAGATATTCTTAACTATATTGTCAATTTTTAAATTTATTTTTTTGAATTTTATTCTTGTAAATTGAAATTTCATAATAATTAAATAAACAGATATATTGCATTAAATTTATAATAATTTATATTAAAATTTTAAATTATTATTTTTTATTTAAGATTCATATTTTTATAATAATTTTATATATTATACAATAATCATATCATATTTTATAATTTTTAAAAAGTGTTATATTTTCATATTCGTATTGTATCGAATCATATTCATTGTCCTCTACGAGGTAGACACTTAAAACCTACCCTCTACGTTGATAGCAAATCCAATCCAATTCCAATTCCAATTTCTATTCCTTTTGCCTTTTAGTCCATCCTGACTGGAAATTAAGAAAATCAACCAGGAACTCTGTATCCACGAACACGTTTAAAATGTGCAGTACCAATCAATGGCAAAGTTCTTTATCACACCCTTTTGGGCAGGCCAGGGATGGTGCTTTTATAGGTAAGATAAAACAAACCAGAAGTTCCACGCAGAAACTGAGTAAAATAAAAATACAACGAAACGTTGAAGAGTGAAGCCTACGCAAGGCATCTGTGTAAGAATTTAATTTGCAGCCGGATTGGAATATCAATAAGCGGTTAAAAATCAAATGGCCCCACATAATAAATAAATAAGCCCTCTAAATGAAACTGAATCTAGAGTCATGTTAGGTGGTTGTAATTTTTAATGTCACCCCACCAAAAAGGTGATGGGGATTGGGACCCCATGCCAATGTGAAAGCTTAGTGAGTGGTCAAAAACTGAAGGTCCCACTGACCATTGTTGTTCAGAAAAATTCTTCTACGATCTGGGAGCAAGTCATTATTGTTGTTTTAATTCATTGATTACATGTGAATTTTGTCATATATTAATTTTTTTTTATTGATTAAGAAAGTAGAATTAAGTATAAAATTTAAAAGAATACTTATAATAAAAATTAACATTAAGATAAAATTATGAAAATTTTTTACATTAAGATCTATTTTCATTATATATCGCATCAATTTTTATTTTTTAATTATCTATTTTTATAAGTCATTTTAGAGTTTAATTTTGATGTATTGATAATATAAATTTTTTTAATATTATTATCTAATCATATATTATTATATCAATAAAAATGTTAAATTCTTATACTTACTATTTCAAAAATTATATATTTGAGAAAATTTGATTGAATGATAATGTCAAAATATCAAAATTAAATTAAGTCATTTTATTTTTGAATAAATAATATTTTTAATCCTAATTTTTTAAAGTTAATATCAATTTGATCATAAAATTTTTTTGACATTACTTTAGTCTTAATATTTTGAATTTTAATATCAATTTAGTTTTAATATTTTAAATTTTGACATCAATTTAGTTTTAATAAATTTTTCATAAAATTAAATTTTCTATTTAAATCATCAATATAAAACTAAATTAATGTCAAAATTTAAAATATTAGAATTAAATTAATATAAAAATTATTTTAAAATTAAATTAATATCAATTTTAAAATATTAAGAGTTAAAGGGATATTTACTCTTGTTGTTCTAACTATCATAGAACTGACCTGACATGTAACTTATAGTTGAAAACAAGAGCAACGAATAACTCTCCACACGCATAATAATTTCTCATGTTGTCCATTCCATAGTCAGCAAAAATTACGTCCACAGGACGGTGTCCTTGTTAACTTGTCTGTGTCAGCAAATATAATCCTCAAGTCAGGAGAGCCAAGACCCTTAACCCATAATTTTTGTGGACCCAAGTCGCTATGATATGGCCATATGGGATATGGCTTCCCTGTCGGTAGCACGTTTTATGCCACATTACTAGGCAGACTTTTAACTTCAACTCTTTTCGCACCTTATCGTTTTTGTCGTACGTAAGTTGGTATCATCGATTTTGCTGTGAGAGGCCCATAACTTATGACCTGTGATGCGTGGAGATGAGTAATCCAGTTTCCCCCGTTCTAGTCACTCCGTGTGCGAGCTCAGGCACAGAAAGTTTTTCACTTTTTGCTGGTTCATGAGACATGATTGACACGTGATGGACTCGGTGACCAGAAAAGTAAACCATTGAAGTGGGGGCTCAACCATTATCTTCATTTCATTTCATTTTACAAAATTATTTTGAAGTGTTCTTACAACCTATAAAAGTTCTTGCCTTGTATTAATTATTAGAGAAGTTTTTAGGTGTTCTTAAAATAAGAAAAAAAAATATTACTTTGTTTTATTCATAATTTAATACTTTAACTTTGTGAGTTTGTGTTAGAAAATAGGTCCATGAGTAATTCTCTAAAATTGTATTTTCACTCAAAATAGAGACAATATTTATATAAGATTTTCATCCTATAATGTAGGAAACAATCCCAAAAAAATATCCCTATAGTTATTACAGCAGATTAGTCAACTAACAGAATTCTAATAATTATAAAATCAATCTAATTCCTATGATTACTCAGCATATCAGAAACTAATATTTACATCACATATACAACTATTGCTAACACTCCCCCTCAAGTTGGAGCATAGATATCTATCATGCCCAACTTGTCAATTACACCATGGAACACCTTGCTTGAAACAACTTTTGTTAGCATATCAGCTAACTGATCTTCAGATTGGACAAATGGGAACTGTATAATCTTTTGATCGAGATTTTCCTTGATGAAGAGTCGATCAACTTCAATGTGCTTGGTGTGGTCATGTTGAACTGGGTTTTGTGCAATCTCTATGGCAGCTTTATTATCACAATAAAGATTCATAGGTTCTGAATATTCAATCCCCAAGTCTTTTAGAATATTTCTAATCCATAGCAACTCACATACACCATAAGCCATATCTTGAAATTCAGCTTCCGCACTTGATCTTGCCACAACCTTCTGCTTCTTGTTTTTCCAAGTTACAAGATTACCTTCCACAATGGTAAAATAACCAAATGTAGACCTTCTAGTTGTCTGATCTCCTGCCCAATTAGAGTCTGTATATCCTTCAATTTTAGAGACACCATGTCTAGCAAATAACAAACCTTTATTTGGAGCATTCTTCATGTATCTCAATATTCAATACACTGCATTCATATGTTCTTCACTTGGTGAACACATGAATTGACTCACAACACTTACCGCATAAGCTATATCTGGCCTTGTGTGTGACAAATAGATTAATTTGCCAACTAATTGCTGATATTGGCCCTTATCTGTTGGAACTTGATCTGGAAAAATTCCAAGCTTATGATTCATTTCCATGGGTGTGTTTGCAGGTTTGCAAGCAAGCATTCCAGTTTCAGTCAAAAGATCCAGCACATATTTACATTGAGAAAGGAATATACGCTGTTTTGATCTTGCAACCTCAACTCCCAAGAAATATTTAAGTTGCCCCAAATTCTTCATTTCAAATTTAGTAGCCAAATACTCTTGCAATGCTTTCATTTCACTAGGGTCATCACCTGTCAAGACCATATCATCAACATACACAATCAAAATTGTGCCTTCCCTGCTTTGTGTTTTATGAACAAAGTATGGTTTGAATTACTTTGTTTATAGCCAAAAGCTTTCATTGTATAAGAGAACCTTCCAAACCAAGCTTTAGGTGATTGCTTCAATACATACAAGGACTTCTTCAATTTACAAACTGCACTTCTACATGATGAACCATGTTTAATTCCAGGTGGGAGCTCCATGTAGACCTCTTCTTCTAAATCTCCGTTGAGGAAAGCATTTTTGACATCAAATTGCTGCAAAGGCTGATCTCGATTTGCTGCTATAGAAATAAGAATACGGATTATATTGATTTTGGCTACCGGTGCAAAAGTTTCTTGGTAACCAACTCCATATCTTTGCGTATATCCTTTTGCAACTAACCTTGCTTTGTATCTATCAATACTGTCATCTACTTTGAGTTTCACTGTGAATACCCATCTACATCCAATCGTCCTTTTTCCTTCGGGCAACGGAACAAGCTCCCTAGTGTCATTCTTTGGCAAAGCCTCCATTTCTTCATTCATCGCCTTTTTCCACTTTGGGTCCATCAATGCATCCTGCACACTTCTAGGAATAGATACATTGGATAATTGATTAATGGTTAGGGCATATGATTCAGACAATCTATGGGTGGACACATGGTTACTAATTGGGTATTTAGCTTTGGCTTTAGGATCAGGTTCATATTGTTTCTTTGCAACTCCCTTATTAGATCTTTGTGGATATCTAGGAGCTACATGCTCTGTAGGAGCAGATGTTTCATGGGATTCATCAAAAATGGGATTCAATGGCTGAAAATGAGACTCATTAGACATAGGAATCGAGGTTACTTGAGAAGGAACATTCTCAGTTGATTTTTCAATTATTAGTGTAGACATGGGCAATTCTAAAGACGTTGGAATTTTTGACAAGCTTGGAGAACCTGATTCAATTTAAGGAAGAATTAGCAGCTCACTATCAATCTTGGGACTGGCATCACACCTTTGTTGAGTATCATTTACAAAATGGTCATTCAACTCTTCTAACTCCATATACACACCATCTCCATTGCCTTGTAAAACATTCTATTCAGTCCTTTGAAGAGAAGAGCCGGATACTCCCCCTAAATAATAAGGTTCTAATTTATGAAAGGAAGCATCCATGTCACATGTAATTTACCAGTTTGACGGTCATAACAACGATATCCCTTTTGAAAATCTGAATATTCAACAAACACACATCGTTTGGCACATGGATCAAGTTTATTTCGCAATATTTTGGGAATGTGAACATAGACAGTACAACCAAAGACACGTGGTTCAAGATTCGGTAGATGCGGTACTGAAAGTAAGGATTGCATTTTTTGCTGGGGTGTTTGAAAGTCTAACACTCGAGAAGGCATTCGATTGATGAGATAAGTGACAGATTTCACAGCCTCTCCCCAATAGAAATGAGGTATATTCATGCCAAAGAGAGAGGCACAAACCACCTCCAAAAGTTGTCTATTTTTCCTCTCAGCGAACCTGTTTTGCTGCGAGGTGTAAGTGCAAGAAGTCTGATGACGAATCCCATGTTGGCGTAGAAACGTGCCAAATGATGTATCTAGAAACTCAGTACCGCTATCAGATTGCAAAACACGAATCTGTTTTTGATACTGAGTATACATCATACCATGAAATTCCTGAAAAGTTATACAAACATCATTTTTTTTATGAAGCAAAGACACCCAAGTCATCCTAGTGCATTCATCAATAAATGTAACAAAGTAACGAGCTTTAGAAATAGAGGGAATTTTTGCAGGACCCCAAACATCAGAGTGAATAACTGTAAAAGGCTCTAAACTTCTATTCATACTTGGCAGATAAGAAACATGATGGCTTTTTGCCATTTCACAAATGTCACAATGAAAATCTGAATCATTGACAGTTGAAAAAAGATGTGGTTGCAATTTTCTAAGATAACCAAAAGAAAGATGTCCTAGTCTTCAGTGCCATTGCCATATGGTTGCTCGAGCTTCGTTGACACGATTGGTATGATTTGCTTTATTGAGTTCATGTTCCCCATCTGTTTTCAATTCCAAGTAGTAGAGTTTGCCCCGTCTAACACCATAACCAAGAATCTTCCAAGTTAGAATGTCCTGGAAAACACAAAACAATGGATTGTAACTAACTGAGAAGATGGGAGAATGGATTGTAACTGAGCGGGGTCCCTAGTCATATGATTAAATGCACCTGTATCAATAATCCATGTACTTTTCTTAGAAGTTGCAGAAAATACAGACACCTTACCAACAATACCTGGGTGGGTAACATTAGCAGTAGGCTGTGATGGGTCCTCCTCTGTGACTGTCACCATAGCTTTCCCTGCAATCTTCTTTCCAAGTTTCTTTGTGAAGTCCCACCATTCCGGATAGCCAATAATTTCATAGCAACACTGCTTTGAATGGCCTATTTCACCACAATGAGTACACATCAAATTGCCAGACTTGCTAGTTAATTGATTACTTCGACCCTTGGATGAGCCAGATGAGGGTGCTTGCCTAGTTTGGCTAGCCAACATAGCTGAGCTCTCAGAAATTGGATGAGAGCCTGCCATGGTTCGTCGTTGTTGACATTCTCTCCTGACATATGCATATGTGCTCTCCAAATCAAGTTTTGGGTCTTTGCGTAAGATTTCGCCACGGACTTGATCAAATTCAGAGTCAAGGCCACTCAGAAAAATATGAACGCAAATCCTAGACATAGGGGAATGTAGTTGGACCACTCCTTCAACTGTTACTTCTTGAGAGATAGTCCTGTGATCAATTTCCTAAAAAATGGCAACAAGTTCATTATTGTACATTGATAATGGTTGACCATTCTGTTTTGTAGAGAAGGATCTCTGGTTTAGTTCAAAAAGACAAGTTTCATCCGATCCATCATAGAAGGTTTTCAACATTGCCTCCCATATCTCTTTTGCAGTTGGGAGACAAATAAATCGCTACATCAACGATGGGCTCATTGAATCAATAAGCCAACTTTTCACTCTTTGATTTTTCAGTAAGCCATGTTCCAAGATTAGGATCTCCGAGTGCAGGTTTTGTCGCTTCTCTGGTGACATATCCAACTTTGTTGTGAGCACAATTGCACATCTCCATGAGTGGAGACCACAAGGAATAATTGGTCTCATCAAGTATGATATTGGTAGGAAACGCGGAGTTGTCTTGCTGGACAATGATGGGGGTTAGAGATGGCGGTGGGTTGTGTAACGATCAAAAAATTTATCGTTAACAACTGAATTATTCGGTTTTCAATCAAATAAGTGAGTTTAATCAAAACTTGATTAAACATTTACTTAAAGCTAATCAAGTGTAACTTAAAAGGATTAGGCTAGATAGAATTAGATTAGGAGCATAAAAAACTTCACAGAACAATTTCAAACCGATTTACCGATTTAAAGGAAATCGGTAGGATTTCGGTATATCCAACTGTCGGAACCGAACCAGTAGAATTTTTCTATGAGTGCCCTAGAATCAACGGCTAAGATTTAGCCAAACAACCCACCCAAGTGGCGCCTTGGGAGCCCTTGATGGTGGAAAGCTCAACCAAAATCAATATTAGACTTGGATCGACTAATCAAAACCAAAATAGATTCAAATATCTCACTTTTTCTCTCTTTTTCCATCAAAATTTTCGACCTCTTCCAGCAGCTAAAGCTTCTCTCTTTCTCTTCTCCTTGCTCTCATTTCTACTCCATTCTCATCCATCTTCAAGCCTCATCCCAAGCCACCACCATCCAAGACACAAAATCAGCCTAAATCACTCAAGACAAGGTAGGAAATCCTACTTCTTCTTTTATTTTCTCTGAATTGGGGCTGTACGAGGAGCATGCTTAATCTGAGATTTGGATGTTTTATAGAGTGATGATGATGTTTTATGACTGATTTTGCATGTGTGTTGTGATTAAAATTGGATTTGGGGGCAAATAGCTTGAAAGGAGGAGACAAACCTAGAAGCAGGATAGGATTTCTCTCGGTGGTCCGTACGGCAGAGCGTATGGCTCCGCCTACCACCGTTTAAATTTGATGAAACCATTTTTAGATGAAACTAGACATTCAGGGCTTTCCATACATATATCATAATAGATCATTGGATTAGTATAGAATTAGTTATGAATTTTTGAAGTTAGACCTAGAAATCTGGGTATTCACCCGGGCAGCATGGGTTGAGAAGGGTGTAACTCACCCTATACAACCTTAAATTGAGTGCAACTAAATATGTTTGAAAGCTAACACATGAGAGAACATCCCATAAAAATTTCAGAATTTAATTCATTTTCATTTCTTCCCAGCACATCAATGAAGTTGGCTTAGACTAAAACTGGCCTAGAACAGGACAGCCCAGTAAGGTAATGTTTCAAGACTCATAACTCAAAATCCACTTAGGCAAATTACATGAAACCTAACTCATTTTAAAGCTTGTTGTGTTAGCTTCATTTTGATATAAAATTCCCATGATTTCATTTAGTTTTTGATTTTTAGTGAATTTTCTCTTATAGTAACCTAATTCTGGCTAGGAACAGGACATGCTGAAATAAAATGTTTATACCTAAAGTTATACAACTCAAAATGAGATGGGACCAAAAGGGTTAGGATCTAGACATATGAGACTATAACATATCCAAAAATTTGATTTAAATGAGTTGAATTGAATGAGAAATGAGGCACATCAAATTCGGGCAGAACAAAGGGGGTTAAATTGAAACTCTATTGATGTTTAAATTCAAATTGTTGATTGAGATTATGAATGTACATGTATAATTGAGATTTTATGAATGTACATGTATAATTGCTGCCCTATACTGAAATTGTAAGTTGTATAAATGTACTAGTTATCTGGCACTATTCACAGGGAAGCGGACTAGATCCGTTATGCTGCCGAAATTTCGGTAAGAAGTTCGTATGTTATGAAAATTTTGACAACTTGAGTACATCATATGAAAAGAGACAAGTTAGATGTGCATTCATTTCATTACATTATAAAGAATTCCACATCACTTGGGCCAGCCCTAGAATAAATTAAGGGGAATAGATCAGTGGGAAGGTCGGGGAAAGTAAACCCGGCCATCCTCAGATAGAAACGAGCCTCATTCCTGAAAAGCCGACTATTACCCAGGAGTATATGGCCAATGACTCCCAGGGGACCAAGGATGGAAATAAGTTATAACAGGCGAAAGCCTCCAAGAATAAGATGCATCTTCTCATTGCACATACATATGTACAGTGAAATACTTTTCTATTGATTGTTCTAGATCTTTGTTTATTATTCATAACATGCTATTGTTTCTCTGTGATTACTGTTTGAGTACATTAGTATATATGTTGATTAAAATTGAACTTGTTTCGGTGTATGCTTTACAAATGAGTATTTAAGTTAAATATTATCATTTTACCGTACTATCTGAAAATCTTGCACGACCGAAACAACTGGGAATGACAGCGATGACAGATGTATAGAATTTAGGATTTTCTACTGAGAAATATTCATTTCTCACCATATTATATATTCCGCGTCATTCTCAGACCATGGAGCACACGGCGACCGGGGTTCTATTCATTGAGTTTCCTGAGCTTCACATCCACATCGACCCTTTTCTAGATTTTGTATATATATCGAGTAGATGCCAGTTTCGTTTATATTTCTTCTTCCAAAGGGACTTCGCAGTACCCTTGATGCACCCACTGTTTGATCCCGCCGTCCCATATATTACCATCCCACTTCATATGGCCCATCCGTTCCCACCTCCTCCTGCAGCAGCAGCACCAGTAGCAGCCCCTGCTCCTATGGCTCCTCCTGCTTCACCACCCCATCCGATGCTTTCCGCCTCAACACCAGAGGAGGACACATCAAAGGCAGTGAGTTCCTCCTCATCCTCTGCTCCCAGCACGGGCCACCCTCTCGCAGATGCACCCATGGAGAATGGGTTTCTTTTTTCAGATTCTGGTTAGATAGTGGGCGTACCACAGTGGTAGTAGGTGTATAGGATGACCCTCTTTTGGTAGTTTGGGTCATGGTTGGATGGGTAGATATTAGGAATGTACTTGAAATGTCCCATGGGGACCAGTTAGAGTGCTGTTCATAGATACTGGCCATTTTATTTTGTATTAGCGGCCTCATTTTGACACCTTGTACTTTTTGACAAACTTTAAAATCAAATATCTATGTACATATCTATGATGCCGTTTGCAGTTATTCTATTCTTATTGTATTTTTGTTTATGTTAAGTTATTTACAGTTTACCGATTGATTGGTATTTATTCCGCCATCCTACCAAAAAAAAAATTTGTTATAAGATCAGATAGTCTTATACGAGACATTAATACTAATACAGAAAGAGAAATTTAATCAGTATTACATGTAATCTCTTATCAGATAGATTATTATGACTTAAGCATAATACTTTGTCTGGTAAGGTGTTATAGGTTGGGGTTGGGGTTGGGTTGTGCAATTGGAATAATGGGGTTAGGGTTGAGATTTTGATTTTCCATGTGGTTTGGGGGTGGATCTAATTTCAAGTACGAGGGTCACGACAAGTCAATGTTTTTGAGGTTTAAAAACTGCTTTGGATACCATGTTAGAAAATAGGGTCCATGAGTAATTCTCTAAAATTGTATTTCCACTGAAAATAGAGACAATATTTATACAAGGTTTCCATCCTATAATATAGGAAACAATCCTGCAAAAATATCCCTAGTTAATACAACAGGTTAGTCAACTAACACAATTCTAATAATTATAAAATCAATCTAATCCCTATGATTACTCAACATATCATAAACTAATATTTACGACACATATACAACTATTACTCATAGTTTGTTTTATTTTTTCAATTGTCCAAACTTGAATTGAATGTGGGTGTGCAAAAAATTTATTCTAAGAAATAGTCAAACTAGTGTTAGTCAGTTATTTTACTATGCAAAACACTACTAGTTCGAAGTATCACCATATTACACCAATGGAGGAATCTACTCCTTAGTTGCATGTTCTCAAGCTACTAAAGGAAGGAAGTGCTTCGTATGTAGATAAGCTAGAATTGACTTGGCTAATGGTTAATCAACTAATTAGGTCACCAAAAGGTTTTGACAAACAATTGAAGGCTTAATAGAATAAATTTAAGTGAATGACAAACATAAAGGCTAAAAGTAAATGAAATGTGATCCAGAAAATACGGTAAAGAAAGTGAGTAAATTGTTGCAAAGTAAAGCGTTGAAATGTAAATGCAAGAAATTAAAGACTAAAATGTAAAGAAAAGAAATTAAAAGTTGAAATGTAAACGCAAGAAAGTATAGGCTGAAAAATATATAAAAGCTAAAATACAAAGATAAATGTAAGGTTTAAATATATTTTTGGTTCTTCTAAATGTTGTGAATTTCAATTTTGGTCCCTATAATTTTTTTTTGCAGGGGTTTAAGTCCAAACATCTTCAAAAATATTTGGTTTTGGTCCCTATAAGAATTTCATTTGGATTTAGGTTCAAATATTTGAAAAATATTTGGTTTTAGTCTCTAAAAACCTATAATAATTTGATTTCAAGAAACTCAAACTATTGTTCTAAAGGAGTTAAACCAAATTATCATAATTTTTTAAAAACTTAAAGCAAACATATTATTTTGGTGCAGTACCAAAAACCAAAAAAAAAAAAAAGTAAGAACTTAAACTAAATGGTTTTGGATATATTTGGACCTAAACCAATTTTTTTTTTTTTATAAGGACCAAAACTAGAATTCACAACATTTACAGGGACCAAAAATATATTTAAGCCTAAATGTAAAATAAACTTGTATTTGATTGATGTGTTGGATGCCTTTTTTACAAGCAATATAATACAAGGCTATTTATATTTACAAAAATAGTTATATAATAGTAAATTAACTCCACTAGCCACATTTCTATACTTATGCTCACATTAAGCTAATTAGTGGCCAACAACATCAATTATCGATTGCCGGCTATTAGCTATCACCTATCAATTGTCAACTATTAGCTATTGAATGACAACCATATCACTGATCATTGCTCTTTTGGCTAATTGCTCTCGGGTATTGGCTAAATCTTTCTCTTAACTACTGCCTATGTCTTTTCTCAACTATTTCTTCTCAGCTATTACCCATCCTTGACTATCTACAATTTTTGGGTATCAAGAGAGTCATTGTGGTTTTATACTTGAAATACGTTGATAACAAAGTTTGAATAAAATAGAACAAATCTTTCTTTATTGTTCTAGGAGTACCTAAAATTTTATATTTAATATTTTAACTTTGTATATCATTATTATTGCTTATTTTAAGTATATTTTTACAATAATAGTTAACGTATTAAACATAAAGCGATACAAAACAATGATTTTATCTCATTGTATAGTTGTTAATGGTGGGGAATTCACTTTGATGAATGGGGAATCGGGGAACTACGATGATAAGTGATAATATTAAATTCATGTGAAAATGATTGAAGAATAAAAGAGCAAATAAATAATGAAAATATTAAAAATAGGATTGAAAGTATTCAATAAAAATTTGAAAATGACATATGTGTAAAACATCCTAATGCATTTTGGAATAGAAAACAACATATTGTCTTACTCTCATATGAAGACAACTTTAATGAAAGAAATATTCTAACAAAAGCTAGGCCTATCTAAATGAATCAAGAATATCTCAACTACTACAAAACAGAGATTCAAAACTATTTAGATAAATGATTAATAAGACCTAGTAAGTCTCCTTGGAGTTATACGGGATTCCACGTAATGAATGCATCTGAATAAATTATAAGCCTCTAAACAAGGTATTAAAATGGATAAGATATCCAATTCCAAACAAAATGGATTTAATAGGAAGAGTCCACAAAGTAGTCATATTTTCTAAATTTGACATGAAATCAAGTTACTATCAAATATAGTTGGAAGAAAAGGATAGATATAGGTAGTGCCTTTTGGGCATTATGAATGGAATGTGATGCCTCAAGGACTAAATAATGTTCCTACTGAATTTCAAAATATCATGAATGAAATATTGAATCCCTACATGGATTTTACTTTGATTTACTTGGATGATGTTCTAGTATTTTCAAAAACAATAAATCAACACTTTCATCATGTAGAGAAATTCTATAATATTATAAAAGAAAATGGTCTAGTAGTATCGGCTAAGACAATGAAATTATTTCAACCAAGATTAAGATCTCTAGGCTCTGAGATTTATCAAGGAACAATAATACCTATAAGTAAGTCAATAGAATTTACTGACAAATTTCCAGATGAAATTAGAGATAAAAATCAATTACAATAATTTTTAGTTTGTGTTAATTATGCTTCAGATTTTATTTCAAACCTTAAAATCATTTGTGAGCCTTTGTAGAGAATCAATCGTGAGCCTATGTTAATTATGTTTCTCCACCATTAATGCATGTGCTCATTTGCTTCCTAGTGTTGATCGACATACTGATTGAGTATGTTCGAATCACAAACCTCTAGTAATTTTTCTCCTTCACTGGCTCCTTTAATTGCTTATTTTTCTTGCCTAACCCAGATCTAGCACGTGGGAACCAACAATCATGTGTGGGGCGGTGCATCTGGTACCAACAACTTCCGTACCGGAGGTTCTTAGAGAAATTCTTTGATCCTCCATGGAGGAAGAAAATTCTTCTTCCACATTCATCTTACACCATTAAATGACTTTGGGAAATAGGAAAAGTGATGAAATTAAAAAAAAGATTGATATTACATATCACATGTGAAGGAAGATAGAGGTTTCCTCCATGGAAGAAGCAAGAATTTCTCCTAATTCAAATGAAACGAACACTTTTCCTCAATGGTTAGGTGTGGCCATACCTTTCCTTTATGTAACAATAAGATCCACAGATGGATCCCACTTTAATGTTTTGGTTTGATGGCTTCAAATAGTTGCCAATTTGTCATCATTCATTTAGATTAAGGATATCACATGCAGCCCCCACGATGTTCACTATTGAAGCTAGACTCCCCCTTGATCTTATTCCAATTTTTGTTAAGCCCAATGAGAAATTCATGCAACATAATCATTCATTTGTTCGGCTCATCAATAAACGTCAACTTATTGATAGGCTCCGCATAATTTTGACCAAGAAACTGAAATGAACTTTAAGTTTATAAATAGAATATTTATATAACAGATATATGCTAGCTTTATTAGCTCTTAGATGACATACAATTTGTCTCTACTTAAGGCGTGCTTAGATAGATCAATTTTGGATGCTTGAATAAGTGGAACATGCAACAACATTAACAAAACATTCTATTGTTGTATATATATGGGTCTTAGTTTGTTTCAAACTTAGTTATTCTATGTGTATTTAGCTATGGAAGAAGTCCCATATTGCTTATGAAAATGTTTTAATAAACATTTATATATGATGGTATATAATCGGTAAATACCTTATGGTATTGAGATAGCATTGTGGACTTGTGCCTTAGTTAAATACACACACACGTGCCTCGCCCCGTCCCGCCCTACCCCGCTCGTTTTTAATTTTAGTCAAATTTCCTTTTTATCATTGTATCTCTTTAATGTTCCAACGGCTCTTTTTCTGACCGTTATCCAATGGCTAGTTTGCAACAGCTCTTTTACAACAGCTATTTCTTTTCTCTATATAAAGCCTGCTACATGGCACAACACAACATACAGAACAATAATCATCTTCTCATTCTCTCTCTTCTGCGCAATAGAAGCTGCCCCTACTGCTTCTGCTGCGTTTTCTGCTTCTTGCAAGATCTGCTGCTCAATGTACTGGGACCATTGTGTGGACGAGTTCCCGTGGAGACCGACGTCTAATCTTGGAGGGTTAACCGTCAACGCCATTCCACCGAGCATAGCTTTGGGTAGGGCGAAATTAAACCCTTAAGGACAGTGCTTTGTACGATTCGTGGTAATCTTGTTCTACTACTTCGTATTATTGCTATCATTTTATTCTGATTATTCAAAGCTGAAATACTAGTGTTCAAACTATTTTTGGCAACATTCTTAAGGGTTTAATATGGATCCTAGTATTTTAGTTGCTGCTAAGGTCATTCCTGATGCTTCAAGGATTGAATCATTTGATGGAAATAATTTTAAACGATGGCAACACAGAATTTTAGAAGTTTTAGACTTTTCTCAAATCAGTTTTGTTTTTGTAAGATCCTAAACCGGAATATGATTCTGAAAATTATCAACAAGCCTTGAAAGATTGGGAATTGGCTGATAAATTGTGCAAACATAATATTTTAAGAGCTTTATCAAATGATTTGTATGATATTTACTGTCATTATATTCATGCAAAGGATATTTGGGATGCATTGGTTCAAAAATATATTTATGAAGAAGAAGGTAGTAAAAAGTTCTTGGTTCATAATTATAATGCATTTCAAATGGATGAAAATAAATCTATTGCTTCTCAAATTAATGAATCTACTAAGCTTGTAGATGAATTAGCTAAGGAAGGAGATATTCTGCCTGAAAGGTTTGTATCTCAAACTCTTGTTGATAAACTACCTAAATCTTGGAAAGATTATAAAATGAATTTCATGCAAAAGAGAAAAGCTATGACATTGCAAGAAACTATTGTGCATATTAAAATTGAGGAGAAAAATAGACTAATGGCTAGTGAACAAAATGCTAAGGAAATGCATGCTAGGTCTAACATTGCTAAGGATATGCAGTCTAAAAATTCATTTATGGCTCTAAAAAACATAACATTAGAGTTCATAAACCACATTTCAAGTATGATTCTAACCAACAACAAAAGAAGAAGGGTGCTTGTTTTATTTGTGGCAAAATAGGTCATTTTGCATCCGCTTGTATATTGAGAAGGAACAATCAAGGAGGCGGAAATAAAGGAGGAGGATCATCATCAACGACAAGAGCAAACGTGGTGGAACATCAAGATGATGTTATAGTGGCAGTAGTGTCTGAATGCTTTTTAGTGAAGGAAGCCAAGGGATGGATTGTGGACTCTGGTGCCACAAAGCACATTTGTGCTAAGAAGGAAATGTTCTCTGAGTTTTCTCTTATAGAGGATGGGAAGGATTATGTTTACCTTAGAGATTCAAGCAAAATCTCAGTCTTAGGTAAAGGAAAGGTGTCATTAAAAATGACATCTGGGAAAACCTTTGTGCTGTCTGAAATACTCTTTGTACCTGCCATTAAACATTGTCTGGTGTTGGTCCATCTCCTTAACAATGCTAATGTGAAGGTAACCTTTGATAGTAACATAGTTACCCTATCTAAGAATGATATATATGTTGGTAAAGGTTATCTTAATGATGGTCTGTATGTTTTGAATATAGTTACTAATAACAATGAAGGAAGTTCTTTTGCTTACTTGATTGATTCTCTTGATGTTTGGCATGGTAGATTAGGCCATGTAAATATTCCTTATATCTTAAAATTAAAAGAAATGGGACTAATTGATAGATTGGATAATACTAGCTTGGATAAATGTGAAATTTGTGTAGAAACTAAAATCGAATGCTAGTGTAGATAAATATAAGGCTAGGTTGGTAGCTAAGGGATAGAAGCAACAAAAGGATCTTGATTACTTTGATACTTATTCCCCTGTTACTAGAATTACATCTATTAGAGTTTTGTTTGCCATTGCATCTATCTATAAACTTGTTGTGCATCCAATGGATGTGAAAACCACATTTCTCAATGGTGATCTTGAAGAAGAGATCTACATGGAACAACTTAAGGGATGTGTGGTTAACGGCAAGGAGAACAAGGTATGCAAACTTGTTAAATCTCTTTATGGTTTAAAGCAAGCTCCAAAACAATGGCATGAAAAATTTGATCATGTTATGATTTCCAATGGGTATGTGACAAATGAATCCAATAAATGCATATATAGCAAGTTTAATGATGGTGTTGGTGTTATCATCTGCCTATATGCCGATGATTTACTGATCTTTGGTACATATTTAGATACTGTAACTAAAACTAAGAGATTTTGTCTTCTCAATTTGATATGAAAGATATGGATGTTGCTAATATTATACTTGGAATAAAATTGATTAAGGAAAATGATAGATTCATCTTATCTCAATCTCACTATGTTGAAAGCATGCTTAAGAAATTTGGATATTTTGACTACAAACTTGTATCTATTCCTTATGATTCTAGTTTGCATCTAGTTAAAAACAGAGGTGATAGTGTATCACAAATTGAATATGCACGCATAATTGGTAGTTTGATGTATTTAATGAACTGCACTAGACCAGATATTGCATATGCTGTAAATAGACTAAGTAAATATACTCATAATCCTAGTGATATCTATTGAAATGCCTTAATTAGACTTTTAAGATATTTAAAAGGTACTAAAGATTTTGGTTTAGTGTATTCTGGTTATCCCTTAATATTAGAGGGATATAGTGATGCAAATTGGATTTCTAACTTTGATGAATTAAAGTCTACAAGAGGTTATGTTTTTATGCTGGTAGGTGGGGCTATTTCTTGGAAGTTCACCAAATAGACTTGTATTGCCAGGTTCGCCATGGAGTCAGAATTTATAGCTTTAGAAAAGACAGGAATAGAAGCTGAATGGTTGAGAAACCTATTGGTGGACATACCATGATGAAACATCGAGGGGGATGTGACTGATGCCTATTACTTGAGGCGGTATGATGGAAACCCAACTACTGTGATTGGAGATCCCATGAAGGTAGTTTAATGTGGTAAACGAAGTCATACGAGTCTCACAGAGGGTATTGTCGCTTCTTACTGATTTTTGCCATTAATATGAGATGCTTGGTGAAGAGTCCTTCCCTATGATGTATGACAGTACCGCTACAGTGGTATTTGAGGATGAGCAATGCTCTTAATGGATCTATAGCCCTCAATGTGGAGGTGGGGTATCTGCTCTAGCATACTCCTATTGGATGCCACCTAAGTGAGAGTGGAGATGAGGCTGTTTCCCATGAGTATGGGCATAAAACTCTAGAGATCTCATGATTCCAAGATAGCTCACGGCCTTAATACGCAAAATGGCTAAGAGCAGCATATCTTATGGGATGTTGTGTGGTTGGTGGACGTGCTCCAACTGTTATCTTAGAAGTTTGGTTCAAAGAGATTTCCCTACCAAATTTTCTTTAGGTTGTCACCTACCTGTACTTAAGGTGAAGTTCAAATCCTTTGGATACAATACTAAAGCATAACATTCCTGTTTATTCCTCTAAGTTTGAAACATGTGGGGGATTGTTGTATATATATGGGTCTTAGTGTGTTTCAAACTTAGTTATTCTATGTGCATTTAGCTACGAAAGAAGTCCCATATTGCTCATGAAAATATTTTAATAAACATTTATATATGATGGTATCTACTCAGTAAATACCTTATGATATTGAAGTAGCATTGTGGACTTGGGCCTTAGTTAAATACACACACGCGCTCCTCGCCCCGCTCCGTCTAGTCTTGTTTTTAATTTTAGTCAAATTTCCTTTTTTACCATTGCATCTCTTTAATGCTCCAACAACTTTTTTTCTAACCGTTATCCAACGGCTAGTTTGCAACGGCTCTTTTATAACAGCTACTTCTTTTCCTTATATAAAGCCTGCTACATGGCACAACACAACATACAGAACAACAATCATCTCTTATTCTCTCTCTTTTGCACAATAGAAGCTAACCCCATTGCTTCTGCTGCGTTTTCTGCTTCTTGCAAGATCTGCTGCTCAACGTACCAGGACCATTGTGTGGACGAGTTCCCATGGAGACCCACGTCTAATCTTGGAGGGTTAACCGTCAATGCCATTCCACCGAGTATAGCTTTGGATAGGGCGGAATTAAACCCTTAAGGACAGTGTTTTGCACGATTCGTGGTAATCTTGTTCTACTACTTCTTATTGTTGCTGTCATTTTATTCTTATTATTTAAAGCTAAAATACTAGTGTTCAAACTATTTTTGACAACATCTATCACTACAATATAGATATAAATCTTCATCTGCAAATTACCGAACGTCAGAAAAGATTTGCAAATCCAACCGCCTAATTTCTGTACGAGTAGTGAAGACTTTATAATTCTTGAGAAACTTAGTACGCTGAATTGCATTCACATAGCCACATGTATAGCATGCCATTGAATGTCAAAACTCTACTGCTACCTTACTTGCCTGAATTGTATTTCCATCGCCACATGTTGCACACCATGGAATGTCAAAACCTTATAGTTACCTCATAATCTTGCAAGATGGGGATCAACGAAGTGGATTGGCATTGATATTTTTCGCACACAAATGGATTAAGATGGAGAAAAAACTACAATTTCATCTTTGATAATTTTGAGGTGTAATAAATATATTCTTGAAATAGAAAATACATACAATTTGCTCTTTGAGTTTAATAGAATTGGTTCCTAAGGGGCATTGGCTTGTTTTGACCTGATCAAAGACCAAATTATGTGTTTTCTATTTCAAAGACAAATTTGTTACAACTCAGATTTTTAGGGATAAAATTGTAATTTTCCCTTTTATAAATATATACCACATGTAATATTCTAATGTTACTAAGATGTCAATATCGCAAATGCAATGAAAGCATACAATATAAGAGACGGCTAAAATATATCGAAGTTGATACCGTCATGCCTAATTAAATGTCCACTCCCCCTTCTTTGGCTGCTGATATGATCATCATGCTGAACTATCTCTGATTTTAAGATAAATATGGCCTTGAGTTTGTCGCATAGCTATATGAATTATGAATCATGAAGCATGCACACTCAAATCCCACTAAAACCCTTTGATGTAGCCAGCAACGAAAGGAAGAGGAAAAAAAAAATGTCATATATATATATATATATATATATATATATATATATATATATATATATATATATATATGAAAATGATGACCAAATTGCAAAGACAAAGTGACCAAGTCAATATGATTCAAATTTATAAACTTCTTTTATGGTTAATTTTTTACATCTTAGCTATATTCTAACTTTAGAAAGTTGTGTATATATTTATATATAACCTCTTTGAATGTATGCAATTCAAGTTTCCTACTCAAATACTTCCCCTGTCTGAAAAGTGCATAAAAATAGTTAAATATTTTGTTAAGTATGAAGTAGCTATAAGAATAGCTTAGGAAGCTCAACCTTCCATAGTTTTTGATAATTGTGCAAAAATGTATATCAATTAAGTTACTATGATGGCTTTTATGTGCAAAATCCTCGGTTAAAATTAAGTAGTTTGATACTTTTTTTTTGAAGTAAAGTTCAAAGTTTAATTGTGAATGAAAAAAATTAGTGTTATCCAAGTTTTACTTTCATAGTGAGCTAATCCGTCTTAAAGTAGATCAATTGAAATTTAATGAAATTTGAATAGTGATAATTGTTGGAAATATAGTGCACACACACATAAACGAAGAGCAGAAAACGAAACTAAAGATTTGTATTTCTCATGCTACAGTCTTGCCTTCTATAACTTGAGTACATGGGTATTTATGCTATTCAAATAAATTCTAAATTTAATACATCCAAATAAATGAATGGTTTTAATTCATAACAAAGCTAAACTTAGATAATCCATTCAAACTATGGTTGTATACCATTCTTTAATTTCAACTATTAATTAATCAAGTTTATTTTTCAACACTCCCCCTTAAACTTGATATCTTTCCAACAATAATCATTATTCTCAACTTCTAAAAAGTATTGTATTTGAGAGGCTTTGTGAAAATGTCAACAAGTTGATCAAGTGACTTCACATACTCTACCTCCACATGCATGTTCTCAATGCATTGTTGAATAAAATGATACTTTGTCTCAATATGTTTGCTTCTATCCTAAAATACTGGGTTCTTTGCTAGAGTGACGGCTGACTTGTTGTCCATCATGGTTTTGGTAGCTTCAATTTGTTCAAAGTGAAGTTCCTTCAATAGTATCTTTAACCAAATTGTATGGCATGCACAAGTAGTGGTGGCAACGTACTCAGCTTTACAAGTTGAAAGAGTAACTATGGGTTGTTTCTTTGAATACCAGGAAATTGCATTATTCCCAAAAAAGAAAATAAATTAAGTAGTACTCTTCCTATTGTCAATATCTCCTGTGTGATCACTATCGCAATAGCCCACAAACTTGAACTCATTTGAAGCTGAATAAAACATACCATACTCAAGAGTACCTTTAAGATAGCAAAGAATTCTCTTAGTTGCCTTCATATGGGTTTCAAATGGATTCTCCATATAGTGACTAACTTGTCCAACTGAGAATAAAATGTCAAGTTTGGTACAAGTCAAATACGTTAAACTTCCTACAAGACTTCTAAATAATGTTTGATCAACTTTATATACACCTTTTTCCTCTTTTGAAAGTTTAACTCCACACTCCATAGGTGTATCGATAGGACTGTAGTCTAACGTGTTGAGTTTCTTCAATAATTCTTTTGCATAAGCTTCTTGTGAGATGAAAACTCCATCCTCCACTTGTTTTATTCCAATTCCCAGATAATAAGACATGAGTCCCATATTACACATCTCAAATTCCTGAGCCATTGCCTTTTTAAATTCTTCAAACACAATTTAATAGTTACCTATGAATATAAGATCATCCATAGAAACACGAACAAATAACAAATCTTCATTTTCCTTTTTCACATATAGTGCATATTCATGGATGCATCTAGTGAAACCATTCACTTGAAAATATGGATCAAGATG
The DNA here is from genome assembly GCA_031439585.1 of Pterocarpus macrocarpus. NCBI lineage: Eukaryota > Viridiplantae > Streptophyta > Magnoliopsida > Fabales > Fabaceae > Pterocarpus > Pterocarpus macrocarpus. The sequence continues at coordinate 43,673,505 of CM062516.1, forward strand.
ATTGTTCCAAGTTCTTGGAGCTTGTTTCAATCCATATAATGCCTTTTTTAGCCTTAACACTTTGTCTTTACAATTTAACAACAAAGCCTAAAGGTTGTTCAATATAAACTTCTTCCACAACATTACTGTTCCAAAAGATAGACTTTACATCCATTTGATGGATCTTCTAATGGTTTTGTGCTACAAGCGATAACAATAGCTTGATTGTCTCCAAGCGAGCAACAGTAGCAAAAACCTCATCATAATCAATTCCTTGTTTCTGTTTATAATGCAACAAGTCTTGCTTTATACCTTTCTATGTCACCCTTGGAGTTCATCTTAATTTTATACACCCATTTAACTCCAATAGCTTGGTGACCATTTGGAAGTGATGCAAGTTCCCAAGTGTTGTTCTTCTCAATTGCTTGAATTTCCTCCTCCATAGCTTGTATCCATTTCTCATATTTCATATTTAAAACTCAAAAGCTTGTCATTAGGGAATAGACACAATAAATTCTTATCCTCTAATATTTTGGTTTGCTCATAAAGATCGGTAAGGCTACAATATCTGCGAGGGCCTTTGCTTGAGCTAGAAGATGGAGATGGAGATGATGATACTATTGGGAATGATTCTGGTGCTAGGTTTTCAATTTTGCCTTGCACTCCTTGTGTTGAAGCTTCTTCCTCCTCAAAGTAAGGTAGAAAATTATAAGCAGCTTCAGCTTGTGTACTCCAGTTCCAAGTTACATTTTCTTCAAATTCAACATATCTGCTAATTATTACTTTATTGTTCCTAGGATTTGAGTTCTCCTCATAGCCAATAAATGCAACCTTCTGGCTCCTATTATCAAGCTTTGATCTTTCTTGCTCAGGAACTTGAACATATATAATAGATCCAAAGACCCTTTAGTGTGACACATTAGGCTTCAATCCACTCCATGCTTTTTGAGGCGTCATATCTCTCAAACTTTTGGTAGGTAAGTGGTTTGAGAGATAAATTTGCACATGGAACTACTTCTCCCCATAACTCTTTTGGCATTAACTTGCTCTTCAACATCGTTCTTGCCATATTCACAATTATTCTGTTCTTTCTTTCAACAACTCCATTTTGTTGAGATGATCTAGGAACATTCAAAGGATGTCAAATACCATGCTTCTCACCAAAAGTCGTGAATTCATTCAAAATATCTATTAGTTCTTAGATATTTGATCTCATAGTCACTTCCCTTTTGTACAAGTTTTGAATGTTTTGAATGCATAGAACACTTCATTCTTTTGGTTCAAGAAGTAAATCCATGTTTTTCATGAATAATCATCAATGAAAAGCAAAAAGTAAACACTTTTACCTTAGTAATAAGGTTCCCTTCTTTATCTTTGAGCCAAAGCTAGTGATTTTCCATGACTATTTTGCAACCATTCTCCATAAATTGCCCAATACTCAAAATATTATTCTTCATCTTTGAGATGTAATAAATTTTGGGAAGAATCTTATGGCTTCTATTCTTCAACTTAAATAGAATTGTGCCTTTATCTTTGATCTCTACTTTTGATTCATCACCAAAGCGCACATGGCTTGCTACTTTGGTGTCATATTTTAGAAATTTACTTTTGTCACTTGTCATATGGTTATTAGCTTCATTGTCAAGATACTATATACTATCTTCACATTTTTTATCTTCCTTAAGCATAAGGAATAATGTTGGTTCTTCAACATCTTCACTGTGCACAACAAGTTTATTCTCTTATTCTTTCGGTGTCTGACACTCCGAAGAATAATGGCCATAATTTCCACATAAATAGCATTCAATATGTCTTTTCTAAATTGTTTTTCCTCTTCCATGATCTTGTGAAAAATTTTGATTTGTTCTTTATTGAAATAATTTTTTTCATCTCTTCCTCTTCCCTGACTACATCCTCGTCCATGGCCTCAACCTCACCCTGGTCCTTGGCCTTGTCTTCCACTTTCATGGGCTTCTCCTTTAGCATTCTATGAAAGTGTTGCTTGCAAGACATACTCTACATGTTCTTGCTTTCCTTCATTCATTCTTTCTTCATGGGCCTGTAAGGAACCATTTAACTGATCAATGGACATTGCCTCCAAATCTTTAGATTCTTCAATAGCTATCACCACATGGTTGAAGTTTGAGTTGAGAGAACGAAGAATTTTCTTAACAATACGAACATCTTCTAACTTTTCTCCAAGCCTTTTCATTTGGTTCACTACCACCAAGACTCTGGTGAAATAATTTGAAATGGACTTTGTCTCTTTCATTATTAGAAACTCAAACTTAGCCGTTAGAGTTTGAAGATGAACGTTATTCACCTTTTCAAATCCTATGACGGAATTTGGAAGAGTATCCCAAGCTTGCTTGGAGGTGGTTTTATTCGCATCATTCTCAAACAACTCATCGTCTAAACCTTGATGAATGATGGTAAATGCACATTGATCTTTCTTTCTTTTATTCTCCAATGCCTCCTTTTGAGCTTCTTCTAGCGTCTCCACATTTTCTAGTTCTACGTAGTCTTTCTCAACAATCTCCCACACTCTTTGAGCATCAAGAATAGCCTTCATTTGAGTTGCCCAATTATTATAATTTAACTAGGTTATTTGTGGGTATTCAAAGGAAAGAGCAGTTCCTTTTGAAAATATTCTTGTAAAGGGCTCTGATACCACTTTGTTGGAAATATAGTGCACGTGCGTGTACACACACACAAAGGAAGAGGAGATAACAAAACCCAAGAATTATATTTCTAGTGCTATTGTCTTGCCTTCTGTAACTTGAGTAGATGGCTATTTATACTATTCAAATAAATTCTAAATTTAATACATCCAAATAAATGAATAGTTTTAATTCATAACAAAGTTAAACTTAAATAACCCATTCAAACTATGGTTGTGAATCATTCTTTAATTCCAATAATTAATTAATCAAGTTTATTTTACAACAGTAGTTTTAAAAAAAGAGTTGCTGGATATTTTAGGTGAAGTGAACTTTGAGATCCATCCATCAATGTTTCTTTCAACACGTGCCTACAAAACACCCTAGTAAGGAACAAAGAACGCTATTCTCAATCATCTTCTCTTTGAACCTCTGAGCAACGTATATTTGTTGGTGGTGATCGCATGCGTTTATGACGTACAGGTGTCAAGTGTGGGTGCAAGAGAGAGCGAGACATTTCTAGGAGGAAAGGCCTTGGCCAGACCTTGATACTTGCTACTTGATAGGGACAATTATGTAATGTACCTCGTTCTCAGGTAGGATAAGAAGTTACTTAAGCAATATGAATTGGCTGACAAAGCCACGTCACTGTCAGCTTTTAGAATGAATTAACACCAACTATTGTTGCCTGTCTCTGAAGAGTAGAATGCATAATTATTCATGTACTTCAATTATTCAACAATCTTGAATGAAAACAGTGGCAAAGAAAGGTATAATACATCCATACAATCTGCCAGGTGCAATCATACAGTAGCTTCCACCATGAAGCAATATAGATAATTAAAGGCATTACGATGTCAAAAATATCTGCATCGCTGTTTCAATTTGAATGCCCTATGGGATTAATTACTAGTTATCTTTAGTTTTACCAAACTTCAGCTTTGGACCCCAAGTTTCAATTGCAAGTAGTTTTCACATTGACGAATTAAATTCATGTCAATTGAAAGTTTGATACTGTGCCACATTATCAATGCATGCAAAAAATAGTGTACATGACTAAATAACATCACATCGGTGGAGCTTGATCAGCGCCAACAAATAAAGTAGACTCAATTGCACCAATTTAAAATTATGAAAACAGTGTTTACATCATCAAAAAAGGAAAATTATGAAAACAGTATAATGATTGAAGCTATGCTCCTATTATGCAGCATCATGGAGGTAAAAGAGACATGTATTTGCAGTCAAAGCCACCAATGAAGATATTTTCCTGGGTCATAACTTCCAGCATTTTATTTATTCAATTTTCTGGAATTCTAAAACCATAATTTGGACAAAAGCTACAATAGAGAAATTTTTACTCAAACCATAGTTTGGAACTTTTGGAACGGAAACCAAACATGTTACATATGTTTCCACTGTAAAGCCAAGATCTGATTGTGCTGCCCAGCTCACCCCAGGGGCATGCTTTTGATAATTTCTATTTGAGTAAGATGACATACATGAACAATTTAACCAAATTATTAAACTCAACTTTACAGTATCCTTAAATCTTAATAATCCCAAAAATAATTATACATCAACAATTCCCAGGTCAACTGAAGAAGAATATATTTACAATTTCCTTTACAACGGATCAATCAGTGCTGTACAACCAAAAAATGAAAAATCCTAATACATAAGTGCTGCACAATATTAAGGTTGCATGGGATATTGGCAACTAATTCTAATCTGCGTCATTTAAATGTCACACACTTCCCGGTTCCGACAGTTACTGGACCGCACTTAATTTTTTCAAACAATTTAAGATTCTGAATAATCACTTCCCTTTATAAAACTACTTTTAGTAGTCACAGCTAATTAATGAGTAATGACTATATCCCTCTCCCTTTCAGCTTTATTTTCCTCCGTAATTAATTAATCAATTAATTAATCAATCTAATACAAGTCCTTTCACTCCAGGCCTATCTTCCACTTTTCCTTTAAATTATTAACTAATAACAGCAAACCAATCGCTAGTCCCCTAATTTTCATGAAAATCTATGAAAATTTTCGCCCTTTCTTGGCCTCCAAAGTAACATACCTAATGATATACTTGAGGAGCTACATAAAACTCACTCTCAATAAAAGCTGGTCTTAGATCTTCATCACGCATGAACTCCAAAGGAAAGGAAACAAGATGTCCCTTTACATCCTTCAATCTCTCTATTGGGTCTGTCACTTTGATTTCTCCATTCTCATTACTTACTAACTTATCAGGGGCTACTCCCAAATCTATGGTGGTGTGACCAACTTTTTCCTTCCAGTGAGCCATGCTTTGCCTCAGTGCAGCTCTGCAGATTTTGGTAAAGTATAACACCTTATAAGAAAAATGGACTAAAAGTAAAAAAAAAAAAAAGAAAAGAAAACACAAAAAAAAAAATGGGGTAAAACCACACCTGGAGTGTATCTGATCATTGGGAATGCAAGCGAAGACCTTATGGTATATCCTAGTATTTTCCTGTAAACGTACACTTACAGCAGTTAATATACCATATATAGGAACACAACGTAAATAACGTGTGTTCAGCGAGAAAGAAAGTCGACATGTGACTATATCTTGTTCATTTAATAAAAATATCATTTGATCTGCTATGTAAATGCTCATTTAAAATGCTCTGGAAGTCCCATAGCTTACCCAATATGGAAGAGAAAATACACAAACCACTAAGGCATAATATTACTATATTGGCGCGTCTTACCTTTGCAGTTGCTAACCACAAGTCCTTGTAGGTTGTATCTGCCACTGGATCACTGATTTTACTGATCTGTAAAGAGACACAAAATATTATCAAGAGAATCATATGAAGTAACTAAGCAGATCAGATGAACCTATCCATTGTGCCAACAGATGACCACGTGCTAACTAGAAAAGCAGTAAGAGAGAAAAACAAGGCTTGACAGAAAGAAAAATTCGCCAATTCCTGGTTGTAATGGGCTGCACTAGTCTACTGAAAATGTGTAGAACATGGTCGTGAAAGCCAAATTTGTTGACTTAGGCTTGAGAACGGTGACTAGGGACAAAGCTAGTGTCTAAACATTTGCACAATGCATGTGGGGTGGGACTGAGTTACTTATCTGGCACCATACACGTTGCCATGAAAATCAAAGTGTCTTAATTTTTCCAAAATTGCTCATTATTGCCATTAATCAATAATAAATATACTTCCAGGCAGAGCCTGTGTTTTCTGCAAAGATGTAGCATATAAAAATCTAAATTTGGTCATTTTGGCTAACCTCTCCTGTATGAAGACCAAGGTGCTCAGACCACAAGGAGCAACGGAGGCTATAGGAAAATTTCCCAGCCTTCCATGGCCTTCCATTCATCAACGATTCAACATATTCTTTGTCTTCTATAACCACTCCAATCTGGTTGACAAAAACAAAGGATTAAAGTAGTTTTCTTCCAAACAGAAGATCCAAAAATACACAGCTAATCATTCATAGAAAAAATTTAATTAGTAACTTTACTTAATTATACTTAAGCTAAACCATTAGGTACTAGTTTGTGCTAAGAACTTAAGAAGTATCAGATCATGATCGTTCCAAGATATTGATTTGGACCTACCCAAGATATTTAGTTGAACAGAGGCATTCTGTATTCACAAGGGCAGTTATTGAATTATATGATAACAATAAGTCAATAATCACATATCTTACTGTTCTCTACTTATCTCCAGTACTCGAATCATCGGAAAAAGAGCATGTCGTCAACATGCAATACATAGATGATAATATTAGGGATAATATAAACAGTAGGGTTATCCAATCCCTATCAAAACTGAAATTTCAATTGCGCAGAAATATCCTTCTATAGGCAAGCCATTGTTACCGCTTAGAGTTACGGCTGAATACCCTAATTAGACCAGATACCTAGCATAATAGGAAACCTCAATAATAAAATATTTAATAAAGTTCCTAATACACAAATTACAGATTGAATAAAATACCACTCTTGAAAGTCCAAAAAATATAAATAGTAACTAATCTCAAACGATTACATAAGCTCTTAAAAGCAGTAGATTATAGTGGCAAAGCAAATATCAAAAGTACCTCAGAGTCTCTTAATCCAAGCAAACTCCGGTCATTAATATTAGAGGATCCAATAAGAGCTACACGGTCATCTATTATCATCAGTTTACTATGCACATATACCTGTACAAATATGGTAATACACATCAAATGAAAGAAAACAGTTTCACTGCTAAACCAATCTAAAAGCTAAACATTGTTTATTAGTTATTAGATCTAGGAGATCCATGCTGTACTTTGCACAACCATTTGAAGATCTCTTAGTAGCCCTGACCTAAATATTTGACAAGACTATCACAGATTTGCTATTTTTAAATCAAAATAACAAGATTCTTCAATACAATGGCGAAACCGAATGAGTTACCTGACTTGTAGCCATAGGACCATCCGCATGAAGTCTACCATGAGATCGTAGACCATAGAAAGAAATATAATCATGTGTCTTAGGACCAAGTATAGCTTCAAGATTGTGTAATATGGAATGTTTTTCTCTAGAAATTGTTCTATACTGCCAATGTGTTAAGGCTCTCACAGTTGCAGCACCACCATCATCCAAACCACCCTGTTAATGATAATTCAGAGTGGTAAAATAGTTAAGCAGACAGAGAAGAGAATTGATATCATGAAAAGAATGTGAGTAACATTTACCTGGAAGCCAGGTAAGAGAGGCATCACAATTATAACTCTAAAATCATTCTGTTCTTTGTGTGCTTGCAAAATGCGCCTGTATAGTGCTTCCAATACACGGTTCAGAATTATGTCATCTTTTGCTAGACCTGATATGAAAAATTGGTTCTGAAAGGAATAAAAAAATGAAATTAGCAAAGAGAAGAAGGGGGAAGTCAGTTTATTCTTATCAAAGTATGAAATTTGCCATTATACTCTACCATTATGCTTTGCATACATTGTAATTTAAGCAGTCTCTCAAAGCTTAATTCAATACTTATCATAGAACTAATATTGCTAACAAAGAGGGTAAACTGCAAAAGGTAATCACTGATGAAAAAAAAACAATTAAGGGATTGAATACTAACAAATCGATAGTTTATTATCCATGCTGTTCTATTTTATCAAAATCTATATTTTTAATCGATACTTATTAACACTGCTTTAGACAGTAAAGTACAGATTGCACTTTAGAGTATCTTGACCCTTGTAATCATAACATATGCTTGTCTGCACTTCAACCTAACCTTTAGGTGTCACATGTAACTGGTGTTTAAGTAAAAATGTTTCACACCTTCCTCCATATTTGCAAAAGGTGATTTTTTCTTTTCTCCCATAGTTCTCTCTCTCTCTCTCTGTCTATCTACCATCATTAAAATGACCTCCAAATGCAACTTTTTAATATAGGTTGGAGATGATGAATTTACATGATGACTTTTGTTCTTGATCTTGGTCTGCCAAGTTGACACCAACCCAATATAGAGAATGAGAAATTAATACTTGATTGACCAACTTTGATGTATTTATCGCATAAGAACCCTGAAGGCCATATACTTGTAAGATACTCACAGGAAGAATGTTTAAGAATCCAAAATAGCTATTTAATGCAATCATATATGGCATTCAAATATGTTAAGTGCAATAAAAGAAAAATGATCTCTCTTATGTTTCCTCGAGTATCAGATAATGCAGACTCAGATATCAAGTTGGACATTCATCTCTGGAACTAACTATGGAAATGTATTTTTCATCTTGTTACAATGCTTATCAGAAGATATAGAGTTATCAATATCGAGACAAGATCAAGGGAAGTCCAGTTCGTCATAATTAATTTACCTCAATGTAGATAAAATGCTTTGCTTTTTCAATAAGAGAACAATATGCTGTGTGAATGCTTTCTTCAGGCTGACTGGTTCCAGCAGACCACTGGCTGACACTTCTGATCACCTGTGGATTTCACATGAATCCATGATCGTAGCAGAAAAATAATTGTGTAAAATTATATTGACATAAATTAGGACGGCACCGAAATGTTAGATTCTGTGCATAAACATCAATAAACAGCTTTAGGTCCTTTGATACAGCTAGCGATGATGGGGCACAATGTATATATAATCATGTTCTTTTTCTTTTTGGGTACACGTAAATGATTGCCAATCCAAACAGAAAAAGTAAAAGCGATTCTTCCATCATTTGTTCTAGTAACAAAAGTTTTGCAAATTTCTTTTTACACATTGTTTCTCTTTTACTAAAAAGTTATTCCACTGTTATAAACTTTTCCCCCCCTTATCTTTTCTAAATTTACTTCAACAGTTAATATTTCTAAACTGAGTTTTATAAGAAAATGTAAACTTAATATGAATTGCTATGTTTCTATCAGTAACAGCAGTCATATTTTACCACTCCTATTAGACTATTTTAAGAAAAATAAACTAATTTATTCAAGGACTGGTGCAAATTTGAAAAACTTCATTAAATGTACTAGATCCAGAATGCATAACTAACCTGACAGCGACAAGTAGTACATGGACCAACTTGTCCATATTCCAAAGCAGTGTCATCATTGGTACCTTCTTCTGGTGTTTCGCACCAATCATCTAAAGCATCATCAAAAGGTTGTGCACCCATGTTAAAAGGAACAGCTTCATCTTGAAACACTTTTATCTGAGTGTCTGAAACTAATGTTTCATGCTCCAACTTTTGCGATGATAATGGAATTTTTCCACTAAAATTAGTATGATCTCCAATTGAAGTAACTAGTCCACCAGATTCTTGAGGTAAAAGCAGTGGTATATCTTCTTGCATCGGAGACTCTGAGGAAAATGAGTCCTGCCTGTCAATTTCTTTCTTGTTCTCTTCATCTTTCTTTCCGTCAATGTCTATCTCTTTGCTTTGTCCCATGTAATGAGGGATGACCATGTGATGGTGAGGCATAAGTAGTGGGATTTCATGCTCATTTGGAGCTTTAGTTCTCTATGATATGCATCACCATTTAAGAGAGGAGGAGGGAACGATAATAAGAAGAAACATGTAAGATGAAAAAACATGAATGGTACGTATACCTTAGCATGGTTCCAACGTTGAACAAAATGCCGAGCAATGTCACGACATGGAGGTCCCCAAAGAGCACAATGGACATCATGCCATGGCATACGGGGATATTTCTCGCGATCCAATTCATCTCTCGTGGTGTCTTCCCATGAATTTGGTTCGGATTCTCTATCAATGAACAAAACTTCCACAAATCATATATTACCAAAAATTTAAAATAGCACCAACCACTGACCAAATCTACAACAACATTGGAGAATTTTCTATAGATTCTAGGATCAAATTCTACATCTCAATCTTATGAGTGTAATACATATCAGATATGGCTATATGCATTGCAATAGACCATAGAGTGTAAAGGAACTTGGTCCTTTTCTACTGTAACATATACCGTGGATTGTTTCGCAAAATATTCTCTCTTTTCCACACCAAAATAAGAAAAAAGAAATACCTTGGATTGTAATAGTCCTTTCCAGGCCATATTACAGAGGGGCAATCACCCACTTTATGTTCAGGCGTGTCATATCGACCAAAGCATAAATCTAATCCTCCAATATAGCAAATCTTGTAATCAATAATTACAAGTTTCTCATGGTGCGACCTGTAAGAAACCAAACCAGTATTCATCATATCACGTAAGATCCCCTGAATTGTGATGTTCTTCAAACTTCATTCATTCAAATAGAACCTACCATAAATACACACCACTGGTGAAATGGTCAGGATAGCGTAATACCCTCACATTCTGATGAATTTTGAGGAGTCTTCTCAAACTGTACAAGCTGCTGATTTTCAAAGCCAGAGAAACCTCCTTGTAGAGAAGCACATATATCTGTATGATCATTTAATGTAATTCAATCTTATAAAGCACAAAAGCTTCTGAGTTCTGACTGTTAAGATCACTAACAGAACTGAGTATGCCAATAAGAATGATATGTGCACCTGAACTCCTTGCTTAGCTTTTTCTTCTAGTAAAGAGTCAAGTCTAAAGTTTGAAAAACTATGAAAAGGACGTCTCAGATATAGCTCTGGGCAAAGCCACCATCCTGTAATGAAGATCTGCAGCCAGTTCCCATCTTCTAATTGAGAATTGAACAAGGAAATAAAACAATTTAAATGCACTCCTGGTTAACAATGAAAACATATACCTCTGATTTTGCATTTTGAATTGAAGAAGCAATTGCTTCAAATGCTGCTTGCCCATCTACAAACCATTGGGCTTGGCTCCCATCTTCAGTCAAACCTCTTACAGGAGCAAATGAACCAAACCGATGAGGATGACACCAACCCTCCAAAGGTCGTAGACCAGCTTCATTAATTGCATTAACCCAACCTTTAACTTTACCACTGCTGGTAGTTCCCAACCATATACTCCTATTCCCACTAGTAACCTATTAATTATTTCGAATTGTTACTAACAAAAATTTGGAAGAAAACAGAAGGTTGTTATCAATTGGAGCCAACAGCCAATAAACTGCCCTGTATTAAAATTTGTTGACCATAGTTTCTAACAATTAATGAGAAAAGGATTAAGGAAGTTGGAAACATTATATGTCTCAAGAAGGTAAATCTTTGTTCCTTTTCGTGCTTGACAGTCATCATGTTTGTTAAAGTAGAATGATAACTGAAATTTGAATAAACCTGCTAGTCATTATCTCATACATTCCAACACAATGAGGATTTTGCTTTTAAACATTAAACTGTTAGTTAAGTTAAGCTGAACCTAAAATATTCAATTCAGATCTCTACCCAGAAAACAATCATAGCCAAGTCCTGGTGATATATATGAGAGAACAGCTAATCTAAAAGGAATTACATCATCACAATTTTGTTATGCAGGTCAACCTAGTTGCTTTGATTACTGTGACAACAAAGAATAGCTACAGTCCATTAAGAGACTTAACCATTTCTTATATGCAAGGTCAAAAATGCTGGCTAAGACAAATTGATCACCTTAAATGTATATCGCAAAGGATTGTATTCCTTTACAGGATCAGCTAAATGTATTTGGTTCCCTCCATCTCCATTTGAGCATGGGAGGACATCAAAAACAAGTATATCCAGTGGTTTGTTGTTGAAAGGACCATCCAGCAAGGCCAAAAATCCAGGTTTTAAAACAGCCCATACCTGTGTGCAGACAATGTAGTCCAGATTAAAACTAAGATTAAAGGAAATGAAGAAATGCCAGTTGCAGGAAACTATCTTGTATAACTAATTGGGATTGCTACAGAGCTATTATATGTCTTAAGTTTGTTCCTTAACTAAATTATCAAGAGAATCTTATAGATAAATCATGAAATGCTAACTATGAATTGATTACCAAACTAAATAATGTCCACCATTGCATGCCTGCCATTGGTCAGCCTTGAACCTTAGTTACATAAACGACATGATTACAAATTTTAATAATAAACCTGGGGACTAAATATATGTGAGAGGAAGACATTGACTTATACTCCACCTAGACAAGTGAAAAAAGAAGATAAGTACTTAAGAGATTAAGGTAGGAAAATTTCTATCCAAAGATCTCTCATAAAGCACTGGGCATGTACAAATTTTGAAGTTTTGAATCCAAGGCCCAGTTGGTTAGATTATTTCAGTTCACAACTAGTCCTGCGTGTAACTTCGGAGTAATATGCAGCAAACTAAGGTTTTGATAGTCACGACCAAAAAAAAAAAAAAATACAGAAAAAAAAATTCAAAACCAAACCTTCTTCCAGTTGTTATTACAGCAACGAAACCAATCACATGGAAAGCATGATACATCTGAATCCCGTGAAATATTTGACAAATGCTTCACTGTTAGGTATCCCTCTTTCAGTTTTGGACCATACTCCTGTAAAAAGGATAGCTTGGAGACCTCCAAAAACCTGCAGACCTGTAATCCAAATCATATGTTAGGAAAGATAGTTTTAGATCTGGAGAAGTCACATTTCATACATGGAAATGAAACATCATATGAATATATCTGAGTATCTGAAAACAAAATATTAAAAGGCTAGTTAGTTTAGGAAACAAATTTCTGTGCTTGTGCTATTATGATACATCAAAATACTACGGCCTCGTCTGATCCATGTAGCCGGCCGTACTTAGTGGGATAAGGTTTAGTTGTTGTGTTTGTTGTTGTTGTGCTACTATGATGCATCATAAGTTCTAAGAATTCTGTAGAAGTAGGCAGCCACATGTGTTGAGCTAGACAAGAGGATTCAAAACACCATATAATTGTGTATGTAGATGAAAAGAAATCGGGTTGAAAGAATATAATAAAATAAACTGCAGTTTGGACCCCATTTTGATTATACTTTCTTAGATAGAGAACCTAATGCCATCCATGAACCAAGGAAACTTAACTCCTCTACACTAATCTGAAAGTCTCCTATGCATTGTTTAAACAAATTAATCGAATGTCAAATGTGAAGCTCCACTTGTTACCTCCGGAGAATTCACAATATCCAGGTTATCTAGAAAAAGATTCAAATAGCTCTGCATTGCGACTTTTGCTCTATCTACAACTGACTGTTGCCCTCCTAATGATGGACGAATTATTGACAGAGCGGCAACAGATGGAACATATCTGTAAAAGAAACCAAATTAATTAGTATATGTTTCTTTAAGCCCTTTCAGAAAGAAATCCTAAAGAATTACTGCTTCTAAGTACTAAAGACTTTATTCTGTATAATTTGATGATACAAACATAAAAACTGTATTTTTTATCCAAAAAACAAAAATTATGTACTCTCAAAATGTTTAAGCTTTGTAAAGGCTATTAATATTTAATCAAGACATGGAATTCTGAATTCAAACCCATTTGACCCTGGTCCACCTTTTTTAGAATCAAATATTCCATGCTTTGGACCCTCAACTAAGAAGTACGTACTTCACATTTAAATCATAAAGTTACTGACCTATGCACTTGCACATTTTAAGGAATTGAGAAGTTTATAAATGCATAAGATATCATATTTCTAATTTATGGTAACATAAATTAAATACCTGCTTTTAACACTGTCTTCATTATGTAAAGGCACAGCACCATCATCAGGTTCTTCATCATCATGCACCGTCACCGTGTGATCTACTATTCCTAGGCTTTGAAGCCATTCTTTTATCTTCAGGAGAAAGTTATAAGTTAGAAATTACATGAAATTAAAACAATTGGAAACATATTTCTTCACTTAATGTAACGGAGTAGCATGAAAAGGCATCTAGTTATAGAAACCCCTAAAGGGTTGAAAGAAACATGGCTGCAAAATGCAACATATAATGAGCAAACCTGCTCTTGCTTGTCATGAAGTTCTTCAATTAGTGCACGTTTCCGCAAAGCGAACTGTAAATAGAGAACTTGCGATGCTCTCTTGTGCAGACGCCACTTGAACTGTGTAATACAAATGCAATTATTAACCAGACATTAGATTAGCTGTAACTGCATCACTTAACAGCATAACATTAAAAGCTTATCTTGTCTTAGGAGTATCTAAAGAATTAAGGTGTAACTAATTCACGTCCATAAGATTATCAACAATGGAGACATTCACAAAAGCAGCTCAATGAGCGAGTATAGACACACAGATTGAAAGCCATGCCTGTTAAAATCGACACCGAGCCATAGATGGTAAGTTGTTAAACATAATCAATTAGTTTTAACACAAAAATAGTCTCTAAAGTTATTGTGCAAAATATTTGAATAGGCAAAATAATCAATAAACTAATAATTTGCTATTATAGTCCTCTTCAGTCTTCCTAACACATTTCAATTGTTAATTAATGAGGCAACCTATCTTGGCAAAAGAAATTGAAACAGCCCTTCCCCTGAAATTCCTCTTTGACAATCACTTGGCTAAACAAAACCAAACTACTTCATCTTTCCCGCTCAATTCTGCCCAGCAATGTCGTGCTGGCAAACACAAGAGTAGCTTCTGTAGGGTGAATATCCATGATCACAAATTCACAAATGACATATTCGGCAATAACTTGGACCACAAGCTGAAAAGCTCCTAATTCAACTCACCAACCTTTTCTTCACTTTCACTTCACGCCACCAAGAACAATGGGGAAAAGTTTCATCAGAAGAAGAGAAATGAACCCCCTTCCCCCCCCACACACACACACACACAAAAAAAAAAAAAGAAGAGATAGAAAAGCAAAACCCCTTGCATGGCTCAAACCAATTCCACGAGTTAATTTTTTCTATTCATAATACTCGACCTTACTTAAGAACAAGTATCAAACTACTTCAATTAACGAAGCGTTTATGCATGGCTCAATTTTTATTTATGACATAGAAATGGAGAAGCAAAAATAGAAATATGCGGAGAGAAGGAAGAGTGTGTGTGCCTGCCTGCTTGTACTCCAACTCAATGGTATAAGAAAGCAAGATTGGGCTAATCTCTCCGGTCTCCGGCCGCGACACCGACACGATGGTGGCTTTCGGCAATTCGTCGAAAGTCAACGTCGGTTCGCCGCATTGCCGGGACGAGCGGGAATGCGACAATGATTCGGACGGTTGAATCAGCGGCTCCGACGACATGGGAGATCCTCAGTGTCGGAGACAGACACACACACACACACACACACGTTCGCTTCGGATTTCGCTATGCAATGCAATGCTGTGGTACTTGGAGAATCTACCGTGGAACTGTGGAAGCACGGGTTAGAGAGACACACGCACTTTGTTTTGGGAAGTACAAGAAAGTTAAACACGGAACAGCGCAGCCGTTTTTATAGCTTTTGTCAGCAGAGGTTTCGGTTTTTCGTCTTCCATGAAGGCAACATCTTAAAAATAGTTTTTTCTTTTTGATTGATCATTTTAAAACATTTTTATTATATAAAAATGATTTAATTTGTATGCAATGGCTCATCCAACCACATCCTCCCATCTGTGTGATTTTTAGAGTAGTGGGATAAAAAGCGAAAATTAATAAGTAATTAATACTTCATAATTTATTCAACTATTATTGGTATAAAAAGATGATGGTAAGTGCATCGGCAACCTTTACAGCGTGTTTAACGGTGTCACGCTGTTGTGCTGTAAATAATTTTTCATGTTATAAAAAAATATCAAATGATTAGATGATTAGATGATTAGGTAATAATGTAATATTCAAAGTAAGTTAAAATTCTATTCAGATAACTTTGGCTGTTGAATGAAATAAGAATGCAAATAAAGTTTAATGGCCAAAGGCCAAAACTCTCGCAGTCCCAAAAGTTTTGTGTCTAAGTTAATGATTTGATCCTCCCAAAAGCCTTGCCTAGTGGCTTTCATTTTGTGAAACCAAGGGTGAGGGCAATTCGGTCAAATAGAGAGAGATGACGAAGTCCGTGCAAATAGGCTGCAGGTGCACACGGCATATCCTTTACCTTAGAAGAGAATATCCATCATTTGATGCCTGTCACTGAGAATATGCCAAAATGGCATATGATTGATATTCCGTAACTAATTAAAACAAATTCAATCTAATACCATGGGGATCTGGCATCTTGCCTCAATTGGGTGGTTACAGATTCTATATTCCACCACCAAGGAGCCAAGTCATAATTAAATATAGTATTGCTGCTTATTTGGAACACAGCAAGTTGCCACGCACAATTAGTCATGTGGCCCTCTTTAAACAAAATAAATTGCAAACCACCAGCAATTTTTGTTTGTGTGGGTGGCTGTGTGCATGTTTTTTCCCCTCATTCAATTGCCTTTTTGCAACTATCAAGCCCCCCACCCCCCCCCCCCTCCCAAAAAAAAATACAAAAGACAAAAAAAGCAACAGGAAGAAAATGACACTGGTAACATTCATTTGTCTGTTTAGTAGTAATGCACATGCTTTAGGTACTACTATGGTACGCATAATATGGCATGCAAACATAAATATAAGGGTAAATTATATTGCTTCCTTTAAGCAATATTATATATGATAATTTTCTATTTATATAAATATATGTGAACTTTTCTAAAATTTAGATGATATTACATCATATACATTTATATTTTGATAAAACATTGAAGATATTGTATGTAATATCTTTTTGAAAAGGTCCGTGTAATTTATCGTAAACGCAAAGTTGGGTTCTACCAACTCATTGTTTAAGTCGAAGACAAATTAAGAAGTTTTAATCAAAACGGGAATGAAACAATAGAAAAGCAGCCACTACATAGGACAAAAACTGAAGAAGCATTATTAGCCTGAGCAGTAGCTTTGTAGTCCGAGCCCCAGGGGCAGATTTATGATGAAGTTGGCGGGTCATGTGCCTCCACCATTGTTTGGAATTTTTTAATACTATATAAATGGATATATATTTTTATTCTTATTATTTTATTAAGTTTGATTTCATACTATCATAAAATAAGTAATTAAAAGAAATTAATCTATTTATTATATTTATGTATTATTTTTATTTTTATTATTAAAAAATTTTGAATTTGCCACCATCGAGCCCTAACTGTTTCACGTCACCGATCCTCTTATATAAAAATTTCATATAATCTTATTATATATTAATTTTTATCATTAATTAAATATTCTTGTAGTTTCATATTTAGCCCCATATGTGATATTTTTACACAAGGGAATTCATTCCTTATCTATCTATAATATGATTAGAAGTTTGTGGGTCATCATTACCTCACTTTTCTTATTTTACTGCAATAGCTGATTTATTAAGTGATTAATAGTACAGGACAAAACTTTTGTTTTGCTCTAAAAATTATCTAAGAATTTCTCTAATATAATTTATATGACCAAAAGATTAAAGAGAGTAAAAAGACTATATCACCCCCTCGAACCATTTGCAATTAGATTTTGATTGAAAAATAAACACACCCTCAAGAAGTGTCGTAACCTAAACGTTAAGTTGTGTTTAGACATAAGTCTTTGTGACAAGTAATGATACTCACACATAATTTCTCATTTTAGCAACACTCGATCACCATTAACGAGGCCCAAATATATTACTTGCGCTAAAAGTTTCAAAACTCTCCATAAAATAACGATATTGATACGCGTATCGGTATTGCACACTATCAAGAACTAAATACTTGCAAGTCACCATTCCTTTTCTTCGAATTAAGGGCAAATAAATAAAAATTAGAGGAAGAACTACTATTTTGACCCCTTAAAAGATTAATCTGCTAATAAAATTGGTTTCTAAAAAATATTTTATTAGCCTGTAATACTCTAATAATAATTTTGTTATTACAAATGGGTTCTATTAGTATTAACAAAAAATATTGCAAAAACTAATCTGTCAGCATATTAATTTTTTAATAATGAATTTATCAGCACGTTAATTTTTTAGATACTAATTTATTAACATAGTAATTATTGAAGTACCATGAACTAATAACATATTTTTTGAGAACTCATTTATCAGCTTATTGATTTTTTGAGTATCAAAACGTGATTCTCCCGAAAGGAAAAGGTGAAAGTAATACAATACAAGTCTCATGACGATTAAAAAGCCCAGAAGCTACATTGCGAGTTCTACACATATGCCCCATCTAACCTAAAGAGTAAACTATCAGTATAATGCCTTCCGAGATACAAGCTAGATCAATTTAATGCTCAAAGTATTATTTACAGCAATCGAATATAGGCTTTTTCACACATATAAAATGAAAAAAAATATAATATATACATAAAATCCGATTTCATCTCTATTTTTTAAAATGTCCTATTTTTAGTGTTTTTAGATAAATCACGTAAGAATGGCACAATTTATAATTAAGTTTAGGGTATCCAAAAATTTTGAGAGGGTCACATGAATTCTGCATTGTTAGATGATTTTTGTACAGTACAGAAATCATAAGACCCTTAAAATTAAATTAAATTAAAAGAAAATTAAAGTATACTAAACTATACCAATTAAATTAAATACTGTCAGTGTAAAAAAATTTACACAAATATCCAATCATGTGTTGCTTGTCAGAAAAAATATTTGACTCAATTACTCATTATCTTAAAAGTCTACAAACACAAGCATTTAATTAGATAATACTATAAAATTATTTTACACTGTCAATATATGGTAATTGAACTCATAGAACAAAACTAAACTACGTGAAATTAATTTAAATAAATGAAAATAAAATTGTAAACTAATAATCTTGTTTTACATGAACAAAAAGCAAGTTAAAATATAATAAACTACTCCAAATTTAAACTACACATGCGCTATAATATAAATAAATCTCAAAATTAATAGAGCGATAGAGAGAAAGAGAGTTTGATGCTGATGGAGCATAATGACTTATGCTGAATGGACATGTTTGAACATATTGTTGCAAATCTGGATGTAAAGATAATTTTCTATCATACTTTAACATAAGGTATTTGTTTTGTTTTGTTTAGAATACTTTAATTTAGTTTTTCTTTTTTTGAGTGGGGACTTTAGTTTAGTATTAAAGTAAAACAAATTTGGAGATCTAATTTAATTTATTTTCAGATATTTTAGTTTACACTTATTTGGTATAAAGCAAAATTATATATTTAGTCATTGTATTTAAATAAGTTTTTCTTAGATTAATTTTTTTAAGGTAGTTTTATTTTATTGAATAGCAAAATTTTAATATTTAGATTTATAGTTTAAATTATTTAATAGTTTAATTTTATTGTGGTGTAGTTTAAATGTTGAGTAGTTTGTTATATTTTAGTTTGCTTTTTGTTAGTGTAAAGCAAGATTATTGGTTTAGAGTTTTAGTTTCATTTATTTAGATTAATTTCATGTAGTTTAGTTTTATTCTATTATAAGGTTGAATTTTGAGGTTTATTTGATTTATTATAGAGTATGATTAAGTTTAATCTAATTAGTATTACTTATTTTAGTTTACTATTAATTTAATTTAATTTTGAGGGTCCCATCACACGATTTCTAGATACCTTAAACCTGGTTATAAATCATGACACCCTCACATGATTTTCCTTTAAACACTAAAAATAGAACATTTTGAAAAATAAAGATAAAACAAGACATTTTCGTACATAATGATATTTTTTTATTTTATATGTGTAAAAAAGCCATCGAATATATTAATCTGTAAATTAGACTATAAAAAAAATTAATTACTCCTACATTGATAAGCTACAATTTCTATATCAAGTCAAATTTCATAATTGAGGTAATAAACTAGGCCAATTATGTAGTGCACCACTTTTAAGTATGATGTGTGCTACACTATTTAAAAAAAGAAGGTGCATCATAGAAGGTGACCTAATCCAAACTGTTTGTGGGTTTTAAAACTAATTGGATGATGAGGATTGAAACTATAATCGTTGGTCCCTCTTTCTCCCTTCCCCACCGCAACTCCACTTCACCCATCTCTTTATTTTGCTTCACAACCTTGTGACGGTGAGGCCGCCGGGGCCACTGTTGTCGATAAAGGCAAAGACAACAGCCTTGAAGGCTCCAAGAGCAAAAGTGGGGTGATTTTGTGAGTTATCCTAGGTTGGGTAGATATATCTTAGAGACATTCTTAAATTATCCAAATCCAACTTTTTGCTCAAAATGGCTAGAAGTTGCATCGGTTGATTTTGTGAAACTTCAAATCTGGAGAAAGACAACCCAAAGCATTTCGGATCCAAATCCTTTAGAGAGGACATACTTGGTGTGCAACAAGACATGGGTGAACAAGACCATATGGTAGTGGATTTGTTGTCATCAGGATATTAATTAGAGTGGAGGTCAATGTTACAACTGTGCTTTTATTATGCTTTGTCAACAGGCTTGTGTTTATGTGAAGATTATATTGTAAAATGTGGGGGTTGATTTCTTTGGAGTGGAAACAGCTAGTTTTTTGTCTTCTTTTTTATTAATGTTGGTTAGTGGTTTGATTGAGGGTTAAGCCATTGTATTATCAATTATCGAGGGGGAGGAGGTGAAAGAAAATCAAAGCTCAATCTTGCTATGTATTTGTTTTCACCATTTTTTATTTTTCGTTTTGGGCACTATGGTTGTTGAAATGAGAGTGTGTTCGTGTATTGTGTCTATGTGTGAAGTTTGTTGATAAAGCCACAAAAGGGATTTTTTTTTTCAAAAAAAAAAAAAATAGAACATCATGTCTTGAGCAAGTTCATTAGCAATCTCTAAAAGAGAGGTCTAGGCAGTAGATGCAAGTGGCACTTGGATGCTTTGGTGGTCGGCGATGATGGTCCTGCCTCAATCTTCTTGAACATAAAATTGATGTTACTGGATGCATAGCACTACAAGAAAAATTGGGATTTGCGAGTGACTAATCTGCTACGAAAAGCCCAAAAACCACCACGAAGTGGGTGTTTACAGTGACTTCGGGTCACCAGCAAAACCCTCGGAAGGAAACTGATTTGTAGTGGCTTTTGTTGATTGCCACAAAATTTCCAGTGGCTTTGTCACCCGCAAAAATTTGCAACGGCTTTGTTACCTGCAAATCATGCAAGGAAAGGGGGAAGAAAAGCTCCTTATAGCATGTCTCTAATCGTGCTCTTTTTTCTTTGTTTTTAAGAGAAATTCAAACAAAACCAAGATCAAATAACATGTGAAGCTAACATGGCAACACAAAATCAAGATCAAATTACTATAACATATAACATAGCACTCATACAACATTGCAAAATCAAGTTTGAGTTACTACAACAAAGTAAACACATAAAATTCTTAAAATTATATCAGATTACGATACAAACATACACCAATAATTAACGAAAAAATTTCAAATTCAACACCCCATATATATAAAAGAAAAACAAGAACATTAATTCTTGAATGTGTTGGTGCAATGTTCATAATGGAGGTGGTAGAGGAGAAGTGATTGGCAGCAATAGCTTCCTCTCTAACTAGGGTTGCGGGTCCCCCCGACAGTGACGGCAATGTCCTTGTATAGCAGCGGCAACGGTAGCAGCTTCCTCCTTTCCCCGCGCGAATAGTTTTGGTAGATAATGGGGAGAAGAATGAGGGAGGAATGGGCAGAAAAGGGAAGTGGGGAGAAGAACGAAGGAATAAGGGAGAGGAAGGAAAGAAGAGACTAAGAAAGGTGGAGGAAGAAAGTGAAAAGAGAAGGAGAGTTAAGAGTAAATATTAAAAGAGAAGAGAGAGGGTTTACTTAGATCTCTTTTTATCTCATAGTGGAGTTTTTTTTCCTTTAAAAAAAAAAAACCTTAAGTGACCTTTTACAACAGTTTAAACCACTACAAATTTTGAAATTTAATTTTTTTATCCATTTCGGGTTTTGCGATATAAATTTATTTTTTCTTTTTTAAATTATTTATGCGGCCAAGACCAACACTAAAATAGATATTTTGTTGCAGTTTGTTTGGCAGTTTAAACCGCCACAAAACATGGAGTTAATTTTTTTTTTCTTTCAAATCTAACATTTGCGGCGAGTTTAACCACCGATAAACTTTCAAAATGTTGCAGTAATTTAAATCGTTGGGATTTTTTTTTTGTTTATGTTATTTTTTTGATCTATTTGTAGATGACAAGATCGCCGCAAACTCTCTCTAGAGTCGCCACAAAGCTTTTTCTTTTTTTTTTTTTTTTCTCTATTTCATGCTAGCGATTTGGGAGTGGTGGCCGATAATTTTATCCGATCATTGCAGCAGCTTAGATTGCTGCAAACTCTAATTTCCAAAAAAAATTTAATTTTAAAATTTAAATTGTGGCGATTGAATTTGCAAGAGAAAAAGTCACTGCATAAAGTCAAACACAGCTGCAAAATTCCTAAACCACAATACCACCGCAAAAATTGTGGCAATTTGCAGTGGTTTCATGGCCGCCACAAACTTTAACCCGCAAATGGAGATTTTTCTTGAAGTGTAGGAGATGATAATTATGTGCACACCACCCATGGAGAGATATCAATTATATACAAATCTAATGATCTAAGTTTAAGGTGTGTGATACACCTTTTTTAACAAGGAGCACAACAAAATCCACCTATTTTCAGATATAAAATATGAGATATAGTACACTTTAATGGAGTTACCGACTACCGCATCTCAACCTCCAATTCAAGGCACCTTCTACAATGCTCTTTGTAGTTAAGGAGCATCACGCACCCTATCATCTAGTGGGGAGGATGTGACGGTCTATCAGTGAGCCTAATAACTGATAACACACTTTAGAAACATCTTTGTTCCTCTCTTTCCCCACTCTATCCTTCCCTTCTCCACATTCGTCCTCCCTTTCTCCCGTGTTCTTCACTGTCTCCCTCAACTAGCCATTAACAGAGATTTGGAGGCGAAGTTGGCACCATTAGCCTAAGCCTTCACTTCCTACGTGCACAACCCACGGTGCTCCACCACAAGCCACGACCACCTTGCCACCGCCAGCCATGATCACTTCTAGAGCAGTGCGGCCCTCTGCCCTCCTCATGTCTGCGAGCTCCCCACTCCACATCACACAACCAGTTACTTCAACCTATGGCTTCCGAAGGTCAACAAAGCTGGAACAGCTCATAAAAGACCTAAGCAAATGACTATTTCAACCACCTTGAAGACCCTAATAAAAATGTAGGGATGGGGGGGGAGAAAAAGAAAAATTTTGTAGCCACACTTTGAAGGTGTCACTGTTACCATACCTGCTATTAATTAATTTCCTGTATCTTAGCCTTTGGTGACCAAGGCCAACAGCACCAGATGACACCAAAATAATCCCATATCCCAAAGAGTTATGTTCCTTAATTTGCCATTTGTTTCCCCATAAAAAAAAGCAAAATTTAAAATCCTATTTTTATTCCTTAAAAAAGTAAACAGAAAGAGACATAGGTGTAGCAGAATGAGGAGTGGGTGTGGAATTTTAGAGACATAAGAAGGAGTGAGAAGAAGAAGATTGGGGAAGACGAGAAGTTGGGAGAGAGAGTGGGTGTGGAATTTTGGAGTGCATTAACTCATATTGATTTTTACATACATCATAGATCTTTGCCCTTGGATCTACATGATGCATGATGCTCCTTGACTACAAAGAGCATCGTAGAAGGCGCCTGAATTCAAAGTTTCCTTCCACCATACATCCTCTTTCTTTAAATAGTGCACTATAGTGCACCATGTAATAAACTAAAATGGATATACCTTCTAAGAATCAAATGGTAGTTTACTTATATCTAAACGATAATTTCAATAAAATACATGTTAAAAAACATATTAGAATTCACTCATGTATATTTTAAGGCACTATCCGTTATGCACCACATGGAATATGGTGCTTGACGAAGCATGTGCATTTGATAGTGTATAATACACTAATCACATGTGGTCTACTCTAAAACCCCCTGACCCTTGGACCCTACTCGTCGACTAACCCCAATTCCCACAACCACATCGCCATCACCAATGCCACTCCCGCGGAAAGAAACCATCATCACCGCTATCACTTTTCCCTTGCCTACCACTAGGAGCAATCACATCTTGAAAGCAAGCTTC
Source organism: Pterocarpus macrocarpus (assembly GCA_031439585.1). Taxonomy (NCBI): domain Eukaryota; kingdom Viridiplantae; phylum Streptophyta; class Magnoliopsida; order Fabales; family Fabaceae; genus Pterocarpus; species Pterocarpus macrocarpus. The sequence goes on from CM062516.1 coordinate 43,697,590, forward strand.
AACAAGCTTCAATTTGGTTCTAGCAATGAAATATTTATTGTGTAGTGGACAGTGGTAGATAAGTTGAGATTGAGGTCACCAACACGTCATTCTTTTACAACACCTAACATAATTATGTGGGTTTTTTAATTGAAACATTTTGTTAGGGGTTGGAATGGAAGGGGTGAAGGGGGATGAGTTCTAGTTTGACGCCATCAACGGAATCAGTAACATTTGGAAACCTTTCTCCCCCATATGTACATCAGATTTGAGATTTTAGTAATTATAATTATACTTTTACCTTTCTTTCTAGGTTGTGCCTATCGCCAAGGGCCAAGCACTAGCTGATGAATATGGAATCAAATTCACCATGGTGGTTTGGCAGTGGCGGTTTGAGCTTGTCGGCACTAAGTGGAGGGCGGCTTGGTGGAGCTTGTGGCAATGATGGTTGAGTTGGGTCAATCTTGGTGTGTGCTGGGTTTATTACACGTAACAGATTTAGTTAGTTGTATATTACACATAACAGATTTGGTTAGTTGTATCGTTAGGACTTAGTTGTAAAGTTAGTTACACTGAGTTTTTATTCTGTACATGTAGTAGTGTAGGTGATTAGTGCATTCCCCTGAGAGTGTATATATACTCTGTTTACTAAATTAATAATACCTTTTTTCACCATAATTATGACTCTAATATGGTAAAGTTATTGAACCTCATTTTTTTAATCAAGCCATAAAATTCCTTGAGTGGCGTCAAGCCATGGATGAAGAACTCCAAGCTATGGATTTGAATAATACCTGGACTGTTGTTCCTTTACCCTTGAGGAAACAACCGATTGGCTGCAGGTGCATCTACAAAATTAAACATAATTCTGATGGAATTGTGGCTCGTTATAAAGCTCGTTTACTTGCTCAAGGCTTCACACAACAGGCCGAGGTCGATTACACTGAAACCTTTTCCCCTATAGCTAAACTAACTTCAGTCCGCATTTTACTTGCTGTTGCTACAGCAAAATGATGGCACTTGGTCCAGCTAGATGTCAACACTGCCTTTTTAAAGGGCGATCTGGTTGAAGAAGTCTACATGCAGCTTCCTCTTGGCCTGCGTTCAAACACTGTTTCGAGTAAGGGGGAGCAACTAGTATGCCTTTTGAATAGGTCCATATGTGGCCTAAAGCAAGCATCTCGCCAATGGTTCACCAAGTTTTCCACTGCACTTTTGCACCATGGGTTCACATAATCAAAGAATGATTATTCCTTGTTTCATCTAGGTTCTGGTTCTGCCATGGTTGTTTTGTTAGTCTATGTTGATGATATTATACTTGCTCGTGTTGGTTTGGATGCTATTTCTCGCATTAAAACTCTTCTCCACTCCTTGTTTAAGTTGAAGGACCTAGGGAATCTAAAGTATTTTCTTGGTTTAGAAATTGCGAGGTCCACTAAGGGCATTTATCTCTCTCAACGAAAATATACTCTATCTCTATTAGATGATACCGGTTTTCTGGCTTCTAAACTAGCAGTTGTTCCTATGGAGTCTAATATGAAATTGAGTAAGGATGAAGGTGAATTGCTCACTGATTGCTCAGCTTATTGGCAGCTCATTGGTAGGTTGTCATATCTCACATTATCCCGCTCGAACATTGCTTTTGCAGTGAATAAATTGAGTCAATTTGTCTCTTCTCCGCGAGTTCCTCATCTTGAAGCTGCACACCATTTGTTGCGTTACCTCAAGAGTGCTCCTAGGCAGGGTTTGTTTTTTTCCTCATCTTCCAATTTACTTCTCATTGCCAATGTTGGTGCAAACTGGGGCAGTTGTGTTGACACATGCCGGTCCACATTTGGTTTCTACATTTTTTTGGGTGAAGCTTTGGTTTCTTGGAAGTCCAAGAAACAAACTACGATTGCTCGCTCTTCTGCTGAAGCGGAATACCGTGCTATGGCAGCATTCACTAGTGAACTGGTTTGGCTTCTCAATCTACTCAAGGACTTTGGGATCATTATTTCTTCTGTCAAGCTCCTTTGTGACAGCATGGCAGCAGTGCATATCCTTCCTTTCATGAGCGCATGAAGCATATTGACATTGATTGTCATTTTGCTCATGAACATGTGCAATCCGGACTGCTCAAGCTTATTCATGTCAAGAGCCAACATCAACTTGTTGATCTGCTAACAAAACCATTGCCCACAGCTCAGTTTAAATTTATCACATCCAAGTTAGGAATTCTTGATTTGTTCTTCCCACCTTGAGGGGGAGTATTACACATAACAGATTTAGTTAGTTGTATATTACACATAACAGATTTGGTCAGTTGTATCGTTAGGACTTAGTTGTAAACTTAGTTACACTGAGTTTTTATTCTGTACATGCAGTAGTGTAGGTGATTAGTGTGTTCCCCTGACAGTGTATATATACTTTGTTTACTAAATTAATAATACCTTTTTTGTCCATAATTCTAACTCTAATAGGGTTGGTGAAGGCGCAAAGACTAGAGGATGGGGTGGGGCGAGATAAGGGAGAATGACGGAAAATTTGCAGTGTATCGTAACATCAACAAATCTTGGCTTTTGGATTTCAAGGTGCATGAAGCACCATAATAAGCAAGGAGCATGGCATAATGTGCCATATTTTAAAATATGAACCTATCATGCTAAAAGAGAGATAGAAATAAAAACTTTAAATAACTAACATAAAACTTGATAATTAAGCTTAATATTAGGATATTTTATATCATCTAATATTTGTTGAACAATAACTTAATAAATAAAAGAAAAAATTATATTGATCTCCTCTAAGATTTATTAAAAACACATTTGCCCTTATAAGTCATTACATTGACATCTTTTATAAATTAAAAACCATATAATATGATTGTTATGCGGTTAACTATTTCCTCTATTTATATTCTAATGCCACTCCCCTGAAGACAAATAATAAAAAATGGTCCACAAAAGTATAAGAAAACAAATATGGTATCATAAATTTTATACTGCACTCTGGAATTGAAGGTTCATCTCTTCAAGTTGAAGGAAGTGCCCAGAAATCTTGGCACCCAAATAATTAGTGGGGTTTTTTAAATGGTGGGGCTTTCACGGTTGCTATTTGCTAAACCTCCATAGCAGTCCAGTTACAAAGCTGTGTTAATACTACGATGCAAAATATGAACACTTGGAATTCAATGTTTAACACAAGAAGCCACATTTTATCACCCTCAACATGTTTAGGTATTAGCACTAATCATCATATTCCAAGCAAACCATAAAAAGGCAGAGTGAATTCATTGTCCTGCTACACTAGTTACTGTAAACCATTGTTCTAGGTACACAATCTGCAAATCACCATCATTTTCGACACATCATTTCGGAATTCAAGACTATCATTCCTCTATGTTATGTCTAATTGCCGTTTTACTTTGGCTGAACACAGTTCTTTTCCCTATTAAGTTTGAACAAACTAGTAACTGCTGTTGTTCCTTTCTCCAATCTCTAGATAAATTTTATTTTTTTAAAAAAAGGGAAAAACGGAGAAGATGGGACGGCAGTGGTATCCCCTGGTATGAGGAAAGGGAAAGATGGGGTAGATGAGGTTTAGGTTTTTTTTATTATTATAAAAGGTAATTTGGAAATTTAAAAAATTTATTTAGAGGCAGGGAAAGTGGATGTAATTTTAAAATCTAGGAAGGGATAAGTGTATTTTCAATCAATATTAGGAGGGGTCAATGTAATTTCCCCTAAACAAAAATATCTATACATTAAAAAGTTAAAAATTTATTTTGCAATAGATTTAAAGTGAATGATTGAGTTTTGGCCACTCTAAAAATAAAAACAAAATTAATCTTACTGGTCTTAGAAGGTTTCGTAGGTCTAATAAATTTATCTCATAATCATTAGCTAAAAATAGGTAAACAAAATAACTTTACCCTGTTATATGTCACACTAAACATATGATAAAAATATATTAAATAGTATAAATTTATGCTATCAAGCTTTATTTTTTCAGTCTTAAAAATTGCTAATGCAATTTCGAATAAAGGGTAGTGATTAGCACAGCTCTTCTTAAAGTAACGACTTCACAGTTCGAATATCTGACATTATAAGTAAAATTTGCCTAGAATTGCAATCTACTTTTACTGCAACCTATCACTTTTGGATATACTATCAAACTTTATACAAGGAAATAATCCGGACCTAATGCAAAAATATGATAAATTCTTTTAACTGTCTCTGTAGTACAGTATCTCACAACATACTATGAATATCGTATAGAAAAACTAATGAATCAGCTTCTCCATGCTCAATGTACAGTGCAAAATATTTTAGTTGAAGACCCAATTTCGACAAAGGCAGTGAACCTTGGAAAGAGAAGCCATATAATCATCAGACCTGCATTAAAGAATGAATGTGCACATTTTATGTTACCAATTTGCATTTTCTGTCCAGTTACGAAATGTGTACACATTCAAAACCAAACCTTTGCCCATAAGGAGACTGGCATGCAGCAACTATATGAACTTTAGCAGCATCTGTTTCGTTCTACACATGGAAAAATTATTAATATGCATTCAGAAATTCAGAAATCATCTTTGTTGGGTTTATAGTTTGACGATGAATGTTAGATCCTCGAGTATGTAAAAGTTTTGTGTGCTTGTCTTAAAATGTTTTCTTATTTATTAATATATTTGCTATATTTCTTAATTCTCTAATGTGATGTGCTTCAAAGGATGTGAACCACGGCTAATTTTTCTAATTGGAACAAAGAGATTTTCGGGGAAGGACAAAAATCATTTGCTCCATGATACGACACAATCCTTCATGCTAGATGCTACATGTTGGTACTATGTGATATCTTTCTAAAGGAAGAGGCTTTTTCTTTCTTTCTTTCTTTCTTTCCTTTTTCTTTTTCTTCCAAGAGTATCTCCCTTCTCTATTACGAGGGAAGAGAATTATCCCCTTTAGAAGTAGTGAGAGTTGCCCTTCCAACTAGTATTCTCTCCAAGAATCGAACCGAGATCCACTCTGGGATTGTAGTATGCCTCTACCACTACGCATACTCTTGTTGGTTAAAGGAAGAGTTCTAATGATGAATATCTGAATTTCTTAATGTCTAAGAATTGGAAAGTTTTTTGGTTCATTAATGGAGAATTCAAAGCACTTGCAAGCAATCAAGTTCCGCTTACAATTTCTTCCTTCTTAGACATTTTACAATAGTGTCACGGCAAGGTTGCTATGTTGTGACCTAAAAATCAAGGGTTCAAGTCCTGAAAACATCCTTTCTATTTGTAGGGGGAAGGTTATGTGCATCTAATATCACCAAACCCTACTAGGTAGGAGCCTCCTGTCTTGGGTGAAATTCTAAAAATTGATAAGGTGCCCTAATATTAAATATTATCTTTATCAAGTCACTTTAACTTGTTTATTTATTCTATGATCATTGTTTTTGGGCTATTATATTCTATACTTCACCTTTCTGATGTTGTAGGGGGAGAACAATCGATTTCATCAATTTGGAGCATGAACTTAAGGAAAATTTATCTGAGACAAGTCTTCATGGATTAAGCGGGAAGTACAATAAGTTCGCAAGGATTTAGTAGAAAATCATGGATTAAGGGGAGCTTTTCTAAACCCAAGCTCACGGATTAAAATAAAGCCTTCTCTAAACTCTCACTCTTTAATTTTCCCAACATGTTTCACTCTAATATTACTGTTGCCAACTCTGATTCTTGCTGAACATATGATATGTAATATAATTGGTTTCTAATTTTTACCATGTTCAAATTATTCAAATATTTCATAATAGGGTCATCATCAAGAAGGAGAAGAATGTTGTGTTTATGGTTTTGATGATAAATGTTAAACCCTTGAGCATGTGAAAATTTTATATGCCTATCTTAAGATATTTTCTTATTTATAAATATATTTGAATTTGAATAAATAAGATGCACATGGTAATTAATTTAAATCTAATTTGGTGACCATAATTATGATAATTATATGTGATTTGATTGAACTAATTATATCAGTTAATTGATCCATCTAATTTATAATGTGTCTTATATTTGAATTTCAAATTTGAATAGATAGTATGTCCACATGTGATTAATGTTTAAATGTTTAAGATCGATTTGATTCACAATTTATGACTTGATATCAATTATTACATGAGCACATGCGTTATGCAATCTCCTCATAAGGCCTCCCCAAGATTCAAACTCACATCCTCTTCCTAGGAGGTGAAGGTTGCTTACCACTTCAACCAACCCTTTATGGGTTAAAAGCTAATGTTATTACACCCCCCCCCCCCCCCAAACAAAAAAAATTTAGCACTTACTAGGTGAACTGACAACTACCTAGAGTGAAAACAACTACCTGAATTAGCACGTGAATCATTTCCTAAGCCGAAAATTCCCTTGACCCCAATGACTCTCCAAAGTCTAGCAAGATTATAGGAATTCATCTACAAAAGGGAAACCCTTTGAGATATGATCAATTGAAGACACTGATTCAAAATCAAAGAGAGGATGATGCTGCATTTCTATCACCCACAATCTTCTTTGTTGCTGCACCTAGACTTGCTTATCTACTCTAGAGAGAGACTATTGTTTAACCCATTGTAACTCATTTGTACGAGCAACCATACCTTGAGAAGTTACTCTATTTCAAGCTGAAATAGAGGGAAGTTTTGCAGTATGCTTGAGATAAAGAAGCCACTAAATTACTATATTTCGAGTTGTGTTGCTTAGAAGAAAGAAACCACTTTATATTCTAATTGGGATTGAGTAGAGAAAGATTTGTTGGAGTCTTTGTCAACAAAATTCGACTAGTGAAAAAAATCTTGAGTTATTGCTTAAGGATCGGGGCATAGTTGATATATTGTGGTTGAACCAATATAAACTGTTTATGCAGTTCTCTCAACCCTATCCTCTTTACTTTTATACATTTTAATTAGTTATGTTTTTTCAATTGCATAAGTTTTTAATTGTCAAAATGTTCGGTTATTAAACACAAACCAATTCACTATACTCTTGGTTCTATCAATTTTCAAGCCAAAATAAAGAACATAAAAGTACAAACCTACTGACATAGTAAAAAGGCATATTAATGCATAGCATTCCAGTTTGGAACCGTGCTGAAGAATACCAGAAACTAGCAATAAAGTATATAAACCAATAACTACATCTCTTGTCCATGATGATGGATAAGTGCATGCATTTGTGCATATGTATGTATTTGGTTGGAGATGAGTCGCCAATCTCCATGCAAGGTATCCAGAAACAAAATAAAAAGCTGCCACAGGAATTCACGCCTAAGTTTTTCTACCTTAAAATCTTTGAAGCAATCGAATATTACCCAAGAAAACCAGCTCCTTTTGAACAAATTTATTCATGAAGCAAAATTCGAGTTGAATTCTTGCAGATAAATACCAAGCTTCTTATAAATAGGAATGACCAAGACTATGCACAAAAATATTTCAACAACATATATCTGATTTTTCCTTATCCCCAAAAGAAAATACTCTGCCAACTTACCATCCCCATGAATATATGTTCAAATTCACCCAACAGTGGCTGTGTTACCAACATCTTCTTGACCATGGAGAAGACCACGTGAGGCTTGAAAGATTAATCTAAAGTTTTACTATCAAGAATGATATCAATCATTATGCCATATAGAACCTCTTAACATGTTTAAGACTGTGCAACTATAATACGTAAGAAAGGAAAAGTTTTGTAAGTTGCAAAAATACCTGAGATTCATAATAAAGCCCAGCATATAGCGAAGCATAAAATCATTTGCTTCGCTACTGGAGAATGCAGCCACAAGCTAGACAGACAGATCAATTGCTTGTGTCAGATTGCATTTCATAAAGGCACGAGGCATCTTAGACATAGAGTACCAATAACTGACTCAAATGAATTAATGTTTCCATGGCCTTTTATGTGGGGAACTAAACACAGGTAAGTAATGCAAACCTTCTTAAAAAGTTTACAACAGTTCCAATAATCATAAACAATGACAAGGGGAAAATTACAAAGATAGAAAAACCTGCTTATAAGTGACAGCATCTTAATCTAACTGTAAAACATAATACAAATTTTCACTAAATGGAGGAAAGAAAGAAAAGAAAGAAAAAAGGGGGGGGGGGGGGGGTAGCAATGGAATCCAAAGCCCATATTAAAAGACAGATTTAGGCTATCTGCATTTGCAAATCTGGTCCGACTAATTCTAAGTTGCAAATTGACCTTCTGGTTTCAATTTGGAATTTAGAAGAATGTCTTGCTCCTAGTTTTTCGAAACAGTTTTGTTTGTTTCAATGTGATTAGCAGGTCCTTGAGGATAATAATCAGCATCAGCAAGTTGTCACAGCCAATTTTTCCTTTTTATTCTCTCATCACGAAGATGTGGATATTTCATTGTATTTGGTATTTTTGGTAATAGGGTGAGTAACAAGTAAGCCCAAGTTTCGCATTTATGCAAAAAATAAGAAATATCTCAAAAATTGTGAAAATTATGTCAGACTAATATAAGGGCTTACAGAATCCTGGTGCAAGTATCAAAGAAAGGACTCAAGATCTAGCTAAGATTACCTGATCATATGAGGTAGCAGGAACAAAAAAAAGCAGCATGCTTTAGAAATTATCAAGGACTGACTCTCCTCAAGGTTCTTAAGCTATTAGATGAAGACTTGTGAAAGATTTTATATCTAACATGTTCATTCCCACAAGAGCCTTTTGGGGCTTGGAGCATAAAAAATGTACAAGCCAACTCTACCTTATGTTGAAATTGAACTTTTATTTAGAAGAAAAGGAGCAGCAATGATCAAACTCTTAACCAATTTTTCATAAAGGTTATATCATTTCAAGGATCATCTCGCCTAAAAGCTTAAACATCAAGTGGAGACTAATAAATGATTTTATATCTAACAAAAATAATTGAATTATAAATTTTAATTGAAAAGACATCAAATTGCACCTTCTCAGGATCCCCACCACCTTTGAACATGTTATATGCTTCCCGCATGACTGGCCTTGGGTCTCTGCCAACCTAAATCCATTTTGAAAGTATATAATTGCTTGAATATTCAAATGTTTCTTTTCATGATAACTTTCTAGTAATGGAATCAGTGACTTGCCTCAAGATATCGCTTCCTTGCTTCATCCACTCCATACAGTTGAGCTTCACAAAGAAAGCACCATATGGACTCTTCCGTATCATTTGGATTTTGTGCAACATCTAACCGAAACTGCTCAGCTCCTTCTTCAAATCTATGGCAAAGAGGATCCAAGTCAGCTCCCCTTTGACATGATCAAACGCAATCCAATATAATTGTGTGTATGCCAAGTGCCAACATGTACTTCCATTTCACTTTTGTTACTAAAAATTTCAATGATGATTCAATCTCAAAATTAGATAGACCCAACAAAGATTAATTCCCTTCTTTTCTCATAGCCAGAGGGCAAAATAAATAAGGATAATCAGTATTATGCATACAGAATGCTTGATGTCACATTTTATCCAAACATAAGGGTATCAAATGTAATATCACATAAATCTCAGGATGGTTAGTATATGTTTTTGCAAATAGAGTGCTACTGTGTGTGATATTGCCTAAACTCGGCGATCCAATAAATAAATAAAGGTTGTAGTGTGAGTACCTATCAAGGTAGTAAAGTGAGAGGCCCCTTTGCCAAAGATCTGGTAACAAGCACAATATGCACAACCAAAATTCATGTAACTGGGACACTCAAACATGAACATTCCAATCCAAAGTGATATAAGCATTTTTTTCCCAAAATTTTTATAAACGTACACGCCTTTTGACGAGGGTCCAACTTAATTGCCTTGTCGAACTCCACCAGAGACCCTGAAACATCACCCTTGACAATTTCACAAGCACCCACAAAGTTAACCACACACTGTGGCGTTAAGAAAAAACAGAAGCTGCTATGCTTTGCTTTGTTTAGCGCGAACCTATATTGTATGAGAAATACTTTTTGAATATATTATGTATACACATAATATAAGATATAGTATATTTATGATTATATGAGTGTAGATGTATATCTAGATACAAATATATCAAGATAAGATAATAGATTATATATTTATATGAGAGGATGTTATATTTGAATATCTCACCTTTATCTCTATATAACATAGCTCATATTGTATAGGTATGGGCAAGGTACAGTCGTACAGACATGAGGATATATTATATAAAAATAAAAATATAACATCATAAATAATAAAGTAAAGTTTATTTTAAGTTCAGGTTGAGCTGCTGCGGGCTTATTACTTACAATCAGGTAATTAAACTATAAGATAAACATAATTTTTATAATGTCCTAACTTTTTATTAAAACACTAAAATACAAGCAATGTTTACCAACAAGCGAACATGTGAGTGCCAACAAATACCAGTATACACCTAGTAGCCATGGTTCATAGGAGGGAACAAGAGAGACAAACGAACCTGCCTGAAGAGAGACATTCCGCGTCGAATGGCGAGCACGGCTTCACGGGCATTGTTATTGCCGCCGGTGAGGGCGCCCCAGATGCCGGAGACCGAAGGGAGAAGGAACAGCCTGCGGGTGAGGGTGGATGATGATGATGATGCTGGGTTGTGGTGGTGCTGGAAAAGGATTGAAGAATTGGAGCTAAAGATGGGTGCTTTGAGAGGTAATGATGATGGGAATGAGGAAGGACGATGCAAAGAAGGGGAGACCAAGTGGCTTAGGGACATGGTCGTGGTCGGAAGGATAGGGATGACACATGTGGGACTGACGAATCACTCACCTCAATTCAACTGCACTTACGATACCAAAAACACGTTTGTTGATAGAGAATTACTCGTCAGGTCAAGGAGCACCAAGTAATCATGCTTACACTTAATAATATTATAATATTTTAAATGGGATTTATTATTAATTTGTAAGTCTTATTATATTATGATATTGTTGGTTATGAATATAATTATGTGATATTCTTAGATTATGTAAGTATTTTTCTTATTGATATAGTAATATATAATTAAATATTTATATAAATTTTTTTTATATTAACAATATTTAAATTAAATCTTTTTTTGAATGTCATGAAATAAAGAAAAAGATAAATAAAAGAATAATTTAATTTTGATATATTATCAATATAGAAAAGTTTTATAGAGATATTCAATTATATATTACCACATCAACAAAAATATTTAACTCAATCATTCTCTATTTTAAAAGTCTTATAAATAGAAACATCTTGCTTGAATCAAAATAAACCTCAAAAACAAAAAGTGAACTAACTTTTTGACTCTTAAAAGATCAATGTACTAACAAATTAATCTAAAAAATATTTTATTGATCAATGGTACACCAATGATCAATTTTATTATTGCACTCCATTAGTGTAAATAAAACACATTTTAGAGACTAAGTATATTGATCTTTTAGGGACTAATTTATAAGTATATAATCTTTTAGGATATAAGTTGTTAGCATACTAATTATTGAGGTACTACATGCCAATAAAAACATTTTTTAAGAACTATTTTATCGGTGTGTTGATAATTTTGGATCAAAATAGTGGTTTAATCTAAAACTTTTTATATGGGTTGAGTCTTTCTAACTTTTATAAAATAAATTACACTCATCTCCTCTAGAAAATGTTCTTATTATACTTCTCTCTCCCTTTTATTTTTTAAATATATGCTCTCATCTGAAAAATGAAAATGCACTACACTTTAATCCATTTTTATTTTTTATTAAATTTTGGTTTAATTATTTTTTAATTCCCTATAGTTTTACTTAATTTTCAATTTAATCCCTATAGTTTAAAAATTTATAATTAGATCCCTATATTATATAAAATTTTTTAATCAGGTCCCTAAAGATAACAACTATTATAAAAATATGGAATATTTCATCTCCATCTCTTTCTACATCCTCTATCCACCCTCCCTAGCCACCCACCACCCAAACTAAGCCTCAAATCACCATTGCCACCAAAACCACCAACCACCAAAACCAAATCGCCAAACCACCACAACATGGCGTAGGGGATGCGGAGGGGGTGGCAGCAGCAAAACAATGCTATGTCTACTTGGAAGATAGAGTAGAAGTGGTGGTGGCGGGAGACAGCAGGAAGGGGGTGGTGTAGTTTGGTGGTAGCGATGGTGGGAGGGGCAGGAAAGGGGTGGTGCAATGTGATGTGTGCAATGGTTTTGGGTTTAAGGGTGATGATGATTACTTATATACATCATAATAAGTGAAGTGTATTGTATTCTATATTATTTTTAGCCATAGATTTTCATTTTATATACAATTAAATAATTTAGATGAATAAGGTGTACTTTCAGGGACTTAATTACAAAATTTTGTTTAATATAGAGACTTCATTACAAATTTTTAAATTATAGGGACCAAATTAAAAATTAAGTGAAATTATAAGAACCTATAAAATAATTAAACCTTAAATTTTTTTACACCTTATGTTTTTGACATTTTTTTTAGATTTAAATATTATTTTGAACCTTATAGTTACACTAGATTTTGGTTTTGGTCCCTATAATATTATTCTTTTGATATAAGTCCCATAATTTTCTACCATTTGGGTTTTGATTATTGATGGACAAAAATCAAAATAAATTAAACTATAGGAAACTATTCTTTATAAAAATAAGGAGCAATCCTTTATAAAATATAGCAACTATAAGGACTAAAACCTATATATATATATATATATATATATATATATATATATGGTTCATTATTATTATTATTATATTAAGAGAATAAATTATTATCAATAATAATAATTTGTGATTACTGTTTAAAAAAGAAGGATTTATGTTGTCTTTCAATTTTTTAAAAATTTTTAAACTCTGATTTGTGATAATTAATATTAACATGTGGCAAGGCAAGATTCATATCCTAATCGAGAGAGGTGTCCATATGTAGTGTTCAACCATATCTCAAACAAAATTGCCTCCTATGGATGATAAATGTGAGATATAAAAAAAAAAAACTAATAGACCATTTAAAAATAATTGCAATATGACCAAAGTATATTATTTTATAATATTTAAGTCTATAGAAGTTTAATTATTTAAATGCACAAGGTGCCAAATATTTTTATTTTTTATTTTTTGAAAATAGTAAATGTTACTTACAAAATAGCCAATAGACCCACTAGCAGATTGGCTAGACAATAACGCTTACGACCCCAGTCAAACCTTATAACCCATATGTTCCCCTTTGAAGAATGACAAACCCAAAATTTAAGAGATCGTATTTTATTATCCTATAAGAGTTCTTCAAGCAGATAAAGAGAATCCAAGCTTAGTATGAATCCCATGAAAGGAGAAGCTCAACCGCTTCCATTCAAACTGTTATATCTCTATAGAAAGCCATCTGAATGAATAACTCAAGTATGCATACTTTCGTATTTACCTTATCACTTTTTGATTTGAGTGTTGAAATCCCTTATAGGTACACCCCACCAATTTGGAATAAGGATTGCAATAGCTTTATATTTCCCAACTTACTGGAGATAGATAATCTCTATTCCAATTTCCTAGTTATGAACATGAAAGATAAAGTAGCATTGAATGCATTCAATAACAAAACAAGTTTATGAAATGAAATTTAATGATACATGTTACACATTCTTAGAATTGAGTGGGCCTAACTCAACCTCAAAAGCTAACTCATAGGGAGAGAGTTACCCAAGTGCTTATAAAGGCTATCTATACCATATCCTTAAGCGATGTAGGACTCTAATACACCCTCCTTATGCCAAGAACTGGACATCTGGAGTGTGAAGTTTGCAGAACTGGACATAGGTGGGTGATCCAATAATAATCACAGGGTAGGCTCTGATACCATCTTAGAATTGGGTGGACTTAACTCAACCTCAAAAGCTAGCTCATAGGGAGAAAGTTGCCCAAATGCTTATAAAAGCTATCTATGCCATTTATAAATTGGTTGAGCCTTACATTAAATACAAAGAGGACCGTTAATAATAATTAATTAAAAATGACTAATTATATTAAAATAATTAAAAACGATCAATTAAACATTATTTGAAGAGAATAATAAAAAACTTGTAGGTAGATTATAATACTCTTAATTCATCAAAAAAAAAAAAAGATTATAATACTCTTAAACTATTTGTTAATCTTTTTCTATTTCTTTTTATGTTTTTTGCGGCTCACTCTCTTAACCTTTTGTCCAATGGCTCTTAAACTCTCACCATTGCTGGTACGTCTTTGTATGTGATTGTCACTAGCGAATAAGAAGTAGAAACCATCACCTATGTCCAAAAATCATACTTCAAAATATTGGATGCTCTTGATCCACATAAATTTCCAAACAAGTGAAGAAGAAAATGGACAAGAAGACTTTAAAATATTCTTGTTATTTAAATATTTATGTGAAAGAATATATACTCAATTATTTTTTTATTTTTTCATGAATCATACTCCAAACTAATTTACCCAACAAATAAGTATTGCACCTTAACAAGTGCATGCCTTTCATCATGTCACTCTTTGCCCACAAGAAATTCTTGATACTTGTATCAAACTTAGTACAAATGGATTGAGAGGTGCCGAAAATAATTATAGAAGCTAAAACAAACTTAGCAAGAAGTAGCACAAAGAAATGATAGTGTACCAACAACGAGCCCAAAACAAACTTAAAAAGAATACAAAAAATTAAGAAATAGTTTGAGTATTTTTGTCTATTTGTAAAAAAAAATTTGTGCTTTTCCTTGAATAATGTTCTATACATCTTTTTTAATAATTTTAATATAATTGATATTTTTTCCTAATTAATCCTAGTTAATGAATCTAATAACACCTCCAACAATGGTTGAATGCCCAAATTTGTCACAGCTATGACATGTTCAGTGACCCAAGAACCTTGCTTTTCTCCCAATTTTGTTATTTGCTCATCAAATACAAAACCTTGCTCTTCTTCCAATTTCGTTGTTTGTTCCTCAAATACAATGGTTTTTTTGACTATTAGAATCAAGAATATGTGATTTTTGATTGGCTACTATTGAATCTTCCATAGCTTCAATTCTTGAATACCGACACCATGAACGAAATTTGTTCCTTCGAATTGTTGACGTTGAAACCTTAACCTTGATACACATTGAATTCATTGATTCTTCCTAACTTTTCATAGAATCTTCCATTCTATTCATGTGTTTCAAACTTCGATCCATGCAAGCTATAGTTTCTATCATGGATTGTTGATTTCTCTTGCTATTTGAATTGCTTCTGCAATTGTTTCTTCTATTGCAGAGCTTCTCAACAAGAACATTATTGATAGAACCCAAATCTTCTTTCTTTTAGTCAGGGGAAAAAAAAAACTCCAATTGAACTAATATTCATCAAAATTTACAACTCGCTAATTGATTTTAACTATCTAAAACTTATTTATACAAATCATAACATAAAAATAATCGAATGAAGGAATATAAATTATAGAGTAAATATAGAATTTATCCCCTAAAATATTCATGTGACATCAATTTAATCTATGAAAATTCAAATGTGATATCATATTAGTCCTTGAAAGCTTTTGACATCAAATAGGTCCTTGAAAATTAAAGAATAATATTAAATAAATCTTTAAAAGTTGAAATGTGATATCACTTTAATTCTTTTGAAAGAAGTTTTTAGAGACTTATTTCATGTTACATGCATCTTTTAGAGGCCAAAAATATTACATTAATTTTAATTTTTAAGGATCTATTTGATATCAAATAATTTTCAATGACTGATGTAAAGTGAAATATTAAATTTCAAGGACCTATTTTATATCAAATAGTTTTTGGGAGACTAAATTGACATCATACGAATCTTTTAGGGACTAATTACATATTTACTCTAAATTTTAAGATAATAACAAAACAAAAAAAATAGTAACAAAATTTTTTTAGACGGATGCCATTTGCCACAAATTAGTGGCAGAAACCGGCTGAATCATCACCAAAAAAAATTGAAAAGAAATAAAAAGTTTTTGCAGCAAAAAATTTTCTGCTAATTTTTATTTTTGATTAAATTTTTTTTAAAATAATTTGCAACGAAATTTTCGTTGCTAACTGTAAATGAAATTTAAAAAAATTGATTATAAAATTAGTGGCAGAATTCTACAAAAGGAATCCTCATAATAAAAAAAGAATCCTTGAGATATATTAGTGGTGAAATTTCCACCACTAATTGAAACGGATTTTTTAAAAAAAAAAAAAAAGAAAATTGTATGTAAACTTAGCAACGGATTAATGATATTCTCTCTCTCTCTCTCTATATATATATATTTTGAGACATATTACCGGCAGAAATCCTGCCAATAATTAGAGCAGGTAACAGAAAAAAAAAAAAATTACTAGGACAGATTTCCACCACTAATCGCAACAGTCATAAAAAAAAATTAATTGTAAAATTAGTGGCGGATTTGGTGTTCTCATACGAAAAAATATATATATATACAAATTTGTTCCCATATCCAAAAAAAAATAAAATTATTGAGACATATTAGCTGCTAAAATTCTATCAGTAATTGCAATGATTTATTAAAAAAAAAGAAATCTAATTAGGAAATTAGTGGCGGATAATTATCTATAAAATTTAAAAAATTTATCTCTTTGCAGTAGTGGAACAACCCCTAATTATTGAGAATTTAAAAAAAATAAAAAAGGCTATTGTAATTTGCGGCAGAAAAGCCGCCATTAATTTTTTAAGAAATTAAATAAATTAATTTTTTTTTGCAGTGGAGAATCCGCCACTAAGTTTAACGAATTTTGAAAAAAGAAATTCATGCAGTTTGTGACAAATTTTCCATCAAAAATTAATTTTTATTAAAGACATATCAAAATACTTTTCCTTCATTTTATACTCTTTTCTTCTCTTTTCTCATCATTGTATCCTCCTTCTCTTCCCCTTCCCTCCTTCTCCCTTTCTTTGTCATTCACTCTTTTTTCCTTTGTTCCTCCCTCTCCTTCTCTTTTTCTTTTTGCTTTTCACATTTCCTCAATCACCTCTGCCACTACCCACCAACCAGCCGCCCCTTGCTGCTAACCAACCATCACTATCGCTATTGCAAATTAGCCACTGCCATCGCTGCCAACTAGTTTTTTTTTTTTTTTTTGAGAAAAATTATCTTACTGAATTTAATTTTTGTATAGTATATATTACTAATTTTATTGTTGTTGATATTGTTGATAATTATTGAGTATCTTTTTGTTAAAACTCAATGGACAAATTTGAAGGCACAATAGAAGTAGTGGAAGACTACAAGAGAAATTGGTTGAATTTGTTGAAAATCAGTAGAAATTGTTGAAAATTCAATAGAAATCATTAAAGACTTGGTGGAAGTTGTTCAAGACTCACCGGAAAAAGTTGAAGACTTAGTGGAAGTTGTTCAAGACTCAGAGGATGAAAATGAACCACAATGATTATGAGATAAACCAGATATAATTTGAAGTATACTAAAAATACTATTTTTAAAATTTTATTAAGACATCTCTCTTCCATATTTTTATGATTTTGAAACATTTGGATTGAATTTTGTTTTGTTAAATGATTTTTAACCTAAATGTTAAGTATGCGTTTAAATCTGATGATTTTATTTTATTTTTCCTCGAATTGGTCCGAAAATTAGAGGGGGGAATTTGTTGTAAATTAAAGGAAAATTCGCTACAAAATTGGTGGGAAAATCCTCCGCAAAAGTAGGAGGAAACCCACTGCAAATTAAAGAGGGAAAATTTATCGCAACTCATTAGTACCCCACATTTTAGTGGCAGCTCGATTTCTGCAGCAAATAGCCAATTTTCTTGTAGTGTAAAAGATAGGAAAAAACAAGTAATTTGTCCTATAAATTATTTTTTTGTTTTCAAATATGCTTTCTAAATAATAAATATTCAAATTCACCTTCTAACCTTTAAAAACTGAATATGTTTATCCTCTTAGTAAACATTAGTTACATTGACGTAATAATCCTATCTAGCATCCGAGTTGGTAAAAATAATATAGATGACATCTTAATTACGTGATAAATTCTGGCAAGTTGTATTTTCAAATCTGCTTTCTAATGCGACAAATAATATTTACAAAAGTGATAAACATGGTCAATTTTTAAAAGTTAAAGAGCAAATCCAGAATGTTAATTACTTAGAGGACAAATTTAAAATATTTATTACTTCGATGACAAATTTAAAAATAGAAAATAAGTTAGGAGATGAATCAATTAATTTTACCTAAAAGATAATGATATGGTAAGTTGTCTTTTCCTTAGTTAGGCTAAATGTCATGGGAGGCAGAGTGCATTTGTTTCTGTTTTTTTTTATTATTATTATTTTAAACCCAGAACAAAATCACTTTTCTTAACTTGGTCCTCTAAAAAGTGATTTTTTTTTTAAACATTTAAGTAAAAGCTAAAATGAATAGTTTTTGTGAAAAGTAATTTTTTTAAAAAATTCAAAAATCTTTGTCAAAAAAAATAAATAAATAAAAACTGAAATAAACACACCTTTATGCTACATAAGCTGGAACTTTGAGTTTGATGTGCTTCACATGAAAAAAAGGAGAAAAAAAAATTATGACATTGCAATTGAAAATTGAGAAGGAAATCCTAACTACAGCCACCGTTTATTCATAACATGTTTTTGTACATATGTATTGTTAACAATATTCATAAATATTGTGAAGGTGGAGCGTTCAACAGATCCCCAACCTATCCTTTTATCCCAGTCCACTTGATTCCTACACCATCCTCTCTTACTGACCAGTATAATTTTTTGGTGGCTTCCTTCTGCACCAAGATCATACAGATTGAATCTAGCACATTGCGGGTTCTGCTTCCATATCATCGTACAACTTTTGACTTCAAAATTGGTGTATGTAATGAAGGGTTTTCCTCATTCCAAAAGGTGCTGTGTTCATTGGAAGCTGCTAATGAAGTACAGTCGCTCTGAGCCGGGGGGACAAGTCATTGACAATGTAAAGGAAAAGTATGTTGATGTTGGCGTGGTTCGAATCGGTGATGGTTGGAGTTGGAGAGCTAATGAGAGACTCACCAAAAGCGTTGGAGAGCTAATGAGAGAATCACCAAAAGCTGAGGTATTGAAAGTCACTACAAGAAGAAGAAGTAAGAAGGATCCATAGATTGAAGTATGCATTTTGCTTGTCATGCTTTCACCAATTGGTTTTGTATATATGAGTAAGTGTATAAAGATTGTTAAACTCCGTACATTTATGTGAAGGCTAATAAATTTTACACTTTGTTTTGGACAACTAAGTCTACACCTCTCCTTTTCAAATCAACTTAATTTTAACTTGGGGTAATTTTATAATTTTAATTTCTTCACATTAATTACTATTTTAATTTTTTTCTCACTAAATTAATACTATCTTTTCATTATTTCTCTCACCTAAATAAAGTTTTTTTTTATTTTTCTATTTAATAATTCAATAAATATTCTTTTATAAAATTCATGAACAATTAGATCCCCACTCAAATAACCTATGTTTCACATATGATAATCAATCCAACAATGTAATTTTAACAGTAAGATGTTTCAATTCTTTGTCAAGTGATGACATAGATAAATTTTCATACGTAATGAATATCTTTTGATTTTTTTAGAGCAAAAAAATATATCTTTTAATTATTTTTTCATAAAAAATAATCTTCGAACAAATTAGCCCTTTATAATCTTTTTTAAAATTAATAGATGAGAGAAAGAGTTAAAGCTATAACAAGAAAAAAGAAAAATATTAACTTATCTTTAATTATAAGTTGATTTGAAAAAGAGGGTTGTGAACTTTTCATTCAAAATAAATTATGGAGTTTGTTAAAATTTACATAAAAGTATGGACATTAACAATCCTCTAAAATAATAATTCTTCAAAAAAAAAATTTTGGATAAAATTATGAGAGACATTACTTTTTGCAATTTCAGGTGATAGAACATGTACGATTACTTCTTCTCTCAACAAGTGAGCTTGTCAGGGATTGAACTTGTGTTATTATCTTTGCGGAGGATTAAGCTCCTTATCACTTGTCCAACAGCTCATTGGTTTATATGCAAAAATTATTAAATACTTGTTGTCTAAAGTATTAAATGTTTTAATTTTCTAGTTACTTTAGTTTTTTCGTTAGAGTGATATTAAATTTCAGGAAGTGGTTATTGTTACACTTTATTATTTATTAGCCACTTTCTATTTAATGAGCTTCTGTTTAATTGTCTTAAAATGCCCTCCATTATCTTTCATAATTAAATTAAGAGTAAAATATATTTAATCTCTTTGAGATATTAAGAAATTTACAAGAAACGCAACATTTTGTGGGGGTTTTATTTGCATTTTGTAGCAATTTTAAACCCCCACAAAACAAATTGTCGCAATTTTGAAAACCACCATAGCAAAGAGCACCACAAGGCATATTGTGGCAATTTTGTAAAATCGACACAATAATTGCCACAAAATGTTAACCTATTTCGTGGCAGTTTTCTAGATTATTTTGTGGAGATTTGTAACCTTCACAAACTGAGCACCATGTCTTTGAACAATATTTATCCTTTGGGAGTTTAAAACTGCTACAAAATGCAACAAAACTTATTTTAATTTTGTGGAGGTTTAAAACCGCCACAATATGAATGTTTTATTTATTTCTATTTTGACAATTTATTAAATACTCATTCAAATTATATTTACCTATATAATTATTTATTTCACCTGTATAGTTATTTAAATTATATTTCACCTTTATAGTTATACACACAAACAATTTTATCGAACTAATCACATAATATAACTCAAATTTCATTAAAAATATCCAATAATAATAATCATATCCATATGAAGTCAGATTCAAATCCATATAAATTAATATTAACCGTAAATGGTAAATTAAACACTGCAGCTTCAAATCCATGATGACCAAATGATCCTAAACTAAATAAGCCCAAAATGAATTGATAATCTAATTCATGGTTCTAAACCAAATAAAAAAAAAACTACTAAATCGTTTGCTTTATGATTCATGTTCCTTCCATATGATGATATTCTAGCATCCAAAGGGGTAGTAGGCTCACTTCCAATATCACTAGGCTAAAACAATAACAAAAATATCATTTAGAGGGATATTTAGAGAGAGATGAAGCTATTAATTACTCTACTTGCTCATATATAATATGAGTCTTAAACAATCTACTGAGCTAAAACAACATAGTAAGCAAGCCAATACCTGTGTTATAGAGCTAACAGCAAATTATTAACAAGAAGAATGAATCAGACAAAATTGTACAAAACTAGAATCTAAAATGTAGATGCTACGAAGATTCAAAAGTTTCCAAAAATAGCAACTGGATCAACAAAAGAATATAGGAAACGGGGGTAGAGAACAAAGCACTTCATGTGAAAATCCAGCACTCCATATACTAAT
The DNA here is from genome assembly GCA_031439585.1 of Pterocarpus macrocarpus. Lineage (NCBI taxonomy): Eukaryota > Viridiplantae > Streptophyta > Magnoliopsida > Fabales > Fabaceae > Pterocarpus > Pterocarpus macrocarpus. Next base: position 43,719,005 of record CM062516.1, read on the forward strand.
GAATAGGCCAACATGGAGGTAAGGGTGCTATGTTATGTAATGTTGAAAGGGCTAACAGAGAAGTCATAACTCATAGTCACCCAAACTATTAGAAGCATTACTTTGGACATGCTATTTTGATGAAATGAAATCCAATAAAGTCATGATATAATTGCCTATAGGAGCTAAAATAACCCAGTTTTGAACATCTTAGCTGCAGCATAACCTTGTTTAAGAAGCAATTTGGGCCATCAATGAAACATAGAATGCTACAAGCAACAAGAACCAATCAACAGCAAAAGCAATTCTGCACTAAGGCACTAACAAAAACCACTTCAAATGTATCAGACTGCAGCGAAAGTAAATGAAAACAAAGAGGATCACCAAGCCCCCAACCATCACCACAAAGAAACTCCACTTTCCAAAACTCAAAATCATTGCAAATAACTAAATATAAATCAGAAATTGAAAATCAAAGGAAAAACTCTTTAGATAGGCAATGCATTCAATAACTGCATATCAACTCACTCCAATAGCTAGATATGTACTTATGCAGATTACATACTGTCGCTTATCACATACCTACTCTTTTACCATGTCAAAAACTTGATCAAAATAATTTATTCCCTCCCATGTGCCCATACCCTTTTTTGGACAACCCCCACTAACAAGCAATAGCATATCAGTATCACTTTTTAAAAACCCACATGAATTAAGTACTTCTAGAATCATTGTATGTTGAAGAAAGAGAACAAGGTGAAGCCAGTGAATAAGAAGACAACATCTTTGGAATTTTTAAAAGAAGAAGAATGACTTTACATTATCTAATAACTAATACATTTATAAATTATAAAGCAACAACTAGAACTATCATCCAGAACAATAATGAGATAAAGGATAAGAAAGGTATATTAAGGTTCTCAAATGCCAGTAAAGGCAAGATTCATATCATCAAAAAAAAATTACTCTATGTTTCAACATGTCTATGGAAGACCAACAAGCAACAAGTTATGACCATGACCAAATGAAAATCCAATAGGGTAAACAAAACCAAATATGGAAATACAAAGAATTGAATAAATAGCTCAATGTATCATGGAGGATGGAAGGTAAAAAAAAAACAAACATGGAATATCTACAATGCACATATCAGCTATATGCCATGGAAATTCTTTAAAGTCCCAATCACTTGGCAATGCAAAACACATTCAATTCAAAGGAAGAACATAGAATAAGAGAAGAAAATAAACCAACTCCATGTATTTATCCTAATCAACTAATCAAGTTAAAATGGTTCAAGCTCTTTCCTATCTCCAAATTAGATCCAAATGCCAAAAAAAAAGTGGCTAAAAAAAACCCAATAATGTAAGCTACCCATGAATATAACAACTTAATAACAGAGGTGTAGACTAGTGGATTATTTTGATGTAAAACAGCAAAAAAGACTATAAAAAAACTATGTTTCAAGGTAGATAGCACATATATTTCAAAGAGAACCACTTCAATGGGGCTTGACAACAGCATAGACTTTCACAGAGGAGCATCACTAGCCTTCTTTTTTCACCTGTCAACAGTCTTAGAGAAAAAACCACAACTTTTTCAATAATAAGTCAGCATTTGCACCAACGAAATGATCTCAATCAACAACAATTACTCAGATTTATTTACATTTATATCAACAAACCGTACAAATGCACATCAGATTAGAATCATATTGCAGCTGAAATCAAATAAGAAGGCCAACCACTAAACCAGCATTCAAGCTTCAACAGAACCTAATAGCACTTTTCTAAATAATAATAAAATATAGAACAGAAGCTAAAAAACCTAAAAACCCAAAGATTGGGGTTTGTAGCGCAAATGGGTTTTAGCATTCATATGAGCTGTGGGACTTAAGGGGAACTATAATCCTTACCCTAAAGTAAAGTGTGGCAGATGAAAACCAAGTTGATTGGAGAAAACTACGGATCTATGCCCTTCACTTGGCTTTAGTGATTTACACTGAAAGAAACCATGCCTAATTAAAATTTTGAATAAATAAATAAGAATTATAATCATTGAATGATACAATTATTTGATGAGTTTCAAAAACCAAATGAGGAAACAAGATCTCAAATAAGCCTCAGTTCATACTCTCCAGCCATTGTTATTTATCTCACCCACGGAAGAGCTTGATACCCACTTTTCTCTATAATATTCAAATATCTTACATATATCCCAGAAACAATAAAATACGATATCTCAAAATAATTTCTGCTACTTTGCTTAAAGATACAAAAAACCATTGATGCACGCCAAGGCTGCTAGAAAAAAAATACGTGAAATGCGTGAAACCAAATGCAATCATAACCCATTATCTATTGCAGTCATTCAAATGGGACATATACAGATGATCATTATCTATAGCAGTCAGGGAAGCATTCATACACACACATACGCAAATGAGCTAAGCTCGTGATGGCATTCAACGGCGGCTCGTGACGGTGTTCAACTTTGGCTAGCGATGGTGCTGTGGACAACAAGGCTTGCGGTGTGGTTCTCGGGATGTAAGGTTGCTGGTGGTTGTGATTGTGGGTTTGGCGAGGGTAGGGTTTATGAAAGAAAGAGCAAAAAGAAAAGGCCAAAATAGGGCAAAAAGAAAGGGCAGAATAGGACCACCAGAAGTAGGGGAGCGTTGGCAATCTTGGGGGTTTATGAAAAGATACTAACAATGATAATGAACACCTTTGGCGTTTCTCTCGCTTGAGTTGAATGGCGCGAGTGAGGGATTAGGAGAAGAGGTGAGGGTTCAAGTAGGGAGGCAAGGGTGTTTTGTGTGATCGAAAAAAGAGAGAAGAAATTGAAGATCGCGCTAGATTTGTTTAATGGTGCCCTTTTAAGAAAAAAAGCCACAAAAAAATTAAAAAAATTACCACTAATTAATCAAATCCGAGGGGGTTAGAAAACGTGCCACAAATAATATGAACAGGGGGTTGTTTAAACTCCCACGATCAAACTGTCATATATTTACTTATTTCTTGTAGTTAAATAACACTTCCTCTCATATATTTATAAAATATATACTCCATTTCAATTTACTAAGAGAGTGTTTGGATTGATTTTAAAAAAAAAAAACACTTTTTCATGGTTTTTTTTGTTTAAAAAAAGTTCTTTTAGAAGTTTTAAAAAATATATTTAGATACAATTTTAGAAAAAAAAATACTTGAAAAAAAGTTAATTTACTATTTTTTTAAACATTAATAATGCTTAGCTTTAAAAAAAAAAAAAGTAGAAATAGGAGTAATTTTTGAAATATAATATTGGGTATATTTGTTTGTACTTCTAACACAAAAAAAAAAAATTTTCAAATTTTTTCAAGAAAGTTACTTATAAAAATTTTTAATATATTTGTTTATACTTAAAAAAAAAAATCAATATTATACTTTTTTGAGAAGTAAATAAAGAGCTACTTCTCTTAAAAGAAGAAAAATAAATAGTAAAAGAAAATGAGTTCTTTGAATTTAGGAATCGCCTTCTCACTCTATTATGATTTTGTTCTTAAAATTTATAAAAAATACCACTCATTTTCACTCTCGTTCTCACTTACTCTCTCTCCTCCCTCAATGTCCTTAATTATAATTTTATAAAAAGAGGTACATATATATTTATTATATTCAAATAATTTAATAATTTTTAATTTTGATAAAATATACTTGCACAATTATATATTTAAATACAAAATATTTTTCTACTTCTGTTTATAATTCTATTTTTACTTCTAATTCTTACAAAGTATTCATATAATAAAATCTTAATCCAACTGGCTTTTTATTAAAAATTATTTTTGTTTCTATTTTTTTAAGAAGTTGTGTATATATATATATATATATATATATATATATATATATATATTACTAATTTAAAAAAAATAATAAATTAACCTTTTTTTCTTTCCTACGAGCACTTTTTCCAAAAATTATATCAAAATACACTTAAAAATTTATAAAATTGCTTTGTCATATTAAAAAGCAATCCAAACGCAATCTTAGGATATGTTTGATTTAACTTTTGGGAAAAGATCTTTTAAAAAAAGGTCTTTTAAAATAAGATTTTTTAGAGGAATTACTTTTAAAAAAATAATTTTTATTTGGTTTGAATATGTCAAAAGTAAGTTTAGGAGAATAAGTTTTGTTTGGATAGGATAAAGTAAAATTATTTTTGGTTGTTGATATGAGAGTAATAGTAAGATTCTTTTTCAAAAGGTCTTTTTTTAGAATGAAAAGCAACCTCAAAAATATTTCTCCCAAAAGGCCTTTTGAAATTCAAAAGACCTTCTAAAAAGTAAAAAGTTAAACCAAACACTACTATTTACTGTATAAAGTCATTTTCCTTCCCATAGAAGGCTTTTTGGAGAATGCAAATTGCAATCCAAACAAGCTCTTAATAGATTGGGGCAAAGCGTATATTTCGTAAATAAATAGAGTGAAGTATAAGACACATGTATATATATTTATAGACCTGTAACATCAAGATTAGGACACGTTTAAATGCCTGTAACTCTCTTATTCCACCAGTAATGAGAATCATTCTTTCACTAATATTTCTCTGCCCTTCCATTCTCTCTGATTTTAACACCTAACATGGTATTTTTTACGTTTCCGCACTCATTGTTCTTCAAATATTCTTCTTGATCTTTGATCTCTATTCATCGATATCTAATCTTTAATCTCTGTTCATTGATATCTGATCTTTATTGATCAATCTTCATTTCTTGTATATCTTTTCTTTTCTTCAAGGTCGTTCATCGATCCTTTTCTACTCATATCAATGGCGCAACATCAACCAATTGATCTGCATTCTTTGCAATCATCTGATTATCCAGGATTGGTTCTCGATTCTTGATACCTCAATAATGTTAAGTGTATTTTATTCTTAAATAAATAATCTATTGTTATTTCTAGTTTTATTTATACTTAATACTATTAATAGTTTTCTTCAAATATTTTATTTTTGACTCATTTTTCTGATGAAACATATTAAATTTATATTTTCACATAAAAACAAAAAAAAATGATTATGTAACAAATTGATTATCTTAATTTTAAATATAGCTTTTACATTGAATTAATTTTTTTACTTCACATAACTTTCTTTAAGGATAAGAGTATTTTTATTCTTTTTTATTTTAATATTTTATAAATATGATACGAGATAAAATTATGTTGAGAAAATTACTATATATACATAATAAATGTTGAACAAAAAAATAATTATTAATAATAATTTTAAATTTTAATTAATATTCACTATCAATATAAAAAATCGTATTATCATCTAATAATTTTTTATTTTATTTAATTAGTTTGATATGTGTTGAAACACCTTAAATGGAGTGAAAATATATTATCAAATGTTAGTATAAAATTTTTAGCCTGACAATGTATATAATTATCAAGTAAATAACTAATTTAATGTATTATGTTACCTTAATTTTTAAGAGTAAAAATTAAAAAATAAAAACTATAATAAAAATTGAGAGATAGACACGGCAAATGCTAATGTTTATTTAATACTAGATTAAATTATGTAAATGCAAGATGAAAAAATATTAGCTATGTATTTAGTGTATTACAATTTATTTGTTCACTTTTTTTTTAATCTAACATACTCACTACTATGTTCTATAGATAATTATTACATTATAAAAATTTTAAAAGTAATTTAATATTTATATCTAAATAATTATATTGAATAAATTAATTATAAATACTTATAGTATTTAGTGGTCATATAAAAATAATCAACACTTTAAAATTAAATCAATTATCATTTAATAAGATTCATATAAAGTTATTATGAAAATTATTCCACAAAATGAAAAATATAGAAACACAAATCATGATATATTAAAAAAATATTTATTTAAAATATTAATAATAATGAGTTTAAATAATACTGAAGTAACAATAGATTATTAATTTAATTATGAAAGAGAAGGAAGGACATTTTAGAACAATTAAATTAAAGCTCATTAAATAGGGAGTTGTAATAGATAATAAGGTGCAACAATAGCCACTCCCTAAATTTTAATGTATGTTTGTTGTAAAACTTTTTACTTTGTTATCTAAATTTGTATTGATATTTAATAATTTCATAAGCACATTAGGTGTTAAACTATATGAGTATTTTTTTTAATATTTGCAGCATATTACAAATTAAAGTTTTTAAAATAATTCTTAAGAGATTATAATATTATACTCATCTTAAAATGTGAGTTTTATTTGAATTTTTGTTTCTAATTTATTCATCGAATTAATAAACTATAAATTAATTTTTCATATTTTCATTTTTTTCCATAAATGTAAATAATGCTCGCTTCACAAAAGTAAGGAGCCAAGACAAAGTTCAGCAAAACACCAACAAAAAAGAAAGAAAAACCAGAAACATCCCAGGACAAAAAACGTGATGTAAAGAATATTTTAACCCCCTGAGCAGATCTTCAGATACCACACTAACACTATGATCCCTATATTTCGCGCTGCCAAGGCTGGAGACATCGTCACCTCTACGACTGCCATATGGCTGATCTTCCATCCATCTGTGTTAGCAACTTAGCCCAGGCACCAAACCATCTTCTTTGTGATTTCTTTATCTGCACCACGGACACATTTTTAAACCACTCTTTTTCATCTTTTCATTAATAGGAGATAGAGCACTAAGTATGTTTGAAATAACCTATAAGCGTGTAAATTAGTCAGTGGAGGCTGTTCTACCTTAACTAAATGTTATGAGTTCGAATTGTGGATTTGCAATTATGTTAAAACTCATAAGGGAGATATTTATCACCTAAATAGTTTTATTTTACTCGAGTAAGATTGCTTCCAATAGGAGGATATCTATAGTTTTAATAAAAAAAAATGCATATTTCAAATAAAATATTCAAGAAACCAATTTTATTTATAAATTATCATTTATTTGGAAAGTTATAATAAAATAGGAATTGATTTAATTTAAAAATTATATTTTATTTTACATGTGCAGTATAAATGTTTAGAATGTGATTTAGTCAAATGCAGTTACAATTTTTAATAAATGAAATTATTTACTAGCTTTTTTTTCTTTGGATACATTACTAGCTTTTTAATTTAAGTAATACAACGTAAATCAAAATTATCTGTTAAAATTGTTGCCAAAATTTATCAAGATTCGAGAAGGGTGATTGGATAGGTCAAGAAAGTAAAGACCCTTCATGCTTCCAATGGTTATAAATATTGTCACATCTGGCAATAAAATTCAAATCGTTGAGTATTTTTTTCCTTTTAATTTTTTGGTACCATTACTATAAATGATTTTATTTTGTGAATATCATAGTAGATATTTTCACATAGAAGAATTATTACTCGTAAAAAATGAAATTCTTCAATGTTTAGAATGCCATTTGCCCCAAATTAAATAATAAGTATGTGTATATCATAGGCCATTCAAAAAGAATTGCAATATGACCAAAGTTTATATAAACATAAGGTGAGTTTTACGGTGCACTAGAGTAATTATGGTATGTGGTACACCATTTAAAAAATAATAATAATGTATTGTGCACCTAGCTTAATCCAAACCGGGTGTTAGGGACTTGTAATATTGGATGGTTTGGATTTGAAACTGGAGACCGGTGGAGCAGATTGTGCAATGTATTGGGTAATTTTTTTTTTTCATTTTTCTTTTTTCTTTTGCAGCTGGAATGTTTGCCATGGCCGAGCATCACCATCACTACATGGGACCGAGTTTGAGACTCGTTTCAACTCGTTCTGCTAAGAGCACCGCTAGGTTGCTGAGGAAGCGTGGCTCTCCCTTGCGTGTTGTCTTCCAACTTTCGTGCCTCTTCGCAACCAGCGAAACCCTTGACGGTCGTTATAGGGGGTATTGGGTAGCCAAGTGGAAGCAAAACTATATCAAAAGTGTAATTGTGGTAGCAAAGTTGTGTTTTTCCAATTGCTTTGGTTACAAATTTTGTAAGTTAACTTCATTAAAATTTTATCTTTGAGAGCAAATATTTCGTCGTCTTCTTTTCAATTTCTTTTTTTAAAGTTATGGATGTTTTCAGAATAGGACCTATTACGTACTAAACTTCGTGAAACTCCATTGAAGCAAAGTGGCAACTTTTACCATCGACTTCCCAATTGCCACCAGCACTTGCTCTTCTTCACACTCTTCCATGGGGTAATGAGGAGTTGCCAGCACGTGAAAGCCAATGCGCGAACTCGACGGCGGTCGCAAGAAGCTATGAAGGGTGCCTCCAATGGCAGTGAGAAGCTACGAAGGGCATTTCCAGTGGTGGCGAGTAATAGTGGTGTGTCACAGTGGTATCGGCAATGCCCATTACAATCTCTAATCCAAAGTGAAGGTATTGGTGCACCTTTCCATTTTTAAGCGGTACACCATTCACCATAGTTATTCTAGTACACTACAGAACTCATCATAAATTACTTAAACGCATATGGGTACAAAATACTTTTGTTGAAAATAGTGAAAATAAAATCGAATTTATTGCATTAAACAACAAATATAAATTCATTAAATGCAATTTAATAATATGTGTTAAAGACAGTTAATTTGCTTTCTTTTCAAGAATTTTAAAATAACTCCAATTGGAAATTACCAAAAGAGTTTGCCAGCAATAATGCCATGTACATCAAGATAGTAACTTACAAAATGCAAATATCTTACAAAATGCAAAATTAATTTCAATCAACTAACATCTATTACAATGCAATTTAATTGACTTCAAATACGTAGTATAAGAATACAGAGTTTGAGGGAATACGAAAAAGATCAATATCGATTGGTGAGAAGATCACAAACAAAATGTCTACTCCAATTCGTGTATCATCCCTCTTGGTCTTTCTGATAGTGTGTTTTTGCTCGACATTCGGTGATTCTCTCAAAAGGTCTTCAACTCTACCCGATCTTCCATCTTTTCAATCCTCAAACATCTCCAACATCAACATAGTCGCTATTTCCATTTTCAATGACTTGCCCCCAGAATCACATCATTTGATCATGACTGCTGTCGACATACCAAATCCGTACAATTTGGAACCAGGTGAACCTTACACTGAAATAGTCAATTTGGAGCAAAGATTCGCTTACTTTGAACGGGAACCAACGAACGCAACGTGTTGCAGTATAAGCAGGTATGATACCAAAGTAGATGCAGGTCATCAAGACGTGTTTTGGTCAGTGCGAGATGATGGTCCTTATCACAGTTGGGACAACGAAAACTGGCACAGGACGACAACTTGGGGACCTTGTTGAATTTCCCTTCTTGTCAACAAGACGTGCGTATTTCATATGATGTATACGTACTAGGGTATTGTTGGTGTAAGTTGGATCGCGCATTAAGTGATTAAGACTTCATATTTTGTTATATTAATAGCAATGATGTTCAGCACGAATAGCATTGCTACAAATGTGTATGAAAATGAGTTCAACCAATAAGATTCTGTGTTTGATAGAATATATGGAGGTGAGAGAAAGTGGGGAAAAATTTTTGCTCTTATTACTACTCTTTCTCGAATTCGTACTCAACCGTTTTCATACTATAAAATGTTACTGATATATTAATTGAAAAATAAAACTTAAGATAAATATTTTTTTGTTGTGACAAATTTAAAATGAATATTAGATCTACGGCTACAAATCCTGAAGATTGATGCACTCAAGTATTTTATAATTACTTCTAGGACAAGATTGAAATGTGTATAATTTGAATATTGTTTATTGAAAGAATAAAATTGAAACATTTTGAAAATATTGGGAACATAAATAGAATAAAAAAATTTTGAAATTAAATTGAAACCTTTATAAAATGTTAAATGAAACTTTACCCTTTATAACCATTCCTACGTATTATGAACAACTGTTGCTATAGATTTCTTGTCGGTTGATATTTCAATACTACATAAAATTGAAAAATTCTTATGTGAAGTAGATCGAACTGAAGAATACAACTCGCGAAGCATAGCTGACAGTGGGAACTCTATATGTTTAAAAAAAAAATGTGATTTAATTGGTTAATAGAAAAATAGCAAAAAATTACTTTTACTCGAACCTTGATTTAAACTAAAATTATTTGAAAATTGGCAAACGTGTCGTTTGGTTAAATATCATGAATTGAGCACAAATGTGTCCCACACTCATTTAAAATGGACAAACGTCCAACTAAAAACACTGAATTTGTTTAGCTTAACCATTCAAAGATGAAAGTTACGAGTCTCTCTTCCATGTTTACTGATTGAAACTATTCTCAACTAATTCATCGTAAACAAATTAATTGAGAGCTCACAAAAATTTAAAATATTTTTAAATTATGTAATATTTAATTGACGCATACTATATTTTAAAATATATATAGATGTTAATTATTAGAATAAATATTTATGAATAGAAGAGGGATCAAATGATAAAGCTCTCGCCGTTAATTTTGTTTTAATTAAGCGAATTAAAATGATACAAATTAATAAAAAAAGAGAATAGTGAAATATAATTTCAATGAATAGAGAATATTTACATTTAATAATTAATGAAGAAAGGCAGATTGTGTGTATTTATGTTAAGAAGGTGAAAAGGAATAAAAAATAACTGATTTTTTCAAGAAATTAAAAATTAAGAATTTCAATAACAAATATTTATTTTGATATTTAAATATAATTGAGATTAATATTTTATATTTTTATGCAATAAATTTTAATTTTTAAATATTATAAATAACTTAACTTCACATTATTTTAAATATAATTTTGTGTACCTTAAAATTGTTATTCTATGTGCATAAAACTAACATTTTATGTACTATTTCTTCTTTTTTCTCCTTCACATTATATTAATATCTTAAGATTGCCATTTGGAGAGGGCTTTATTTAACCACGACCGCAACCAGTTTCTTAGAAAAAAATAATTATCTCACATTTTATATTTTTTATTATATGCATTTTTGTGTCTTTCACTTGCTTTTGAACAAAATGTATTATTTTAGTGTAAGTTAAAATTTATTTTCTCATTGTATTTAATTAGTCTTCGCTAATTTTTGTGTAATTGTTAATATAACATTCATTTAATACATTTATTCATAAAATATAAAACTCGAAATTCACTTTTATGTATTTTTGAGTCTTTCGCATGCTTTTTTTTTCTTTAAATATATATATATATTCAATTTAAAACATATAAAATGTCAATTTTGATTATGCCTAAATACAAAAAAAAAATTTAAAATGAAAAAATATATTTTAATAAAAAATAGCATTATAATTTTTATTTTTTAATTATTTTTATTTTAAAGTATAGTGTGAAGATAAATTTTTAATCATACTAGTTAAAAATTACTTGTTTATAAAATATACAATTTCAATTTTAATTGCATTTAAATAAAAGAAGTAAATTTTTTATTGAATTTTTAATTTTAATTTTTAAAAAAATTCTGTTACTTTTTTATTTTTTAAATATAAACACACTCAAATTATCTTTCTTCATTAACTATTGAACTTAACTATATTCTCTCTTTTCATTAAATCTCTATTAATTCACTGATTCTCTTTCTTATTAAATTTTGTCATTTTAAACGATAATAAATATATGATTTAACTTAAATTTAATATGCGTAATTAAATGATTTTACATGTTTCAACCTTATCTTTTTCTTGGTCGAAAAAGGGGCCACCGGCCCAAAAACAAAACTAACTCAATCTGGGGAATGAGACCCCATAAGCATCAGAGAAAACATTCTCGGCAACACAGGTAGGAACACTAAAAAAATATGTGACACCAAAATCTCTTGCATGAACCTGGTAAGCAAGACCATCGGCAGCTATATTGGCTTCTCTAAAAACATGACGAAGTTGAACTTCCCAAGCCTTATCTCGAGTGACATAGTTACAGTAATTCCAAAAGCCTTCCCCACGTTAAAACTAAAGAAGCATCCCTCACATTTTAGTTATATATATCCATATACATATATATATATTTTTCGATATATGAACAGAAACGGCTCTACACTCGCGAGGGAGTGGAAAGTCAAAATACAGACAAAACATCCTCAAAATAAGCACAACCACCCGAATATTGTAACCACCCAATTTGAATCAATACTGGAAACTGCAGCCAAATGTGCATTAGCATGATATCCACATGAGTACCCGAAATTATAGCCCTCTAGCCACCATCTGCATAGTCATTGAGTTGTATCAAACACCAGTCTCTACTTTTTTATTTCACACCCCTTTCCATACCTCATTCCACGCTTTCCACGTGTGCCATAGCTCCATCATGAAAGATTTCGGGCAAACATTCTGATTTTGAAAAATAACTTTGTTCCTGATATTCCAAATGGCCCAAATTACTGCATAAAAGTTGGAAATCCACCATCTCCTCATACTCTCTGGGCATCTGACAGCTAACCAAGCCTCAAAGTTAGTGATAGGATCATTAGAAATCACCCATTTGGTTCCCCACCATCACAGCAACAGGAACAAGTTTTCCAAGCAATGTCACACGTGACAAGGAGATGCGAAATAGATTCCACATCTCTGGTGCATTTGACGCATCTAGAGTCACCATTTCTCAAAATATTATGAGTCTTCGGAGTCTATCTTTTGTGTTCCACTTTTTAGTTATATTTTTGTTAATAAATTTCTCTTTTGGAAAAAATTAGATAAGGTAGTGATCCATATGAATCTTTCAAAATGTTACAGAAGGAACAGCTTACAAGGCAGTAGGTGAGCGTAACTTTCTTAAGTACCCTCAAAATATTTATTTTGTTTTTATTTTACTTTTAATTTCGCAGTTTATGAAGAAATGGTGAAAATTGGAAAAAAAAAAAAAAAGTCCATCATTTCTGTTACAAAACTTTAAACAGCAAAAGTACAAAAAAATGTGATATTTTAATAATTATTAATAAAAATTCTCTTGCTGAAAAATAAATACACCTTAGATTTTAGTAATGCGTGTTCCATCGCACTGCTAATAAAATATTTTATAGGTTACAGCTACTTTTTGGTCCTTATACTTGTTCTAGATTTTAATTTTAATTTTAATTCCTATATTAAAAATTTGTTGGTTTAATTCTTTATAATGGTATTTAGTTAGCCTCTACCATTAAAAAATAGGTAAAGTCTCATTTATGTTCCTTACATTTTACAACAATTTCAATTTGGTTCCAATTTTTTTTTTTTTGTTCTATTTATGTCCCTAATATTTTCAAGATATTTCAATCTTATCCTTTTGATATATAACATCCAAATTATAAATGAAAAAAATTGATATTAAGATCAAATTTCAATGTTAGTGGCATCTAAATAATACCAATAGAGTTTATTTGCCTTCAATTTTTCAAAGAAAAGTTTTAGGTATAGGTTTTAGTTAGAGAAAGATTAAATAAGTGTTAAATGGTTTAAATTAGAAAAGAAAATTTTCATATCCTTAAAAAATATGGGGAGCAACAATGATAAATAATATTATTATATTCAGATAAGTAATGAACACATCTCTATTAATATTATCGCACGACCATTATATCAATTTTTTCCATTTATAATTTGAATATTGAAAGTACAAGATTAAAATATTTTGAAAATATTAGAGACGTATATAGAATAAAAAAAATTGGGATTAAGTTGAAATCACTGTAAAATGTGAGAGATATAAATAAGATTTTACCCTTAAAAAATTATCAAACAATGTTAGTTTTTGCCTACATGGGACATGGTAAAACTAGTAAAACTACATTGAGAGGTTGTATCAGTTTGAAAAAATGCTGTCCTTTTTTTTTTTTTTTTTGTCTCGATGAGAAGGAGATAAGAGTGTCCCAGTGAGGATTTTTTCCATTCCAATGACTTGAACTCGAGGCTTTTAGTTAAGGAGTTAAAGCATCTATTATATTGACCAACCTCATAGTAGTTAAACATAATCACCTTACTAAATCAAAAAGAAAAATGTTAATTGCTAGCATTAATTAGAAAATACATATACAACTCTAACGAAGAAAGAAAATTTAATTATTAGCCAAAATATATGACTTTAGACTCAAGACTCCAACCCCTAGGTGAACTTAACCAATAATGATGAAAATTCCAATTTGGGATTGTCACTTTAGAAAAAAACTTTACTTAATAATAGGAACAAACTCCGGCGTATTTGAAAACTCATAACACACCACCTTTATATGGGTGACTAACCATTTTACCACAACAACTTATTTATCGCGTACATAATCTATAGGATAACCTCATTTACATCTTTAATGCTTTATAGTGATTTTAATTTAGTTTCAAAAGTTTTTTTTTATTCATAACATTCCTAATATTTTTAAAACATTTTAGTCTTATTATTTTGGTATTCAAATTATAAATGGAAAAAACTGATATGAAAGTTAAGTTATAATGTTAGTGATGATGTGTTTATTACTTATCTAAATGGGATAATATTGTTTATCATTATTTCCCTTTATTTTTTTTATAGGATATAAAAGTTTTTCTTTTTAATTCAACCCTCCTAACACTCAGTTAATCTTTCTCTTACTAAAATTCATACCCGAAACTTTTCCTTAGAGAATTGAAGGTAAACAATCTCTAGTGGTGGTATTTGGATATTATTAACATCAAAATTTGATCTTAATATCCATTTTATATATATAATTTGAATGTTTCCTATCGAAAGGGCAAAATTGAAATATTTTAAAAATATTAAAAATGTAAATGGAACAAAAAAAAATTGAAATTAAGTTGAAATCATTAAAAAATGGAACACCATAAATAAGACTTTACCCTAATTTATAATTTAAAAAAAAATTAAACAATACAAATAAAGAGTTAAAACATAAAGTACTCAATTTTCGCATTGCTTAGACTAGGAACTTTAGACTCTTACAACAATTATAAGTACCCATATATTACATTGTTTTATGAGTATCTCATCTAGGCTCTTTAAAAGAGTAAGAGGTCTAATCCTTAGCTTAGCTAACCAAAGTGTATCTTTGGCCATCTTTTACCATAATAGGGTTGTTAATCTCACTATTGATAATCAAATAATGTCTTGATGTCATTGATGTCTAAGCTTTTGTTTGGCCTATTTAACTCCTTGGGCCTATAGTAGACTATAGGCTCGGCACAGTTTGAGAGGTTGCAACACAAGGCCTAATCTGTTAAGGGTGATGCTTGGCCTATCTTGACCTATTTCGAGCCCTATTAACTATTGTGTTTTAAAGTTTAAAATATATTTCAAAAGGTTTATTAATCAATTATTTATTTAAATTAATATTGTTTTGATTTTTTGATATCAGAAGATTTTATTTTGAAAATCTTATCATAATACACATGTTTTCAAAGTGATTGTATCTAAAGATTGCAAACTACTAAAATCTGCATCATTTCATTGAATGGAATCAACGTTATTATTATTTGATTGAATTACCTCTATTATTTTGGAGAACTCAAAAATGAGTAACTTTCTTGACAGCAGGTGTTCTTTATATATCCTTGCCAAATGCAAGACAATTAGCCATATCATTGCTCATTACTCACCTTTATTAGCCTTTCATTTGTTAACGTTGCTACCTTTTCTTCCTCAATTTCCTCTTAATTATATTGTCAACGTTCTGAAACCTATAATACATAAAGTGATAATTTTTATTCTCACTATTGATCATACAACATTTTTATTCTTGTCTTATTAAAAACTCGCTTACAGTTCTGCACGAGCAATTGGGTTTTCTCGATAAAATCATATTGCTATTCTTTGAGATTTTTTCATATTTCTTGCTCTATATTCTCTGCTGCCTACGTGTTACAAAAATATTCTCATTGTTGTTCTTGAGTTCTTGGTCAATACTAGAAGAGCCTATTGTACCCGGGAGGATTTATGCACTATGACAGAATAATCCTTAGGGGCAGTGTTTTGCATGTCCCAGGCTTAACTTTTTTTCTTTGTTTATTTTTTGTAGGGGCTTCTTTCGCAACAAGCTTAAAAGATTATGGTTGACATTGCTGAAAATGCTAACATCGACACTCCTTCTACTCTAAGCAACGCCATTGTCGTGTAGCCTTCCACTACCCCTGCGCCTGCTACCCCTATGCCTGCTATCACCTACGCTCGACCATTTCCTGATGTCTTGAAAACAGAAATGTTTCAAGGTCAAAATTTCAAGAGATGGCAAGAGTGAGTTCAATCTGTGTTGGACATTCATGAAGTGGTCGATACTTTGGAGAATCCCAAACCTGAAGTATCAGCAACACAGAAGAAAGTTGATGATTGGGCCTATTTGAATAATGTTTGTCAACATACTATTTTATCTACTTTATCTAATGAGCTATTTGATATTTATTGGTCTTATAAGGAAGCAAAGGAGATTTGGGGGGGGTCAATGATTCTAAAGTATATAGCAAAGGATGCGGGAAGACAAAAGTTCGTGATTGGGAACTCTTGGAGAATGAGCTTTTATCGACAATACAAGGAAACTTGATGATCAACGAGTATTTGACTAAGGTAAAATCTCTTCGCTGAGAAATTCTGAATTAGATCCAGATAGTAAAATATCTTATTAACATATGAAGAGAATAATTATTCATGGTCTAAGACTAAAGTATGTAGGATTTATTGTTGTCATTCAAGGTTGGCCTACCCTTCCCTCTTACAATTAGAAAATTTGTTGGTCGACCAAGAAGCGTTGGCTAAACAAATAACTGGAGTATCATTGAAGAGTGAAGAAGAAGCACTTTTTACTGGTAAAAGGAAGGGAAGAGGGAAGCCACCTGTTAACAAGAATGCGAAGGGAAAGGAGCAAGAAAAAAATTCATGCTTTGAAAAATCCCGTGTTAATATGAAGAAACGTGATCACGCCTGCTTCCATTGCGAGAAGCGGGGTCATTTTGCATGAGATTGCTGGTTTAAGAAGAAAATGGCAGAGAGCAACGTGACAAACTCAAGTCGTCAGCTAGAAAAAGAAAATGGCAGTGAAGAAGAATGGAATGTTTCTGTTTCACTCGCAACTAAAGAAGAAATTGATTTGGATGAAGAAATAAGTTTTAATGGCAAGATTTTTAAGGAGCTTGTGGAGTCACCAAAGGCAAAAGTAACACTCACAGCAATATATCAATCAGCCGCTGATTATAATAAGGATTGGATTATTGATTCGAGTTCCAATCATATGATATGTGACAAGAAGAAGCTCGAAAGCACTGTAGAGAGTTAGTGCAAGTGTGTGCTCATCGTGAGGAAGTGAGTGCAGAGAGTAAATAGATCTTGGTGAGAGTGATAATGTGCACAAGCACATACAGCATGCACCTAGAGTAGCAAGTATAAGTAAAAGTGAGTGATCGTGAGGTGCAGTAAGGGTCCGTTTGGTATACCTGATAGTATAAGGCCTGATTATATAAAGTCTGATAAAAATTTAATACTATATAGTGTTTGATATGTCACTGTATAAGATATTGTATTATATAAAATATAACTAGAAAAAGATATTATAATAAATATAATTTTTAAATAGTTATTATAATTATTTTAGATTTTTTTATTATATATAAAAATAATTTTATATTAAAAATTATTTATTTATTTATTTTTAATATTTTTCCATAAATATAAAAAAATATGAGAGAGAGAGAGAGAGTAAAATAGAGATTGAGTTTTTATACATCAAAATCTAAGCAGCTTAGTATCACATTCTTATATTTGGTTGTATTTTTTATTATATATAATTAAATTTATATTAAATATTATTATTTATATATTTTAATAATAATTTTTATTCCCATATTTTTATTTTAGTTTGAATAGTTATTTTATAATTATTTTTTAAAAAATATTTATTTATTATTAAATAATATTATTTTTTAATATATTTTTATTATTTATTTAATAATTAATTTTTTAATAAAATATATTAAAAATAAAAAGTGAAAGAACCCTTATACATTAAAAGCTAATCTGGCATAATACGGCTTCCGTAGGTCGTATTATGTTATCCATCATTATAACATATAAGGGAGGTTTGATGGATAAGCTTATACAATACGTTGACTACACCAAATAACAGATAAGGTCATAACGTATTATATTATTTTATCCTATTATATCTAATACGGCATGCCAAACACCCCCTAAGTGTGTACATGAAGAGTGAAAATTAAGAGAGTGCTCTAATGTGTTAAACACTAGTAAGGTGCATATGTGAAAGTGTTAGTGTGTGCACTATGCAAGTAAGTGTATGGTGAGGAAACAAAAGTGTTTGAGTGAAATTTGTGTCCCATAAATTTGTAGTCTTGATTCTTTATAAATAAATAAAGCATTATTATTTGTATAAAGTCCATTTCCTAGTTCTACAGGAACTACTACTACTACTACTGGTGGGAAATGACGGACAATAAGGATATTCAAGTCCAAATTAATGAGCATCATTAATTATTGGAGAATTTGAAAGCAAAAAATATCCACCTATAGAATGAGGTTGGTTTGGTGGTGCTCTTTGACGAGCCGAGGTGTTCCTGATTATAAAAAATATAAGTCAATTTTTTCTGTTTAGTAAATAAAAAAGCTTCAGTGCTTTTGCACCTGACTTTTAAAAGCCATGAGGTGCTCTTCAGGGCCTTTATGGGGTGCTTTTCAGAGTTAATTTGTGCTTTCTACAATTTAAAAATTAAAAGACTAATATAATTTTACTCTTTTTAATGACAATTCCAACACCCTTCGAAGTGGTTTTGGATATATCTTTAATAGTTTTGATGGATAACAAACTAAATTTTACGAAAATATTTTGTAAGGACTAATGATTTACATGAGTGTTTTATCTTACTTTATACAGATCAATCTAAACGCCAAATTGTGAGAATTGGATCTCACAAAAATTAATTCAAACAGATTCTATGGGTATCTTTCATTTTTCAAACAAACTGAAGGGAAAGATTACTTCATGAAAGAATCTGCAATCTCTATAACCTTGTCTCTCATGAAAAGATGATTAGAAGCATAAGAAGGATGAACAAATGTAGTTAGAAGGCTATCAAGTTACCAAAAGGCACATAAGGGCATTAGAAGGATAATTTGCCTAGAAAGCTTGACCAAAAGGCTTTCTTCCATAACGTTACTCTAAGTAAAGAAGACATCATTCAGATTTTGCCTTTGTACATTCAAAGATATTTTCTAAAGGTTAAAAAGTGACAAGACATATCTCCAAAAGATGCATTGACACTCTGCAGAGCTAGTTGACTTAAACGGCTAGTTTTTCGTTTGGTTTTGTAGTTGCTTGCTAAGAAAGAAAGCTTTCAAGTTCTCTCTCCATATTAAGATTAACGGATTTGAAAGCTCAAGGCTCAAGACCTGAAATCACAACTACTATATTTTGAAGCATATATAAGTCTTGAAGACAAAGAAGAGTTGGTCAGAATTACTATTGTTGAAAATCATAAAAAGCTTTCATCTTTTTCAACATTTTGAAAGTCTAGAAAGTTTCTTTCTAAAACTTCTTAAGAGAAAAATCTTCTCAAAGCTTTGTAACAAAATATATCCTCTTAGTGAGTTTTGTGAGAAGTCACTCCACTTGTACTAATCTAATACATACACCTTGAGTGGCTTAGTGAGATTGTTTATTATACACAAACCTTGTTTCAATCTTTGTAACCTGATCCGTTAGTGGTCCTTGTTAGATTGAAGAGGCTAGGATAAGACTACTCTGTTGTAAACTTGGAGAAGCATACTTTTTGATATAAAATCTCAACTAGTTTGTTGAGGGTTGGACCCAGGCAAGTGGTTTGGCTAAACCAGGGTAAACTTTCTTGAGTGCTTTCCCTATCTTTGTTTTCACTTATAGCTCTCATAATTTATGTTATAAGTTTTAAGTGTTTATCTTTCTTTGTTGATTCAGAAAGTTCCTTGTAAATGTTAACTTTCTATTTCTAACCTTAAACTTTTCTGCAATCCAAGTCTTAAGACTTGAGAAAGTCTATTCAAGTTTTTCAGGATATAAAATTTTTTAAAGGAGCATGATTTAACCCCTCTTTTTGTGCTACCTCCACCTTCAATTTTGCCAAAGAGTACTAGTATGACTTTTTGAGAACTGCTTTTAGAAGCCTAGAGAGCTTAGTAGTTCCAAAAAAGCCATAATAATACCAAACCAAACCTGAGTTTATGGTTGGGTTGCTTATTGAAAAATTACTAAAGTTGTGGAAGGGCTACATGCAGCAATTGAAACATAAGAGCAAGCAACTTTCTCTAGTTGAATTAATCATGCATATAATTATAGAGGATACAAACAGAAAGGAAATCAAGCAGGTAAGAACAAAGGTACTAACTGCTAAAGCGAATATGGTTCAAGCCCATAAGAAAAGGTATGATGCTAAAAAATTTAGTTCTTATTACAATAAATTGAATTTTGTCCCAAGAGTTTCTAATCCCATTTTCAAAAGAAGTGGAGGTTGTTATGTATGTTGAGAACTAGGTCATCATGGTGCACAATGTCATAACAGAGTAACCACGACCAAAAATAAGAACCCTCCTAAACCAAGGGGCTAACTAGGTCATCATTGATGTTCTTGAGTTCTGCACATTAATAGAACAATCCTTAAGGACAATGCTTACACCTTAGGCCTAATTTCTTTCTTTGATTATTATTTTGCAGGAGCTTCTTTCGTAACACTAACCACTACCCATAGCCTAAAATTGTGTGAGTAATTTGTAAGACAAAATAAATATTATTTTAGAAAATAAAATTAATATATAATAATCTCTACAACTTAAAATATGAGATATATATATATATATCAAAGTTCCAAAGGAGGTCATAATTATGCAAGTAAAAATTCTTTTGCCTAGATTTAAGCCAAGTAAGCCAAGTAAATGTTTATTTTGATCCCTAAAGTTGTATGTATATTTCACTTTAGTTCTTGAAATTAAGAAATTAACTCTTTGAAATTACAAAAATTGATTCAAATTAGTTCCTAAGGTCAAGTTTGTAAGAATTAACTTGAATTATTAAAAGAACTAATTTGAATTATATTTTGTAACTCCAGGAACTAAATAGTTAATGTTTTAATTTCAGGGACCAAAATAAACCTTTACTCAACTCAAGCCCCCCTTGTCTTATAATAGAAGGCAAAAAGTTCCTTGTTCTCTAACATCTTGCTTTTTAGTTTAATAATTGTTCGGATGTGGGTTACCTGAGAAGTCTCCGAACTAAGAATGGGATCTCAACTGCTTCGAAGGAATGTTTCCACGGCGGTGAAGGGTGTACCTGCAAGGACTCCGACGCTCAAGTTAGTAAGTGCAAGAATATGTGAGAGGTAGGTCAGAAAAGATACCTGTAGCTCGAAATTGGACCCATTTTATACTGATGAGTAGTTGAGAAGAATGGGGAATTTGATCCCACCTTTGTAGGGGATACCACTCGGGCGTCAGATTATCTTGGGGATATCGGATGGGTCAGAAGCTTCTTCAGGCCGTCTGAGGAAAGTCGTTCATGATGCCAGGGCACAGGGTTTAGCCCAAGTTTGGGCCCCAACTCGGATGAACGGTCAAGGTTAATCTCGGATTATAAATCCGTTACGTATTTGGGCCTAGCCATTGGGTTGAGTTGGGCTCCTACGTTATAGCCCCGAACAATGCCCCCAACTCGGTATCCGAGGTGGATTCTTCGGATGCCGAGTTCCTTGCGAACCTCCGAGTTAACATGCTGCGTTACATCCTTTCGTCTCATAAGTCGCGCCTGATAACCCCGAGCAGACACATGCTATTGTGGCGCTTCGTTCAGAGTGCCTCATTATTTGAACTGAGGCATTCTTTCCATTTCTGCCCCCACTCCTTTTACGCGAAAAGATGGGTTGCACCTTTGGCGACGTTTGGGATGCGCGGCAAAGGGCGTTTTCGTTCCTATAAAAGGGGTGTTGTGTCTTCGCAACCAATTTCTCTTGCCTTACCCAAAAGAAACTCATCTTGAAGGAGAAACGAAGGAGCGGTGCAGAAGCACAGTTGTTTGCGCCTCCATTGCCTTGCTAGTAACAAGTATGCTTTACCCCTTTTGTTTGCTACTTCTGTAACTAGTTTCGTTGGATGGTTTATTAGTGGCGGTTTGGCTTCCACTGATCCCTTTTTGATTCGTACTTTGGGGAGGTTTCAGCGTTTTGCTTGCTTAGTTTTGTACACTCCCGTGGCCAGGCTTTTTGGGAAACCACTATAGGAAGCTTGTCTTTTCAGTTCCCATTTTGTCTTTAGGGGTTTCCGACTTAGGCTTTAGGCTTTTCCTGAGTTTGTGACATAGTGGTGGTTTCCTGTGTAGGTTGTTTGGGATCGAGAAAAATGGCCAAAATGAGGGATTTAACCTTTCCTTTTGAAATCAACTTTATCTATCGGTGGGTCGATCCCGAGGTTCTGGGGACTCCATCGGTCGTAACCCCGGAATTCCTAACTCATTTCAGAGAGGAGAACCTTATCTCGCTGGAGGGCGAGTATGAGGAGGAGTACTACTTGGAGGCTCCGGGTCCAAGTGAGAGGGTGAGCGACTTTAACCTTGAAGGGGGGCCTCGGTGGATGTGGTGTTACGATGTCCTTATCTCCAAGCTAGGAGTTCGGATCCCGTTTACCCACTTTCAAATGGAGATTCTACGCCAAACTGAGGTCGCTCCTTCTCAACTACATCCAAATAGTTGGGCGATGATCCGGGTTTTTGATATCATTTGCGAGTATCTTGGATTGACGCCATCTCCAAACGCCTTCTTTTTCCTGTTCACTCTAACTCGACCTGCCGGTGGAGGATTAACCTCGGGATGGCTATCTTTCCAAGCTCATGCCAATCGAAAAATATTCCTTCTGTACAAGGAATCCTTCCATAATTTCAAGCCTATTTTCTTCAAGATTTTCGGATGTCCAAATTCAATCCCCTTTTGGGAAACCTTGGAAGGGGAGCTTCGCTTTAACGTCTTCTAGTGTAAGCATTTTAGCGCTCCCCGGATAGAGGAGAATTCCCTTAAGCCCGAGGAGGGGGCTGTTGTCGACTTCCTTTTCGAATGCTTCGGGAAGAATCATCTGAACTTAAAGAACATAGTCGGCGTAGATCCTGGGGAGGCCAGGCAGTATTTAGGTTGTCATTTTTCTGTCATTGCATTATCTTATGCCCTCTCGATCGGGTGCTTACTGTTGATGTTTCTTTTGCAGATGAGATGGCTTCGAAGTCCGCCCTTGCTGAGTTTCGCTAGAGGATATTGAAGAGATCACACGAGGGGGATGGGAGTAGCAGTCCGAGGTCGGTGGGGTCCGGAGAACCGGTGTTCGCCTCCGTTCTCACGATAAAGGCGCCTGCAGGCCCTGACCTTCCAAGAAACCAAAGTCGAAGAAAGCGGCCAAAAGGAAGTCCGTGGTTGTCGACCCCGAGACCCTTCCTTCGCCGAAGGATCGGTATGACGTCCATGTGATGGACAAGGATTTTCCTTATCCTGATTTCATGGATAAGGAGTTGATGGTTCCCGCCCTTCTTGAGCGCTTGTAGGGTAACGATGAGAACTTGGCTGCAAAATTCTAATGGGTGAGGCGTGCCATCTTGAAAGTCAGCCTTACTCGGATACTGGCCGGTCATAACCTCAGGTGTCCGAGCTATGGAGGAGGTGAAGGTCTTGAAGTTCCAGCTCTCCGTTCTTCAAGCCGAGAAGTCGGCTTTGGAGAAGTCCAAGGAAGATGAGATCAACAGGTTGAAAAGGGCGCTTGAGTCGAGGGACCAGGAAGGTGTCACTCTTGGAGCAGTGCCAGGTTATTTGTCCTGACGCTGATTTCAGCGAGGTCGGCTTGGACAAAATTGTAGTTGATGGTCGTATCGTGGTCGCTCCCAGAAAGACGGCCAGTAGCCAGATGACCTGAAACTAACCCGAAGGACTAGACTTCCGACCTTCGATGCGTTTGTATTGTATTGCCCTGTTAGGTTTAGGGGCTTTTTTCGAATATTTGTCCGATGTTTGGAACCTTTAATGAAATTTGTTGTGATGTTTGTTTGTTGCCTGCATTGTTAATTTATGCGCCGGTTACTCGCCTAAGTTAGACCTTGAAGGGAATATTGGCGGCACATTTGTTGCTTTACCGAATTGGACTTTGTTCGAGTTGGATTTAGCTAGAACTCGAGGTTTTGTTCGCTCAAGTTAGCGCGGTGTAAACTGACCCGAGATTTGACTCTGGACTTTAATCGTATTCGAGATTACGTGTCCAATTTATCGTACTGGGGTCCTTTCTTCTCGACTATGGGGTGATCAATCCCTTAGGAGAATTAAGGCGAGTTGAAATCATCAATCGTGATGTGTAATAAAGATAATAGGAGCATAATAATGGGAGTAATAGAAATGAAAGAAAAAACCGATGGCATAAAAGTAATGAAGTAACATTACATAAAATAAAAGTAACATGTAAAAGTAAATACTGAAGGCAAATACCGAGAGGGATCTTCTAGCTACTGCTCGGCCTATGGAATCCTGTCTCGTTAAAACCTCCTCGGGAAAACCCAGTGGGATAAAACCCGAGGTAGGAAAAAGAGTAAGGCTATCTCACGTGGTATATACATCAAATAAAAAATTTCCGGAGGTTGGAAGAGTTCCACAACCTCAGAATCTCTGTGCCCGACAATGTGGAGAGTTTGTATGCTCCCCTTCCCAAGACGTCAATCACTCTGTATGGGTTTTCCCAGTTTGCAGCTAATTTTCCCTGGCTTGCAGGAGGTTTCCCAATGTCAGCTCGTCGGAGAACCAATTCTCCTTTTTCGAAAGTCCGGGGTACTACTTTGGCGTTGTACCTTTGGGAGATTCGATGTTTTAGCGCCTTCTCCCTTAGATGAGCCATTTCCCTTGCTTTGCTTGACAGATCGGACACCTCCTGAAGTGCGTGGTGGTCTGTAGGCCGGAACGCGATGCGCGGGCTTATCTCCTCGACTTCAATTAGTATCATTGCGTCCATCCCGTAAGTCAGCTTGAAAGGAGTTTCCCCCGTTGTTCGGTCTTGCGGGGTGGTTACGTGGGACCATAGCACGCTCCTGAGTTCGACAGCCCATGTCCCCTTTGCCTCGTCGAGTCTCTTCTTCAGTCCTCGGAGGATGACTTTGTTGGTAGCTTCAGCTTGGCCGTTTGCTTGGGGGTGCTCGACTGAGGTAAAATGATACTTGACCTTGTGGCTGGAGAGAAATCCATGGAACTTCTGATCTGTAAACTGGGTTCCATTGTCCGTGACGATCGAGTCAGGTAGTCCGAAGCGAGTGAAAATATTCCTCCATACGAATTTCCAAGCTTGGGCGACAGTGATGGTGGAAAGTGGCTCCGCTTCTATCCACTTCGTGAAGTAATCTGTTGCCACAATTAGGTATTTTACTTGTCTTGAGGCAAGTGAGAAGGGACCTAGGAGGTCGAGTCCCCACTTGTTGAAAGGTCAGGGGGACATGATCGACGTTAGTTCGTCGGAAGGGGCGAGGTGAAAAGTGGCGTGTTTTTGGCAGCTGGGGCACTTTTGTGCATACTCTATTGAATCCTTCATCATTGACGGCCAATAGTATCCAACTCGTAAAACTTTTAATGCAAGCGACTTTCCTCCAAGGTGATGGCTGCAAGATCCTTCGTGGACTTCCTAAAGAATAGGGGGAACTCGATCCGGTCCCATGCACTTTAGCAGTGGCTGGGACAACCCCCTTCTGAATAGTTGATCATTGATGATAATGTAATAGGAGGCTTCTCTGGCTAGTCTCTTGGCGTCGACGGGATTTTCTGGTTTGGTTCCATTCCTCGGAAATCTTTGAATAATCGAGGTCATCAGGTTCGAACTCGTCGGCGGACAATGTCGGAGGGTATCTGATATTGAGGGAAGCTTCAAGGTCTTTTGGATCAAACTCTGATTGTTCCCTCCGGGCTTAGTGCTCGCCAGCTTGGAGAGGATGTCGGCCCTGATATTCTCTTCCCTTGGAACATGTCAGAACTCTATCTGCAGGAATTTTTCCACGAGTTCTTTCACTTTTGTCAAGTACTTCTGCAGTAGAATGTCTTTGGCTTAATAAGCCCCGATGACTTGGGAGGTCACGACTTGAGAGTCACTGCATCTCTGACGTCCTTTGCTAGCTTGAGGCCTGCGATGAAGGCTTTATACTCAGCCTGGTTGTTGGAAACTGAGAAGTCGAATTTAATGGAGAGCTCGAGGATTATTTCACCTTCTTTTTCGAGAATGGCTGACTCACTCCGCCGAGTGGAGGCTCCATCCACGTCTGATGTCCAACCGTATTAAAGGGTGTCTGCCTCGTCCACCATTTCAACTAAGAAGTCTGCCAGTGCTTGAGATTCCTAGGTTCATATTGGATGTCGAACTCTAAAAGCTCCACAAACCATGATACCATCCTCCCTGCCAAGTCCGATTTTTGAAGGATTTGCCAGATTAGCTGGTCAGTTCGGACAACGATGGTGTGGGCTTGGAAATATTGGTGAAGCTTTCGCGCTGCAATGACTAGGGCCAAGGTGACCTATTTAATCTTCTGATATCTAGTCTCTGGTCCCTAAAGCACTTTGCTAATGAAGTATACCGGGAGCTGTTGTTGAGAGTCCTCCCGGACCAGCGCCCAATGACAGCGGTGTCACTAATGTGATAGATATAGGAATAGGGGTTTTCCAACTTCAGGCTTACTCAGTACTGGCGGGCGGGATAGGTAGTCCTTGAAGTTGGTGAAGGCGGCTTCACATTCCGGCGTCCACTCGAAAGTATTGCCCTTTTTTAGGAGGAAAAAGAGGGGGATAGCTTTCCTGGCTGATGTAGCCATGAATCTCGAAAGAAAGGCAATTCTTTCCGTGAGGCATTGTACTTCTTTTATTGTAGTTGGACTTTTCATTTCGAGTATTGCTCGGCATTTGTCGGGGTTTGCCTCGATCCCCCAATGCGTAAGCATGAATCCCAAAATTTAAAACCTCTGCAAAAGCGCACTTGTGTGGGTTGAGTCTCATGTTGTGCTGTCGGACTCAATCAAATACGACTTTTAGGTTGGGTAAAAGATTTTCTTCCTCGCGAGACTTGACCAACATGTGGTCGATGTATACTTCCATCAGATCCCCAACCAACTCTGCGAACACCTTATTCATAAGATCCCCAACCAACTCTGCGAACACCTTATTCATAAGCCTCTGGTATGTTGCTTCCACATTCTTCAATCCGAAGGGCATGACCTTGTAGCAATAATTGGCTGTTGGGGTTATGAATGTCGCGTTTCTTCGTCGTTCAAACGTGGAATCTCGGTTATATCGATGGCGTCCATGAAGGTGAGCAGTTTGAACCCGGAAGCAGCGTCCACTAATCCATCAATGCTTGGCAGGGGATACGGGTCCTTTGGGCAGGCTTTGTTTAGATCGGTGTAGTCAACACACATTCGCCATTTCCCATTGGACTTTTTTACCATCACGACGTTGGACAACCATGTCGAATACTCTATTTCGTGTATGAAACCGGCTTTCAGGAGGCTCTGGACTTGCTCTTGGACTGCTAGGGCTCTATCTGGGCTCATTCTTCTCCTCTTATGGGTAACCGATTTTGAGCCAGGGAAGACGGAGAGTCAATAGGAGATGAATTCTGGGTTGATTCCCGGCATGTCGGCGGTGGACCAAGCGAACAGGTCTACGTTGGACTTGAGGAGATTGATTAAGCCTTGTTTCAGCGATATCGGAAGTTTTTTGTTTATCTAAATTACTCTCCAGTTTTCCTTCCCGATTTGGATTTCTTCTAACTCGCCATCCGGCTCGGGTCTCTCTCCTTCAACTTTCCATGCGTCCAAATCTATCATCATGACATTCGAAAAATTAGGGGGTCTGGCATCAGCCTGGGACACCACCTTTTGTCTCTTTTGTATTTCCAAGCTGGCGTTATAGCATCTCCAAGCCGAGCTTTCGGCTTTCCGGTAACAATTTCCCTTGGCTGAGGAACTTCATGGTCAGGGATGCCGTTGAGATAATAGCGCTTATCTTGTCCAACGTTGGTCTTCCAAGTATAGCGTTGTAGGCTGAAGGGTAGTCGACAACTAGGAAGTTGACTTTACCCCAAGGTTAGGTGGAGGGTGACGTAACCCCGAGGGTGGACTTTTTCTCTGGAGAACCCATCAGCTCCTCTACGTGTGGTTGGAGGTCGGCATTACATAATCCGAGTTTATCAAATGCATCTCGGAATAGAATATCGACCGAGCTTCCTTGATCAACAAATACCCTCTTTACCTCGACATTGACCAACACTACGGATATCACCATTGGGTCGTCGTGTCCCGAGATCACGCCCTCGAAATCGAAACTTGAGAAAACGATGTCTGGTATTGGCCGAGATGTCGGCGCTGGCTTTTTTATCTTTCCAGAAGAAACGTTAAGAACCTCTTGCAAATGCTTCTTCCAGGCTGACTTCGTCATTCTGCCACTTGCAAAGCCTCCAGCAATGATGTTGATAGTCCTTGTGATCTGTTCCCCGTCGTTGCCTTGACTTGCTTCCGGCTCCGAGGTTCTCCGGCTCCTCGGATTTCTTCTTTCTTCGTCCCCGTGATCGGGAGCTCACCTTCTTTGTGGACTTCTTTGGGTAGCCCACGTGCCCGTAATCACCTTCTCTTATCAACTGTTCCACAGCATCTCGGAGGTCGTAGCAATCTTCGATTTTGTGTCCAAAACCATTGTGATACTCGCAGAATAAGAACTTGTTAGTGTTGGCTTTCATCTTGAAGACCTTTGGCTTGGAGAACCTCTCGACCTGGCCGATCTCTCGGAACAGCTCGGATAGAGATACGTTGAGGGGGGGTGTAGTCATTGTACTTACGGTCTGGAGGCGTCGTCGCTTCCTCGGGTGTTAATCTTGGTGTTGATTTTCTGTCGATTGGTTCCTTAGCGGGTTGGTGCGCCTTCAGTTTCTTCGAGAAAGATATACTTCTCGGCCCTTGTTTGTATTTCTTTCGGGGACTCTGGCGGTCTTTTGGACAGCGAAGTTTTAAACGGTCTCGGTCGTAATCCGTTTAGCAATGTCAGAATGGCCGCTTGAGTCTGCACCTCATTGACAAGCAAAGATTCGGCGTTGTATCGCTCGAGAAAGTCTCAAAGCGACTCGTTTTGCCACTGGTGAATTCCGAGGAGGCTAGAGACTGGCTTCGACTTGAACTTCTTGGTAGTGAAGTGGGCCAAGAAAGTTGAAGCAAGGTCGGAAAATCGATTAATCGACCTAGGAGGAAGAGAGTTGAACCACTTCAACGCGGCTTTCTTTAGAGTTATTGGGAAGGCTCGGCATTTGACGGGATCCGAAGCTCCGGCTAGTGTCATTCTGGATTTGAAGGCGTCCATATGTTCCTAGGGGTCCGTGCTCCCATCGTATGGTTCCATGTTGGATGGGGCAGACGCTTGGGAGGGCGTGACGTTCTCATAACGAAGGCGGAGAATGGCGTGTCCTCACTGTCTTCGGGGTCCTCGTATCACTCAGAACCGCGTCTATCTTGTCATCGTTGTATCGACGGAGAGGTCGGATGTCAGAATGTTCATCGTGGCGGCGTGTACTTCCCACCTGAGGCTCTTTACGGCCGTGGGATGCATTCCCACGCGGCGAGCCCCCATGGTGACGACGTTCCGAGCTTCGACTTCGTTCTCTTGGACTCCGGCCTCTACGATAATCCGGACTCCTATCGTGGTGGCGCCTGTGTCGTTCCCGACGTCGCCTTCGTTCTGAGTCCTTCATGTGGTCCAGGTTTTCTTCCAGCCTTTGAATGCAAGTGGCCTGCTCCCGCATCAGGGTTAACATTTCAGCAAGCGGGTCGGTGTTGGCCTGAGGGTGAATTTTGACCTGGCGACCCGCGTTTCCGCGGCCAGGCGATGGTGCGGGTGGCCGAAGTTACGCTCGTCTTTGGCATTCTCGGCCTGGCCAGCCCGAAGGCGTCGATTCGCCCTTCCATTAGTGGTTGGTTGTGGCTTACAAGGGCGTGCCCTGCCGTGTGTTCTCTCCTTGGGAGTGAAGACATTGTTGCAATCACAGCCGTGGTATGGTGGCGAGCAGCGTGAGTTCCCACAGACGGCGCCAATGTTCGGATGTGGGTTACCTGAGAAGTCTCCGAACTAAGAATGGGATCTCAAGCTGCTTTGAAGGAGTGTTTCCACGGCGATGAAAGGTGTACCTGCAAGGACTCCGATGCTCAAGTCAGTGAGTATAGGAATATGTGAGAGGTAGGTCAGAAAAGATAACTGTAGCTCGAAATTGGACCCATTTTATACTGATGAGTAGTTGAGAAAAAAGGGGGATTTGATCCGCCTGTGAGATAACCACTGGACATCCGTTATCTTGGGGATATTGGATGGTCAGGGAGTTTTCCGCTGTCTGAGGGAAAGTCGTTCCGCGATGCCAAGGCATAGGGTTCAGCCCAAGTTTGGGCCCCAACTCGGATGAATGGTCAAAGTTAATCTTGGATTATCGAATCACGTATTTGACAGCCATTGGTAAGTTGGGCTCCTACGTTATAGCTCGGAACAATAATATTTCATATAAAACTTTAATCCCACAAAACACAATATGCTAAATTTAAACAAAACAAGTTAAACATAAATCTTTATAGAAATAATTTTGTAAGAGAATATTTAACATCAAAATTTAATTTTATAATAGTTACATTTAAATCAATTTTATTACATTTGTATTTATAGATACAAATATTTTCATGTAATACCTCCTATCACATTAATATAAAAATATTCCAATGCAATAGAATATAAATAATATTAATCTCCATTTTATAATCTCACTCATAATAAATTATTTTTACATGTTCGACTTTTATACTACTAAACCTTAAATTACCACCTTACTTGCACCAATATATATTTGCCTAAATAAATATACTTGTCAATATATAAATTTTGAATATTATAAAATATGTACGTGACCTGAAAAATATTTGAAAAAAGTCTAAGAGCAATTCTCAATTCTGGTAATTCTGGTATCAATTCTCAATTTCAAATCTCAGTCACAATTCTGTATGAAACCTATAAAGGAGAAATATTTGGATAGTCCTAAAATATTACATGACTATACTTATAATTAATAATATAATAATATTTTAAATATAACTCACCACTAACTTATACTTTTATCTCCTCTAAAGTGGGATGACCACTTCTCAACCACCTATTGGAGCAATGCATGAATTTGGGTTTCATAACCTGCTTGATGGGATCGAGCCCAAATTTCTGTTGGGCATTGATCGTGTGATATGTGATGGGGCTAGAGCTTTGTCATGACGTGCACATGATTTTCTTTCTATTATAAAAATTATATTAGACCAAAGTTGCTATTAAAGTTGATCCCTTCTATTAAAAAAAAAATAGATTCCCAATTTCAGAAAAATCTCAATTTTAATGCAATGATTAGATGTCCCTAATATGATAAAAAGTGGAGACAAAATTGAGATCCAAAAATGAGATCAACATTAGAGATGCTCTAACATACAAATTTTATACTTTATAAATAAATTAGAATTGAACTAATCTTAATATTTATTTTAATAGAGTTAATCTCCTGTAATAAAGTTCATTAAAGGCGTTCATTACCTGAGCTTCCGCTATCTATTGTAGACTTAGATGCCACTAATTGCATATCACTGGAGACAATATTCAATAAAAAAACAGTATCCAATTCAAGTAGAATGTATATTTCATTCGAAAATTCCATGAGATCGGATAAACATTCACTCTATAATATTATGAAAGATGCCCATCTCACAACAGTGCAAGCAGCAATTAGTTATATATTCTTAAGAATAAGAATTCTTTCTAAGAAGCGGAGAACATGTGGTGAATTTCATAGTGCTATTGTTCGTTACCCTAGAAGCAAAGTTTTAGAATGGTTCAAATATCAGCCAAAACAGGCTTCCATGACTGTTGAACTTAATCAACCTTCCTAGTTATTGATCAAGTTTCTTTGTCTGTGTGTTATTTCTCATGTTCCTTCTAACGAATAGCATCACATTCTCGAATTTCAATACTGTTGCGGAGATGGTGAAAAGGACAGATATGAACGGAAATAGATAAACACTATAGTGGATGGATTGAATTCGGATCTTGTTTATATATGTTATTGACATGATCCATCTCGTTGTGAGCGAATTTTGGCGGACATTGCAAGATGCAGAGCCAATGATCATTGCACCACTTATAACCTAAGGATTTCATTTGAATTCATTACTAATTCTCATAGCAGTCTCCGACTTGTGTATGGCACGTGACACCCATAGGCCATAACTTAAGAAAATATGCGTCAATAACTTATACAAAACTTAATATCATGAAGTATAATAATCTGTGTCCTTATAATAAATACAGCAAGCATGGACGGGTTTCTTTAGTTATTTGGTAATCTAATATGGGTGTCAATCTCATGTTTAAAATCTCATAGGTCTGGCATGGCGCTAATAGACTAACCCTTCTTGACTAGTCCAAGTAACAGGAGAAAGCCTCCAAATTATAGTGATGCAGCTTTCCAGAAGTCAATTGGCTTCCTTTGTTGAAACCAAAATGAACATATTTATATAGATGCATGCATTAGGAGATAGGAATTGGAAAAGATGTACTGCTCCATTACAAACAAGAAAAATGTTATC
The DNA here is from genome assembly GCA_031439585.1 of Pterocarpus macrocarpus. Lineage (NCBI taxonomy): Eukaryota > Viridiplantae > Streptophyta > Magnoliopsida > Fabales > Fabaceae > Pterocarpus > Pterocarpus macrocarpus. The sequence goes on from CM062516.1 coordinate 43,751,592, forward strand.
TGGACATACACTTTTTTATTTTAATAGTTAAAGAGAGCTCAAACTCTCAACAAGAGAGGAGCGAGGCAACAACAGTTCACAAGCAAACCATACAAAACAGAACAAGAAAGACAAAAACTAAAATAAACCATCTAAAGACAGAATGAAACACCAAAGAAGCATCACTAACAAGTTGCCACCAAAACATCCAAAACTGAATCACCAACTCAAACACTCCCAAGGAATCACCGCCAAAGCAGAATATGTTATCTCGACATACATGTATGTGTGTCTATTGACTGCGGATGATTCATGTATAATAAATGGAGAATTTATTTATACAACTGAGAAATTGGATTATTATATTATCATTTATCATTGCACTTGCCCGATTCTTCAATTATACTAATAAATTTGCTACTTATTTGTAATCATTGGTGATTGATTGACTTAAAAAACTATATGTCCAAATAACATGACTTTTAAAAAAACCTGAACCCATAACCGCATAGAAACAAATTAAGGCACATACCCGACCCACCCTCTTCACTGAACTGTATGGTCCCAGATTTAGTGCAGGTATACAGTTCTGGTACGATGGTAGGTACCTTGACCTGATTAATATCCCTGATTCAATGTGCAAGTCCTACGTCATTGTCATAGATAGATATTATCACAACACTTACCTTAGCGATTGGCATCTTCTCCCTTACAGAATCAACCAATGATAAATCAATATCGGCTACTGCAATGCCTGTAGACAAACGATCTAAAACAAAAATAAAATCAAACATGGAACCAGTGAACAACGTAAAATGGAAACTTAAACGAATAAAGGATAAAATGTAAACTCATCACAGCTGAAACCTTCATGGACGATGAAAGCCCCATCAAATAAAATTCTTTGAAAGAAAATTAAAGCAAAATTATGTCTTGTCCCCTGCAACACTCACTCCCCCCTCCCACAGCGCATATATCTGATCTTATATGTAATAATTTTCAGGCATGATGAGAAGACTACGTTTACTATTCATCACTTCGCGTTCACAAGTCTCATGTACAATTAAGCATTACATAAGTTGAATTTGTGTCAGAAAGTGATGTATGGATTGCACAGTGAACTGGAATTGATTTTTGAATTAAGGGCAAATTATATCAACCTCCTTTTAAGATATAGTGATATTACATTTGGACCCTCTAGTATTTTAAGTTGACACTCGATTCCCTTAATTTATTTAACTCCTTTACAATAACCTCCCTTGCCATTAATAAACTATTAGCTCAGTTAGTGGCATGTGATGTACGCCTAACTTTTTATTTTTTTCAAATTAGAAAACACATAGAATGCCTTTTCTACCCTCAATTATCTCTTCTATTTCTATTTCCCTTCCACTCCCACAAACTCTATTCCATCCTCTCCACCAGATACAAGCTCATTCTCTCCTCCTCCTTCTACAACAATCTTGATACAAAACTTCCTACAAATTTCCTAATCACAATCGTACAACAGCCCACCTTGAGAAATTAAGGGCAAGTGGCTAGTACTTGATTCCAAAACAGACAAAAGATATGACACAAATACCTAAAAGCTTCAATGTTTGTTTTTGCCAGAAGAGCAAAAGGAAAACAAAATTCCAGATCCACCAAATTGAATCATATTAAAGCGAAAAAAAAAGAACTCCTAACCCTTGGATCTAAACACCCCATCATCATCAGCTTCTATAATGGAAGCTCTTTGAGAATTCTCAACCCACAAATAGCCCTGCCGTTCTTCCTTGCCATAGCACAACTGCATCCTCCTTTGCTCCACTGTTAAACACCGTCGTCTGCACCATCAAGCCATGAAACCACCACCGCGACCTCCTCAAAGCCACTAGCCTCTGCCGCGCGTTGATGTGCCCATAATCGCACCACCAACAACCATCTCCCCTATAACACCCTTCCAAATATGATAGTATACTTAAGTCATATTATCTTATTAGAAGTTGTTATAGTTAATTAAACGGACCTTGAAGCAATATTCACTCTACTTTCTATGAGGCTGACACAATATTTCATTGCATTCTATAAATATATTCTATTACAAACAACCATTAAATTTACAATGAATAACTCTACTAAGAGTTTCCAACTAAGAGAAATAATTATCCAAGACTAGCATAAGTATAGTTCGCATTGGCCTATAGCAATCGGTCAGTTCGGGTTTGTACACAATCCTTTGGGTTGACTTTCTTCAAGATTTCCTGGATTGTTTGGAGACGATATGGAAACATACATAGGAATGAGAATTTTATATTCTCAGTTGGATTCTTATAGTACTTAACAAATTCATATTATTGTGGTCGTTCCAGCTGCTTCAGTTTATTATAAAAAATTGATCATGCCATATAAATTACAAATTTCACTTTGAAAATTTCAAAAATATCTGTTCCAAAGCAGGTTAATTTTACTCACACACTTATCAGTTAAGAGAACAGTTTTATGATAGAAATAAGTAGAATGTAACTTATGCACAATGTAAATATACAATAGGTAAATATGCAAGTGCACTTGTATTTCCTTTAACTTGCTATAACTTTTTTTACTGCCCCTGGATAGACTAATCTAGGAGTGAGCTCAACTTGTGATCGCCTTCGCACAATACTGACCTATAAAGAGATCCACGTGCCTCTAGGTTTGGAGGGATCTTATTTTGGCCAACTGCCTCCAAAGTAGAGGGATCTTATTAATTTTCATATGACTGCCTTCATATGGAAGGACCCCATAACTGCCTCCATGTGAAGGAATCTCATCTTATTTAATCACATGTATATATTACATGCTTGAAGAATCTATAATCATAATGCATGGTTCATACAGTTTCATTGGAATTCGGCAGCATAACGGCTGGGGTAAGCTTTCCCAGCAATGCAGTAGAGCCATTTCAACTAGCCAATCCAAATAACAAAAACATCATGATTATGTAATATCATTTCAACAGTCTAATACGGGTTTTGCACAAATAATTTCCTAAACTTACAAATTGGAGTCTAAGAGCTTGTCACTTGTTGAAATTAGCCATTCAGCCTTATGACCCAGATTCTGCCCTATTTTGTAAATTATGCCATAAATTCATCTTAGTTTATTTAGGCCTAAGTTTTAGTATGTTATAGAATTATGTGTCTATTTTTAGCTCTTTTTGGTCCCATTAAGTTTTGATAACTATAATTAAATTATTGAAGTTTAACCCAAGGCTGCCCGATTATGAGCATTGAAATGTAAAACTTAACCAAAAATAGAATTTTCATTAGATTTATCTAAAATTTATATATCTAGTTAAAGTTGATTAAACTATCTTTTATTTCCCACAAGTTTCACTTTGTTTGGGTTAGCATAGCTCAAGTTATAAGCTCTCAAATCTGGCTAGAATGGTTTGCATTGTTCCAGACCAGAGAAAAGATCTAACTCTGAAATTTTTATGGCATGTTACCTTGTGTTAACAAAAATTGGTTGTACTAAATTTGAAATTGTATAGAGTGAGTTATACCCTTCACAACCCATACTGGTCAGGATGATGGATAGCATCCTAGGGTTTACTTCAAAAATTCATATCTTCTTCATTTTAGATCCAATGGACTTATAATTTATATGGTTGGAGAATATCTAGTTTCATCTAAAATTGGTTTCATCAAATTTTGATGACTACAGACAAGGTTGTACACTTCGCCGTATGGATACCTCATAGGGTTTATTTTTCAACAAATATGTTTAAGCTCCCTTTTGAGTTTCCCACCAAATTTCCAACCCAAACCAAGTGTTTCGATATCCAATCAACCATAACAAGTCTTATAATCATCAAACATCATCATATTAACGAGGAAAATAGAAGCCCTAATAAGCCACAACAACATAAATAACAAGAAAAGTTCATGAATCCTACCTCAACTTTGAAGTTTGAGCTAGAAAGATGGAAGTCTTATGTGTAGAAAGTTGTATAAGATGAAGAAGCAAGAAGAAGAGGATGAATTGGAGAGCAAAATGGGGGAAGGTGTCTACCCTAGCTTGGCCGATTTTGAGAGGGAGAGAGAGGGAGTTTTTGGGCTTATTGTCATAATGGTTGATAATGACATGTAAGCTTCTATTGGTGGAATTGAAAGCAATCTTCAACTTGGTTTGGCTGCCCATTTTGGAGGGCCTAGATGGCACCACCAAGGTGTGAGGATGGCTCAATCTTGGTCATCCAATTTAGGGTCTAACAGTGTAAATTTCTACTGACTCAGCTCTTATGATATACTACACCAAAATCTTTACCGATTTCTCTTAAATTCTCAAAACGTTGCGCATTGTCTTTCTTAAATTTTTCACATAACAAACCCAACTTCTCTAACCCAAATGCTTATATTTTAATCCTAATTGCTCTTATTTTTCTAATGCAACAGAATAGATTAGAAAACGGTGCAATTCAGATATATCGTGTTGCGCGATGTGACATTTTTGGTCTCTCATAAGCCCTTTAATATTTCCTATTTGTTTTCTGTAACTAATGGTGTTTTCATAATTTTGAGCAAATCTAGGGTCATCTTATGTCATTTTACATCTGGATACCTTCATGACCTAATTGGCTAAGATTTAGGTTTCTACGATTACTCTACTTGATTCTACTTCGCTTAAAACCTTATTCGGCTAATTCTACAAATATGGGGACCTAATTGTCATTTTCTAAAAAGTTTTGAGGTCATTATGAAAATAATCTTTGGGGTCAATATATAATTACTAAAAGTTCTGGGGCAAAGCGGCAAATAACAAAATTTTGCAAAGGGGCGATTCCATCATTCCTAATTTTTTAGCATATGGCAATGCCATATTTTCAACAACAGTGTCACGCTACTCTACAGTTCTAAGTATGAGGATTGTCATGGTATAGCGCTGCTTGAGAAATTCTCATACAGCCTAAGTGAAATAACTCAGTTTCTATTACACTATATTAAAGAAAACGGGGATGTTACATCCCCAAGTGTAGCCGCCGCAAAGTTCCATTATGCTGCCACCAGGTTGCACTGCCACCACTCGCTGCCAATGCTCACCTGTAGCTGTTCCCATGGTTGAAGCGGAGTTCCCACTATAGTGGTTTTGTTGGGGAACGAGATGAAGAAAAGGGGATGAGTAATTAGGATTTTTTTTAATCATTAATGGTAGTTTAGAAATTCTGTAAATTATATTAACGGATGTTAACACTATTAGGCTTAAGGGAGGTAAATGTAATTTTAAAATGTAGAAAAAGTTAAGTGTAATATCAATTGACTTTAGAGGAGGTGATTGTAATTTCCTCTTTTATTTTTCTTCTCTCACGTGTTTGCAATAAATTATAAATGGTAAACTTCGATGACAACAGTTAGGAGTTGGGCATAAACTCTACAAATTGGGAAGGGCCCTTAAAGTGAGACTAAGCAATAAGAAAGAAGGAAGATGTGACGTTGCCAACAGCACAAAAGGGAAGGCCAAATATATATATATATACAATAGAGAAGTGATAATGGCATTTCTGTAAATTTTGCAAAATGAATGGAAAAAAAATGATAAAGAAAAAGAAAAAGAGGGGTGCTTTTAAGAACCGTAGCAGCCACCCCCTGTCATTTTTTTTCTGTCACCGACCCCCGCCTTCCACTTCCCTCTTCATCTCTTTTCTTCTTCGTCTTGACCATCAACATCAAGCTCATATTTTCTTTTATTTTATCACAAATATTGACTCAGGGTCTAAGGTGATATTTAGTAGATTATCTATTAAGATTGCCAGTAATATAAATTATCACTTAAAAATATTGCCACATGTTAAATTGCTGGTAATATTAAATGCAGTATTTTGTATATATAAATAATCTAAATGGCAATTTATATTATCTTGTTTGGTTTCCAAAAGATTATTAGGTAATATATGTATTAAATCAATATAATAATAATAATAATAATAAATAGTTAATTATTATTATTATTATTATTATTAGTAGTTATAATAACATTAATAATTAATAATAATTATTAATTAATAAGAATAAGAAATTTTAATTATTAATTATGATTGTAATAGTTAATTTTATTAATAATTATCATTAAAAAATAATTAATATTATTATTAAATAATAATAACTAATAATGATATTTATTTTTAATAATTAATAATAACAATAATAACAACAACAACAATAACAATATTAATAATAATGGAAGGATTGCCACATTAGTGGTAATCCACATTACCACCTTTCAAGGGGGCAATACACATTATCATATTGGTGGTAATCTATATTATCTCGAAAATCTAGATTACTAGTAATGTTGCCCAACCAAATAGGATAATGTTGTGGGCCCAAATAATTTAATTAAATATTATCGGTAATTCAAATAAATTACCTTATACCAAACACCACCTAAAGATAAGGCATGTCCCTAATCTCAAATAATCTTCTTATGAGTAAACTTCAAGATTTTTCTCAAAGATAGTGAGTAGTAATAAAATAGCAGTGAGTAAATGTTTGGTATTTTGAGTAGATATTTAGTAGGTTATTAGCTTGAGCACAAATAGGTTATATTGAGTAAGATAAACTTTGAGTTTTACTTTAATCTTAGTTAACCCTAGGTCTTAGAATTTGGGAATTTCACCAATAGCTTTACTACTTGTTTAAGTCTGTTAAATATATTTGTTTATGATAAGATTCTTTGGATACCATAACAATTACTCCTCTTGGAGCTATCTGGGAGCAACTAGATTGGTTCTTTATAATTGTGGGTGAATATCTACTTAGTAGCAATGTTTTAAATTTATTTTCATCAGAGAAACTAACTTATTAAAGTTAATGATTTTACTTTATATTATTTTGATTTATTTGATTTGTTGTTTTGATTAACTACTTTTCCTATCTATGAGGATATTTAGATTATGGATTTGATAAGTGGTTTGAAATTTTTATCAGCTTTCCTTGTTATTTTATAATCTAAAGGTGATGATGTATTTTAGTTGTTTTTGTGCTAATGTAACATCCCCATTTTCACCCAAGTTAATTAGCTCGGTGTTCCCGGCTAATTAGAGGGGTTAACGATTAATTGAGAATTAATCGATTAATCTCGAGAGCAAGAGTTTAGTAAATTAAAGGCAAGTCGACAATTGAGATTTAATGCATTAAAAGCTACAATTAAAAGCCTAATTGCCTAATCCTTATTAATCCATGATTTAGAACATAAAATCAAGGTGATCTAATCTAATTAACTAAGAGCATATAAGTCTCAAGACTTAATCACATTAACCTTGACATCTTCTTATAAAATTAATGAGGAAAAATCCTTTTTAATTAAAATGTGCTAATGAGTAATTTAAACCAAGTGAATTAATTAACATTTAGACAATTACAACAATTATAAAGATGTAGAAACTTCCCTTTAATTATGGTTTGAAAGTTTGGTCAAAGCAAGAGCCATATCCAACCATCCATTTACTTTCTCATCATACACCACAAGATCAAGAGTCCACATTAGTAGATCCCTTAAGTCATGACAAGAGTTGTACTCTCCTTCATCAAGATAATGACACTTGGTGTGATCCACCAACTGCACAAATCTGAAGCTCGTCTTTTAACCTTGTGAAAATACTACATAGTCTTTCTTTGGATTCTGCCAAGAAAAGCGAAAAAAAGCCTGTACTCTTCTTGCCCAAGATTTTTTCCACTAAGCTTGTGTAAGAAGCAAAGTCACCTCCGTCCCCCATTTTTCGCCATACCATCAGCTCTCTCTCTCCTCAATTCATTTCACTCTCTCTCAAGACACACCACACAAAGCTCTCTCCTCTCTCTCTCTCCAAGTCTCATACTCTCTTCTTCTTCCAAGCTTCATTGTGTTCTTCCAACCCTCATACTATTTCCTACTCATCTCCATTTACCATTCTCACAAGCCCTTCAAGGACCACCCTCTTTGGTTCTTGGAGAAACAAAACAAACACTCACCTAGCCCCCATATCAAGCTCAAGGAGAAAGAGGCCATCTCCAACCACTTCATTTTCCATATTTCCAAGAAGAAACACGTTGGGTAGTGATTCTAACTCCTCTTTCTCATGTATTTTTCAAGCTCTAGAATCTCCTAAGCTCTTCATAGCTAGGTGGTTTTAGGGCTCTTCAGTCTCATGACCACATCTTGCCTTATGAGTGTTCTTGCCTTGATGAAAATGTTGTTTTGAAAAGAGATTTTGTGGTATGGTGGTTTTTATGTATCATGCCTTATTTTGTTTCAAAATACTGATTTGGTAACTAAAACTTTGAGTATGATGATGAGTTAAAACATGAAAATGGTGATTTGAAGTGATATAACAATTTCTCCATAAGCTTGAAGTGAAAAACTTAAAAACTAGTGAATCTGGATTCTGGCAGTCTGTAAAGCGTGCGGTATGTTTATTGCTACAAAACTCAAAATGCAACGAAACTAATTTTCTGTGAAAGTAGACTCAAATAGCTTTCCATACATATAAAATATGTGAGATTTGGCCTTAAAACAAGAGAGATATGATTTTTCAAAGTTTGCTGTTCCTGGATAGGTTTATGTCTGGGCAGTAAGTAATAAAATATGCATAACTCAAGTTATATATAAGATTTTTGAGTGGGACTAAGTTTGTTAGAAAGCTAAGACATAGAGGAACACTCCCATAAAACAGTTTTGTCAGATTTCATGTGAGGAATTCCCAGTGAAGTGGACAAGCCACTGACCCGAGTTGAACTTTCAATCTGGAACAGTTAGAATAAAATGTGCATAACTCAAGCTACAAAATGAATTTTTAAGTGGGGTTTATTTGGTTTAAAAATAGACTCAGAGAAGTATATCCACACAAAAATTCGAAATAAAAGAGTAAAAGATGAAATTATGGTGAATTTTCAAAGTTACTGCTCCACTGTGAAAGTAAAACTGGTTAGGGTAAAAGTTAAAGAATAAGGAGAAATAAGCTTTAAGACATTAATACCCTTACATTAAGCATTAGAGAACCCTCATAATTCACTTAAAAAGTATCAAAAAGGACATTAGGCAAAATTGGTATTATGTCCAATAAAAGAAGTTTACACAAGAGACAACCTCAATTAAAAGCTTGCACCAAATTTATTAAGATAAGCTCATAAAATGTTGCTTGAGAATATGCCTATGTTTATGTGCAAGCATGATGTTATGATAATGATCATGATGATATGATGATGTTATGATAATGATCATGATGATATGATGATTTTATGATGATGATCATGATGATGATGATATGATATGATGCTTAATGTTACATGATATTGGTTTCTCTGTTTGGCAAAATTTTGGGAAGCTTCAGTCTAGCCAGTTATCTTGCCCAGAAATTTTGTAAGTATGTAAATATTTTGCATCATAATGCTTAAATAAGAAGAAGTTTAATTCAAATAAGTGATCCTTCAAAAAGGAAGGTAACCTAATTTAAGTTTCCCCTCACGACTACATGAGGCATGGCATGACCCAATTGGTGTGAGTATAGGGGATAGATGCTTACATGACGTGGCGTGGCCATGAAAGTGTAATGCGAAATTCTAAGGTGGCGGCCAGCGGTATGAGCTTCATTACCACTTATGTTTAGTGGGTGAAAAGATAAAGTCAAGTTAAGAAAGAAAAAGGGACTTGATTCAAAACCTAAAAAGGGAAGAAGTTAAGAGAATCTTCTAGCTTGGTCATGCATGTTTTATACGATTACACTTGTGCTTATGATTATTATGATACAAATGATTAGAAAGTATGTTAAAATTGAATCCACTTCGGATACTCATGTTTTCGAAAATCTAAGAATTGAATTTGATGCATGCTCTTTGTTTATTTATAAAACCGAAGTGGTGGGACGATGACGATGACACTTACGTGTTAGGGTGAGTCTCTTGAGAAATCTTATTTCTCACCCTAGTTGTTTTTCCATCTCGTCACCAGATACTCATGGCTCACCCCGTGGAATGGAGCATGGACCCTCCCAACCATGAGTGGGCTTACGAGGGGATCGCTATTGTGGCCACGACCACCATACGATGGATTCCACATTTTTATTTGGGTCGAATTTTTTGAAGAGAGCCGAGCCGCTAGACCTCGTAGATGTCTCTTGACTCCTTGGACAACCCCTAGGTCCTTGGGACTTTCACGCCTAGCCATTACCCAACATCGAGATGGAGCCGATGTGTGGGTTTGCCCAGCAGCTTGAGTTTGCACTCCGCGGAGATCCCCTGTGATAGAGGTGAGCTCGGCGGCCACCTCCTAGGGCCGCTTGTTTGCCACTCCCCGAGTATCACCTTGCGCCGCGTCAGGAGGACCCTCCAGGAAACGCTCTTCGATGACGACCATACCCAGTCGTCGTTTTACGTGGCGTGAGGTGATCATTAGGCACCCTCGCATCATCCGCGCTCCTCGTGTTCCCGAGGCCGAGGGCGAGGGACGGACACTCGAGAACCGAGTCCATCGATTGAAGAGCGTGGAAAGACGGAGAAGTCGACTTATGTCTACGTGGGCCTATTCCATTTATTACTCCTTATCTGTTGTATTTCATTTTGTATCAGACTTATGTACCTTTGATTGTGGGGCCATGGCATAACCATGAGTTCCCTTTTTATGTATTTGTTGGATATTATGAGACTAATTATATTTATGTGGTTGTTGTAGTAATTTGAATGCATGGTATTTTAATTTATCCCTTGTTCATTCAATTTATACCGAAATCTATGCGATACCCTCGTTTATTGCTATCTTCGCCTTTTACTTTCCAAAAGTGACGACGTATTTCAAAGAAAAAGAAAAATTTTACCGTATTTTTCGCGTAATTTAATTTCAAGTGCAGTTTAGTTTTCCACGAGTATAAGTAACAACTAATAAAACACCGTAATACGACTTAAGCGTAGTATTGGTTTATTAGGGTGTTACAGCTAACATGAATTATAAGGATTGTTATTTTTAAAATCGAAATCATAATGATATTGATATATGAATTTGGATGTTAAGTGTTGGTATAAGTTATTTTTGAGAAAATCATGATGGGTTCAAAGTTAGAACTACTGCTTGCCGTAGTGAAGAAAAATAACGATATTTTCACTTGCCATAGCAAAAAGATATAACGACGCTACTGCTCACTATAGCAAAGAGATATAATGACCTATGTGCACATAGTATGTATATTCATTGAGATAAAGGGTGAAAGGAATTATAAGACTATACCAGGTGAGGTGAAACTCCTGGCTTGAGATAACATGAGAATTGTTATTAAATGGATTAAGATTACTTTCCAAATGATTTAGTTCTTCTTATGTACTCTCATAGAGTTTTTAGTTAATTGATAAGAATTATTTTATTTTGAGAAGAATGATTCCTTAAAATATTGAAAAGGTATAAAATTGATGAACTGTGATTCCCATCAATTATGTTCAATGAATTGTATGATTGTTAAATTATTTCGTTTTATTTTAAAAGCTCATGCCTATAATAGCTTCTCCTTCCTACCTACTTTGTATGATATGTTCTTACTGAATTTGTGTGACTCACCCTTTATATATTAGCATATTTGCAGATTGTTGAATTGACTTATATTATTTGTATGCCTCCAACATGGTTTTGAAGATACTATCACTTTTGATTCCAGAGCCTGCATCTATAATTTATGTATTGGTTTGTTTTAAATAAATTTGTGGTTTGTTTTAAATAAATTTGAGATGTGAGCATTGCATAGTAATAGTTATGAGCTAAGATTAAGGATTAGGTTTTTTTTTTAATATGAAATATTATCATTGTGGAACAGTTTGTTGCATCAAGCTAGCTAGACTATATTAAATTTGATATAGCCTGGGCATTGGTCATGAACCCTAAGATAGGTCGTGACAAAAGAAAATCAGGAAAAGGAATTGAATAAAATATGGTTAGTGTACTTCCAACTTTAAAAATTATTTCAATGAAACGTGGGAGAGTATATCAAGTTTCTTATATCAAGTTTCTTACCTGGGGATCGACCAACAATGATACCTGGTAATCGACCAACAATGGTCCCCCATGGATCAATAATTAATGCATCACCATAGCTTTCTCTGTTATCATTATGTTTACCAGCTTGTGCAGCAGCTATGACCTGATAATTCAATCATCAAATCATTCCTAAAAGTATGCGGCAAATAAGAAAATAGTTAAAATAACTTTCCTCACAAAGCTTTCGTAACAACTTGTGCTATTCATTTCAAATACATAAAATCGAAAAACAGATCAATATATATGAAAATTATTCATAATTGAATAGTTCAAAAGTATTCATAACTGTTAATTAGCAGGAATACACAAGAAGAGGGTGAAGGGCGGTATTAATAGATGCAAAAATGAATACTTACATAGCATTGATTCGCTACTGCACGAGCACGAAAAAGAATCTCCCAATGTGCTCCAGCAGTCACTTTAGTGAATGCTGAAGGCACCAATAGTACCTGTACGTAGTAAAAAACAAGAAAATTTAGATTATAAATAACCCCTTTTAAGCATAAAAGAAAGATATCAACTTAATGTACCTGTGCTCCACGTTGGAAACGTAACAACTGGTAAATCACTGGAAATCTCAAATCGTAGCAAACACTGAAGCCCAAACGCCCAATAGGACTGTCTACTGCAACAATATCTTTGCCTGAAAACATCACCAACATAGAAGATATCATTGGAATTATTATCTCAACCACCATGACTAATACTAATTATCTTCTTTATTCTTTCGCTTTCCATTCTTGTTTTTAAGTGGATTCAGGCGCGTGAAAAGTCCAACTGATCCTCAGATTTTCTAGTAAGAAAATGGGTATATATATGAGCAAGATAAAAGGAAGTTATATTGAAATACCATTCATCAAGGAGTTTTATATGTTTTGACAAGGAAAATGATTGATAGGTTCTTTCTTTTCATTTCAAAAACCTCATACAAAAATGAAAAGTTCCAATGAGGACTAAAGCAAGATAAAGACATGTATTCTTAATTCCATGTAAAGAGGATATATCCTACCTGCTTCTGTAAAGCTACTTTCCTTGTATACCCTTCCACCAGGAACATCTACATCAAACCTTCAAATAAAATAAAAAATAATAGAACGTCAAACCTTCAAATAAAATAAAAAATAATAAAACATCAATTGTTTATACAACCATACTAAGACAAACATAAATATGTAAATTTTTCATTTCAGGAGGACCATACGGCATAAGTTATATCTAGAAGTTGATAAACGAGTCCATCATAGGCTCTCTGACGAGCTATGTATATATCAAAACTGGAGTATAGTATAGGAATATTAATTTACAGGTGAATTATACATTGGTCCTAGGTAGTTTGAGACCGTCCAATGGTCCCTGTCTATAATTACGAAATCACCACCGCGCACACTTTAATGAGCCTAATAATATTACTTTTTTGTTTATTCGATAAACAAATAAGAATTTTATTTTGCTAATAAGTCCCCAAATGTTTTGTAGCGGGTTAAGGTTGTATTCGCTAGCGATGAATATTTTTGGTGTTGCTATCATTGAAACGCAAGATCAATTGGTGTAGTTCGTTTGAAGGTCTGGCGGTTTGTCACAATTTGGGTATGGTGGAATCAGAGGATGGGAGTGAGGTTGTCACAAATAGTATTGACGAACACCTCTGAGTCAGAATGGTCGATTGCATGCCCGATTTGGTGGTTTCGTGAATGAGATAAATAGAATCGTTCATGGCTTGTTGTTTGGTGAAGGGAAGTGGTGGGGGATTTGTGCAAGTCGCCAAAATATATGGTGAGTTAATTGTTCTACGTTGATGTGATCAAATTTTATGTTTAAAATCCCCCGTTAATGTTTTCCAATTTATTTATTTTGATTTATGATGAAATTGGTAAAATATGATTTGTTCATAGATTTTGGTATATTATTCTGCAATGATGATAGCTGTAATGTGCATTTTTTTTTTTTGTGGGTTTGAATCTTTTAATGTTGCAATGAATGGGGTGGTGTCGCAACCGGGATCATGATGGGACGGCGAAACTGTAAAGAGAAATAAAATGAAAACGTTAAAAATGAAAAATGGATGATGGAAATGACGATGAATGGCGGATGACAAATGATGGAAAGAAAATGATGTAATGAATGAAAATGAGGATTAAGTCAATGAAAAATAGTTTAATGGAGTCGTAACCAATATTTATTTTGAAATGGAAAAATATTGGAAAAAACTCTTCTTATTATTTAAAAAAAAAAAAAGAAAAGATGGCCTACAAGAATCAGATTTGAGTTTGGGAGTCGATTATGTATAGGGAAGGTTTGGAACTTAATCCTACTGCACCCCTAATATATCCATCCGTCTTTTAGACAGTTACCTTAAATAAGTTGTGCAAACTAATAGCTCAGACAATGTTTATTTTACCCTTCAAACACAAGATTGATAATAACTAATTATTTATAAAAAATGGAAAAACTTCATTTCTTTATTATTTTTAGATTTTTTAATTTTATAGAAAAAGACATTTTTTAATTCAAAAAATTATTTTATTTTATTTTATTTTTAGGACAAATAAGGATACAATAGTTATTGACAAATGAAATAAAGAAATTGAGAAAAATTAATTTTGGCTTGACTTGTGCTCCTACGTATCCTCTGGTGCAATGAGGAACTCAAAGCCATGTAGATCTTTAAAAAATAATTGTGTGTTGATTAATTTTACTTATAAAGATATATTTTTTATATAAATTTATAGCAATATTTTTTTTAAGAAAATGAAAAGAAATATATAATTATTTTTATTTATTATTAATGTCGAATCCTACCAGTGCTTCTAATAGAACCTAATGAGATCTCAAGAGTTTCAGGAAAAGCTCAATTGATCAGTACTTCAATCCTCTCCTGATATTTCTGTCATCAGCCAATTTCAAATTATCTTATTCTAAATGGAATAATAAATCAAAGTGAGTTATTATAGTCATTTGCTTAAATTAGTAATAATATTTTTTTAAAAAAATTCTGATTATAACATTTAGATTTAACAAATTTGTTTACTCTTCTTATTCATTTATTTTTATAAAACATATTTTTATTTTATTATGTAATTAAAGTTAGATCCTCCTATTAATGCTTCTGATAAAATTTAATATAAAGCCTCAAGAATATTAGGAAGAATTTGGCTAATCGGTGCTCCGATTTTCTTCTAGTTTTCCATTGTCGGCCAATTTCAAATTATTTTATTGATATGAAATCCTAAATCCACGATTTTGGGCCTATTCTCACCGCCAGTGTTTACCTCGCTGCATACCTCTAAATGTCAAGACATACATTATCTAACAGAATTTTCCTTGAGATAATAATTGCATCTAATTTATTGCTGGACTTTAAAAGTGCGTAGCCTCGACTAAAATAAAACAAGGACCTAATAGCAAATATTATTAGGCTCATTAAAATATGTGTGGTGGTGATTTCGTAATTATAAACAAAGGCCATTGGACAGTCCCAAACTACTCGGACCAACATATAATTCCCCTAGTTTACAATACAAATCGTTATACACTTTGACTAAAAGTTAATAACCTTACAGGTGTATCTTTCTGGTGAATTATACTTTGTAGACAAATTGCCCAACAAAATACTTCATAGGTTAGCATAATAGTACTGCAAGTAAACTAATTACCAATTCACGGCTTATTTATATTATGTGCATGTTTCATTGCCATTTGCAATTCCCCACCCCCCCCCCCCCCCCCCAATAAGGCACATTATTTTTTACCAGATAAACGAAACTATTTCCAAAGCGATATCCGCATCATCTTCTTCGTCACACCAACTCATAGCAAAATAATAGCATAAAGGCCAAGTTTTGATTCGAAAAGCAGAAGTAATCAAGAGTGAGCATGTGGATAAAAGCAAGCAACAAATAAGGACAAGAAAATAAGACAAATTGTGAAAAATAAAGGGGACCCGGAGAAGATTAAAGATGAAATTAAGACTGAAACTTGGGGAAGGTAAAAAAGAATACTTTAACAAGACGAGAGGAGGAGGCGAAATTGGCAGCAAGGTCGTTGATGGATGTCATCTGAGCCGCAGCAACTCGGAGTGAGTTAGTGGCCATCATGATTGACTCGCGTCGCCGGAGAGAGAGTGGAGCTGATGATGATGGTGCCGTTTGACTATCGACATGGGACGAACGTGAGTGTAGATTCCACCCATCACTGACACAGACAACACGTCACGTGGCACTCTCTGTTCATTTCCGACAAGCAAATTCTACGTGTATATGTCTGGTTTAGATTTTTTTATCGGGGGTGGCTCAAAATAAATCAATACAGGGAAGATATTATTCTAACAAATGAATGGATAATAGATATAGTAAGTAAATTATATAATTAATAAAATATAATATATTATAAATTTTTTTATATATTTTTATTAATATAATATTTAATTAAAATTTGAAATTGGATGTTTATATATTTTTGTTAATATAATACTTAATTTAAAATTTAAAATTTGATATTTATATATTAATATTTATTAATATAAGATTTAATTTTAAATTAAAAAATTAGAATTCAAAATTCATAACACTTAATAAAATCTTCAAAAAAATATTTTTAATAAATTATATAAAATTAACTGTATCATAGATTATCTCTATATTATTTATATAACTACTATATTCAATGTTATTCTTTTTTTAATCAGCAGCAACGGCCTTTTTAATCACCGTTAACACGCATTAAGAAGAACGTTCCTTTCTCTAAAATTTGCCAAGCCGCATTTCTTGGTAAGGGGGAAACCACGTGGGAGCATTGTCAGTGTAACAGTTAACAGGCAATTTTTTCGGGGAGCAATGTCGCAATTTACAAATGGACATGAATTTTCTTTTGGTGATTTAAAATTTAGAAACTGTTATAAATTTTGTTTAGACCATATAAAGTTTTAATTTGTGAATTATAATTATTTCACTTATTTTTTTCCTTTTAATAATTGTGTAATACGACTGGAACAAAAATTAAGTATTTTGTAAGTGTATACTATTGTATTTTATATAATCTACGATATCATAAAAAATTATTAAATTATTTTTAACGTTCTCCTATTTTTCTTATTTGAAAACTATTGCTAGGATAATAATTATAGGCATACAAAAATTATAAGCTGTTTGTGCAGACCAGAAAATAACTAAAGACCATAATAATAAGGGCAAGCGTTATTGTAAACCATGCAGTTAAGGGTGTATCATATACTTTGTAATCTTACAGCATAGATCTGGTAGTGTATCAATACTCTAATTACCTTTGATATATTGCAATAATTCTTTGATTTTAGTCAAACTTAAAAAATATAATTAAATATATTTTAAAAATGACCAAATTTATCTATATGATACTTCTCAATCTCAACAATTCTAGAGTATCATAAAATGCTTTATTTATTTATTTATTTGCATGATTATAAAATTAAACAGAATTATCTTGAAATTAAATATTTTTTTTGGGTTATTCTCAATAATTTTAAAATTATATAAATAAAATTTGATTATTTTTAAAATGCATTTAATTACATTTTTTAAGTTTAATTAAAATTAAAAAATTACTATAGTGAACTATAAATGATTAGTGTATCAATACACTATCAGATTTCAAGTTGCATCATGCATCTTGACTTCCAAAGAGTATGTTGGATGCTACCAACAATAACATTTAGAACTTTGTTGTGATATTTTGTGAGTGAACTAATATTGACGTCTGTTTTTACTAAACTGTGAAAAATGATTGATATAGATAGGATATGGATGTAGTGACTGCAACCAAAGCATTTGAGAAGAAGCACATGAAAAAAGATTATGCAAATGTTAAAACCATTGTTAAGAAAACAGAACTAGACTGGCTGGTCTGATTGATTTAATCGGGAACAGCTCACTTAGTCGATTCGGTCCTAGCCTAAAAATCGAGATTTTGAAAACTGACATTGAATCATTAGAACCGGCCTAAAATTGCCGAACCAGCCAAATCGGTGCCAATTGGCCGGCTGGCCGGTTCCCCTTCCCCTTCAAAAAGTCAAGCCAAACAACATCAGTATTTTTTTTAAATAAAAAATCATAAAGAAAGAAGAAGGGGTAAGGTGCATCTATTAGATAAAGAAGAAAGGTACAAATTGGGTGGCGACTGCCACAACTTGCCGTTGGGGAAAAAAAAATGCGCTTAGAAGAAGCTTCATTGAAAAAGAGAGCTTGAGCCACCATCTTCTTCCCTAGCCCCTATCATCGCCATTTGCTATTGCTGCTATCCATCGCTACCCATCCACTGCCACGTGTTCTTGTGCGACGATGATTTGAAGGTAAAATGATTTTTGAAAAATAATAGTAAAGGTGTCTAAAAAATAAATAAGGGTATAGAAATGAGAGCCAGAGAATGGAGAGAAGAAGGGCAAAGCTTTGGGGAAGGGTGCGGCTACAGAGGGAGACCCACATGTTGTCCATCCTAAGTCACACCGTTGGTGGATTTTAGAATATGGACAATCTGTTAAACATTTGGAAAGGTTTTTTTTTTCCTAAAATCATTTTGATAGGATTTTACGCTTTTCACAACTAACATCTGTCATGTTTACCACATTTTGAGACATTTTGGGCTTCTGAAATGTTTTGTATTATTTAATGTCGACACTTTTCAAAATCTTAGTCATTGTTAATGACTTAATATGGTTTTTTTTTACTTTCTAATTAATCATATATATATTATACCCCAGTCAAACCCCCGGTTGGACCTCTGAACCTTTGAATCAGTATCTTGATCGGTTCGATGTTTAGTCCAATTTTCTTAACTTTGGTTAAAACTTAAGCAAAACAAAGGGATGGATGGAAGAGCTGCCGCCATCGGTCTCCACTGTTGTTTGTTGGGTATTCTATATATATATATATAGGGCATATCACATGATTAGAAGAGTAGTTTATTATGAGAGCTATGAGATGCTTTTGACAAAAGTCTTCAAATGAATGCTTATTATGTGATTTTGATGAATAACAAACAATGCAAAAATTTAGTGAGTACTAACATATTTGTTAACTAATGTTTTTTTCAGATGGGATTTTCCTCACAATACTCAGACCAATCTAAAGTTTCAAGAACAATCAAGATCTTCAAAATAACTCGGCCCACACAGAAAAATATTCCAAGATGAAGAGAATGTTCTTTCATGATGAAAACTATTTGAACCTTGAAGTTTCTCAAGCTTATGCATTCTTAGAGGAATGAAGAAATGTTCAGAAGACTAGAATAAGTCTCATAAAACCAAGGTTTAGAAAGGTAGAACTTGAGAAAAGTCACCTAGTCATAAAGTTAAGACATTAGAAAGGTATAGCATCTCAAAAAGGAGTCTACTGAAGAATCATTTCAAGAGGAGTATATTACAAGCTAGATTGGGACGAAATTCAAATGTTAGTAGGGGTGTATAAAAGGCGGGTTGGGTCGAGTTATGTCAGACCCGAACCCGACCCTATTTTGAAACCGGGTCATTTTGTTGGACCCGAGCCGACCTGATAACAACCCAATTAATGACTGGGTCAACTCGGCATTTATATAACATATAAAGATTTAGACATTATATATAGTGAAATCATAAAATTCTAGAAGTAAAAAAGATTAAAAAAATATTTTGCAATATATATTTCAAAACAAATTATATCAAGATAAAAATTTCATCATGTTATGTAAAATGTATTGATTGAAATATAAAAATATTATAATTTATTACTAATTTTTTCTAAAAAATAAAACTTTTAAAGAACTATTTAATTTCAAGTCGGGTTGGGCCAACCCGAAGTATGACCCGAACCCGACCCGAAAAATACACTAGGTCAATTTTCACAACACGAACCCGACCCCCAACAAGCTTTGGACCGGGATGGGTTAGCAGGCCGGGGCTGGGTCATGAACACCCCTAAATGTTAGGAAAAGCTTGGACTTACACTGACTCAAGTACAATAGCCAACTGGCACCAATGAATTAATATTTACCATTAGTTACCATTTTTGGCTTCTTGATTATTTCACAAAAACAAAAACTTGCCCAAGCTGAATATGACAAAAATAACGACTAGTATCATGAAAAGCATAGTGGTCAAGTGATGATCAACTATAAATTCAGCTCCAACAATCAAATGGAGAGGTTGTTGAAGTCGTTGAATACATTCAAGTCAAACATTTATTGCTCTACTATCTTCTAATCAAGTTTCTAAACTTATACCCTTCTAAACATTTCAAAAAGGTTTATTTCTCTCTACGTGCCTTATTAGCGACACCATCCTTGTTAGTTAAGCAGAGAAAACTCCCTCACTGGTACTTCATTGTATTACCCACACTCTAAGTGTGCTATTTAGTGAGTGATGCCACAAGCAAACACAATATCTTTTATTGTAACTTAACATAATATTGTAAAAAAAGTTAGCTTGGAAAGGCTAAGACAATACTACATAGATAAAGTAGCTTGAAAAGGCTAGTAGAGAACTACTTAGATTATAAGCTTGAAGAGGCATGTACAATACTACTCAGATAGTAAAAATCTCAACTTAGTATTTGGAAATGGATGTATGCACGTGATTTGGCCGAACCAATATAAATCCTTTTGTTTGATCTTTTATGCCATTACTTTCCTTTCTTAACACATATCTATCTTTTCTCAACTTGGTTTATTATGGTAAACATATTTGAAAAGGTCAAAGTATCAACACTTTTACAATTCTATAAGATAAAATCAAGTTATCATTTACTAATTCATACACTTCCGCATCTAAGTTGAAATGAGTAAGTGTAAAATTTAACTAAGCGATAGTCCACAAATAGTATAACCCTCGACACATTGCTAACTTTTACTAAAAAGAAAAGAAATTTCTAAAGTGGAAATTTTGTTTTCTTCAAGGGATGATTAAGTACAAACCAAAGCTCTTTATTAATATAGGAGTTGCTACCCTCACATCTGTAATACAAGCGATGTGGGACAAATAGTAATATAGGAATAAAAGGGAAAGAACTAGCTAAAGTAACCATCTTAGCAATGTGGGACTTCTAATAACATGAAAACAAGAAAGAAGGAACAAAAGTAACAATCTTATTTAGCCTTCTTGCGATCCATATACTCCATGTAATCTATGGCCATACACTTCGTGTCAGTCCCCTCCACTTAGGAAGAATGCGACCTTGAGTTGTTGGGCTCATCGGGGTAAAGTGGCTTATTAGAGGAGTGAAATGGATAAATACCCGCCACATTAAATGTTTTGGATATTCCTATAACATCTAACAAGCCCAAAATATAGGTGTTATTGTTGATTTCCTTCAAGATCTAATAAGGCCCATGCTTCCTATTCTGCAACTTATTGTAGATGCCCACAGGAAATCACTCTCGTCATAGGAATACGATCACCTCATCGCCAACATTAAATGCATGCTTTCTTCTTGATATTAGTCTGTTCCAGCTTTTGTCTAACCTTGGCCTGAACATCTTGCCATTGATTAGCTAGGCTTTTTGCAGCTGTACTAACCCTAGGTGCTTTGGGCAACTTACTCAGATCAAGTGCATACTGCGGCAATTGCCTATACATAATAGAAAATGGGTACCTTCTTGTGGCATTATGAATAACACTATTATAAACAAATTCTGTTTGGGCTAGTGAAAGGTCCCACTGCTTTAGCTTATCCCTACAAATGCTCTGAATCAAGTTTCTAAAAACTTTATTAACAGCTTCAATTTGACCATTTGTCTGTGGATGAGGAGTGTTACTATAATTCAAGGATGAATCAAACATCTTCCACAAATTTCTCCAAAAATGCCCAAGGAACTGACTGTCTCGATATGATGTGATGGTTTTTGGCACACCATGCACGGACAACCTCCTTGAAAATTAGCTACCCTATTTGCATCTGAAGTCTTCTTATAAGGAATAAAGTGTGCCATCTTGGAGAACTTATCAATGACAATAAACATAGAATCCACCCCATGTTGTGTACATGCTAGCCTAAGCATAACATCCATAGATAAATCCTCCCAAATATTCTCTACAACAAACAAGGGCATGTATAAGCCAATACTCTTGGATTCGCCCTTGGCAGTTTGACAAATGTAACATCTCTGCACAAATCTTCCAATGTCATGTTTCAAGTGAGGCTAATAAAACCTCTACTTAATAGCTGCAATTATCTTGTCACATGCTAGATGATTAGTAAGACCTCCTCCATGCAAATCACGTGTTAACTTTTCTCACAATGAGGACTTTGTAATACAAAGTTGATTGCCTTGCATCAAGAAGCCATCATACACATGGAAATCTTCAACAACTTGGTTAGTTGCACATTTCTCCCACACATCATGAAAGTTCTCATCAATCTCATACATTCCCTGAACCTCATCAAATCCCACAATCTCCTATTTCATCATAATCAACAAATCTACTCATATACTCAATGCATGTGCTACTTTATTATGTGTGCTTGCCTTATGCACTAATTTGAAAGAAAACCTTAGTAAAAGCTAGGACCACCTGGCATGCATACTACTGATTCTCTTTTGGCTATTCAGATACTTTAGAGCATTGTGATCTGAATATAGGATGAATTCCTTACCAACTAAATAAGGCTCCCATGTCTTGAGTGCATACAAACTGCATAAAACTCCTTTTTCATAAGTGGTCCACTTTTATCTAGCTTCACTGAGCTTCTTATTAATATAAGGCATTGGTTTCTTCCTGTGGGACAGAAAGACACCTATGCCCATTGTGCTAGCATCACGCCTTACTTTAAACAAAGCATTAAAATCTAATAGTGCTAAAATAGGAGCAGTATAGAGCTTCTTTTTTAATATTGCAAAGCTCGCCTTTGCCTCTTCACTTTAGTAGAACTTCCCCTTCTTCAGGCATTTAGTAATAGATATTGCAATACTACTGAAAATCCTGATAAAACGCCTTTAAAATGTTGCTAAGCCATGGAAACTCCTCCCTTCTGTTATCATTTAAGGTGTTGGCTAATCACAAATAGATCAAATCTTTACCTCATCAACATGAATTCCATCCATGCTCACAACATAGCCTAAAAATAGTAGTTTGTCTGTCATAAAACTCCACTTCTTCAAATTCACATACAACTTATTCTCCCGTAAAGCTGTTAATACTTCTCACAGATGCAATATATGCTCATCCTTTATCTTGATATAATTAAGAATGCCATCAAAATACATAACCATAAACTTGTCAATGAAAGGTTTTAGTAGCTAATTCATCAACCTCATAAAGTTGCTTAGGGCATTAATCAGCTCCAATGGCATCACTAGCTACTCATATAGATCTTCTCTAGTCTTAAAGGTCATCTTCCACTCATCACCTGGATTGATCCTAATTTGATGGTACCCATCGAAGGTCAATTTTCAAAAACACCCTAGCACTATGCAGTCTATAAAGCATGTCATTTAATCTTAGGATCGGAAAGTGATAGGCAACTTTCATCTTGTTAATCTCACTACTATGCATACACATCCTCTAACTCCCATCTTTCTTCAAAGTCAATATGGCTGGATATGCGTAAGGACTCATACTCCTTCTAATATGTCCCTTGCATAATAACTCTTCCACTTACACCCTTAAAATCTCACCCTTCTTTGGACTCATCCTATAATGGGGCAGATTTGGCAAGCTAGTAATAGGAATAAAATCAATCTAGTGCCAAATCTCTCTCATTGGTGGTAAGCCATTTGGCATTTCTTCTAGAATCACGTCATTGAGCTCTTTTAGTAGCAGCTTCACAGCTTTGGGAAACAAGCTCAACTCAGACTCTAACTCAACTTTCAGCACCTATTTCAAAATCAAAGCATGCACTTCTCTTGACTCCTTGACAGTGACCTCTATTTCATGCCCAGATTTAGAGAGTGTTAGGAAATTCCATCCCTCCACTTTGGAAGCTTTGGTTATGGAATTCCCCTTCATAGGCAATAAGTGGTACTTCATGCCTTATTTCTCCAAGTTTGAAGTATTTTTTTCTCCTATCATGTTGAGCTCGAACATTAAATTTCCATGGTCTACCTAACAACAAGTGATAAGCATCCATATCGACAACGTCAAAGTAAATTTCATCTTTGTATTTAGCAATGGAAAATGGTACCTTGCAGTAGTGGATGACTTGAATTTTCTCTATAGCCTTGACCCATCCAATAATGTATGGATAAGGATGCTTCTCCACTTTTAGGCCCAAAGTCCCCACAGCATCTCTACCAATAATATTCTTACAATCACTACTATCTGGCTGATTGCTAGAACATGATAGCAAATAATCAATTCATAATAGTGTATATAGTCCAAAATAACCAATATTGTTGGGTCTAGTCTACCTATTTTGGTGTCAATATCAACCTCTTGACTACACAGCTTTATCCATCATCCTCAACTTCTTCATCAAACTCGTCCTCATCTCTATTTGGGCTGCACTTAACTCAATCATCATCCTTTTCTCGATCTACCAATTAATTGTCTTTCAGAATGGACAATCATTTGACCTGTGTCTTGGTTGATGACATTTGGGATACTTTTCTAGCATTGATTTTGCATACGGATTGGCAGCCTTTGATACCTCCTTTGCTTTTGACACCTTCTGCTTTTGTGCTGCTTTTTCCTCCATAAACCACTTAGTGCGTGTAAAAGTGTCATCAATAGCCTTGCCTCTGTCACTGCCTGTTTGGTAGGAGTCACCATAATTCTTGCGAGAATAATTAGCTTGACCCATTTCCTGCAAAATCAACTCGACCTTTAAGGCCATATTCTTTGCCTCGAGTAGTGTCCGCACCACTTTTACCCTAATTTTGTCTTGAATTACTAGCTTTAGTCCTTCAAGATATCTCCTCACCTACTATTCTTTAGTCTCTCGCAAGTTCCTTTGTGCCAACCTTATGAACTCAGTAATGTACTTATGGACTGTCTTCTAACCCTGCTGACACCTCTAATATTGTTGGAACAAGATTTGCTTGTAATCTAGAGGTAGAAAATTAGTAATCAATAATTGCCACATTCTGTTCCAAGTTCTAACTGGTGCTTTTCCCTCACTCCTTCTTCTGGATTGCAATCTTTACCACCAAGTCGATGATCCACCTTTCAGCCTATAAACAACCAACTTCACCTTTCGCTCTTCGGGTACATCCATGTATTTGAAGAACTTGTTTATGTTTGTAAGCCAATCTAGAATTTTCTCAATATTTAAATAGCCATTAAAAATAGGGATATCTACCTTTAATCTGTACTCGTGGTGATCCCTATCACAATCGTGTCTCCCAGTGATTCCTCCATAGCTCCTCTCCGTAGTCCTCATCTTCCTCTAACTCGTCCAAGTAGGCTTTGTGCTTTGCCTTGTGCCTATCTCCATATGTAGGACTAGGTCTATCAATGGACCATCTATGAGCGAACTCATCTTGAGCACATCTCCCATCGTTATCTGGCTTTCTGTTCGCACCTAAGTTAAGAGCATCCAACCGAGTGAGCAAATTGTCAAAGCGCCTTTCTAATCAATTGTATTGCTTTGCGAACTAATTAAGCCATTGCTTCATAGCCCTCGATGCTTCCCTTTGATTCAAAGGAGTCTTAGCCTTCTAATCTTCATCATGAGGGCTGTCACCACCTTTGCCTACACCACTAACTATCGAACCAGCTCGATACCAACTAATGCAGTGAGCGAGTATAAATTTTAACTAAGTGATAATTTGCACATGGCAGGACCCTTGCATATTGCTAATTTGCACTAAAAAGGAGAAGAAATTTCTAAAGTGGAAAATTTATTTCTTCGAAGGATGATTGAGTACAAACCAAAGCTCCTTATCAATAAAGGAGTTGTGACCCTTACATTGGTAATACAAGCAATGCAAGACTAATAGTAATATGGGAATAACAAAGAAAGAACCAACTAATAACCATGTTAACAACGTGGGACTTTTAATAACATGAAAACAAGAAAGAAGGAACAAAGATTACAATCTCATTTAGCCTTCTTGCGATCCATATGCTTCATGTAAGCCATGGTCATGCGCTCCACGTAAAAAATACACTTGAGATCATATGTTTGAATTTTTAAAATTGAAAAAAGTGCTTGCAATGTATGATTCAACCCCTGTTCTCATATCAATTGCCATCCATAATTGTGCCTTGTGTTTGTTTCTGATGCTTTTTGCTTAAGCTTTGTATGGATATGTGCTCTTCCCCATATGATATTGCTATTGGTGAATGTGGTTCATGAATTATGTTAGAGATAAATGTTAGAGCTCAAATTTGTTTAATTTATATGAAGGCAATTATGTTTGCCATGTGTTATTATTTGATTTTATAATTTTAAAACAATAAAGATGTGAATTGTATGAAGAACCTTATACCAACATAGGTGTTAAAGGGAATTAAGCAATTGTAATTCATTCTAACATAAAAAAAGCACAAAGTAGAAGAATATATACAAATATGCAGTTAGATGGATGTCAAGTAGTGTTAAAGAAGACAATGGTTAGTGTTACTGTTGGTTAGAAGTCCACGTAAATTGATGGTGCTCATTTCTGTTAATAATTAATGAAGTCAATTGCAATTATAGAAGAATAGAAGTTACCTCTTATTTGAACCTTCTCAATAGAAAAATAACCAGAACCAAGATCATGGTAATGTGAAGAGTTAAGTTGGCAATGCATCCATCAAAAAGAGTATTTGGGAATGATTTGGCTTCCTTGCCTCCAATTCTAACATTGTGGGTGATTATATAGCCTTGGAAGATCATATGCTTTCATCAAATACAATCATATAATGATAATGAAGCATTGGTAATAAAATTCGAAAAATAGAAAAGGAAGCATCAATGTTTACTGTTAGGGAAAGGGGAATAAGGAGTGGGGTGTGAGATGTGGAATGTGGCCTAAGTTAAATGCTTTGTGAGATTGAACACATACTTTCATTCAACAAGGCAGTGTGGTAAAGAGAAGAAACATGGAGAAGATAAAGCAAGGCGAAAGAGGAGTAGTAAAGAAGTTGATGCAGGAAGGGGGAAAAAAGATAGTGAAAATTAAGGTGATATCTAGGTGGCTTCAAAAGGGGAAAAAAAGTGAGTAAGTAAGAAAGTGCTAGCATAATAATCAGCTAATGTGGCGATAACATAGAACATCTACTTGTCAATCAATCTCTCATGATGCCACATCGTAAGTCTCAAATTTTATATATTACTAGCATTAGACCTATTGCATTGCGCGGGTAGATAAAATATAGGAAAGATTAAGCAAATATTGTAGGAATAATTATAAGTGAAATAACTATGTAATAAAATAGAAATATTATTTGTTTATGATAGGGTAAAAGTTTGGTAATTTTAGAAAAGCAAAACCATATGCCCTTTTTGGCCATTTGAAATGTATTAAAACTATATGAATGTTTGATATTCAGATGTGCTTCATTTTTTTATTACATCTTTGTATTTATCCATTTTTGCATCTATCTACTTTTTTGCTCTTCTTTCTCTCTCATGTTTTTTTAAAGAAACCAAGTATGACATTCTTGTGTTGAGGTTTTGAAAAAACTGGTTTATTATGTTAACCTTATATATATATATATATATATATATATATATAGAGAGAGAGAGAGAGAGAGAGAGAGTAACATGCATGTTTGCTTTTGGTGAAGCTATACTTATATACAATTTTGAAGGTATTGACACTGGCATGGTATGTAGTACATATAGTGTAATTTATTTTTTAAAAAAATATTTAAAGTTTTTTATGCATCATTTTTTTAAGTAAGTCATAATTGACATAATCATAATTAATATAATTAAATTACCATTGCTGAAAATGTGTACATAATGAACATTATTAATATTATTATTAATACCTATGTCTAAATGTTTGAGCATTAAAATGTAGTGATCTCACATTTTATAATTTGAAAAAGTTGTAATAAATAATAAATAGAATAAGTACATTTAATTATGATAAGTAAATACCTACTTTAGGCAACGAAAATTTGCAGCAAGTATGATTCCAATGAAGAAAGCAATAATTTTACCTTCTATATAAAGAAAGCAATGAAGATAGCATGCGGATGCAGAGGTATTAAAACAGAATGAAAAATAATCCATCAAGCATTGGATTGAAATAGCTTTATTAATTATTGTACAATGTTTAAAAAAAAAAAAAATCCTGCTGAACTTTACGCACAAATGTCTCAATTTTTGAAGTTACAAAAATAAGGAGAAGGGGATTTGTGGGAAGGATAAAGGGGGTGAGAGGGGGGGGGGGGGTTATGCGAGAAGGTGAATTGAAGAAAGGGGGAAGGGCCGTGGGGTGTGTTAGATAAAATATAATAGTAATAATAATTAAAAAAAAAAAAAACAAAGTGAAGTTGCTTGTATCAATGTGGTTTTATAGAATAAAAGTGTAAATGAAAAGATGTCAGCTTAGAAAACAAGTTAACGTGGCAGAATTGTAGAACAATTAAAGTGTTAATATCTTAATATGTCACAATATTGATTTAAGATTTTATATGGAGAAAAGTATAACAACCTCTTTGAGGTTTTGAGAAAAGACACTAAACTCTAAATTTCAACAAAATTGGACACTCCACTCAATTGTGAAAAAAAGAGTATACATTAATAATTAAAATAAAAATAATACTATTATATGCTAAATAAACATTGTAGCAAAAAATGCTAAATAAATGTATTTTAGAGATTAATTTCTATACACTAATAATATAAAATAACTTTATACTGTCAATTAATAGAAATTCAAAGAATTGCCAAATTATGCTTGGTGGTTATAGTAGTGGATAGTTATTCAATATAATATGACAATATTTTGAAATTCTATCGGTTGACAGTTTAAAATTATCTTACACTGTCAGTGCATAAAAATTATTTTCTATATTTCAATAATAATCTAATAAAATATTAATTTCTTAAAATTCATAAATAATTATTATTAAAAATTTTAATATATGTATTGTTTGAAAAATATATTTCTCCATATGGGTTATATCCCTTAAAAATAAGGGTTAATTGCAATTTATCCCCTACATTATAGTTCATATGCATTTTATCCCTTACATTTTAAAAATGTGTATCTCGACTACCTGCATTTTCACAATGTGCGCTTTAGTCCTTTCTGTTGACTTTTTCATCAATTATAAATAAAAAAGTAGGGTGTCGGGTTGTACATTTTGAAAATTTTAGGAGGTCAATTTGCACATGACTCAAAAATTCAGGGGAGTATAATACACTTATTTGGATCAAAGTACATATTGTACAAATGCAAGTAGTTAAGATGCACATTTTTAAAATATAGGGGGTAAAATGCACATAAACTGTAATGCAGTGGGTAAACTGCAATTAACCCTAAAAATAAATTAATTGTTGTTAGTGCATCTAATATATTAATTATATCTAAATAAATTGTAATATGATACTTGTTAAACTAATTAGTAATTAATATTGTTGACAAACAATTCTAAAGAAGATTATATAGTTATGACAATATTAAATAATTAGTATCATAATATCAAGGTTAAAAAAATCGGACCGGATATCAAACCGGTCAAAATACTAATTCAAAAATTTAGAGGTTTAATCAATTCAACTGGAGTATATATATATATATATATATATATATATATATATATATATGTATGTATATAGGTGCTCTTTTCAATCGAAAATCATGTTGTATAACATCAATACAACTTGAACTATCCACAGCCCATGCCTTTTTTATATTTTTACTGTAGATCTCACTCAAATAGCCCAATAACCCATTAAAATTATTAAATTAATAAAACACTAAACTCTAACTTATCCATGTTCCCTCTTTTTCTTTCTCACCGTATTATATGGCCATGCCACTCCTTTGTCACGACTCACGATAATATACAGCCCCACCAGTATTTTACTTTCATCTCCTTTCTTACTCTTGGTGGACCACTGCACATACATGTTCTCTCGATGCAATCACAGCCCAGATCCAGATATGTCCTCCAACACAATCCTATGGATGGTGCTTCCTGGTTCAGCCTGAAGAGGAGATGATGGCCTTATTGGTTACAAATCTGGACCAAGAAGAAGGATTTCTGCAGGCTCCAGCTTACGACTAACGATGGGTTGGGGCACTTTTCTCAAAAAAAAAAAAAGTGGCTAACCGTATAATCTAGCCCGATTAACTCGGTTTACTGATTTTCGGGCGGTTCAAGCAATCAAAAGGCGGTTTTTTAGATTGACAGTATTATGCTATACTTGGACCAGATATTGGTCGGTTCCCGGTTCAACCGGTCGAATCATTCGATCCAATTTTCTTAACACTAATAATACCTTAATCAAGATTAAATCTTTAGAATATTAATATAAGTTAATCATAATAATTTAACTTTAATATAATTTAATATAAATATATATTTTAATAATAATTAAATAAAGTTTTTTTATAAAATTCATAAACAATTATTATTAATTTTTTAAATATATATGTATTTTTCAAAAATATATCTATTCACAAGGGTTACATCCCTTAAAAATAAGTTATTTATTTTTTAGTACATCTAATATATGAATTATGTTTAAATTATAAGCCGCAATACTATATGTAAATAATTTCAAAATATATGAAACATAAGATTTGCTAAACTAATTAGTACCTAATATTGTTGAAAAGCTATTTTTAAGATCTTATTGGTAGATTACAATAAAGCCAAAAAATTAGTCTCATATTAATAAAATACCTTAGCCAACATTAAATTTTTACAATATTAATTTAAGATAGCCATAAGGATTTAATTTTAATATATTGTCTACATTAAAACAAAATTAATATATTGTTAATGTAAATAATTTTTTTATAGTTTTTTAATTATGTATGTTGTGGCATATAATAATATTATTTAAATTTTTTATTATTAATATATTATTTAGATAGGAGACAAATAGAATAAAAATGATATTATTTAGGTAAATAATAATAACGGGGAGTGAATATTAATTATATGAGAGAACAAATTTATATAATACTTAATGTGAGTAAAATTGAATTAAAAATTGTCCATAGTCATAAATTGGTTTAAAAAAAAAAGGGAAATGAGTTTTTTTGGTTCAAGGAAAAAATTTGGAATTTGCTAATTTTCATATGAAGGTGTGGAGCTAAGCATTCCCAATATATAAATGCTATCTTTTATTTTGCATGTTATCCACATTATTTATATATACTATTGTGACTTATTTGAACATAATTAATATATTAGATGCACTAACAATAATTAATTTATTTTTTAAGGGATATAACCCACATCAAGAGATATATTTTTTTAAGAAATACATATATATTTTAAATTTTTAATGAAAATTATTTATGAATTTTATGAAGAAATTGATATTTTCTTTAATCATTATTAAAATATATTTATTTAGAATATAATAATATTACTTTTATTTTAATTATTAATGTATTATCTTTTTTGAATAGTAGAGTGGAGTATCCATTTTACCTAAATTTAAAGTTTAGTGTCTTTTCTAAACCTTTAAAGCATTGCTGCATTTTTCTCTTTTATATATTATAAATAGATTAATAGAAGTGAGAAAAAATTTGCTGTAATGGGCCCCACAACTCTCACTCTTTGTTCTTTCTCAAAGTAATAGAAAGATCAAAATCTCCCCTATCATCTGCACTCATCTTCTTTCTCTCTGGTTTCTCTTAAGCCAGGTAAAGGTTGAAGAATCAAGGTTTTACATAGTTGTTTTAGTGAATAACAAACTAAAAGTTTCATCTTTCTTTTCATTCCCTTTTCTTTATATTCTCTACCATAATTATTTTTCTAATAATTGAATGGAGCATTCATTTTATATAAGTTTAGAGTTTAATATCATTTCTAAAAATTTTAAAGAGTTGATGTATTTTTCTCTTTTATATATTACAAATAAATTAATAGAAGTGAGAGAAAATATTGTAGTAGCCCACATCTCTCACTCTATATTCTCTCTCCAAATAAGAGAAAGATCAAAATCTCCCCTATCATTTGCGCTCATCTTTCTCTCCAATTTCTCTTAAACTAAGTAAAGGTTGAAGAATCAAGGTTTTACATGGTTGTTTTGGTGAATAACTAATTAAAAATTTCATCTTTCTTTTCATTCCCTTTTCTTTATATTCTCTGCCATAATTATTTTTCTAATAATTGAATGGAGCATTCATTTTATATAAGTTTAGAGTTTAATATCATTTCTAAAAATTTTAAACAGTTGATGTATTTTTCTCTTTTATATATTACAAATAAATTAATAGAAGTGAGAGAAAATATTGAAGTGGCCCACATCTCTCACTCTATATTCTCTCTCCAAGTAAGAGAAATATTAAAATATTCCCCATTTTATCCACTCACTTCTTTCTCTCAAGTTTCTCTATCTTTAACCAAGTAAGGTTTTACATGGTTGTTTTGGTGAAGAGCTAACCAAAAGTTTCATCTTCATTTCATTCCCTTTTCTTTATATTCTCTGCCACAAGTTGTTCATCTTTTGGTGTATCTAAATGCAAATTTTGTGCCTACAAAACTCTGATCTTGTTTTTGTGTTATAGGGTATTATACAGCATGGACTCAGTGATTTTATGGAGGTTTTGGTCTGCATAATATGTGTAGCGTTCCAAAAGCTATAAACATAAACTGGGGTTCGAGATGTTTCGAGTAAACATCAATTTATAGTGATTAGTTCGCGATCGAGTTGCAAAGTTGCAATTTTTGTGTAAAATGATGTCCCAGCAACAAAACCCACCTGGGGTTTCGCAATCTGTGCTACAAGAAATGGGTTCTGAAGAAACGAACAAAGAAGCGAATGTTAAACCCTTCTCAATAAGGTACCTATATGCTTGAATAAGTTACCATAAATATGTCTATGCTTTTTAAATTATAATAATTTTTTTTGTTAATATTATGCCATTATTGCATGTTCCATATTTAGATTGGTTTCTTGAATTGCAGTATCTTGCTCTTCTATGGTTTGAAGTGCCTGTTGGTTGCGGGTTATCTATGATGTTCCTATTACCACTTAAGCTTCGGATTATTCTCTGTTCAATTCTTTGTTTCTTCTTTAATATTGGTTTTGACATTTCCTCTTATGCATTTTGTTAAACTTGAACAGTTAGTTGTATCTAGCTATTCCATAAGATTGTTTGAACTTGCAGGCTAGCTAAAGTTGTGTTGTCGATAAACACAAAAGGAGAGATTGTAAATAACATAACAGAATAATAAACTTTTGTTGCAGACAGTATGCTCTTGCTTGCCGTCAAAGAAGCATTCTTCACAGCTGGCCATTTCCTGAGAATTACTTGCATCTGTGTCTAAACCATGACATCAGGGATGTGTTGCCACCATTTGAATCACTCAAAGGTTGTTCAAACTTGAAGCACTTGCAAGATGATAGTGAAGCGGCTGATTTTTACAGAACTGAAGTGCCACATCTAGTTGAGCACCCACAAAATATCGAAAATGAGCGTGGCTTGTTATCTGATGTAGAGAGATACAAAGTCACCAACCACACCAGGGACTGCCCTTCATCTTATGAAGAGGGAGATCAACATAACTGCACAGCACCGCCCAAGACAAAGAAAAATAAACGCAGAAGGGATAGAA
This sequence comes from Pterocarpus macrocarpus, assembly GCA_031439585.1. Taxonomy (NCBI): domain Eukaryota; kingdom Viridiplantae; phylum Streptophyta; class Magnoliopsida; order Fabales; family Fabaceae; genus Pterocarpus; species Pterocarpus macrocarpus. The sequence continues at coordinate 43,785,208 of CM062516.1, forward strand.
GGAGATGTAAGAAACGCTCAATGAAGGATATTTTAGCTGTAGCAGAGCACTGTACTCTAGAGCAGGTCTATATATATCTCTAGGATGAACAAAGTTATGTTATACTGAGACTAGCACTGAAGGATGTCAACGGCACCTTCTGAAAATATTTGTAAATATGAGCTAAAGGGTGAGGATTGATATAGAAAAGGTGGAAGGGCAGTTCACGAAGTTGTGAATATTAAAGGGGACATTGCTTCTTATTAAGTTCAAGCTCAATGGATGTAATGTACATTGGAATTGTGGAACATGAATTGATTCTGTTCAATAACTGGAACATATATGCATATATACTTCGTTCTATGTTATTACTTATTATTATTCATTCTAAAATATCTTTGACAATTTATCTGAGGTTTCAGTTCTTGTTAGAGAGAAGCATAAAGAATATATTTTGGTAAAGAAAAAAAAATATTCTTTATGCATCTCTTTGACAATATTTTTATTGTCGGAGAGAAGCATAAAGGATATACATATGCATATATCTCCTTGTGCATTATTCTCTTCTTTTATTCTTTCCATCATTGTTAGTTATGTTTTAAGAGAGAAATTCTTGCTACCCAACTCCAAATTCTAAAGTCAAAAGTAGTTGGCTGGAGGAGAAGTTGACTGCATCTTGAAACCCTTAACCCAAAATTAATTATGTGAATAATTCATAAAAAAATAAAAATAAAAAATCCAAATTCTATCTTAACAAATTATTTATGATGCCAGTATGACCTTATGCAAACTTTACTTGTAATGTTATGAGCTTCGAATCCCAAACTTACTATTTTTTAAAAAAAATTTACCTAATCATTACTTTTGACTTGAAATTGCATGAATAATTTCTAAGAGAAAAATCTAAATTTTGTCTTAACAAATTTTCTATATTAAATTTTTGATCAATATCTTTCGAAGACTAGAACAATTATTGTTGCATGATTTAATAAATAGGAAGTATTGTTTTCGTTCTATGGTAGATTAGAAGGAAAAAGAGTATGAAAAGCAAAAATAAGGGAAGAAAGTAGCATTGACTCTATCAGCTTCTAGACTTAGTAGTACAGAATCAAAAAGTGTAATTAAGGTGCCGGTACAGCAATGCCATACTCCTGAACTTGTATGGCCAATTTGGATATAGGCTGTACTCTTATCTTTAAGGGATAATAACTTACTTTCCATACATTTATGGATTCCTTAGCCTTAGCTGGAATGCTAATATATATAATGCTACAACTTTTATTATATCTTAGTCTTTATACTTCGCATCATTGAGTTCATGGGAACAATATCTATATTTATAATAAGAAAAGAATCAGATTGTGGAGTTTTCTTGAAAATACAAACTAAAACACTTTGACGCGAACCTAAAATATAATCACGAGTGAACATTTATCTCAATTTAATGAAGAATTGGTGCACAAGTGAAAATGTTCACAGAAACAGTTTGATATGAATTTGAAACAGAAAAAAACAGTTGCAAATACAATCATAATTAAAACTGGATATACAATTCAAGCTTCACTTAACAATAGAATACATATAGAGGTAATAATATCTTGTTTAAACAAATCTACTTTTTTTTTTGGTCAAATCTCTTTTCTTTTATATTTTTCCGAAGTCCTAAACAAATTCATCAAGAATAATGTTTCTGTTGTCAAGTTCCTCCGGTATAAGACTTAACATTGGACTGATTGGAGTCTTCCGTTGAGGAAGTCCTGTTCCCTCTCTCCAGTGTCCATTTCCTCTCCCCGGTGCACTCTACTCATTGTTTCACTGTGTATCTTCCTATCAGTCCTCTCGCCAAGGATTTAAATTGTAGACTATATCATGTTATGCGGTCGCAATATTGCGGTTATGGCCATTGCGATTGTGGTGTGATTCTTATTCACGTAAATTAAACACAATGTAACCAAGACTGCAACGTGTTGCATCAGACCGCAACAGGTTGAGTTTCAAGTTGCAAACACACAAAAATTATTTCACACTGCAACAGCCACAATGCACATCACGATAGCCACAATATCGGCAATCACAACAACCACGACCATGGCCGCAACTGCAATTTAAAAGCTTGCCTCCCACTAGGCATATCTTTGGCTGTTACTTTTGGGCACACCATGGAGAAAATCATGTGAATGGAAGTAAAGGTTGATCAGCACAATTAGTTGGAGGGCTTTGAAGTTGAAGGGTGCCCTTCCTGCAGCATTCTTGCACAATTTTACAGGTAAATCGGTTTTATTTCCCTGGAAAAGTTTTTGTTTATACACTCTTCGAAAGAATTTCCTCTTTTATTTCAAATTGAGTTTGATTTAATTAAGCTGTACGTAGATGCTGGATCGGAAGCAACAGTAAATATATTTAGTGGGCGGAGGTAGTACTATGTTTGATTAAATATCAACTTCAGTGCTAGGTAATGTTGATTTTGGATCAGTTCTTATTTGTATGTTAGGGGTTATCTGTTTATCACTTTGTTTTCCTTTTCAATGTTTTGTTTTAAATCTTGATTGTGATGACTCGATCTAATCTTAACGTAAGGAGAAAACATGATTTTGTTGTCTTGTATGCGAATTTGTAGGTTATGTATGGCTCGAATTATGTAATTGTTTATGGAAATTGACTGTTGTACGTTGTTTAAGAAGAAGGATATGCATTTATCTCAAGGTTGCGTTTTTGCTTTATTTTCTTAATTTTCTTTTGATATTTGGCTTGTCTCAAAATTCAAGTGTCGGTGATGATGTAGTGCAAGTTTATTATCAAATATAAGGGATTTTCTTTTTCTGTTAAAAAAAAAATGATGAAATAGCTTTGCTATTACATTATAACATTCAGAGAGAGACAGGCATCGCTTTGAAAGGGCTTTGGAGCTCGTGGTATACACAACTACTTGTCAGTTGGACTCTAGCTGTGTGTGGAAGGTTGACACTGATGTTTCAAATTCAGTTGTGTAATGTGTAGGGATATCATTCGCACGGGGTGGGGGCGGGGAATGCCTCCCCGTTCCCCATCTCCGCCTCCATCCTCGATCCAGGTTGTGGGGATTTTTTTCCTCGCTTCCTCATCGGCCCTGGGGTCCCAAAAAAAAAAAAGGTATTACAAAGGAGCAACATAAATTTGAGAAAAATGACTTAATCCAACACTCCCAGAAAAAAAAAAAAAAAAACACACACACACACACACACAAATTTGAGATGGAGTAGCACAGATCTGGTCTTGACAGCGGAGGAGCAGTGATGTCGCGATTGCCATTTGCAGTGGCAAAGGAGTAGCAACATTGCGGTGTCATTCATGGTAGCAGCACAGAGTTTCATAGGGGGTGTAGGAGCAACGTGACAGAAGAGGTGTGACTGAAGTGGTGGCGCGACACGAAGGAAGAAGCGCGACTGAGGTGGAGGTGTGATAGGATGGAAGAGGTGCGGTTGGCGGTGCAATGGCGGTCGTTGGTGGTGAAGCTATCTTGGCTACTAAGATGGAGAAGCTTCTGCATTTTTGGTCTATGATTCTAATTAACAGAAAGAGAAATACACCAGTACAAAGATACATTAATAATTTGTATTATTTATCACAAAATAATTTGTAATACACCAGTACCAAAAAAAAAACGCCCAAAAGGAAAGGAAATGCATTAGACTTTTTCAAAGAAAAATTTTACAGAATTGATGTAGCAACAAATTGATACATTCTACCGGACATGTTCATGGCTATCACTAGTTTCACTAACATAATAATTTGTATTATTTATCACAAAATATTTTGTTTGTAATATAAGCACTTTTTCTGAAGGAAACAAAAAATACTTTTCAGGTTAACAAATTTTATTCTTTTAGAGGTTATTAGTCTATACAAATTGAGCAACTAAGTATGAAAGAAACCTTCATTCTATCTTACCCAAATTGCTTGAAATCGTCCCCTATAACACTAACAAATATTCCTCCATAGTTTTGCAAGATTGATATGAGTGTAACGGAAAGAAAGTGTTTCCTTCCGCTTGGGGGAGAAGCTTCTTGTGAAGCTACTTGCAAAACCACACTCATCTCCAATCTTTTTTAAGCCTTCTGCTTCTCTGACAGTTGCATGCAGAAGGCCATGAGGTTATGACCTTTAGCTATGAGTTCAACAGTTATCAACTCCATGGTTAATAACACGAAAAAAAAAAAACCATGCTTCTTGCATACCCCATTTACTTTTGAACAAATAGTTGATATGACTTGTGGATCTCTACAGAGAAAGGCCTCCAAGTCAATTTGCGGAACATGGAATTTTGGTAGCGTGAGGCATGGCTTTTTATATGGTCAGGCCTATGAACTGCAAGGGTATGTCAGATTGGTATGATATAAGAGATAAGTCAAACATTAATTTTTCTCCATTCTTATAATTTTGTTTTGAGTTTTGACATGAACGAAATGTTTGATGAGGCATTTTTATGGTTGAAGTGCACGAGACAACAAAGTACAATGTTTTCGTGACATTTGGTGCATGTAGATAGGAGTTGCATGTTACAAGTCCTATATTGAGGAGTCATATCATCAAAATATAGTACTTAAATCTAAAGGTTCTCCCACCCAATAAGCTAATCTTTTGGGTTGGGCTTTCCCTTAAGCTTGAGTCTATAATATTGGTGTTCTCATTAAGAGGCCAACACATGGGGAGGGTAACTTAGGAAAGGAGCGACCTAGAAAAAGGCTTCCTAGAAAGCCAGAGTGAAATTGCTTAAAGTGGTCATGGAGAGGACGACCTAGGATAGGAGCGACTCGAGAAAGGGCTACTTGGAAAGACGAGAGTGAAGCCACTCCTGGTGGGCAGCCTAAAGTGCACCATCGTGGTCGTCACAAAAAAAACCTCCGCCAAAATGGGTACCCGCGACAAGGATGGGGATAAGAACAAGTTTGATCCCCACAAGAATGGGGGAAGTCCCTATCTACTAAAATGGGGGGGGGAGGCGAGGGATGAGGTCCCCACCTTATGGGTATCTGCTAAATCCTCATTAATATAAATTTATTTAAATGCCTTTATATATATAAAAAAAAAAACCCAAGTTATTCTAACCCTTGATGAAATTTGGATATTTATGTCTTTGTGATTTTTGATATTTCTAACTATCTTGTAATAGATTTGCATCATGTACTTTATTTTTAATTTGGATTGTGTTGTGTCAATGGATTATAAATATTTATGAATATTTTATTCATATTTAAGAATTTTTTTTAGAATTTTCCCTTTTTTGGAATTTTTTTTCCAAATTTCATGTATAAACTTGAGGATATCCATGGGGACGAGAATAAGTTTGATCCCCATAAGAATGAGGGAAATCCCTATCTAGTAAATGGGGTAGGGGCAGGGGATAAGGTCCCCACCTCATGCATTCTCGCTAAATCCTTGTTGATATAAATTTATTTAAATGCCTTTATATATACAACAAGAAAAAACTCAAGTTATTCTAACCCTTGATGAAATATGGATATTTGTGTCTTCGTGATTTTTGATATTTCTAACTATCTTTTAATAGATTTGCATTATGTATTTCATTTTTAATTTGGATTGTGTTGTGTGAATGGATTATAGATATTTGTGAATATTTTATTCATCTTTAAGAATATCATTTTTTAGAATTTTTTCCTTTTTTGCTGGATTTTTTTTCTAAATTTCTTGTATAAACTCACGAATAACCGCGGAGATTTGACATTCAGTGCAGAATAGGAAATGAGGACCCGTGATGGGAATGGGGACAAGGGGTGAGGGGCATGTCTCCACCCCCATAGGTATCTATTGTCATCCTTGATGCCATCCAAGTATATTGTACTTAAGTTTAGAGGCTCTCCCACCCAATAAGCTAATTTTTTGAGTTAGGTTCTTCTTTGAGTTTGAGTTGATAATATTACAACTTGAAAATTTGGAGATAAATGAAAATATAGACTCGGGTTCACCGTGCACCCGAGTCTATATTACATCTCAATCATTGATTTCTTAATATTTATATATTTATAATTTTAAAATATGTTTTCAATGGTTGAGATGTAATATAGACTCAGGTTCACCGTGAACCCAAGTCTATATTATCGTTACTCAAATTTGGAAGAATGATTTGGTACTAGTGCTATGGAAAGAGAAGTACAAGGAAAAGGTCCCACAAAATGACAAAGACAAGTGAGGAGGTTAATAAAATTGGTCAAATAGGCCAAGACAAGTCACTAGAATTAAAAATTAATAGGGATGCTATATACTCTCCGTTTTAATATACTTGTCAGTTTGATTAAAATAGTAAATATATTGATTTTCAAATATATTATTTTGATCAAATTGACGGATATATTGAAACGGATGAAATATTACGAAATGAAATAGTATAAATAGTGTAACTGAATGAAGTGTAAAAGATGGGAAGCTAGAAAACATTGTAGAGTAAAACACGAAATTTTTTTGTGTCATCAAGCATTATTCAAAAATTAATAAATAACTATAAAATAAGATTTAATGATGTATATTTAAAAGTGTAGAAACAGTGAATAATAATTAATAGTTTAAAAAATCGTTATTGAAAAGTACGTAATAATTCATAAATAATAATTTTAATTAATTATTAGTTATCGTAGATAATTTGATTAATAGAAATTAATAAATAATCTTTTATTAAGAAATGGTGTAAATAATAATTAATATTAATTATCAATAAATGAACAATAAGTAATTGTTATTAGCTAAGGACACCAATTTAATAACAAATATAAGAATCCATTGATAATTAATAATATATGTCCTATGAAATTGATAATCAATTCACTAACAAGTATATGTAAATATTATTAAATAATATTGACGCAAGGGACATTGGTTAATTTTGGGTGCATTTATTTCAGCTTTTTTTGTGAAAAAAGTTATTTTTCAACTATTAAAAAAAATAACTTTTCACAGAAGTTATGATGGGGTTCATCAACGTTATTCGGATATTTGATTCTTTTTCCCCGCTTTATTGACAAGTGCACAGGGCTAATAAACTAATAGAGTAGTGAGTAGAGTATCGTCCACATAAGGATTAGATTAGCTAACTACCAATTCACTAACAAGAATACTATTTAGACTCACAAAAAGTTGTAGGTTATTATGATATGATTATGAGAATTGTAATGAATTAGTGAGCAAAGCATGAATAAGCAGGTTATGAGAATGAGGATTTGAACCTCAAAATAAAATCATTGTTAGGAGTTTGGAGTTTGATTTCATCTTGGATTCTGATGAGTGTTGACCTTCTATATCTAACTAGATCCAATTTTCTAATTGATAGGAAGGGATTCTTATATAATTAATATCAAATTCCTTTGCATGTCATCCTATTTTAACATCTTAAAAGACAATATGGACTTTCAAGACATTGAATTCTATAAGGCTAGAAAAATTATTGTCTATGATTTCCCTTTGGCTAATTTCCCACGATGATTCTACACTATGATAGACAAATAGATGAATAGCGGTTCTTATACCTAGATTCCTCTAGTCTACAACAACTCTAGAATCAATCTATGGATGGCCAATTCCACAAATAGAATTAACCACAAATACAAAAATGCCAATTAGAGAAAAAAAGAATTCATTAAACAAACAAAGGTTCTATACATCATCCTCCTAGACTACACCTTCACCATAGCAAAATAAGAGATAAGCCACTCATGGTTAAAACATCCAATCCACAAAGAGAAAAAGATATTCTACACATGAGATAGAGGGATAGAAGAAATAAAAATAAATCCTTTGTAGCCAATTGTCTCTATTCCAAGAAAACAAGGATTCCCCTTCAAGAACCCTAACTTGTGGCTATCTCCCCTTTTGGTGTGCACCTTCTCTTCTCTAAAAATTTCGGTGTGTCTCTGCGTCTTTGTGGCAAAAAGTTCTCTAGTTTAAGTCACTAATCTCCATTTAACTGATGATAAGGACTCAAATAATGTCCTCCCCATTTGGTCTATTGATTTTCACACATGAAAGGGAAAGAAAAAAGTCCAATTAGCCTTGGGTTGCATCACAATTGGGTTAGAGAAGCCCAATTTGTATTCTAGTGTAGGGCTCAATCTGGACCGTTATTTTGCGAGTCTGTAGCTCTCCATACAATTTTTCTGTAGAAACACAAAGTTGTAAATCGTTTTGTTAGCTTTCCAATGTCGCAAAAACTATGTCAATCAAACTTTTGTAGCTTTGACAATCAGTGTTTTTTGTGCACAAAATTCCTTTTCTAGGAGAAGATTTTAGATGCCTTAAAATGCACATGATAGCATTCATGTGTTGCTCTCTAGGATTATGCATATATTGGCTAACAACACTTAGCATTCATGTGCGTTTAGGAATAACTCTAGTGTAACATTGTGGTAACTATTTCCTAGTTGGCTCGGGCTCTAAAGGAGGAACATTCTCAATAGGTGATTGATGTGGTATATCAGTGAGGGACTCAGGTTCACAAGTTTCAAGTAGAGGGGGAGAAGACATTACACGTTCCATTTCTATGTCACTCCTCCACCTTCTATTTCTGTCACTGCTTCAACTTCAAGGTGTTCATTGTAACATCCTGAGCTCTGAGAGTAGATCAGGATGGAAGGAAGCTCGGGCCCAAAGTAAAGGCAAATTTGTAAATTGGCAAACTGTAGAAAAATTAGGGATGAAATTGTAATTTTTATATTATAATGGCAAAATTGTAATTAAGGCCTTATGATTGTCGAGAAGGGCATCTGTAGGGAAATCTCGATTTTGAGATTGTTATAGGCACCACAGCACCGGTAGATAACTAAAATACTTGTAATAACCTTAAATTGAGATTCTCTATCCACAATTTTAAATAAGAGTGTGAAATTACTTATACAATATTGTAGTAACTTGGGTAATTTAGACTATCTGAATTGATAGCTGGACATCTTGAATTAATCTCCAATGGTCCTATATTGTCTATGGGCATGAGTATCAATTAAAAACTCAACAATGTGTGGCTAGAAACTAACCACACAACCCTCTTAATGGCCTAATTCAGCCATTTAAATTTTAGTCTAGGAGGATTTAATTTTGGTTTCAAACCCACCAATGATATTTAAACCAACAAAACTTCAAAGATAAGCTAAACCAACTTAATGAGAAAGCCACCATCCTTTCCCTTTTTACCATTGAAGAATTCGGCCACCCACTCTAAATTATCATTCTCCATTTCTTTCTTCTTCATCCTCATTTCCTTCCACCACCTCCATGGCAATGAGCTTCAAGCTCATAGTTCATGGCATTCTTGACCTCAAATCCATTTGCTCCTTTTATAAAAATTAATCCTCATCTCTTCCTCTACAAAATCCCTCTAATTATTTGATGATTAAGCATCACGTGGATGCTCTCCATCTCCATATAGGTTGTTGCCATGAAGGAAGAAAGAGGCTAGGGTATAGTTGTTGGCTCTCCTGCTTCCATAATTTCAAAGATTTTGAGGCAGGTAGATCAAATCATTGGTTTTGCTTGTGTTTTGCGGTTGTGTGGTTGATGTGGTATTCTTTGTATCATCCATGAATTGCTCTTGTATGATGTTAGTATGACTTATTTTTAGTAATTTAAGATAGAAAAACTTGATTTAGGTTGAAGAATAGATCAAGAGAACAAGATAGAACCAAAACAGAAAACTTGTGAGATAGACACCCTAGGTGTCATCCACACGGCGGAGTCCATAATTCACCCTACGAGCTCAAATTTGAATCAAACTAATTTTAGATGAAACTAGACTTCAAGAGCAATCCAATATATTATAAGATCATTAGACTTAAAATGAATTAATTATGATTTTTAGAAGTTAGTTGTTAGATTTTACTCTCTATCCTAACTACAGTGTGATGTAAAGGGCATAACTTACCCTATATATAACTTCAATTTAAATGAAACTAACTTTCTTAGAAACTTAATACATAGGAGATTATGCCATAAAAATTTTAGGATCAGATTATAAGTGGATTTTCTCCAGTAATTCCTTGAAGTTGACCTATGCTTTGTTCAAGTTGAAATAGAGCAGCCCACTTGAGGAGCTCATAACTCAAGCTCTAGTTATCCAATTGCAGTGAAACTTATGAGGATTGAAAGATAGTCCAAATACATATATTTTTATACAAATTTTAGATAACAAGGATGTAAGATGGATTTTTAGTGATTTCCTAGATCTAAGTGTACAAATCTATCTTGAAATAAGGCCTTGAGTAAAACTTTAATAACCTAAGTTATACATCTCAAAATTAAGTGAAACTAAAGAGGTTCAAAAGTAGAAGTAGACAAATAGGGATATAATCTATTAAATTTCCAGATTAAAATGAGTCAAAATGGAATTTTGGTGCAATTTAGAAGAACATGACAAATTTAAGGAAAGTGGAATAATTTGAAGACATCTTGACTTAAGGGTCCCATAAGTTTTGGAAGGTTCAAAGGCATAAGTTTTATACAATTTTACACCAATATGATGTTATATTTATCTACGATGAATATGATTGCTGGGCTTGGCTGACTGTTTATATATTGGGATGCCTCTATGTTTCAGTTGTTATGCTACTGAATTTTCGGTAATAGTATATGAATGCTATGATTATCTATGTGATGTACTGAGTTAGCGGTATTGTCTAAAACTTGGGCCAACCCCTGAACAGATTTAAGGAGAATAGAGCAGTGTGAGGGTCGGAGAAAGTAAACCTGTCACTTATATATAGGTACAAGCTCAGGCTTGAGAAGTAAGTTATTACCCAGAGGTGAGAAAAGACCATTCACCTATAGAGAACCAAGTACAGATGAGTAAGATATAAGTTAAAGAAAGAAAGAGACAAGAAAGTCAAGTGCACTTGCATAAGTCAAGTATGTGCATTAGCATGTGTATCCTTAAGCATTTTATTATGTTGCAATGATATTATGATTATGCTTGAAATGTTATATTGTTAATATACTTGCCATAAACATGCTAAGTGATTGTTAAAATGTAACCCGCTTTGAGAAAGTTGTTTTCAAACTTAAGATTGAACCAGTGCCTATATGTATCTATTCACCTTTTTCATAATAAACTGAAACAGCTGGAATGTTTATGATGACACCCTATATGATTAGTGATTTGAGTTTACCTACTGAGAATTTTAGGTTCTTACCACCTGTTTGTGATTCTTTATTTATTTATTTATTTTATGTAGCAAACATTTTAGAATTGTAACTCCTTATGTAGTAAAGGATTGTGAAATTTAAAGGCCATATATATATTGCATTTTTCTCATTTTAAAGTCTTTTACAGCACCTATAACAACCACTACATATAGCCCATGACTCGAGCATAGCATATATGTTTGGAGGGTGTTACATTCATCACCACTTTGATCCAAGGTTATACTACTCACATCCAAGTTGTCAACACCCTGATTACCTATTGTAGAGAGATTATGTTTCATAGGACTATGATAATCATACTCCAAAAATTTATAAACTGAAGTCTGAATTTCTTGATGATGCTCCACCTGAAGTTCAGACTTAGAAGGGAAATACATTGTGTCTTCATGGAAAACCACATCCATGTTGATAATCATTTGTTGGGTTAGAGGGTGATAATATCGGTAACATTTTTGTTGTACAGCATATCCAAGAAACACACATCGCAATGCTCAAGAGGTCAACTTGTTCCGTTGATGCTTATGGAGATGTACAAAAGCTACACATCCAAAAAGATGAGGCAGTAAGTTTGGAACAGATAGGGCAACAACAACTTTCGTAAGAGTCTGAAGAGGAGTCTGAAAATCATTAGAGCTGGTAGGTATTTGATTGATTAAATATGTTGCTGAAATAAATGCTTCTCCCTAATAAGATAGTGGCATATGATCTTTTTTCAATGAAGTGCGAACAACCTCCAACAAGTGATGATTTTTCGGCTCAGCTACTCCACTCTGTTGGGTTGTATTAGAGCAAGTAGTTTGATGAACGATTCCATTTGCTCTTAGATATTGTTGCAGGTCAGCACTATTGTATTCCCCCCCTCCCAATTGTCATTGCGGATAACCTGAATCTATGCATTGTATTGAGTTTGAAGCATTTTATGGAAACCTTTGAAATAATACATTCACATCTCTTTTAGACTTTATTAAATATAACCAAGTCATCCTAGTACAATTATCAATAAAAGTAACAAACCACCTTGATCCACCCAAGGTCTAAACTTTAGATGGACCCCAAACATCAGAATGGATCATAAAAAGAATTGTACTTTTATTTAAACTTAATGGAAATGAAGCATGATGGCTTTTTGCTAATCCACAAACATCACATTGAAAACTAGAAAAATCATATCTTTCAATCAAACTAGGAAATAATTTCTTCAAATAACCAAAGGACGCATGCCCCAAGTGTAGATGCCATAACCAAATTTCAAACTTCTTGCTCTCCCCCTCAGAACTATCCACAATCAATGCTTGTTGTAGCTTGTCAGTACTTTTGGACATCAAGTCCAGATAGTACAACTTCCCTCTCCTAATACCACAACTAATTGTCTGCCTTGTTTGAATGTCCTTAAGCACACAAAATTCAGGCCAAAAGATTATAACACAGGATAAAGCAACAGTTGTTTAAGAGACAAACAAAAGGTTATAATCTAAAGATGGGACAACTAAAACAGAATCTAAATTCAAGATATCAGAAAAAGTTAAGGATCCTTTCCCAACAATGGGGGTTGTGTTATCATTGGCAGTGCAAACAAGTTTTTGTGAGGATGGTTTCAAGAATGAGCCCCGTCTAGAATCAAATGTCATGTGATCCACAGCACCAGAATTAATCATCCATGTACTATTAGAAATAGGTGCGGAAATACTTAAAGCCTTACCACCAATATCTATAGTTGCTATCAAGGCTAGATTTGTTTCAGCAATTGTATCCTTCGTCTTTGTTTCAATAGTAGTTGCAGTTGGAACTTCAATGAAAATTTTCTGTCTTTGATCATGGCTATGATTCCACTCTAGATATCCCACTAGTTCAAAGTGGCGACTTTTGGTATGGCCTATTTGATTGCAATGGGTACACTTGTAAGAGGACTTATCAGCACTAGTGGTGGTCTTGGAATGATCTGGTTTTGTTCGATGCTGCCAGTTCTGTGTTGATCGGTTTCGAGCTACCATCATTGAGGATTCAGAATTATCATACCCACTATTCAAAGTTGCATGACGTACAACTTCATGTTGAACTAGACCATAACATTCTTCTAAACCAGGAACTGGGTCTTTGCACATAATTTCTCCACGAATTTCTTCAAAAATGCCATCTAATCCAGCTAGGAAAATATGCACACTCTATCTTTGGACAGGCTTTGTTATTCTTTAATGTCATCGGAATCTTTCACAATGATCCAACTCATGAAAAATCTCAGTTAACTCACCATAATATTCAAAAAGAGACTTACCACTTTGTTTGGCAATGAATGCCTTTTGGTTCAAGGTGAAAATCTACAACTCATCACTTACATCATAGAATGCCTTTGACAAAGCACTCTAGATTTCATGGGTAGTCGCTAGGCATAAGTATCGCTTCATTATTTTTGGACTTGTGGACATTAACAGCAATCTCTTCACTTTTTTATCCTTAGCGTACCATTTTGGCATATCCAACATCAGTCTTTGCAGGCTGTTTCTTTTTGCCATTGATATACGAGAGTTTCTCCCTCTCTGCAATATGCATCTCCATAAATTGTGACCAAATATCATAGTTTAATTCTGTGAGAATGATTCCTACATTGAAAACATGCTCAGACTGAACAATAATAGGGGTGGGTTTCTCTTCTGACATATCGATTAGAGTAAAGAGGGTTAGTCAATTTCTAGGTTTTGAAAAAAAAATAAAAAACACAAAGGAGGCTCATGATACCAAGCAGAAAAGGAACGAGATAGAATAAAACTGATACATTGTATTTTCATATTACTGTCATGAGTATATACAACCAATATATAGAAGTGAATCAACTGAAGGCCTAATGTCAATCCTATAAATCTGTCTACAACTAATTTACAGTAGGAATTAGAATCAAATAATTCTACATTAGGAAATATAGAATATGATTGACAATCAGAGGGAATCTCAACATATTCCTCAGGAGGTCATCCACAAAATGAGATCCCTTAAAGGTAAAAAAGATTATATGGCAATCAAAATTTATCTAGAAAAAGATTATGACAAAATGGAATGGGCATTTATAGTTTAAAAGAGATGCGGCTACAAAACCATTTGCTTGATCTTTTCTGGCATTGTATATCTACTTATTCAATGGATATTATGCGGAATTGGCAATGTACAGGTGAATTCGAGCTAGCCAGTGGTATTAGACAGGGATACCAACTCTCTCTTTACGTATTTCACTACAAGAAAAATGGTTATTGGCAGTAGAAAATTTGCGTGCGGCAGTCGGCAGACACGATTTGCTAAATATTTGCGGTCAAAAAGTTTGTGGCAGATGTTGCATCTGCTTAATGGACGCAAACATTTAAAAATTATATAAAAACATTAAAAAATTGTTTGCGGTGGATGGACATGCCACTGATATATTTTTTTTTCTTAAAAAAAAAAATATGTACCATATTGGCGGCATGCAAGTCGGCAGCTACTATGTTCAACAATCAGCGGCGCCCTTGTCTGCTGCTAATTTATCGATTTGACCCAAAAAAGAAAAATTTAAGGTAGCATTTGCATCGGACTTAGATAATAAGCAAATGGTTTGTATCAACCTGGCTGTCGCTACCCCAAAAAAGAAATAACATTATAGTTAGCTGCAGACTAGGCCGCCACTAACCATATATTTTAAAAATATATAATTCAATTAGCAGTGCACCTGGTTGCTACTAACTGAGAAAAAAAAAAAAAAAAAGTCGCAAGTATAGGTATCCAATGGGTATATAAGTAGTTGTTTCTTTGTTCTTTTTCCTTTCGAGTGCGACTGCACCCCATTGTAAACCAAAAATAAAAAATAAAAAGAATTTAAGGCCCTATAATGTGAAGAATACGTTAGTCATGTAAAAGGACAATTCTTTGAATTCTACTTAAAATTTTAATGGTAAATAAGCAATTATTACATGGTTTTATTCTAATTAAATTTTAATGACCCAAAAGCAAAAAATCCTTAATTATTTTGTAACAACCACTAATCATTATTTCTTACCTATTCCCAACTCAACGTCTTCTGTAATATCTAAAACTAAAACAAATTCGCCAAGTCGTCCATATGTGAGAACAGTTTATATTGCATTTCTGTGCTAGGTAACTGCGGTGAAGGAAACCATGATGATAATGTAATTCTCCAATACATTTTTTAGTTTGTGAAGTTTGAAGATTTGCAAAAACAGTATGGCAAAGATGTCTTTCTAGGAGACTTCATCATTAGACTTTGTGAAATGTATTATTGTTATAAATTTTTTATTTTATTAAATTTGGTCTTAATAGGCATAAACTTTTTAATTTTTTTATGAATTTAATTCTGATACAATATCACTATAAAAAAGTTTTACACAGATATTTAATCATATATTGTCATATTAACAAAAGTGTTTGATTCAACCATCCACTATTTTAAAAATCTTACAAATATAAATATATGGTTGAATGATAGTATAAAACTTTTTTACATTAACAATGCATCAAAATTACTCTCTCTCTCTCTCTCTCTCTCTCTCTCTTTATTTTGGTTTTTTAGGTTATTCCCTCACCCGATAAATGAGAAACTAATCTTCCACGATATAGTTGACACCTAAGCAATGACGCTTCCCGTATACTTATAGGACCCCCAAGTCCTTCCACTTATACCAACACTTTATTGGTAATCTCTTTTTTTTTTTTTTAATTTTAACACCAATAGTTTTTTTTTTCAATAATTGGATAAGGCTCAACTCTCCAAAAAGATGAGCAATAATGATACATCAAAAACCATAAAGAAAGGCACAACTCATTACACATGCTTTTCTAAACACGGAGTACAATAACACAACACACTAAACTCGAAACACGAAACACAATATATGAGCCCGAGGGATCTCGAGACCAATTTTGATTGCATAGAACAACTTTTACTCGTTTCCAACTTCTCGACAAACTTCCCGAGAAGGCCCATTGGCTGCCATAACTGTCGACTGACCACCTGGACATCTCATGGTGAGCCTCAACCTAGACGAGTGACAACCTCAGTCTTCTCTCTGTCTCTTTAACTCTTTATCTTCTTCCTGCTTCTTATTCTTCCAAAGAACTATGTTGTTGAGAGAGATTGCCAACATAAAGTGAGAACACCGTATCTAAAGCCATCTGTCCATCACCCACATCCGGACCATCCATGTCTCAAAACAAGGAAAGGGAAGAAAGCCATCTTCACTAGGTGTTACATCTTAGTAACTAGCTCTTTAAAAACCTCAAACCACCTATATGATGTTTAAAAAAAAATCTACAACTATTGTCCAAAAATAATTTCACATGGACTAGATCAGTTAAAAAAATGCAATAAATATCCTCAAAATGCTAATCACAAATAAAAATTTAAATAAACTTTCTCAATTTCTCAAACTTCACAAATGCAGTAGCATAAAAATATTTGAGCTTTCTTTGCCAATCTGACATGCAAAAGCTTTAGTAGAAGAATTTCCTTCATTTGGTTCAACAGAAGAAAAGGAAAGACGCAGAGAGTGTAATTCCCCATATCTACTCTTAAATAATAGATAAAGCTTATCCCAGTAACACAGTTATATATCTCACATAGTCAGACCAACAATCTCAGAGCAAATTTAGAGAAACAATTAGAGCAATTTCAAAGAGTTAAATCCAAAAGTCAGACCAAAAAGCCATACCAAAAAATATCACTGTCTCAAGATAACTCACATACCAAAGGTGGTTGTTGCGGTTTCATGAACAAACCGTGGTGGAACCGCCATCGGACGATGGGGGCTATAGCTGGGGCGATGTGGCTCGGCGTCGCGTGACTTGATGGTGTCGTTGCTCGGCGGAGCTTATTCCACCGATGGATGCATCGTCGCTGAGCATGCTGCCTAGTCTAACATTGTAGGTTGGGCAAAAGGAAGAATGGGGAAATTGATTGCATAGGATCCTATCAATGGGTCTATATCTCAAGAATAGAAGGAGGAGGGGCAATGGCTGGTGGGGGCTAACCAATGGCAACTAGGTCAGAGGGTGGCCCAACCGGCAAGATGCGGTGCTAGGCGGCGTCGCGCCGCGAACTACAACGTGTTTATTTGAGCAAATTTCATTTATTAGGTCATTTGTTCAATTTGTCTGTTGTCTCGCCAAGCAAAAGGTCTGCGCATATCATTTTAGGTGAAACCCACCCTGTCAAGAGCACTACACTACATGCCTACTGTGTCGTCCAGCTTCGATCTGAAGCCTGTCAATTTCTTTGAGATAAATCCAATCCTAAGAGTGCCTCCCAATTTCAAAGATGATTTACCTGTCTGCAAGGCTCATGATTCAGCTGGAGATTCGACACCAATAGATGTTATTTGAGTTATCGACAATGCAAGTTTAATTGAAGAGAAGAAAATGAATGGAAAGTATTGATATTAAATGATTAATATTAAACTATTATTTTAATTTACATAAAACATGAAGGTAATTTAGAAAAATAAATGAAAATGAATTAAAAGTAAAGTGACAATAATTCTAGGAATAGAAAAAATTATTGTTAAAATATCTTATTAGAGACTTCTGTTGGGTCGGACATAATTTGTTGGGTTATGATAATAGGATCGAATTTCGGTAGTTCAAAAAAAAAATTGCGTGTGCCCATGATAAGGCAACCCGAATAATATATGTTACTTGAATTTGAATGTCGTCATCGTGACACCACAATATTAAAGAATACAAACATAATTCCGAAATGGTTTGGCAGATTAGTTTATGCCCTTCCACTGCACCGAAAAAAGATTAGTTTCTATTCGTCCTTATCGTCGTTTATATTTTATATGTATTGCACCGGGGGCATTAACATTAGTCTTAAAGTTGAGTCAAAGGCATTTTTGTTTTGCCTCTTCCAATATAAAACATTATCCTTCTCTCAGCTTCAACTCGCTCAATTATTGGTTATTGACTGAATTATTTCACAACATTACAAATAACAAAAGCAGCGGCTGGGGCAAGATATTCAGAGGACCACTTCTCTACGTCAATATTGTTGCAATATTTTAAAGAGAAATTTAATACCAAATATCAGTAAGAAAGAATACTTAATTTTATATAACGTAAAATATTTAAATTCTTAAGAATAATTGTATATGATTTATTTAAGTAAAAGGATTATCATATTTAATATAATAAACCAGAATATCTTTAACAAAAATAATGAAATTTAATGTTGATGCTTAAAAATATTTTATACAAATATTTAATTATGTATTGATACATCAACAATAATGTTTGACCTTTATATTCGCTATTTCAAATATCTCACATATAGTAATATATAAAGTTTATTTACAGAAAATATAGTAATATATATGATTGAAGATTAATGTAAAAATCATTTACATTAATAATATATCAAATTAATATTCAAATAATCAACATTTAAAAGGAATAAATAACCATGCATTATAAAACAATAATCATCTATAACACTTCTATAATTTCACACATCTTAATTAGAAAAAGAATCTGTATTTCTGTTCATCATTCGTTCACAGCGTAAAAACAATCACTCAATTATAATCAATAGTTATTTATAAAATTTTTCTTAACTATAAAATTTTATCTAAAATGAATTTGATTTTGATACACCTTTAGTGTAAAAAAATTTTATATAAGTATTTAATTATGTATTATTATATTAATAATAGTGTTTGATTCAACCACTCATTATCTTAAAAAATCTTATAACAAAAATATTTGATTGAATAATAATATAAAATTCTTTTATATTATTAATACATTAAAATTAATGTCATATAAAATTATTAGCAGCTATCTTGAGAAACAAATGACTATTCACAAAAATAATAATTTATTCATAATTTCTTCTTTATAAAATATATTATTTATTACTTTTAGCCACTTAGTAAATAAGTGACCACACAATAATGAACAATAGTTACTCATAAATTTATTCTAAATTTTATAGATCTAAGATAAAATTTTATTTATAGTTCATAGCATTATGTAAAATCAAATAGCCACTGAAAAAATGGCAATAACCATTCACAATTTTTTTCCCCTGAAGTTCATATATTTAATATATGAATTTATTTATAACTAATAGTCCCTCGTTAAAAATAAAGAAACAACTCATTAATAAATAATAACTATTTCAAAATTTATTTAAAAGAGTATTTTTTTTTATTAGTAAAATTTAGTAGTCTTTTTCTTTTAAAAAATTTTATGTAATTATTCTTAATAATTTAAACATATTATACACCTCAAAATTAAATATCTCTTGTAAGCCGTCTTTTATTGATTTTTCCATATTTCAATTATTCATGGTTTTGTTTTCTTCTAACGGTGGACACCCACAAAACAAATCGCGTCTTAACAATGACACCTAGCAAATTTGCCTATATTTAATTATTTAAGAAAGGCAAAGCAGTCTCCCGTATTCTCAAACCGTGTTCTTCTCATACCCCGCTGGCATTAAATAAAAATATCAATTGCTTTTCGTAATTCCCATAATCCCCAAATGGCAACATGCTTCAACTTAGAATCTTTGCCGGGGGAATGCGTTTCCACTATCCTATCCTACACATCCCCACCAGACACATGTAGATTCTCAATGGTCTCCTCAAGCCTGCGTTCAGCTGCTGACTCTGACATGGTTTGGCTAAGCTTCTTGCCCTCTGATTACCATGACATTGTGTCCAGGGCCTTATACCCCCTCACCCTCAATTCCTCTTCACACAAGCATCTCTTCTATGCTCTTTGCCATCCTCTTCTCCTTGATAGTGGCAACACGGTATGGTATCTAAACAGCTTCTACCTTCTTTCAATTCATTTCATGCTTGCCTCTATCTACTAAGCATAGATTTAGATTTAGATTTAGATTTAGATTAGCTTATTTCATAATCAAAACAACTGATTAAAAGCTTAGTAAGTTTCTGAGATAACTTTCAAGGAGTAATTTTTCTCCAGAAACAATCAAATCCAAACATGATGTAATTCCAACAAATAATTTCTTATTTTTAAATTATGTTCCATCATAGGAGAATGATTTTTGTACATAATTCCGTTAACATCCTCTTTTGACACTTCATAAGGATCGGTGGAAAAGGATGAAATAAAAATATAATTACAAAAATATTAATTGTTTTTTTTGTCATTAATGTGGTAGAATGTCTAAAATTATGTTCCAGTGGCCAAATAACATACCTCATGTACTTGCAGAGCTTCAAACTGGACAAGTCTTCGGGTAGAAAATCTTATATCTTATCTGCAAGGGAGTTGTCCATAACATGGAGTGATGATCCAATGTATTGGAGCTGGAGACCAATGCCTGAATCAAGGTAATTGATCGAGTTTTAAGCTATAACTCATATTTTGCTTAAGCAAATAATTAGGTAAGGTACCTCAATTACATATATTAAACAAGGATTTAATGATTCTGAAGATTCCAAGAGGTTGCTGAGCTCAGAATGGTGAGCTGGTTAGAGATTCAAGGTAAAATCAGGACCAGGAATCTAACACCAAACACCTCATATGGCGCTTATCTCATCATAAGGGTCTCCCATCGCGTGTACGGGCTTGATTCTGAGCCTTCTGAGGTATCGCTTGAAGTGGGCAACAGGGTGCAGAGTGGGAAAGCATATCTGTGGCAGAAAGATGAGAACAAGCTTACGAAGGAGACCTTGTTTCATAGGAACCAAAGAGGGTTCTTAGGAAACCACACGCTGATTCAGGATCAGGGGATTCAAGTTCCTTCCGAAAGAGAGGATGGGTGGATGGAGATTGAGTTGGGTGAGTTCTTCAGTGGTGAAGGTGATGAAGAGGTCAAGATGAGTGTGATGGAGGTGGGTTACCGATTGAAGGGAGGGCTTGTCGTTGAAGGCATTGAAGTAAGACCAAAACAGGTTTGACTAAAGAAAATAGAAAGGCTAGAGATAATTAATTTCCTGTATTTAGGAGAATTACACGTTACGGAATAGTTGAATTAATGGAGCATTATTTCACATCAGCTTACCCATTTATCCCTCTTGCTCTCTTGTTTTTTGTTTTTTTTTTTTTTCTTCGGGTCCGAGCCAAGTGGGGGACAGGTCCCATCCCAGGGTGGACCAAATGAAAAAGGAAGAAGAATGATGCATCGTCACTCAAAATCCTGAAGTCTCAGTTCATGCACAGGTTTTATGTACAGTTTTTTCAGTACACTACATGTACAGTTGGCCCAATTTGTATAGATTTGACTCTTCGATACTCAGTTTGTTGTTTTCTTTTTTAACTTTATCCTCAGTAGATATGGTAAATAGGCCAACTCAGCCCATCCCACCATGGATCAAGTCTTAACTGGGTTGCGGTGGGCTAACTCACTACAATAATATAGGTTGAATATGTCAATTCGGCTCACATTTGTGCAGATTGGTGTGCAAAAAAAAAATAAAGAAAAAATCCTATTTTATATAAATTAACTCATGTAAAATTTTTTTAAAAAAGATAAACAAATTTTTAATTAAATACAACAAAATAACACCCATATAAATTAAAAAAAATTTAATTACCTAATTCAATACCAAATTAAAATAATATGTTATCTAAAGACATTATTTAACAATTCAATATCAAATTACCCATAAATATAATATATAATACACTGCCAATTTAATGTTATGCTTAAGTCATAGTATGAAATTAATTAGATTGTGTTACTGTGTGAATACTCTACTTACTGTTTATTTATCATATCACATCTCTTTTTTTTTTTTTTGTAAACAGGCGAAACGGCGCGCCATCTATAATGAACGTGATCAACATCACAGAACGTAACAAAGTTTAATAAAACACAACAAAAAAGATAAGAATAAGTACTATATCATCAACTGTATATATACATATATATGGGTCGGAAGCCAACGCTTTAGTTTACGTGCAGATTCAAAATAGGATACATAAGTGAAGCCAGTGTATCAAAAAGACATAGGGCTCGTGTCAGTTAAAATAGTCCTACAAGGTCCTCAGAGGACATTCCCACTAACTGATATATATGCGGCTAAGTCTATGGCCCGATGCTACACACTGTCAAAAGAGAGTCATGTTGTACAATATCACCTACGGCTGGGACTTACTCGGTCAGGTAACCGTTGGCCATACCAGGCCCGGTTGGGAAGTAGTCTACACCGGGTCCCGAGGAGGATGACGAGCCGGTGGCCTCAGAAGGGTCACTCTCGAAACTAAGTGGAATGTCTGGAACCATCTGCGGAAGTGACTCTGGTGGAGGGCTAACAGGAGCTGCAGGTGTTGCGGTCTTGGAGGTCTTTGGAGGAGGGTGTCTTGCACGTCTGTGGCCGCAAAATATGGAGCGACAGGGTCAAAAGCAGGTTGAAACAGAGGGATAGCAAAATTCCTATTACTAAAAAGGTAGAGACAGAAATGGCAGAAGCCGGCTATGTACAGCGAGTCCATTATGGGATCATAGTGGAGCTGCAGGTCAGGAATCTCAATAAAAAGAGTGGTTGTCGAGTCCATCACTAGTGTCTGAGAATGATGCGGAAATACAAAGCGAGGTGAGAATTTAAAGAAATTCTCAGTAGGGTTCGTGTATGGTATTTAAACTGACGTCACATTCATTCTCAGTTGCCTCGATTTTTATTTAATTATGAAGACATGGAATCAAACTGAACTATCCATATTTAATAAGTTTAAGAAAATGTCTGGTCCGAAGCAAGGTCCAATTTTACTTAAGACAACATAAGAAATAGAATAAACTACTAAATAGTGATATACAGAATAATGAGCAAGATAAACAAACATACAGTAATAAATAAACATAACAATCAAACTCAAAACAACATATAATGACTATTCAATGTGACCATGCAAAATCTCATTCTTGAACTTATCTTCATAAACTTTTCCATTACTTGATCCCCTGGGAGTTCTTAGCCATTTAGACTCCTGAGTAATAGTTTGCTTTTCAGAATCGAGTTCGTTCCTATACAGGAATGCCGGGTTTACTTTCCCCGACCTTCCCACCGATCTATTCCCCTTAACTTTATTCTGGGGCTGGCCCAAGTATTATGGAACTTTCATCATAACATAACCTTTATGAACTCCTTGTAAATGCACATGGATTTAAATGTAGATTATAACTCCTGCATAGGCTTTACCAAATTTTCGGTAGCATAACGGAACATGTCCGCTTTTCCATGAATAGTGCTAGTACTCAGAACACCAATTTATCAAAGAAATCATAACACTTTATTCATATTTCAATCATCAATCTCATAAGAACAATTTTTGCATTTAACACATAGTTGCTATCCCAGCACATTCATTCAACCTGATTTTTGTAAATCAAGCTAAAATTTCTATTTAACTCATCTAGATCTCAATTTTGGATATGTTAGAGTGTTATGTGTCTATTTTCTAACTTTTTTAGTCCCATCTAATTTTGATAAATATAGCTCAAGTTATGTAAGTTTTATCCCGGTTTGTCCTGTAGCCAGCCAGAATTACATACTTAAAAGTAAAATTCCACTAAAAATTGAAAATCAGTTCAAATCATACGAAATTGGTGTCATATTAAATCTAACAGGACAAGCTTTTATTTACAAGAAGTTCCATTTCATTTTCTTTAGTAGGGCTCGAATTATAAGCCTCGAAATTTGACCTTTCTAAACTGCCCTATTTTGGCCTAGTTTGGACATAGGGCAAATTCTTCGAACCATTAGGAGCAAACGAGACTGTATCTAACTCTAAAATTTTTGAGATATTCTTCTGTATGTAAAATTTCTAACAAAGTTGCTTTCATCCAATTCCAATTCGTATAGGGCAAGTTTTGCCCTGAACAACCTAGTCTGTCCAGAATCAAACTCAAAAACCTAGGTCAAACTTCCAAAATTCATATCTCTTTCAATACTAGCCCAATGGCCTTATATGATCTATGTATGGAAATCCCTGAATGTTTAGTTTCATATAAAAATAGTTTCATCAAATTTAAACGACGGTAGGCAAAGCCATACATTTCGCCATATGGACTGTCGAGGGATTTTGGTTTTCCAGTCCCTCACATCTTCCTACTTTCACCCTTCCTTACTTCTTAATCGATTTTAACATCAAAAACAGCCAACAAACCATCCAAAGATCATCATATTTATTCAATTATCACATCAAGAAGTAAGAAAATAAAGTCACAATCAGCCACCCATAACCAGAATAACAAGAGTAAAATTGAACCTCTACCTCTTTGTATGTGATTTTGCTAGATTTTGGAGTTTGGATTGATGTAACCTTATCAAGCTTGAAAGTTTGATGGAGTTGGGTGAGAGGAGAAGAGAAGAAGAAGGCTAGAATCAGAGGAGAAGGAGGCACAATTAGCATGAGAAGAAATAAAGAGAAAATCTAATTTAAACATGAAGAGGGTAGTTGGAATTGTGAGTTTTGATTAGCTGAAATTTTGTGGCTAAAGTTCAGCTATATCTCCCTCTTTGGTGGCCTTGGTGGCGCCACACTTAGAGGTTTAAATGGCTAAGTATTCAGCCTTAAGTCATAGGGTTTTGGGCATGTAATTCTATTGGTTTGGTTCCAACAGTTTAAAATACCGAAATCTTACTGATTTCCTTTAAATCGGTAAATCGGTTTCAAGAAAATTTCTATGAAATCTTCTATACTTCTAACCCAATTCCCTCATATCTAAACTCAATTAATTACTAATCAATTGATCCTAAATAAATATCTAGCCGAATTTTAATTAACTTCAATTATTTAATAAAAACCCGAATAATTAGGCGAAAAACGATAAAAATTCCGGTGGATGTTACATAATACATATCTAGCTACTATAGCTATTCTTAAGAATCATATTTTCAAATCAAAACAACCGCAATAGATAAGCTCATTACCCAATATTTAAATCCAAATATATTAAAAAATTCACACTGTACAAATTAACCATGTCCATAACAAAATATAAAATCATAATCAACAATATAGTCCACAAAGTATAAATATATTCAACTGTGTGTATTTTATGCAAAAAAAAATGAAAACAGAAAAAAAAAGGTGACCTACGAGCCAAATCTGCCCCGCCTTGCTTGAACCCGTGAGTTATGCTGGTCAAATTTTTTTTGCAAGTTTAAAATATCAAGCCGCCCGCCAAAAAATGTGGGTTATGTAGGTTGACATGATGAGTTTGACTTGTTTTGTCATCTCTAATTCCCAGTTTATTTCTCTCTTTTTAAAAAAAATACCGATTTTTTATTTTCCATGATGTGATCGTAATATCGAGGATAGGTATCTATCAATATTCGAAATTATATTAAATTTAATTCAAGTCAAATTGATTTATTATAAGAATAATTTTTGAATATTTATTTTTTCATTAATAATATTTAAATTTAAAAATCTTATCCAACCATTTGAATTATAAAAGATTAATTAAGTATAAGAATATATACTCTCTTAAAATTCAGTTTCTAATATAATCAATGCTTTAAATTAAAAACGCTACTATATCAAATATTGGACTACTGACTAAATCAATAACTTGTATTTTATTGTTAATGAATTTGAATTTTAAGTTTGTAATAATAATGTTGTGCAGTACTACTCTATTGAATAGGATTATTATAGTAGTTTGTGTTTTGATTCCTCATAAATTTTGTAAACAAAAATACCTTGAGTTTATATATATATATATATATATATATATATATATATATATACATATTAGCGCCAATGAGGTTTGAACAATTTTATAGGGTAAATAGTCTCCCAGCATGAACAGCGCCTCCAAAAGCTGTTATGCCAATCCCCAAACCACAGCTGCAACATCTAAAAGCCATCAACCCCTAAATCTGCATTGACCTTGTCAAGTTTAACATGCTTGCTAACTTGCTAAGCTTCCCATCAAACTCAATAGGGAACACAGTTGATATAGTGGATTTGCATGAAAGGTATCAGGGCCATAGGCTAAGATCAACGAGAGAGAGAAAGATGAAGTAGAAGTGAATGCGTATATTGATGAATGAATACTCAAATGATTATAAGAGTCATAGCATTGTTTTTATAGAGTAAGTGCAGTAACTTGTGCTGCAAGCTACAAACTTTAACTAACATAACTAACTTCACTAACTAACATAACAGATAACAACTAACTCCTTCTTATCCTTTCTCCCTTTTATCTCCCCTCAAACTCAGCATATGAGAGTCATCAATGCTGAGTTTGGAATGAAATTCAATGAACGTAGAGGAAGAAATGGCTTTAATGAGTATGTCTGTAACCTAAACATTAGCAGGAATATGGCTAATTCGCCCCTAACCCTTGGCAACATGATCTCTGACAAAGTGCAAATCCAGGTCAAAATGCTTCGATCTTGAGTGAAGAACCAGATTAGTAGCAAGTAAGATAGTACCAACATTATCACAATATACCAAAGGCACATGAAGGTGGATATGCAATTCAAATAAAAGAGACCGAATCCAAAGAAATTCAGTAACCAAGGATGCTAATCCTCGATACTCAGCTTCAGTTCTGCTTCTAGAAACTGAGTGCTACTTCTTTGAAGACCAAGAGATCAAATGTTCATCCAAGTAAACATAATACCATGCTATAGATTTTCTATCATTAGGGTTTGACCACTAATCTGAATCTAAATAACTAATGAGCTAAAGAAAGGAAGGCTTCTTGAGATGGAGACCAAGAGATCTGGTGCCACTTAAGTATCTAAGGATCCTCTTGACTGCCTTCCAATGAGAATTGAGAAGGCATTGCATAAATTGGCAAACCTTATCAATAGGAAAGGCCAGTTCAAGTCTAATTATTGTCACGTATTAGAGACTGCCAACAACATTCCTATACAAGCTTGGATCTTCAAACGGATAGCCATCCATAGTAGAGAGCTTTAAGTGGAAACCATAGGTGTGGGCAAGGGCTTACAATCAGCCATGTTAGCTTTGACTAAGAGATCCTGAATGTACTTGGATTGGGATAGTAGAAGTTTATCTTGAGCAATTTTAGAGACCTCAACGCCAATAAAGTAATGAAGATGCCCCATATCCTTTAAGGCAAAAGATGCATTGAGCTACTGAATGAGAGTACTAATTGCTAAATCTGAACTCCCTGTAATGATAATGTCATCCACATAGATCAATATATTAATTGTAGAGGAAGCCGAAACTTTGGTAAAAGGAGATACATGAGACTTAATGGCATGGAAACCAAGCTGATGCAAAGCAATAGAGAACTTAGAAAACCGACCTCTAGGCACTTACTTGAGGCCATACAAGGCTTTGGTAAGTTTACACACCAAATTTTGATTACCAACTTCATATCCTTAAGGCTGCAACATAAAAACATCTTATGCAAGTCACCATTAAAAAATGCACTATTGACATCAATCTATCGAATTGACCAACCTCTAGCTAGAGCTATGGACAGAATTAACTTGATTGTAGTTGGGTTAACCACAGGATTGAATGTCTTAATGTAATCAAATCCCTACCTCTGGTTTAAACCTTGTGCAACTAACTAAGCTTTATACTTTTGGATAAAGCCATCAGGGTGGAATTTGGTCATGAAAACCCACTTACTGCTAATGGCAACTTTGTTGGTGGGTAATTTAACCAATTCCTATGTTTTATTGGGCATTAAGGCAGCATATTCCTCATCCATAGCTTGCTTTCAATAAGGAATGGACAAAGCCTGTTTGCTAAATTTAGGCTCAAGAGTGGCAGAATACACTTTTGGCTTTCTAATGCTAACCTTGGCCCTGGTTGTCATATTATGATCATTGAAGATAAGAGGCACCATAGGAGGCACCACAGCAGGTACTAATGTAGCAGCTAGATCTGGGGCCACAGCTGGGGTTGGTGCAGCAACTAATAAAGGGATCTTAGAGGCATGAGAGGAATCTTGCATGGGAACAATAACTGCAGGTACAGGAGAAGTAATAGCAGTAGCTAGAAGGGAGAGTCTACCAGGATGCTTGGATACAATAGGAATGGTAGGTACAAGAAAAGCATTGGGAATTGAACCTACAATAGCACCAGCCAACAAGAAACTAACAATATATTCTTTGGAAGGAAAGGATAGCTCATTAAAAATAACATGTCGAGTGATAAACACTATTCCAAATCTAGCTAGGCATTTGTATCCTTTGTATTGAGGTGCTGAACCCAAATAAACACATGGTTTACACCTAAATGACAGTTTATGCTTCTGGTAAGGTCTAATACGAGGAAAGCACAAATAACCAAATGCCTTGAGCATGTCAAACTTACATCATTTCTGAAACAGCTTTTCAAAAGGAGAACTATGCTTCAACAGTGGTGTAGGCAACAGATTTATCAAGTGAGTGGTAATAGTAAAGGCTTCTCCCCAGTAGCATAAGGGCAAACCAGCCTTAGCAAGAAGTGTAAACACCATGGTGGTGATGTGCCTATACTTCCTTTCTGCCGTTCCATCCTATCGATGAACATAAAGGCAAGAAAATCTATGCACCAGATTTCAAGTAATTAGAGAGACACAAATTTGTTGGCATTATTGATTTGGATTGCTTCAAGTTTAACACCAAGTTGGAGTTTAGCTATTTTCTTAAATTGTAAAAAGATAGAATAAACATAAGACTAGCTATGCATCAAATAAATCCAAGTGAATCTTGAGTAAGCATCAACAAAATGCATACAATATCTATTGCCATTTATTAAGGGAAAAGGGGGAGGGCCCTAAACATCATAATACACCAATTTTAAGGGAGCATAATACACTATGGAAGAAAAGGAAAATGGTAAATTTTGTGATTTCCCCATACAACATGAGGAGCATACAGAATCTAAAATACTAAAAGGAAGATTACAAGTTTTCAAAACTTTAGACACTATATCAGTCGAGTGATGACCAAGCCTTAAGTGCTAAAGTTTGAAAGTTGTATCTCCTTTGATTGAAGCCAAGAATGAGGTTGGAGCCGAATTCACATATTGAACAGGACCAAAGGAATACAAGCCATTCTTACTGGTTTCTTGGAGAAGTGTCTCCTTAGAATCCTATGATTTGACATAGCAAGAATTAGGTAGAACTCAAAATAAACATTTTTGTCTATTGCAAATTGGGAAACACTCATTAAGTTCTTGGTAATGTGAGGAACATGCAGTAGATTTTGAGTTTAAAAGAATGAGAAGAAGAAAATGGCTTAAACATAGAACTATGAACATGATGAATTTGCAAACCCTTACCATTGCTAACAAGAACTTACTCACCACCATTATGGAACTTGATATTGAAGATGGGAAGCATCTAGAGTCATGTAATAAGTGGCTTTTGAGTTCGGGTACTAATTTGGATTGTAAATGGTTGATGGAGTGGCCAAGGAATGATTGGCATGAGGCCTAAAACTAAAGTGCGCACTGCTAGGTCCAGCATTAGGATTTGAATATTGCCTATCAAATATGTGCTAGCAATCAAGAATAGAGTGACCTATTTCACATATTTGACAAGTTGGTCTATTACATTGTCCATATCTTCCTCTGCCTCTACCATTTCCAAACCTTCCTCTACCTCTAAAACCTGAGCCTTGCCTTCTACCATGAAATCTTGGATTTTCCCCGAGCCTTGAGCCTTCTTGTTAATTGTTGTTAAAATGCTTCTTCTGCTAATTCCATGCTACATGAGCTTGAACACTTTCATCTTCTTGTGCCATAAGCAAGGCCTCCAATTCACCTACAAAAATTGGGTTTTTGCTATAATGGCTGTAATAAATAGTGCATATTCTTCTAAGAAGCCTTCAAGAATGGCTTGAACATGATCAACATCTTCCAATGGAACTCCAATAGAAATTAAAGCATCTATTGCTTTTTAATTTCAAGCAAATAGGAACTTACATATTCTTTCTTCTTTGTATGACTTGGCTTGGATTTCAATTGCTTCACCTAAGGTTTGATTTGAGAGGCAAAGAAAACTTCCAACCTCTTCCATATCTAATGAGAGAACTCATACCCCACCATTCTTGTAGTGAAAGGTGTGCTCATGGATGCTAGATGCCAAGATTTCAACAATGAATCTTGTTTCTTCGAATTTTGATAGTCAACACTGGTTACACCATTTTCTTGATCTTCAACTGAAAAAAACTTGCAAGGAATCTCTTTACCTGTGATGAACTTGACGAGATCATGTCCTTTGATGGTAGCTTCAGCTTGCTGTTTCCATAGAAGATACTTTTCTTTATCGAGTTTGATCACCACAAGATTAGAGAATGTCTATGCCACGAACTGAGGAGCTGTTGCACCTTGAGAGATTTGTGATGATGAATTTGAAGCAATGGAAGCATCGTGAGCTCCGATACCATGAAAGGTTTCAGGGTGAGTGTGTATATCAACAAGAGAGAAGAAGTGAATGTGTATATTAATGAATGAATACTCAAATGATTATAAGAGTCATAGCATTGTATTTATAGAGTGAGTGCAGTAGCTTGTGCTACAAGCTATAGACTTTAACTAACATAACTGATAGCAACTAATTCCTTCTTGTCCTTTTCCCCTTTCATCATGATTTTCCTCCAGCAAGGAACATTTTTCCAATGTTGTTCTAGCCACTACAAACTACGTCACCCACTATAGTGGTTAATTCCAATGGGAAAGGAAGGATACACTTTAGCACCATTCATTCTTTTCCAAGATCAAGGTCAAAAAAGAGAATAATGTCTAAAGCACCCCTTATATGCCAATTTTGTGATTAAAAAAAAAAACTTATATTGTTGCCAACATGGCCAACATGATTTCAAAAGTTATATGTTTGTAAGCGTGTTTGGATGAATTTTTAAAAATTAGAAGCTATTTTACATTTGAATGTAATTATAATCTTAAGTGATTACTGAATGGTGGCAAGATGATTAGCATTTATTAAGAAAGATCTATATACAAGATATTCAGAATGATAAAACTGGGAAAATAGTAATGATATATCCTTCTGACAGTCCTCCTAATTTCTAAACAAGGAAAATATTAAATGCTTTTTATGTTTTCAAGATAACAAATATATTTACAAAACAGTCAATATTTTCTATGTTTAGTAATTAGGAGAGTTGTTAGGTAGGTGTTTTAGGAAAATATATCATTACTTGTGGGAAAATTCTATCACATGACTCTAATAGAAGTAACTGACCTATAACAAAAAAATCTAACACAACTAACTACTATTAATACACTTCACGAATAATGTAAGCTCATTTTCTAATTAAGGCGGTAAGCGGAATTGGCTTGATTTGGTTTGGGTCAATCAGGTATAACCCAATTAAAATCAATTAGTGTTTGGTTCGGTCATCGGATCTAGGGCTATGAGACCCGATACCTGACCCGACCTTACATATATACATATATCCATGCATACATATGTATGTAGTTAAAAATGACTTTGCTATGTAAGAAGTGAGAAAAATATATTTTACCTTTAGATTGAATGGGCGGCTCAAATTACACATCAAAATACAATCGCCATTTAATAGAAAATCTTCATGAACTAGAAAAGTAAGCCATTAAAAAAAAAATTTGCTTCTACATAAGCCATTACATTGCATTGCCGCTACCGTGTTTGTTGCCAGAGAGCACCCTTGCCATTACAACTTCCCCTCCCAACTACCATATCTGTTGTGTGTCCACCACTTACCACATTGTCATCGGATCTATAGCAACTATCACACCACTTTAGCGTGCTATGCTCACACCACTGCTCACCACCATTGCATGTGCACCTTGTGAGCCAATCTACGTAAACCACATTGAAGCACCTTTATTTGCCATGGCTAAGCCCCTTTACAGATCCGCGAGCCATTATTGTGCAAGGCATCCCCTCTGTGCGTCGTCATCTCACTTGTTGTTGTGTCACGCCGCCAATCGCATAGCTACTATCACTGCCTGAAACCCCATGCCTTCTTCTGCCATAAATTCGAGTAGTTGAGAAAAGGATCCCTGCCACTTTGTTTATTGCCCATATATGAGGTCGCTGATGTGTTCTCAAATGGTGTTTCTTGTACTTTACTTGTTTTAATTTTTTTAAAATTTCACCATTATTATTATTAAGTTCGCTCTGTGGTCCAGAACTTGATTGCTTTGTTTTGGGATTTTTCTCTCTTTTATTTTTGGTTCTCTCTTGAGCTATGATGGGGATTGTTTGTGTGGAATCCTTTATTTTTGTGATTTTCGGTTTGTTTGAGTATTTGTCTTAGGGTGAAAGACTTGAAAGAGTCGCCTTTATTTTTTATTTTTCAAGTGAGTGGTTTTTAATTTTTTAATTATAATCTTAGCCATCCATTTAATCCAAAGGTTGAGACTCACTTTCTCACTTCTCATAACAAAATTATTCTTACTTGATAAACACCCTCGATGGCCCGCCCAAACTAAATACTCTACCCTAACCCAATAAACTTCACCCCTTCATTTTGAATGGCTCACCCAATTAAAAGCCCTAGCCTCCAGTCCACCATTACTAGTCGATTGTACAACACTAATTCATCGATCTCTTCCTTTATGCTACCGACCATCATCACATGACACACGATAACTATGCAATCTCTATCATGGTCTGTTTTTTCTTTTCCACATAGCCATACTGCTTTTCTCTGTACAAGCTCAGCCAGCATTGGGTTTACATTGCTACATGAGCTCCACTGGCCGCTATGGTCTTCTCACCTCTATTGGCCGCTGCTATGCTACTCTGTTTCTTTTGCTGTAATCCTTTCTTTTCCTTTAAGTTTATTTAATTTTTCATGGGTCTCTTTTTCCATTTACTTGAAGCATTTCCCTTGTTTATGGTACATAAGAAGGACTTTTACATTAGGAAAGTTATTAGTTTCTAGTGGTGATAAATGGTGTTCTTTTGTTGTTTGCTCCGGGGTTGATTTGGATGTTGAGAACTTCACACGAACAGTTTATACAAAATGTGATCAAACGTTTAAGTGTGTTTTTTGTATGGGAAGGCTTCTTTGCATGGTGAATCTAATTATGGTATGAGAGTTGGTTGGGAAGTTCATTATTTGGCTATTTATATTGCATATTCATTAAATTCAACTATTTGTATTGCATACTCATTAAATTTGTTTGATTCTTGCTATTAATTAATCCTTATTACATATTTTCTAATTATGTCTATTGATTGTATATGTTGTTTGAAACCAAAATTGACAACTCTAAACATTAATCTAACTCAATAACTCAAGTTAGGAGTATTTGCACTCTAAAAACTAGTGATGTGCAATTAATGCACGTAGAAGAAGAGGAAGTAGATGAAGTGCTCAAATTGTCAATTGAAAATGATGAATTTATTTTGTATCCCTTTTGCATGTCATGATCTTAAATTTGTCTTTATGGCTTTATGAACTCATAATATAAGTTCTGTTGTTTAATGTTGTGAAATTAGGCACTAACAATTTGTATCTATTTGATTGTGTTAATATATGTTAAAGTTGGGCACTGTTATGTTAGCATCCATGGATAATAGTGGATGGAGTGACAATATGTTTGATGTTTATGTCTCTTTAATTGTGATAATGACAATTTGTTTAATGTATGTTAAAGTTGGGCACTATGTTAATGCTCCTAGATGATAGTGGATAGAATGGATCAGCCTCTAGATATTAAAATCAGAAAATATTGAATGACTCAACCTTAGGATATTAGAATAGAATCTAAAATTTTGCTAATTTTGGTGTTTTATGGTATGTTTTATTGTATTTTTTGGCAAAAAAAAAAAAAAAAAGGGCAATCTGGTCACCTAAACCAAACCAATTCCAAATTTGATTGGTCTGATTTAGTTCGGATTTGATCAAAAAATTTCATGAACTCAAACCAAAACAAACCAATCAAATTGATCGATTCAAATTTATTTTCCCCTAAACCTGATCCAAACCAACCCAATTATGTTCTAATACTCCACCTAAAGTTAGGAGATATATACCAAGAACTTCCAACTTGGATAGTAAATGGCAAAATTGAGTAGATGGCAAGAACTTGGTGAGAAGAACGGCCAATTGGTGATGAGTTTTTCATAAACAAGCTTGATTAACCTAGCATTAAGTTTTTCCCTAATAAAATGTCAGTCTATCTCAATGTGTTTGAATCTTTCATGGAAGGTTAGGTTGGAAGACAAGTAAATAGTGGCTTGACTATCACTAAACACCATGGCAAAACCAACATCAACCTCAAACTCCTTTAGGAAGGGCATGATACTTGCCCTTAAATAAATGGCACCATTTTTTCAAAACCCTTAAACAAAAAACTCTTCAATTCTAAATTCTTTATCTACTTGCTCCTTCTAATCTTTCCTTTAACAATAATGTCTTCCTTTTTCATTTTGTCAACATTAGATTCCACCCTATTGTCAATCTTATTCGTTAACTATCCTTGTTCACTAAACAAAGTAAATCTAGTTCACATAGCACAAAACCCACCATTTACATTTTTTTCCTTCCTTTCCTATCATATTAGCCATTAAACAAAACATAAGCCTTGGTTCACTACAAAAATAGAAAGAATTATATGGGTGGTTTTAATTCGGCAAGTTTTAGAAATTATTGTTTTCTAAAAAATAATATGGCAGTTCATTAAGTGCCGTAAAATATTGAACATTACAACGATTACTTTTCAACATTATGGCAGTTAAACTGCTATAATTTCCAACTAATGCTAATAAGAAATTTCATTTTTTGCTACCTTTCTTATATATGAAAAAATTTCAAGCTAAAGGACAAAATGATGATTCAATTGTAGTATTGATCAACTAACTATGTTTCTAATATAAGAAAATGGTGGCAAAACTGTCATTTTATTCAAAGTAGCGACGGTGTAAAAGACATAATAACACTCTTGATATATAATATGCACAAAATGACGGGTGTATCAAAACCACCATTTTTCTCTAATGACAAAATGTATTACAACGAGTTTGGTAACTGT
Source organism: Pterocarpus macrocarpus (assembly GCA_031439585.1). Classification (NCBI taxonomy): domain Eukaryota; kingdom Viridiplantae; phylum Streptophyta; class Magnoliopsida; order Fabales; family Fabaceae; genus Pterocarpus; species Pterocarpus macrocarpus. Next base: position 43,820,284 of record CM062516.1, read on the forward strand.
CATTGTAGAAAAATAAGAGTTAAAAAATGTCATTTTTTCCTCAAATAATCATTATAAATCCTTCCGTTCTGTGTAGTGGATCTTTCGAATAGGGCTATCACTTCATTTTTAACCAAAAGTAATATCAAATCCCTTTTTTTGGTATTATGCCAAATACTAAACGATCAAACTCTCCTTTACCTTGCTCAAAACTTAGTCCTAACTAAAACAATGGTTCATGAGAAACTAGCAATACTTCTAACACTAAGGCTAATGACGGTAAGGAAAGTGAAAGTGTCACTAAAGTTAAAGCCACAACATCATTGAAGTTAGAGAAGCAATAATGGCCAAGGAAGGATTTTTACAATGATTACTTCTCTAATTTCATATGGCTACAATATATGCCATTCGTTCAAGACATTTCATAAAAATGGGTGTTGATGTTCGATGCATAAAGGAAAACTTCTTATTTTCTAGGTTTTTCTATTTTGTGGGGGCATATTGGGTGAATTTGTGATTTGGTTAATAATTGACTTATCATTTTATTGTGGTGATTTTCATTTTAATTTAGTTGAATAGAAGAAGGAACTGAGAAAGAAAATTGTAATGCCCAGTCAAGATTTCTGGGAATCGCAATTCTATGTTCTTTTGAACCCTGTGGTAGCTCTAAGTCTACACCTTATGCTTCCTTGGAGGGCTGTATGCTCTAGACATTTTCTTGAGATATCATAAGTTCCGGTAATTATTCCTTAGATATCATGGAATTGAAGAACGATTTTTAATGAATTTTAGGAAGTCATTAACTTCTTCGTATTTAGCCGAGAAGTTGAAGCAAACATGAGTTTTTAAAAATTTGTACTAAAATCCAAAATTGGATTTTGATTCTTAAGGATTTTAATTTTTCTAATATTTTTATTGAGTTCAAATAGGGGGTATTTTCTTATTTACATTTATATTTTAAAGTTAATAGAGAGTAAAGTAAAAAGGGGCATTTCCTTAATTATAAGCATGTAACACCTTGGCCTAAGGGGCCTTAGAGATCAGAAAAAGAAGGAAGAAAAATAAAACCAGAATTTGGGAACTTGGGAGCCACGCTCGAGCGCAGCTCTTTACGCCCCAGTGCCCTCCTAAGACAGGGCGAGGAACATTCTGGACATGGGTTACGCTCGAGCACAGTATTCTACGCTCCAGCGTGCCTAGGTCAGCGAACAAAAATAAAAAAGTGCTGAATGCCACATTTCTATACCTCTCTCTCTCTCCTTTCTCGTTTCCTTTTTCCCGGCTCTCCAAGGACCACTCATATATGGTATTGTTATCATCTTATACTATTGTTTATCCTTACCCACTCCCTATAAGTTGTATTCTTAACCTTTCCACTAATTGATTTTCTCGTTTGAGCAAGTAAGGAAAGCTGTGGAAAGCCCTGGGGGGAGAACCACCATTCTTCTCTTGCTCTACTCTTTCTCTCCACTCATCGAGGTAATTTTTAAGCTTAACCTTTTTTGTTATACCATGGATTAATTAAATCTATTGTGAATTCCAGGTTTGGTGAAGTATAGAGAAGGTTAAGGTTTTAAAGTTGAGGATTTTGAGTGTGGAAGGTAGTTTAGGTTCATCCTTGAATCTAGAAACTAATTTATGTTTGGTTTATAATTTATATGACATTAGATATCTTGAACGACGACCCTTTTGGCTCTTAGCATCATAGGCAATTGTCATCCTTGCTTCAGGAGCCAGGTGAGTTGATAATATATCTATAACTTATTTTAGATATATGTATAATTTTAAAAATGTTATATTTATGGTTGGAGTAGTTAGATGTCAAGGTTGAAATAGCATTTTACTAAATTCTCATAAAGTAGCATATTTTTCCTCTACATATATATGTGTATATACGTGTTGGTGTATGTAGGTGGGACAACTTCTTTAATTTGGAAGTTAATTTTTTAGGCTTGAGTACTTTGATAAAAAAAAAACAAAGACATAAGGTCATGTTACTAGAAATTTGTGATAACTTAAATTCATTATTTTGAGGAAGAACTCCAAATATATTTTGCACTAAACATTTTGAAGGTATTATACTTAGATTCCATGTTTTGATAATGTTGTTAATTTAAGTAATTAGAAAGTTGTGACTTGATCTTATGGATATTTGAAAAGAAGTTGATGCATTTGAAAACTATATTACGAAGTTTGATATGTGTCTATGGATTTGATAAATTTTATTTCTGGAATATAGATCTTGAACATTCTAATAGAAATTTGATAACTAGCTTAAATGGAAACATTTCTTTAACAAAACTATATGCTAATGGCAGTGGATGTTAACCCTTGGTGCGTCTTGGTAGAACCCCAGCTAGCAGGGGGTTGCTAGCCTAATGTGTTTGGCCAACATATCCAGAATGAATTACAGACACATTGGAGATGGGTTGTCGGGGCTGCCCAAATGTGAGGATTCACACTAGGGACAACTATTAAGGCCGCCTAGTTGTAGATTGGATTTAGTACTACTGGAGTCAGGTTGTCAGGGCTGTCCAGTAGAGAGCTAATTTTGGAATAGAAACCTCCCTTAAAAGTTACAATTACTATACTTACATTACATATGCTTGGTACAGTTATTTCAAGTGTTCTATGTTTATATCCAAAGAAGTTTATGACTACGTGACTTTAAAATATGATTTAACGAACTATGGATATTTTAGAAGTATACTATATACAAGGTATTTTTCTTTTCTGAAAACCTTTATGGCATTTTCCATATATACATATGCACACTTTTACTTGAAAGATAATTTATAGAATTACGATAATATAAGGGAAATTGTGTTTCAAGTTTTACAACATGATTCTTTATGAGTATATTTTCTTAATAGACTTATATTTTGCTAAAACTTTTGCTTAGGCTTGTCCCACTCCTTTTATAAGTATATTATCTCTCACTGAGTCGGTGGACTCACTCCTTATCTCTCTCTATGTTTCAAATACATATTTATCCAGAGATGTAGTCCTCCCGCTATACAGTAGTAGCAATTTCCCTTCAGAGAGTCTCCTTATCTGATGCCCCATTTGTGGTATGGACCTTGGATAATGCATAATTGTAGTCATTGCTCCATGGTATCATAGGCAAGATCCAACCTGGGTTGTTTTACATATACATGGATAACTTTTGTAATATTAAGAGCTAATATATATATATATATGTGTGTGTGTGTGTGTGTGTGCTGTTTAATGGATTAAATCTATGTTGAGCTAAAAAGCAATATAAGAGTCAGGTGGGGTCATGACAAAAATGAAGGAATAGAGAAATTGAGATCTTTTAAAAATCATATCCTACGTCATTAAAACTAGTTTAAACTCACAAAAACAAAAGAAAATGTCTTGTTAGGAATTTTTTATTTGCATCGAAAGATTATTGTGTTATTTTTTAAATTATTGTTATTTTAACAAAATAATTTGATGGTACTAGATGACTTGAGAAGGGGTTTGAATCAAATCCTTGCTCATTTAAAACTTTTTTTGCATACTGAACACACAAATTAAAAGGATCACAACAATAGATTTCTAGTCGCTTGTTAGTAGAAATCTAGTAAATACGTACCAGACTCTTGTTGAAAATCTTATCGAAATGCTAACAGAATGAAAACAATGAAGTATTTTGTTAATAGCAATCCATTTCAGATTATAACAATTATATGCACAAAAGTAAATAGAGAAAGGCTTAGAAAAGCTTGCAGCAAGTATTTATACTAGTTCGATCTTTCCAACTCAGAGTCAATGTTTAATCTCCACTACTTGGGGGATTTTTTCACTATTTGAGCATTGTTTTACACAAAGCCTCTCATGTTTTCTTACAATTTCACTCAACCTTAAGCAAACTTTCTCACCAACTAAGAGACCTCTCTTAATAGTGTTTTCCTCACTTAATAGTGCTTTCTTTTTCACTCAAGTTTCACTCACTTATATTACAAAGTACTAGAGCAAAAAATGAAATGAAAAGAGTTTGAGTACAAAGAGCACAAAGCTTCAAGTGTAGCTCACAAAGAACCTAGTCGCAAAGACTTTGTAACAAAGACACTCTTTCTAAAAGACTATGTATAAAGATGATTTGGTTTAATGCACTTCCTTGGTCTCCACCCAATTGATTTGAACATTAGGAGTGCTTTCAAGATGCCCAAAGTCAAGTCCTTTTCTGTTGCCATACATAGGTTGAAGTGCCATGACTTTTTCTGTTTCCTAGTACTTGTTCTTTTGTCGTTTCCTTATCGGGTGAGTCTACTTTCTGAAACTTCCTTTTTGTTTTTCCATGTTAGCATAAGTGGATCTTGGAGAATATGAAAATATCCTTTTAGCTATGCTCCATTTTAGATTTGGTTGTTGGTATCTTGGCTTCCATGGTCAACTCCTAGTGTTTCATGCTTTCAAAATCGTGCCCAGCTCGTAGACTTATCTACTAGTTATCTATTAGATTTTCCTTTGAAAATATGTTGTTATACTATATCTAATTCCTGCACAGATACAAATAAAACATTTCCAGGATCAAGTGTAAAGGAATCTATACACGGTTTGTTATCACATTTATCTATAGATTCAACACAATTCAACTGAGAGACTAATGTATCCAACATTTGTAAATCTCGAAAACTTTGAAATGAGTCTTTATTAAAAAATAATGTCCGGCAAAGAAAAATTAAATTAAAAGTTTACTCTTGATGTATATATAATAGTACGAAAGGTGTTAAATTGCTAATATTTATGCAAATATAATTTGGGTGAAAAGGTGATATATAGTTAATAAAAGCATACTTGTTCCTACCTTTATAGGAATTGCCTATAATCTCATAACTAATGCAAATAGTATTTGATACTCACAAGACTAGTTAATGGGGATCCCATTGTTAATTTGTAAAGATTTTAGTATGTTTATTGGGGATAAAAGCTACCTTTTTCATGTTCCATATACTTATACTTCTTTATTAGGGAACCATGTGTTAATCTCTTAGGAATTCAATTTATTTACAAGGAAACAAACAAGTGTACGAATATAAAGAAAAAAGTATAGACAAATGTGATCAAGTCTCCAATAAATATGCTGAAATCCTTATCAATTAACACTTAAATCCCAGTAGAATCATTGTACGAAAATAATAAAACATGGAGAGAGGGAGAGGGGGGGAAGGGGTTCATGTCCCTAATAAAATATAAAATTCCACAAAATTAACATTTAGATCCTCTCATTATTTCTTAGCCTTGTGAGTATGATACACCAAAACATATGTTGTGAGTATCATAGTTTTCTCCACCTATATATCTTGTCATTCACTTACATTTTCAAATTTGTGTAAGAGCAAAATTATATGTAGTCATATACAAAGAAGTGATTTTGTAAAGAAGCTTCCCAAGTTTACTAAGTAGGACATTTGATTAAGAAGAAAAAAAGACAAAACAAAGTGGAAAAATAAAAGTATTATATATGGACAGGTAAAAAAAACTCTAAATAAATAATAGTTCATGAAAATTGAAGTTCGTATGCGTGAAAATGACCCAAAATAAATGGTAGTTTTATTTTACTTAGATTATGGTCATTACTCATCAAAAAATTAAGATTTTATAACAATGAGAAAAATCATTGTATACTATTCAACATTCATTAATTCAAGTTTATAAATAATATTATTTTTTATTTATTATAAACAAGACTTCACTCTCTCTGGACCTCTCCACCACTAAATACAATAATAAAGAGTAATGTTTGCATCAATGGTTAATCTAGATATATAGTTATATGCAATTTTCAATGACAGAACACCATTATGTAAGCCTTTTTCCAAGCCACAACATCCTCATTTGCGTCAGGGAAGGGGCCTGCACACCTGTTGTAACATTGCCAATATCACTAGGTAACAGTTTTTTTTAAAAACAACCAATCCTATCCTCCTAATAGGGTGGTGATTTCAAAAACAGTCATGCATAATTGCTCTATTGAAAGAGTTCTCATAGCTAAGAGGAAAAGAATCCCTACTTTTAGAACATATTTATCACTCGAGACATTTATGGAACAACTGTTATTCACTCTCTAAACATATTCTCCTTGATCACATTCCAGAGCTTTGAAATGTTTTTCCAAGTATTCGATTGGTTTTGCCTTCTTCTAACTTCGGGAATAACATCTCCCCCACACATATATTTACAGTAGAGCATGCTGGCCTATAAAGCATTAGGTTCTCTAATGAGTTTCTAGCTTAGTTTAGGCATAAAGGCTAGATTTGCATGCATTTTTTAAATACCCAAGCCACCAAACTTCTTTGCTTTACTAACCTTCTTCCATTTAACCAAAGATACCTTCCACTACTCATTTGTTATTCCTGAAAGGAACTTTCCTGCTCATTTTATTAAGCTCTTCACATATAACATTTGGTATGTTGCATAGCATTTGATAGAACTGAATTAAGAACCAATGTGCAAAGGGTTAGTCTCTACATAAGGGGGAGACTTTTTACTTTCCAGGAGCTAAGTTTCTTCAATACCTTTTCACTAATCCAATTGAGAATCTTGTTTAATGTTCTAGTATGCATCAAAGGGAACCCTATATACTTTTGCAAATTCAATGTAAGTTGAAAACCTAGAGCATTCGCTATTTCAACCACTCTAGTGTGATTGACATTATTTTAAAAGCATATTCTAGTCTTTTCTAGCCTCGCCTTTTCTCTAGAGTTGGCACAAAATATGTCCAAGCAAGATTTAATAGCTGGAACTTTGTCTAGAGACACCTCAACAAAAAGAAGTAGGTCATTAGCAACACATAAGTGAGAAATAGGAAGTCTGCCTTAAGATAAAGCAACTGATGTCCAAAGATTATGCTCTATCACATTTGTAATGAGATGAGATAATCTTTCGATGCAAATAACAAGTAGATATGGGGATGCAATTCCCATTGTCCAATCACCCTTGCAGGATTAAATTCACTTGTTTTATCCCCGTTCCACAATATATCCATTATGATTATAGAAATATAATTCCAAATTAAATTATGAGATGATGATGCAGTCCAAATCCTTCAAACACTCAACAATAAATATCCAATTCATCATATCATAGACTTTCTCAAGATCAATTTTAATAGCCATGTATCCTTATTGCCTTACTTCCAACACATATTATGGATAACCTTTTGGATAAAAATAGTATTGTTTGTACCATGTCTACTTGGGACAAAGTTGGATTGATATGGTGAAGTGACAGATGCCATAATATTTCTCAATGTAACAAAAATAATGTTTGTCACAAATTTATGAATGATATTGCAGAGGCTAATAGGATGACAATGTTTGATAAGCTTTGGATTATCAAATTTTTGGGATTAAAGATATAAAAGTTGGATATACCTCACTAATTTTCTTAGGACTATGGAATAACTTTCGAATAAAAGTACAAAAAAATTTCCAACAGTCTCCCATTGTGATTGAAAAATAAATGCATGAAGCCTATAAGCCCTAGTGCCTTAAGTCCACCTATTCTAAAAAGAACACACCTAATTTCATTATTAGCCTAAAGAGTAGAGTTTCAACCTCACCCTCGTACAAGTGATTGTAGTAGCCTGTCAAGGGAAAAGCCTTAGCTTGATGGGGTCTTTGGTATAGGTTCATAAAGAAGTCCCTAACCATAGTTTTTATAACATGGTCTTGATACACTCATTCACTATAATCATCTTTGAGAGCTCTAATATAGTTCCGCCACCTTTGATTAATAGTTGACAAGTGAAGGAACCATAAAAGTTCCTCCTTTATCAATACCTATTCATATTCCAACCATTATTCCCTATGGAGATTTTCAAGAAAGTGATTATGCCTGTAGTTTAAACACCTGATATGCTCTCTAACTGGTTTACTAGCTGACAGTTAGCACTTCTAATAAACTATCGAAAGTTATTCAACTAGGAATTCTTCCTTTGCCAAGTATTTTTCACCAACTTGCCAAAGTTATCATCAGACAACCAGGCTACGAAAACCCTAAATGGTATACTTCATCCGTGCTGCATCTTATCATTTTGCAATTCGATCAATGAAAAACTATGGTCTAATTTGAAAAAAGAAAGATGAATAACTACAACATTTAGAAAGGAAAATTGCCAATCAGAGTTTACAAGAACCCAATCACATCATTCGTGAATATTAACTCTTTTCCAATTGAACCAAGTGCCTTGGGTGCCCATATCATCCAATTCATAGTCAATAGTGTATTTATGAAATGCATAAACTCTTGCAGGTTTGCTCCTTTAATGTTTATACATTAAGGAATTGAAGTCCCTAGCTATACACCAAGCAACATGAGTAACAAACTAGATATCCTGGAGCCATCTTCAAAGCTTAGCTTGTAATATATTTTGTTGTATGACATAACAAGTTGTGATAGAAGGGAAATTTATTACCATTTGGGACCTCCATATCAATAAATTGCAATCAAACTTCCAACACCTTTACTTTCACTATAGGTTATTCCCACAACCCCTTGATACCACCAGCAAAACCTTTTACCTCTTCTCAATAGCAATTTTCAAAATGAAGTTTTCTTATAATCTCATCTGCTTTAGTCCCCGATAATTTGGCCCTAAGAGGACTAGCATAGAAAATTCAATTCTCCTCCTTAAATCTTTCATGAGAGAAAGAAAAGACTTACTTTTAGTACCACAATAATTCCAAATGAGAATATTTATAGTACCATTCATGACTAAGAGATGGATAGGAAAATGGACCACTCCAAAACTAACCCATCATCCATCTTTATCACTCTTGTGTATTCCTCTTTCTTAGCCATTGTCCCGATGGTAAACTATCCACCTCTACTGGAGCATCACTTTTCATATTACGTAGCACTACAAGTATTGGTCCTTTTTTAGTGGATGTGTCATTGATCATTAATTTGCTCGTCTTACACTTCTATTTCTTAGAGCATAGCCAAGCCTCTTCATTGCTTCCATATCCCAATCTCAATATCATAACCTTCTCCTATTCCTTTATGTTGTTGCATGGAGGTATGGTTCTTTTTTGTTTGGGTGGGTTTGAGAACACAATGTATGGGCTTAAAAACCTCATGCTTTTTCTTTAGTGCATCCAGCTCTTGATGATGGGATTTTTTCCCTTAAAACCTCAAAGTTCCACGGATATCTTGCATAACAACAACTGCCTTTCTTTTTTATCAATTTGCTAATTCAAGGTTCCTTCAAGGTGGGCTTTCCTCTAGTGCCATTTTTATTTGGACTTATATTTTTTGTCTTTTATGATCTCCAATTCTAGGCCCAAGGCACCCAATTCATTCATTTTCTCGAAACAAAGGAAGTCAAAATTTTCTCATGCATTAATGCATTTTCCTTTGGTATATTCTTCCTATGCAACATTTGATCCTTCTTCAATAGTGAAAAGCGGTTCATATTTTCCCTCTCACCAACTTGCAATAATTTAGCACCGGATTGGATTTACCTCCTTTTTTCCTTTTAGTGATAGTTAGTCATTCCTTATGAGCTGATATCTCTTCCTTTTTATTTGAGATGTGATTCTTGATATGTTATAATAACTGTGGTGAACAAATCTCCACCCTAGTAACTGTTTCCTCTTGTATTTGAAAATCAGTTGCATCTGTCGAGCTCGTTAATGGCATTTCTTCTTTATTAGTTGGCCTTGGGGAGCCAGGATAGTTTCTTCCAAAATGCCCATAATGACCACACATACATAGCACACAGTACGTGGGGACCTTCATACTCCACTTGATGCTAAGAGTTGCCAATATTAACCTTCCCAATGTTTGGTTCCTTCAGGCTTATCTCCCTAGACACTTGAGCGACTCGTCCTTTGTCACTTGTAGAGTTTTCATATCCACCTTTACAGCTGTTTTCACTACCACTACAATACTAATAAAAGCTCTCACTATATAATTGTAAATTTAAGCAAGGTAAGCATACCCACACGAGGGTTTTTTTCAACTATAGCCTCCAATGTCCTAAACTTCAAGTACTATGGACAAACTATCAAATAATGGTCAAAGATCATACAAAGCCTACCTTCCATGACCTTTATCCTATTTTCTTCCAAGTCAATATCACCATACAAAATCCCTGGCCTATATCCATGATTTCAAAATCACTTATTAGATGCCAAGTTTAGCTTTGCTTTCATAAGTTGGTACCTAGACTTTTTCCCCTAGTAATTTGACAAATGAGAGCCTCTTTCCAAGGTAGTGACAACTTCTCTATAGCATGCAATTCCACCTTAAATCTTGGGAGAGCTTGTTCCTGTTCACATACTCAATGGACATTAATCTTTTAGCCAAAAGATCTCTTTTTGGTTTCAATGGTGAGGTACCCTTATAACCCATTAATTTCTCCTTAGAAACTTACAAGGGAGTCCCTAACATCACCAATTCCATTGCACTCGATCCTTCATTCTCCTGATTTTTCTTACCTTCACCTTTGATTGTATTTGGGGTCCCCTAGTAGTGATCCATGGCATGTAGATGACATAGATGAACACTACTCATTCTCTCCTTGAGTTTTAGTTAATAATAATAGACAATGTAGATATGCTTGTGACCACTTGCCTTCCCTTGTTTTAATTAGCTTCACACTTCCCACTACTCTTTGATATATGCACCTGGGATTGCATCAACTCAACTCACTCGTACCATAAATATAAGAGATCATTAAGTGTGTAAACATAATTTTGAATCAACTTGAACTTTTAAATTTGATTTTGATCAAAAGTGAGTTAAGTATAACATGATTTATGTTTAGGAACCTTTATCTTAAAGGTGACTTTGACAAAATGAATGTTGTTTAGATAATATTGATCAAAATTATTTTTTCTTGTAAAATTATTAATTAGGGTATAGATTGCAATGCTAATATTGTCCTTTTTTCATTTCATTTTTTAAAAAATATACTTAAATAAGATATATAAATATTACTATTTATTATAGATTTAATTAATCTGCAAGTCCCTATAATTTTACTCAATTTTTAATTACAAGAAATCATATGTTTTCCAACAACTTTTTCCTAGCGACAATTATGCTATTAGGAAAAATGACTATATGGCCATCACTTTTGAAAGTTGCTAGCATACTAGGCTAACCTTATCTCTGTCACTGCAACCATAAATGTTGTTGGTATAAGTAACCATATATGGTAGCGACATTTGGAACTTGTTAGGATACATTCATATCCATGCTAGCGGTATCAAATATTGTTGGCATAACGTAACTTCAATGGCAAAAAGTTGGGATGTCATTGGGGAAAACGGCAAGATGCAACTCTACCACAACAATAATTTTAATATATATGAAGTTTATAGTTATTAGAATTGAAGTTATAAATGTCAATAATGTTAATTATAACAAAACATTAATTTCATCACAGTAAAAAAATGTATTTAATATTTTTATTAAAAAACTAAATATAATCTTTTGTAGCTATATAAATCATTGAAAAGAGGTAGTCGTAGAGCAATTTTAACCAATGGCAACAATATTTTTCATTAAGAAAATATCATATTTGGCAATGACTTAAGGTGTTGGAAAAGGGTAATTTATGGATGCAATATTTATTGTTGCGGCAAGTTATATTGAGGTAGCAAACCAATCATAACACCACTACACTGCCACCACCCATCCCCTGCACTCACACAACACTCAAGTAAGGAGAAGCTGATTCCAATGCAACAAGCATAGAAAAAATGAAACAAATTAAAATAAAAATGCAAATTTTATGCTTTTCCACTTCATCATTGCACAAAAAACATACAACCCAATAACAAACAATATTTGATCAAAATTGAATACCAAACAAATGGAACACTCAAATGGAAAGACTGCATATTTGATCAAAATTGAATACCAAACAAAAATACACACAAGGATTTCTATATCAAATAACTAAATGCTATCCAAAACTCACCTAGAAGTGAATGCAAGAATGTAAGTGTGTGTGTGTGTGTGTGTGTGTGTGAGAGAGAGAGAGCGAGAGAGAGAGAGGGGGGCCATGAAGTGCAAAGAAATGTAAAGAGCAAATCATGTTCCCTTATAGAAAAAGGGTGATGGGTTTTGCTCTAAGTGGCTAAAAATGTTTGAATTTAGTAGAATTAGAAGAAGGGTGTGAAGAAGAAGATGATGTAGAAGAAGAAAAAGGTGTGATGGGAGTTGAAAGAAAGGGAGGAGAAAGAATGATTTAGAGAGAAAGAGAGAGAGAAATGGTGCTCGTGATGTTAAAAGTTGTTGTCTGTGAGAGAAGTGTTGAAATGGATATTCTTTATGATAGTAGATTAGTGATTATGGAGCTCACGGTGACTAGGGTGGTGGGTAAGCGAGGAGGCAAGGGTGAAGAGGAATATTCTATGAATATTCTATTTCATCTCACATTTTTGTAATAGTGATTATAGTTACAATAATTTTTAAATTATATAGACCTAATTAAAAATTGAGTGAAACTATGGGAATATATAGATTAATTAAATCTTTATTATATTTTTTAAACTTTTGGGTTTAGAATTAAATTAAAAATAAAAAATATGATATAAATAAATAATACACATAAGAAATTACAATTTAATTAAAAATATTAATTAATCAAGTTGAAATATTTTTATACAAAATGCAGTAATATACATAAACTAACATAATTATTTTATTTAAATAACAAATAATTTAGGTTTAAATACCATTTTGGTCCCTATAGTTACATAGAATTTCGGTTTTAGTCCCTATAATATTTTTCTTTTGGTATAAGTCTCCATAGTTTTTTACCATTTGTGTTTTGATTTTTGAGGGAACAAAATCAAACTAAACTATATTATAGAGACCCATCCTTTGTGAAAAATAAAGATCAATCCTTGAAAAAAAATGTAAAATAGCAATTATAGGGACTAAAACTTAAAAAGTTAAAATTATAAGAACCAATAATTAATTTTAGGGACCAAAAATCAAATTTTTGACATTATAAGGACTAAAATTTAAAAAAATTATAAGAACTAAAACCTAAATCAAGTGAATACTGCAAGGTCCAAAAACTTATTTAAATTAATAATTTATCGTATAGCAATACTTTTTATGAAAGACGCAAACAGAAATAAATTATAAGATAAAATAATATTTGAAAATTGAAAAAATATTTTAAATTAAATGTTTAAAAATAATAAGAAAGTAAAAATAAAAAAAGGTAAAAAGATTACAATAAAAATTTATATGTTTTAAAAAGAAAATAAAATTAATGTTATTTTAGTTGATAAGAAAGGTAACAAAACTTACTTCTACTCCAATCTTAATTTTAAAGTAAAATCACATTAAGAATTAACAAACATAATTTTTTTTCCCTTGATATCATTGACTAGGCACAAAGAGAGCTGTACAGGGGAGAAATTCTTTTCTCATCATAAAGGAAGAGTAACATACTCCATATTGTATCTCTATCATTAATTTTTCTTAAAAAAATGAGAGAGAAAAAAAAAATTAAGAGTTAAAATACAATCATAGAGAAAGAATACATTTCCTTAATGGTGGAGGAAGAAATTTCTCTGTGCAGAGTGCACAAACGTGGATCCAAATAAACCGTCAGTAACATCAAATCTATTAATAATAAAAATAATAACACTGCAATCAAATAATAACAACAATAATAATAATAATATCACCTCACAGTCTTTGTCATCAGTCATCACTGCAGCCTCACACGTCTTTTTATTTTTTTGGTTAAATCAAAATATCTCTTCATATGATAAATGAAAGATTGATCATCATTTGAGAGATGGTTAGGTATCTAAGTTAAAATCTCTTTAAATGATATTTTTTTGTGCATATATAAATCTTAAAATCAAATCCAAAATTTCATATCTAATAGAGTTGTACTTCTTTCACTTAGACCGAATAGCTTGTTGTTGTGGTTGCTATTCTCATTTCAATTAAGACGATTGCTCTGGTGCAAATAGCAAAAAATCAGCACCATGCAAATTGAGTTTTTTTTTCTATATATAATTTTAGTGAAAAAAAAGAATTGCTGCGTGATTGTAGCTCATGTGGTTCGTGTACTGGGCTTATGAATCGGTCCTCTAGGGTTCAATCCTTACTTTCATTTTTCCCCCTCAATTGTTAGCGTTTTTTAATTTTTCAAAGGGGTATGCTGCGGTGTATCAGGCTATGTATTGTGCATCATGCACCATCGTTCCCGCTTTGCTCCTCACTCTCACTCACTCTCCGCCCCCTTTGCCACGCAAATCGTTACCTCTAAACCCTCGGTTTTGAAACCCCCGTCGATAGCCCCACCACCACCAATGCCCTCACCACCGCCAACACTGGGTATTGAAACCCCTGCGGCATCCTCACCCAAAAAACTCGTCAGTGACGACGGATATAGCCGCTCTTGACGTACCCTCCCTTGCCATCCTCCATTATTGGGTTCTTTTTGGTCGTTTCTATAGGACAAGAAATAAATAAAGGTGAAGCAGAAAATGGAGACAGAGTTGCAGGAGCAGATTTGTAGAGGTGGAGAGAGAAGCGATGAACTTGGGAAAATGTTGGTGTTTGGTAGTGCTTATCATACATCATATGTACTTGAGTGTATCACTATACCAAAGCATCCTCTCCATTAGATCAGGCCGTCCATCGTGCATCATAGCATGCACCTTTGAAAAATTAAAAAATTATTAACAATTGAAAATATGGACAGAAGCGAGATACCCAAGATAGACACACAAACCAAATGTGCTATCGGCACATGTTTACAATAACTCATAATTAGAGATATATAAAGGAATAACGATTAGCATGGTGCTGAATTTTTATAATCTGCACCAGAGAATCCGCCTTCAATTAATCAAATAGCGATTAGTTCCACCAACTTAATTATCAAAACGAAAATTTTTGTACGTAGCGATTAGTTGGATTACAACAGTATTCGTGCCCTCGAACGTTGAACCTGCTTTGTCTTGTTCTGTCTAGTTCATCATTTCGTCCCCACTGTATTCAAAATCCAAAACTAGTTACGTCTGTCTTTCTTCTGCAAAATGTTGTTTGAAGAGGTAATGGTAGAGTTAAAGAATTAATTTAATAAATTAATCTGTTAAAAATATCATTTTAAGATAAAATTATTCTTCAATTTACTACAAGAGATAATGATAAATTGACCAAAAAAAGCAGGAAAGATAAAAGTAAAATTAATATAAAATAACTAATTCTTGATATAATTTTAAGAAATAATATCAAACAGAAAAACTTTAAAACAAAGTTATTAAAAAATGAAGGGATTATGCAATAGATAATATAATTTTAGCTATATTGTTATTAATAATTTTTAGGATAAACCTCTAATCCCTTATGTTTTATGCAAGTTTTAATTTAATCTCAAATATCTTTTTTTTGTTTGTTATATTTACTTAATAAACATTTTCAAATCGTATGAATGTTATCCTTTCACTAAATCATGTCTAAATTGTTAGCGAAAATAACTTATGTGGAGTTTAGTGACACTATTCACTATAAGAAAAGCATGGATTAGTGGGAGAAAATTTCTACAAGACTCAATCCTTCGAAAATTTGTGGCGGATTTTCAAATTGTAAAAGTAAAAAATAACAATTCGTAAATGGCCATTTTGGCGAATAATGCCGCAAAAAACAAAAAAAAAAAATGGAAGGGCATTTCCGACGGAAACATTTAAAAAAAAAGAACTTCTAATTTTCCACAGGCTATGGAAAACCCAAATGAAAAAATAACTGGAGAAGGGATTTTCTGACGATCATGGCTGCCTTTATAGCACCAAAAAAAAAAAAAGGGTAAAGCATTTTTAGCAAATAAGGCTGCTAGAGCAAAAGAAAAAATTGTGCAAATTTGTTGGAAAATTCAAAATGTTATTAAAATATGTTTCTAGCTAATTTTTTCAATGGAAAATTAAAAAAAATTATTATAATATTTTTGATGGATTTTTTTACTCTTTTTTTACCTGAAAAATTATTTATTACCTCTTAACACATCATCTCTTTTATCATTTATATTTTCACTCTCTTCTCTCCTACCTTTCCGTCCATCATCACCACCATTTGCCATCCACCATCCACCATCACTATCACTACCTAACCACCATCCAACCACCACCATCACTACCTGCGCCACCATATCGTCGTCACCATTGCCTTACTTCGACCACCTATGGTAAAAGATTATTCTCTCTATCTTTTTTTACTTTTTTAATTTTCTTTTGGTCAAATTTTTAATATGCTCATTTAGAGTATCTTTGTTTTCATATGTGAGTAGTTCTAAACATAAGCATGATTCATTTTTGGTACGTAAAATTATTTTTGCTAGATTTTGCACACAATAATATCTTAAAATTGTTGGATTTTCATTAAATGCATTGGAATATAGATAAAAGGATGGATAATCTGCTAAAAATTTTCAGCGGACTTTTGTCTGCCAAAAATTTTCAAAGGATTTGCTTCCACAAAAATTTTTAGCGAACTAAAATCTATCAAAAATTTTGGAGGTTGAGGGGATTTGTAATTTGCCAAAAATTTAATTGTGTTTAGCCACTTTTTAATGACCCCAAATCCGCCAGAAACCCATTGGAAGTCATTACTTTCTTGTAGATTCATCCACCTAAAATTGGCTATTTTCTTGTAGTGATTGGTGTTGATGCATCATAGGTTTTTTGTGAGACATTTGTACAATAAATTTAAGAAAAAGGTTTCCAGTGTTCACTACAAGCAAATGATATGGAAGGCTGCAAAGCTAACCTATCGATTAATAATTTGGATATTATCTAATGAAAGGGTGACATTGATATAATTTCAAAACATTTTAGATGTAAATTGAACAAAAAAAACTTTTACGACTAAATCGAAACTTATTGTGTAAAACGTGGGGGACATAAAAAGAGTTTTATCCATATTTTTAATATAATTTTTTGGTGTTTAATTTTTAATATAATTTAAATATATAATAAATTAATAACTAATTTTATTATACATTATTACTTATTAAATAATTAAAATAAATAATTTGATATAGTAATTTTATTATAACTATAATAATAAATATAGTAAATCAAAACTATTAAATTCTTGAAATTTGTAACAGCAGTCAATTTTAGGCTTAGTTGACATTGTTATAGCATTTTCAGATTTGCTAAGTTCTCTAGGTTCTTTAAAAGTTACTTTAAAAAAGTCATAGTAATATTATTTGATAAAATAATATAAAATTTATCTTAATAAATAGAAGCCACAAGAGTAGTATTTTGGTAAAGTTAGTCCTAAAATATAATATGAATATAATGGACATAAATATTAAAGAGAGTAATTTCTATTTTTTTTTATTATTAAAGAATGTAAAATTATATTAATATTTTAAATTTTAGAGAGTACAAGCCAGCTCTAAAAAGTATCCATGAAACTTCTCAAGAGTACTCCTAGTTTTTAAAAATCAAGAGTAAACGCACCTCAATTTTTGTTTATCAAATGAAAAAAATTGGCCTATACTTTTTATAATAGGAGTATCCCTCAAAGTATATTACCAAACTAGATCTTGAGAAAGAGAGAGAGAGAGAGAGAGAGAGAAAAGAAACAAATGAATACAATGATGCTTAAGTGCCGTAAAAATTATAAAAAAAAAAATCTTCATATTTATATATGTTCTTTCTTCTTGCCCTAAAGTCGCTGTAATCCTTGGTGTCTCTAATACCAATGATTAATCGGCTCCAATTCATGAATCTTAAAATTCACCGTGGATGAATGTGGAACAATTCACTCACAAAAAATTATTTCAATATCATTTTTATAAGATATATAGAAAAAATAACTTTTGAAACAAAATTCTTAAAAGCAATGTCATAAAAATATGTTTTTGGCAGTGTAGTCGTTTTATGATCTCTGAGCTATTTGCAAATCAGTTAGATTGACACCTTTCAACATTGTGACTTAACTTGAAAATCTCTGCAATATCAAATATTTATAATAATTAGTATAAATATTAGGGAAAAAACACTTTATGTCTTGAATTATAGATTAAGCGTACTTTAACTTCTATATTTTAAAAAGGTACAAATCGACTCCATAAATCTTTTTAAATATACAAATCTACCTTTCTATTAACTTTTCTATCAATTGTTAATAAAAATAGTGCATATCTAAAAAAATTTAGAATATCGAGTTATAAGTTTAAAAAAGTTCAGGTATTTAATTTACATTTTACCTAAAATTCAGAAAAGTATAATATACTTATATTGACTAAAACATATATCTAGAAATGTTTAAGGAATTAATTTGCACCTTTTTAAAATGTAAGGATTAAAATACATATGAACTATAATTTACGGCAATAAAGGACATTTTTTCCTAAATATTATAATCAAAATAGCTTTTTACAAAGGAAGTACATTTCACAACACAAAAATCACAATGAAAATTTGATTATCTTGAGAAGAACTATTGTTATAAATAAGCACATATATACTACAAGCTCTATTAACATAAATTTATAATAAAAATAGTCAACTTTCACAACATTTTGACTATTTTGTTATAAGACTGTGATTATTCGGCATTTATTTTGTCGATCTTTTTTCTCGTATATTGACATAATTTAGATTTGATTTTTAGATTTTTTTTCGTAAGTTGATAAGTGATCTAAAAGTACCTTTCTTTTGTTTGATAAGCCCAGAGATATGTTTTGATTTTGAATTGAAGCAAGTTTTCTTTTCAATCTAAATTTTGGCACAAAAAAGATCAATTTTAACAAGTTCCTGTAAAATATTTTATATCAACAATCAATTATATTTTATTTTTTATGATTTTTGAAATTATTATAATAAAAATTAAATATTTTTAGTAGTATGACTATAAAGTATTAAATAATTATGTGAAAATATTTGACATTACTACTGTATTCTTTTTCTCATAACTATACTCTTCAAATGTCACCCTCATTAATAAAATAACAACCAACAATTATTTTCTTAATGAAAATAATCATTTTATTTTAGAGTTAATTACAGTTTATCTCTATATTATAGGTCATATTTATTTTATCCCTATATTTTAAAAATATGTATATTGATTACCTATATTTTTGTAAATATGCACTTTATCCCAAATAAATGTATTATATTTTTCTAAATTTTAAATTATGGGCAAATTGATCTTCTAAACTTTTCTAAATGTGTAATATTTCTATTCATAATTGATGAAAAAATTAACAAAAAAAATCAAAATACACATTGATAAAAATACAACTAATCGGAATATATATTTTTAAAATATAAAAAATAAAATATATATGAACCATAATATAGAGAAATAAAATGCCATTAATCCTTTATTTTATATTTGGAGAGTGCCGTATCGACGTGGACGTGTTCGACGCAAACTCGCCCAATCATAATGCTAGCTGTCTCCTATAAAATATGAAACACGATTTTAATTTTTTGTCTAACTTTAGAAGCAAAAAATAATTAGATTTAGAAAAATATTTGAATGTTTATGGAATATTATATAGATGTATTTATAATTAATAATAAAATAATATTTTAAAATAAAATTTATTATGTTTATGAAATATTATATAGATGTATTTATAATTAATAATAAAATAATATTTTAAAATAAAATTTATTATTAATTTATATTCTTATCAAATATTATTTTATTATTAATTATAAATATAACACACGGGCTGCTTCTTGAATTTCTCTTGAATATGGGTACAAATCTCACAAAAAACTAATGTTTTAGAAGCGTTAAGCATGTATCATAGGCAGTTGTGCATGGCCGTCAAAGAACCACGCGAAGGAGTTTCATGTATCATGAGGATGAAAATCCCTGCAAGAAAACAAGGACTACCCACTCCATGTATGTGGCTTGTGGGCCACATACACCGAACAGCCCGCGTCTGAGCCACATTCACCGAACCACTGAGTCATGACTCCAAATAGTGGACTGGCGTCTGAATCCTCTCTCCATCCTCGGACACCATATTCTGTTCTCAAAACCTAAATGCTGACATGTGGATCGGAATATAACTCTCGGATCACAGGCTTGGGACCGCGACTATGACCAGAACTATAATTGATTGCTCCCGTTTACCCAAAAAAAAGAATTGATAGCTCCCACTCCACCCCTCTTATCCTTTTTTTTTTTTTTTTGGGCTTTAGAAAAAATGTTTTATAAACAAAACACCCTTCATGGCTATCTTTTCTTGCAAGCAAGTTATATATCATAAGAATGAATAATTTCTTATTTTTATAAAATATATGTAATCTAATTTAATCTAATACTTATTAAAAACGAGAAAGTTGGGTTAATGAGGTGTGTATAATCTAATGCATATCCGAAAATTACTTGACAATGTATAGATTTTGCATATTATTGGTATATATGGATAATATAAAATTATTTTATATTATTAATTAATAAAAATTAAAAATTATGATAAATTTTTTATTATAATAAATAATTATTTATATAAATTGATATTTTTTATTATTTTTATTGATTAATAATATAAAATTATTTTTTATTATTAATATATTTAAATTAAATTTATGTTGTTTTAGAGGGGAGAAAACTCTTCCACAGCTCTACAGGTCGACTTCCCGACACATCCGCAACGATGAACTTCTTGATCGTTACACGTGCTCAGACTGCCACCTTAAATCTCTGTCTCATCAAGAAATATGTGCATAGTCCAAAGTATTTAGAGACTATATTTATAACTAATAATATTATTATATTTTAAATAAAATTTATTATTAATTTATAAATTTTATATCCAATGATATTATTAGGTGTCAATATATTTACGTGTCACTGTTGGACAAGTATTTCTCCTGTCTCATCCTTGTGAATCCTTCCTCGTCGTCCTTCTCCCCTTATTATTCCTTTTGCTCCTCGTTCCACCAAAACACCACGTTTTCAACCTCGTTTCAACTTTCAACGATCCATTCAACAGTTGAGATATCAAATATTCTCATCGCTTAAAAAAGGAAAAGGGCAAAAAACACAAACACGCACAACGATGTTTCTCTCTCTAGCCTCCAGTCCAAGTCATAGATCTCACGCAGAAGCTGTGAGACCAAGCTCACAGATCTCACTTCACTCACTCAAAATATAATACTATC
The DNA here is from genome assembly GCA_031439585.1 of Pterocarpus macrocarpus. Taxonomy (NCBI): domain Eukaryota; kingdom Viridiplantae; phylum Streptophyta; class Magnoliopsida; order Fabales; family Fabaceae; genus Pterocarpus; species Pterocarpus macrocarpus. Next base: position 43,841,400 of record CM062516.1, read on the forward strand.
CAACTAAACTGTACTCATTCATTTGCCACCAAAACGATGTCGGATCACCAAGACGGTGGTTCCGAAATCTCGGCGAGCACGTCGTCGCGAAGCTTCGCCGAGATACCGGAACTTGCCGCGATACGATTGGGAATCGATCTCGTGTCGGCGGCCAGGCGAAATATCGGATTCCTGAGGACCGTTTCGGATTCTCTGTGGCTTCACCACACGCCCATTGTGGTGGAAGCCATACGAAGGTAAACTCCAATTTTAAGAACAACAGAGCTTTCCGCCTGTCTCGCTGTCTGGTACTTAGTTGGTATTCTTGTCTGTTTTCGCAGGTACCACGATCTGTGGATGCCGTTGATCTCCGATCTGACGGTCCCGGACTCCCCTCCTCCCATGATTCTCCCTCCCTTCGACGTCGAGTGGGTTTGGTTCTGTCACACTCTGAACCCCGTGAGGCCCTTCAAACGATAAAGACAATTAAAACGTGACATTAATTCAGTGTCTAATTTTTATTTTTTATTTTGTTTTGAAACGGTTAAGGTTAGTTACAGGGAATACTGCCTGGGAAGATTCTCGAAACTGATTGGGAGAGCGGCTATCTTCGACGAGGAGAATAGAGAGTACGCGTTGATGCGGTGCAGGGAAATTTGGTGCACCGAGTTCCCCTCGGAGTCATTCGAGAACGAAGCTAGTTCGGACTCGGAGGACGACTCGGTTGTTGTTGTTGGGGATGGTCTCTTAAGGGAAGTTGTCGAGAAGCGAAGGTTGTTGTGTTCCGTGTTTGCGGAGCCGTACAGGTCCGAGGTTGTGTACTTGATAGCAGCGAGGCAGAGGTACAAGGCGTTCTTGTATTTGGCGCAGAGGTTTGGTCGTGAACCTTGTTCTTCCGCTTCGCGTTTGGTGCCTACTTCGGACATTTTGTTGATGTGGCTGACGCACCAGGTGTGTTATGATTTTTATGTTTTGACTTTAAATTTATTCTGTTTCCTGTTTTGTTTTTGTGTGTTCTTCCCTGTTGCCTAATTTCCGCATCTCTGACCTTTTCTTTCTCTTCTTAAATGCTATGCGGTTCACAACTTTACACCGTACTAGGCATTTTCCCCCCTCCAGCTAATACGTTGTCTTAATAAACTGTATAAACACACGTTATTTGAGTCCGTAAACTATATCTTGATGTTAACTTAAGTCTATCGACTATTGTTTTGTTCAATCAGCTAGTATTTACTTTGTTGTGTGAACTTAAGTCCTCTTCCTAGGGATGAGTGGTACTAGTTATGCTAACAATTTCTTTAATTTATTTTTCATTACCAGGAAGAAATTTAGTTGGGGTTGATTTTCTCCTCATAGATTTCCTTTCCCTCCACCAAGCCACCAACCTTCCCCCTTGTAATTGCATATACACCAGAAAAAAATTTAGGGTGCATTTGGTTGGAGGGTAAAAATAGGGAAAAATTTTTCATGGATGAGCTCCATGTTTATCCTAGTTATATATTTGCTCTTTTGGTAACTTTCTCCCTTTACTTCATTCTATCAGTTCGTTTTTCTGACTCTATTATATTATTCTCGTGGTTTTTCAATGGGGTAGAGCTACCCAACAGTGTATGCAGAAGATCTGAAAGCATTAGACTTAGATGATGATCTGCAGAAGGTGGAAACGCGGTCTGAAACCGTGAAGGAAAAGGATTTTGAAGAAACCAAGAAGTTGTGGGACGGGGCATTCAATCAACCATATGAGAAAGCTGGTGGAGAGGTAGTTTTGGCATTGGAAGGGGTTATCTCTGTCAAGTCCCCCGTCTACTGGGAGGAATCAGACACAGATGTCAATACAAAATACAGGTCCATGCTTCCAAGATTTCTACTTAAGGTCAATTTTGTGCTCTAATTATCTCTCCCCTGCTATTGATGTCTTTCCTTTTAGAAAATTGTCATTTGGATATATCTTTATGTCTGCTAATTGGCTCATGGTGATTCATGTACAAAAAAATGGGAAATTCACAGGGAAATGGGCTGACAATATTATTATTTATCACTGCACTCTCCTGATTTCCCAATTATATAGATAAATTCTCCACTTATTTGTGCATGAATCACTATGAGTCGATTAACATATATAAAAGTATGTCCGAAAAACAAGACTTTTTGTGTGCTAATGTGTTTATATACTGGGGGCTCTCTCCTGTTGGGTCTTTTTTAATGGTTGTTTCTTTGCTCAATGTGGAGAGACACCATCATCAATATAGTTTTAAAAACAGTGTTATACTCATAAAGCTACATTCATCTTCTTGAATTTGCCTGAGCATGAGGGTGTTCTTTAATACTCCATTCCTCCCCTAAGTTAACTGTTTCTGTTTGTAATATTTTCATGTATGGGGAGCCTGCCCAAAGGTGATATTTGATATAGGGTATATGTGGTGGCATTGCAACAATAGATAACTTATTTCAAACCATCTATATTCTGAACATCATGGAAATATATGAGCATCACAACAGCATGAAGTGCATCTAAAAGTTTGACAATGCAGGCCTGTGTGTTTGTGAAGCTTAACCCAAGGGTAAAGGCATTGCAAAAGGATTTAAACCGTGATTTCATACGCCTTCGTACTATAAGGTGTCATAGTGAGCTAAAGCTAGATAAAGCCATCTCGAGTTTCACCTTTGATTCATGGAAAAAAGCTTGGCATCTTTACTGTGAGTTTGGGACTAAGGGAGTTATTCTTGAGTATCGTTGTCAAGGTGGTAACTGTCTAAAAGGAAGTAGCCTGCAATACACTGTTTCATTTAGCTGGAATGATTTATTGAGAGCAGATTCGCTAACTTTGGAAAAGAAAATCAGTCAACATGCGAATATTGTTACATCAATAACCCCACCAGTCCAAGCACCATACTTGTTGAAATGTGTGCCAGATCGAGTCACAGACAATTCTGGGGCAATGATATCTGATGTGATTCTGAAGATGAATAGCTATCGTCCACAAGAAGGACGATGGTTATCTCGCACAGTTCTTGATCATGCAGGGAGAGTGTGTTTTGTTATTAGAATTAGGTTAACTTCCAGAACTCTACCTTGCTGTTAATACATAGTTGGTAGGGTTAATACTGTGATAGCATTGTTTGCTTACTTACTTGCAAATGTTTGAATGACAGGGTAGGAGGAGGATTTTGGAGACGAGGAGCTGAAACTCCTTCAGCTGTCAAATGGGAAGAGAGGATTATAGAGATACGTGAAGGATCTTGGTCTTATGTTGCTGGTTCCATTGGTAGAGCCCCTGGTATGTTCTATGCACATGTTACATAAATTTAGTCATGGTAAGTGTGTTTGTCATAGCTTCCTTTATAAACCACCTTACAGGGACACGGACACATTATGAGTCAGGAGAAAGTAGGAAGTAAGAACCAACATTATAGTGTCAAGACATTTTTATAAACTATACTTTTGCTCAGAAACTATCTTGGTCTCTTATCTTATTTCTTTCATATTAGTCCGGATTTCAAAATTATCAAAAGGATGGTCGTTTCTAACACTCGAGGAAAAATCTCAGCCTGACATTACATTTACTTTATTGTTAAGCTTTGGTCCGTGCCCTTTCTTTATAATTAAGCTAGCTTAAATCTTGTGAGGTATTTCTTGAGAACAGGAAAATTAAACACCAAAATTGCATATCTTCCTGTCTCCACTCTCCATTTTGACAGGATGCTTGCTTCTCAACAAAATCATAATGCTAGATGATAATTCTGCTGCTATCCTTCCAGTGCAAAACTCAAATATTTTGTTGTCTTGTTTCTGTCTAGTACAGAGAAGGTGGTAGCCACTGCAACACCGAAGGAACCTGCAGAGCAATGGAAAGCTGCGTGGTGCTTTTCAACAGGAGATGAGCTGATTGTACAGTGGGAGTCATCACTATCAGTGTCAGGCCTTTCCTTTAGTTTGAGAAATCAAACATCTACAGATTCATCGGTAGAGTGGAGATCTCTCTAGTTATTACCCTTAAATCAAGTCTGAATTTTGCTTCTTACGCTGGCCTAAGTTGCAATAATCAATTACAGGTGAAGTTATTGAAGGGGAGGCAAAGGCAGTATCAAGCAAAGAAAACAAAGCCAGCGAGCAAAAATGAAGAAATAAGAAACGAGTTAGAGGAGAAAAAAGAGATTGAAGGAGAGGAAGATGATGAGGAGGGTTTTCTAACAGTAGTTCGTTTCACAGAAGATGATCCTGATGGAAAAGCAACAGCACTTCTAAATTGGAAGCTATTGGTTGTTGAGGTATTGCCCGAAGAAGATGCAGTGCTGATGCTTCTCCTTTGCATTTCAATACTCAAAAGTGTATCAGAAATGAAGAAACAAGATGTGGGGGGCTTGTTGGTTAGGAGAAGATTAAAGGAGGCAAGGCTTGGAACTAGGGACTGGGGTTCTGTGATACTTCACCCGTCTTCATGGTCCTCATCCATTGATTCAACTTATCTTGAACCTTGGTATTGGAATGCTGGGGCTGTGATGATGGCATCTGATGCAGCAGATCTGCTCAAGAGGTTGCCAGCATCAAGTCAATCACCAGTGGAGGGCGGTGACAAGTTATACAAACACGGGATTATTAGTTGAGCTTCTTTTTTTTTTTTGGTCGGTTGGTTTTTTTGTTTTTTGGGGGGGGGGGGGGGGTAGGGTAGGGTACATGCCTGTTTTTCATTTTAGCTTGCTTTAAATTGTTCACATTTTTTGGTAGAACTTGAAATTCAGAGCCCGTACAGTTTGTTTGGAACACAATAAATTATGAATAAAATTTTGTTTGAAGAAAAAGAAATGTGAATTGGTTTCATTGTGAATATTTTTCTAATCGTGTGCATGTAAAAATTAACTTAAATTAAAATTTAAAGCAATTTTTTTAATGTTCCTGTTTGCAGTGAAGTGATAAATCCTGTAACATATTTTTAACCTGTCAGATATGCCATATAGATTATATGTTTATTTTTGTTAATTTTAATGCATTATTGAGTTTTATCATGATTTGATATATTTTCACCAATATTTGACATTATATTTATTTAAAAGTAATATTGCACTTTGGTTCCTAAAACTTGTATTTTAATATTTTAGTTCTTGAAAGATAAATTGTAACACTTGAATCTCCCAAAAGATTTGACATTATAATATTTTAGTTTTAAAAATATCAATTATATACACTTAAGTCTTCTAAAAATTTGGTATTATAACACTTCAATTCAATTGAAAATGAAAATTATGGATTAAATTATTATAATATCAAATCTTTGGAGAATTCAAGTGTATGCAGTTGATCTTTTGAGGATTATATGTTAAAATACAAATCTTTCAAAAACCAAAATATAATTTTACTCTTTATTTAATTGTTCTGAGAGTTTAAACTTTACACAAACATCCAAGAAGCATGGTGTTACATATGAGGTAGTGACTTTGATTTCTTAAACTTTTTGAGAATTTGATAATATATAATTAGATATATTTTAAAAATTTATATTATTAATCAATAATATATATAAACGCATTATTAAATAATTTTTGTTTATTTTCTTTTAGTAGATATTTTTCACCCTTTTGCTACTTGATGATTTGTTTGCTACATTATCTTCACCTAAATTCTACTTGTCAACTCTTATACCTGATTTACACCTAATAAGTTTATCATCGTTTGGGTTAGTGGACTATAATGTGTATTTTATGCTATAGACATTAATTAAATGACAATTGTTATTGATTAATAATTAAACTCACCAGTAATCAAATATAGACTGTATGTAATATTTCAGATGTAGGAGTAACTATTATCGCCAAGACGTGCTCATCAGCAAAATGAAACTAGCCGGCTCATTGTATGGGTGGTCCCATAGACAAAGTCCGGATACATAATTAGTCTACAAAAGAATAATTTATAGGAGTGGGTTTGTTTGTTGCCGTCGCGTAGTTGTCTAGTTGAGAGTCCTAAAGAGAAGATTATATAACATTTTTTTGTAATACTAATTTGTTATTCAATTTTTCTAATAATCGTGAAAATAATTGTTTAAAGGAATTGAATAAAATCTATGCTGGCGGGCATACGAAATGCTTATACATGTATCTTTCAAGGTCCGGCCTAAAACAAATAGTATTCCTCTCAAATGGAAAAGCATCGTCACGTTCTTCACTTTTGAAGATTTACGCGTAGATCCTATTGTGTGATTGTCAAGCTCATGAAATGAGCACGTATTTAGACTACATAGTATCCATTCGATCTCAAGTGAATGACTTCTACGCGTGTTGGATTAGGAACTTGGACATGCCTGCCACTAACTCAAGGTTTCCAAGTTCCAACTGATAAAAATTATTAGACATCTAAAAAGACAATATCGTTAGTTTTATAAAATAGCTCTCTGTGTTTTATACTTGAAATGTTGATGAAGACCGTTAAATAATTAAATTTTTGAGATAAGAAGAATAGCTTAGATTAATCATATGGAGTTAACATAAGAAAATTTATGCATTGTTGAATTTAGTTTTTGAAACAAATGCAACACGTTAAAAAGGAATTGCTAGATAGGATACTATGTGCGGAAAATTTGATTTAACATTAAAGTGATTACTACTTTTAGTATTCATCAGTATTGGAGCTGTTATGCAGAGTGGCATAACTCTTTTGAAGTGAAAATTTTCTCATTGTAAGTTGTTTCATTACTGGCAGGATGTTATAGCAAATAATTAATTAATTTAATAGAAATGTTAAATTTTCTCAATTGATATGATTAAAAATTCTCCTAATTCAAAATCTCATTCATATTTATTGAATAATTCTATGTCATTGTGAGGGAAATTTTGAATTAAAAAAATTTTTAGGTGGATCATTAGGATGTTATAGCAACACTCTCTAATTTAAAATCTAGCTGAAAAAGAAAAAGATGGCATGGAGTCAATGAGACATTTGTTTCCATTTGTCAGAAACCAAAGACAACAACCTACTGTTTATTTAATGAGAACCATAGCCAATGTGACTACCATGTCCATTGAGTGATATTCATACATTACGTTACCACAATAACTATGACACCGGTTGTTCCTGGACCAGACTTTGAGCCCTCCGGATCTAGTGAATTTAATACAACTTAATGCAGCTACATATAAATATATACAGCAAGAGCTTAAGCTAGAGGCCCACATCCATCAAACACATTGCCATGGCCACAAGAAACTTGAAGACATCAACAACATTGTACACCCTTGTTTCCCTCTTCATCCTCTTCTTATTCCTTTCTCCTTCTCTTGCTGATTTTTCCTTCTCCCCATATAGCACATGCAACCTTACACCCCACCCAGCATTCTGCACAACCACTCTGCCCCCTCACAATATTTTATCCATACATGACCAGGGCCGTTTCTTCCTTAACCATTCCTTATCAATAACAAAAACAATTCTCGAATTGATCTCTTCTTATCTTAGAGACCAGTCCATGATCATTCCTGATTCCACGGCACGTGCTCTTGAAGATTGTCTGAATTTTGCAGAACTGAACATTGATTTCTTGTCCAGTGTCCTCGAAGCCATCGAAAGCAGTACCGTGACTAGCTATCAAGCTAATTATGATCTTCAAACCTTGCTTAGTGCCATTTTAACCAATCAACAAACTTGCTTGGATGGTTTTCATGAGGTAACACCTTATCCTAGAATCACCAGTGGATTATCAAGCCCTCTTTCTGATGGGGTCAAGCTTCATAGCATATCATTGGCACTTTTCACCCACGGTTGGGTTAACAGTGCCACAGGAAGATCAACAATTACAGAGAGAAAAACAGTTGAGACAACAACTATGAATAGAAAGTTACTGCAGACAAACGTTGACAATGTAGTGGTCAGAGAAAAGGTTGTGGTTAACCCAGATGGGTCTGGGGACTTCACCACCATAAATGATGCTGTGGATGCTGCACCTAACGATACCGGCACCAACAACGGGTACCATGTAATTTATGTTGTTGCTGGGATTTACGATGAGTGCGTGTCTGTTGCCAAGAGCAAACAGAACCTAATGATCGTTGGTGATGGCATCAACCGCACTGTGATCACTGGCAATCGCAGCGTGGTTGATGGTTGGACCACTTTCCAATCTGCAACTTTCGGTAAGCTAAGTTGAATATAAACATTGGTTCATTCTCTAATTCGATGTCACATGCCTATCTACAATGGCCTGCATTACATTAATTTCAGCACTTGGCTGTTGGCTCAGCTAATTACCAAATCTTTGGTCAAAAAAATTATTAAAAAAAAACTCATTTTCTCGTTGTGTCAATTTTTTTTTTATTAAATCTTGTTAGTTTTTCAACAAATTACAGAGTACATAGAAGATCCGACAGTATTAAAATTTTTATGCACTTGAAATAGTTAGTTGCAAGAGACATTCAATTCACTATTCTCTACTTGATTAAAGCACTTTTCTTATGAAAATTCTTTTGAACATAGTAATTTATATACTCAAATCGGCATCTGGTAATCGCAGTTTAAATAAATGTGAATTTCAATTATATAATTGTTGAATCAACATATTATTTTTATAAAAGACATGTGGATTGCGGGTTAAATAAATATAAATTTGAGTTATTTAAACATTGAATATTGACAATATATTTATTAAGAGTGTATTTGTTTCAATTTTTTTTTTATAAAGAAATTATTCATTTTAGTTTTTATTCAAAAATAAAAAATATATACATATAAAAAAATTTATTTTTAACTTTTGAATAATTAAAAGCTAAGTTCAGTAACTTTTATAAAAAAATTATTTTTTTTTCGTAGTTGAAAAGTTATTTTTTATCCCAAAAAAAAAGATTGAAACAAATGTGCCCTAAAGGGTATTTACAGGTGACTTTTTTCTTCATGGAAACTGTTTCATACAACAGATTCGGCCTAATTTGATTGTTATGCAGCTGTAGTTGGCAAAGGTTTCGTTGCAGTGAACATGACGTTCCGTAACACTGCGGGGTCCAGCAAGAATCAAGCGGTAGCTGTGAGAAACGGTGCGGATATGTCCACATTCTACAATTGCAGCTTCGAAGGCTACCAAGACACACTGTACACACATTCCCTGAGGCAATTCTACAAAAGCTGTAACATTTATGGCACAGTGGACTTCATATTTGGCAATGCAGCAGCATTGTTCCAAGACTGTAACATCTACCCAAGACTTCCTATGCAAAACCAATTCAATGCAATCACAGCACAAGGACGAACGGATCCTAACCAAAACACTGGAACGTCCATGCAGAACTGTTGGATCATTGCATCCAAGGAATTGGGTGATGCTACTAGCAATTATAGTGGCATAAAGACATATCTTGGTAGGCCTTGGAAGGAGTATTCAAGGACAATTTATGTGCAATGTTTCATGGATGGACTAATTGATGCAAAGGGTTGGATTGAATGGTCAGGGGATTTTGCTTTAAGCACGCTGTATTATGCAGAGTTCGCTAACTGGGGACCGGGTTCAAACACCAGCAATAGGGTCACGTGGGAAGGGTACCATCTCGTGGATGAAAATGATGCAGATGATTTCACGGTGTACAAATTCATACAAGGTGACACATGGTTGCCCAAGACAGGAGTGCCTTTCAAAGCTGGGTTACAGTGATTTTATTTATTTATTTATTTTTGGATGCTGCTCATTCACTTCATGTTGATCTATATTTTTTCTTTTTTTTATGTATTGATCTCTTAAGTGTTGTTTTGGGAAATTTTCAACCTCTCTCTATCCAAAAATATTATTTGTACATAATATTTGTATGATATCCCATCGATATACTTCCATTTATCATTAAATAAAGGATGGGATCTAGATTAAATAAGATTCATATCCTATTCAATAATAAATAAAAATATATTGATATCATATCCTTTAAATAATATATACAAATAATATTACTCTTCTCTACTGTATCTTCGGATAGGCCTATTAATTAGTACTCTAATCAATAGATCAGCTCAGGTCATTCTAACAAGAGCAATAAGTTATTGGCCTAACAAGAGGTGTCCCCAAGCATTTACTTTTTTATTAAAAAGAAAAAAAAACATTAGAGTGCATTTTTAAAAAAATAAAAAATAAAAAAGTTGCAATATCATAAATGTTACCTCGAAAGTTTCACTCAGTTGAATTAATATGATTTTTTAAAAACACTAGTAGGTGATATTTACTTAAAGAGGAAGCTACATTAAGAGTAACTAGAAGTGTCAATTATATATAGATTAAGAATGCGCATAAGTAGTGTAAACAAGAAAGAACTTTATATAAAATTGAATAAAGCATTTCTGTTTGGTATTATGAAAGGAAATAAAAAGAAAAAGAATATATAATAGAAAAAGAAAAGAAGGAAAGAGAGAAATGTAAGAAGTATATCTCCTTTGTGTAATTTGATAAATCATCTAATAATAAGAAGGGGAAATATTTTCTGTTACATTATTATTGGATACTTTCTTAAACATTATGTGAGTGGAGTGAAAAACAAATAAAATAAAAAAATTTTCAATATTTTTTAACATATAAAATATCCAATTGAGGTGTTCAAATACCATATCTCAAGATAAGTGAAACTTCCTTTCCTTTATTTATTTATTTATTTATTTTTGGTTTTTAAGAATTGATTATGTAATTTTGTGCCGAAAATGATAGTTTGAAGCAATTCCAAAATTTAAACCCCTAATACTACATATAAAGTTCGCTAGAGTCACAATCTACGTGACCAACCACTTTTGTCTTTTATTCTTTTATTTTATTTCATTAAAAAAAAGCTAATAATATTGGAATTTATAAAAATATGTGATGCTCACTTCTTCTTTTTTTTATCCTTCTGTTACTCATTGGTATTTTTTTTCCCCCGAAGGTTAGGGGGGAAAAGGACAAGGGAATAGTTATTTACATTATTTGATAACACTCTAATAATAAGAGATTAGGAAATCCAAGAGAATACATGATGCATGATCTTACGTCTTTTGCAGCCATCCGTGGAGAGAATAATTGGGAGGGAAAAGAATTTTTAATGGTGTTATTAAATTTTACACATATTTTCATTTATTTATTTATTTATTTTTTATTTATAAAACCAAACATTGAGTGAGTGATAGTTTTTTTTTTTAAATCTTTACCATTTCTGTTTCTTTTTTGTATTTAATATATATGCACTGTCAGTGTAAAAAAAAATTATTCAGATATTTAATTATGTATTACCAAATTAATAAAAATATTTGATTCAACTATCTATTACCTTAAAAATCTTACTAACATAAGTATATAATTAAATGATAATATAAAAATTTTTTTATACTATTAATATATACCAATCAAACTCTTCCTTTTTTTGGGTATATTAACAACAATAAAATTTAAAATCATGAACTCATATATACTATTTAAACCTTTCATCCCTAAACTAATCATAATTGTTTATATTTTTTTTTTCATGATGTTGAATAGTCCTTTCCTTTTCCCCTAGGAAGAAAAAGATGAAATGTTTAGCCCAAACAAGAAAATTTCTCCTTTTCTCTTCTTTTCCATTGACGGTGTTTCTATCAAACGATCGAGATGGCTCAAAACATATACCCCAGATCCGACAAAATTCTTTCAAATGTCCCATAGACTCCTACACCATAGGTAGTGAATAGATGTCTTTTGTGTCGAGTGTCATTGTAAGTTAAGGGTTTTTTTTTTTTTTTTTCAGTTAATAAGAGTGAAAAGGAAATAGAATTTGCTTAGTGAAGACACTCAACTACCAAGTACCAACCAAGTATCACCTTCTTTGCTGAACTCAATATATCCTAGATTCCAACAACGAATGTTGACTGCACAACATCAATTGCAAGCAACTGAAATCCTCGTAACTTGTGCTCTTGTTGTAGATATGTTTGCTAAAGCACTTGGTCTCACACTCAATATTGAGCCCATGCTAAGAGAATGCTCTTTTTGCGCATAAGTTGTCCAAACCAAAGCATTATATATGGTGCTAAATCCGTGAGTCCACCGGAAGTGGCGCTTGATCGAGAAGAAAAAGTGAGGGGCATGGACTAATATTGGCAATTGAGATGAAGAAGCCAAATAAGGCCTTCCACTGTCAAATTAGCATGTATAATCCAAAAAAACAAGCCAGAAAGTTTCTATATATCGTGTGGCTTCATCTTTCCGTCTTTCTCAGAGAATATTACTAAACCATAGCTAGCTTTAGACTTCAAAACCTTACATTTAGCATACCTAGCTTCTAAGCCATTCTTTAATCTACATATAAGGAAATTTCTATCTACCAAAACAATAAAAAAAGGAAATTTCTATTTTGCACGCCAATCACAGGGACGCACTCTCCGGAGGGCTTTGACGGAGGATTGCCACCGCCTCAGCAGGCCCTTTTCCCTTCACTTCTCTCCGCGTGCGGCTCCTTCTTTTGCATAGTACGTGCACAAATCAATCTACGAGTTAGAACAAAACGAAAAAGGTTTTTAACTTACATGCTATTGTTATTGTTATTATTATTATTATTTAATTAATTACTTTGATTTGTTGTTTCCAAACTTCTGATTGTTCATTTATTGTTATACTTACATGTTCCATTGTTTTGCATGCATGTATAATATGAAGGTGTTCATATAGGAGCTTCCTAATTCAAAATGAATGGAGAAGGTACACATATAAAGAGGAGAATCGCCATCATTAGCGTCTGTACCATCTTACTAGTGGCTATGGTCGTTGCCGTCACAGTTGGTGTCAACATCACTCAACTTGGTTCCAACAATGACCCAAAGGACAAAAACAAGAACCACGTAGCTTCCACTGTGAAAGCAGTGAAAGCCCTTTGCCACCCCACGGATTACAAGAAAGAATGCGAGGAGAGCCTCAATGCAGAGGCTGGCAACACCACGGACCCAAGAGAACTCATCAAAATCGCCTTCAACGTCACCATCAAGAAGATTGGCGCGGGGCTCAAAAAATCACAACTCTTGCAAGAGGCCGAGAAGGATCCCAGAGCGAAGATGGCGCTTGACACGTGTAAGCAACTCATGGATCTTTCCATTGACGAGTTTACGAGGTCACTCGAGAGAATGGGACAGTTTGACCTCAACAACCTCGACAACATCCTCACGAGCTTGAAGGTTTGGCTTAGCGGTGCGGTCACGTATCAAGAGACTTGTTTGGATGGCTTTGAGAACACAACGAGCCAAGCTGGTCAAAAGATGAAGGAAGCGTTAACCACTGCCATGAAAATGAGTAGCAATGCCCTTACCATCATCGCTGAACTCGCGAGAACTGTCTCAGAATTGAATATAACAAAAGATGGGCGTCGTCTTGTTGAGGATTCTCATGAGGGTAAGGAACAACTTGTGGGTCACGGTGATGGCATTGCGTTTCCTTCGTGGGTTGATGATGGTGCTGGTGTTCGTAGACTCCTTCATGCAAGTCCACGCAAACTCAAGGCTCATGCGGTTGTGGCCAAAGATGGCAGCGGAAAGTTCAAGAGCATCAAGGAGGCATTGAAGCATGTTCCAAAGAATAACAAGAAGCCATTCGTGATATTTATCAAGAAGGGCGTTTACAAAGAGTATGTTGAGGTTACTAAGCAAATGACCCACGTGGTTTTTGTTGGTGAAGGAGGTAAAAAGACACGAATCACTGGCAACAAAAACTTCGTCGATGGGGTTGGCACTTACAAAACCCCCACTGTGGGTACGTTTTCATTTGTGTTTATAGTAATCTTGATTTATCTTTCAATAACTTCCTCTCAGCTAGCTCGCAATGATTAAAAGATGCATATTTATTAAATTAAATACAAATTCTTAAAAGTATTTAACGAAAAAATATTGTTTCACACAAACAGCAATACTTAAAGGAAAGTATGAAACAGCCATAATTTTGTTGTTAAATTTTATTATCGGAATTATAAGACATTAACAATAATTTTACTTATGTAACATTACTCATTTGTAAATGTTCTCAGAGAGAGAGAGAGAGAGAGAACCTGCTTTACTGTTTTGAGAAATAACATTTGTGAATGACATGCTTTACTCATTTGTAATTCTACTTATGTAACATTACTCTTTGACATACTTAATTATAAAATCTTTAGATAAGCATATAGATCCTACCACTTTAATTATGTCATCTGATAATTATCCTTTATTTTATTAACACTCTAATTATATGTTTTTCTTATTATGCATCATTACTATTTCTTATGTGTAACATTTATATTTGTTTATCGAATATGAACTCATATCGATTCCTTTGTGAGAAATAGCGTTGCTGTTTAACAAAACCATTTGTACGAGAATTTTTTTTATGTATAATTAAAGTAATTACTTAGGAATGACCATGGATTACAATATTTATGCATGCATGCAGCCATTCAAGGAGATTACTTTGTCGCCATCAATATGGGGTTCGAAAACTCCGCTGGTCCCCATAAGCATCAAGCAGTGGCAGCAAGGGTCCAAGCAGACAAGTCCATCTTCTACAAATGCTCATTTGATGGGTATCAGGACACACTCTACGCACACGCCATGCGTCAGTTCTACCGAGATTGCACCATTTCAGGCACCATTGACTTCATCTTCGGTGATGCAGTTGCCGTGTTCCAAAACTGCACTTTCGTGGTCCGAAAGCCACTGAAAAACCAACAATGCATCGTGACGGCACAAGGTAGGAAGGACAGGCACCAACCATCGGGTATAGTCATCCACGGTGGCTCAATTGTGTCTGAACCGAAGTACCATGCAGTGAGGTTTGAGAACAAGGCCTATCTAGCACGTCCGTGGAAGAATTACTCAAGAACCATCTTCATGGACACATATATTGACGATTTGATTCAACCTGATGGGTATCTGCCATGGGATGGGCCAGAGGGCCTTTCGGGTATGGACACTTGCTTCTATGCCGAGTACAACAACACAGGCCCCGGTTCAAACATATCGAAGCGTGTGAAATGGCGTGGGATCAAGCACCTCACAGCGAAATCCGCAAGCAGTTTCTTGCCATCAAAGTTCTTTCATGGAGATGACTGGATTAAGGTTAAAAAGGTTCCTTACTCCTCGGGTAACACCTCCCCCAAGAACTAGATGCAAAGCCGAGTGGTTACTGGTGCCTGTGCAGCCCAATTCTCTGTCTTTTGTCTTCGTGATTAGTTTGTAGTCGGTGTATATACAGTTATTTTGCCACATTTCCCGTGAACTGTAAATGATCATTCTATGTTCTCGCAGGATGCGTAGTCTCACTGTTGATGTTAATCCCACTTTTGGCAATTTTATTGCATGTAGACTGGTCACTAGGCCCTCTTCTGTATATTACTAATCTTTTTTTATTTTTTGGTTAAATTAATGGTCTTATTTCCTATTTAATTTCATTGATTATTTTTTTATATCGAAATAAAAGGGATGCACTTTTGGATGATTCATTTTATCAATGATAGTAAATGAGGTCATGTCCTGTTATTATTATTGTTGTTATTTTTTTTATTATTATTAGAGTAAATTATATTTCCCTCACTTGAAAGATATTTAAATTACATTATCCTCTCTTTGTTTTGAAAACCTACACTTTTGTTTATCAATTTTAATGTAAGTTAGCGGAGTTAAATAGTTACAAAATGAGCTTTTTCGGGCTTGTTTTCCTTGATGCATGTCTGACTCTTGGCATCATCGATAACTAATTTTAAAGATGAAGCAAAGATTTTACATAATGTCCTAGTGTCGATCATCGAGGTCTCAAAACTTAATTTATTTTCTTTTTTAAAGTCTCAAAGTCAATCGTAAGATTGTTCAAAGCTAGCTACTAGTGACAATGAGAGAGATGGAGAGAAGAAAACCACTATGAGAAGCTCGTTCATATTTGCCCACTGCCGTTAAGAGGTTTGTTTACATTAAAATGGTTGAAAGTGTAGCTAGCATATTTCTTATCTCTTAGGGAATGAGAGTGTAGATTTTCAAAATAGAGGAAAGGATAATATAAGAATCTTTCCGAATTAAGAGGAAAATATATACTCTTACTATTAAGAAATACTTAGTTTTCAAAGTGGCAATGATTTTATTCATATTAGTGTACAGTATGCAAAATCTATGGTTTCCACAAGCTGTGTGCAATGATATTGATAAAATTATGTATAATTTTATTTGGAAGAAAGACGGAGAAAGGAAGGGGATTAATCCGGTTAACGGAATGTGGTGATGAGGCATAAAAGACATGGAGGATTGGGGGTTAGGCAAGCTAGACTCACAAATCAGCTTACAGGTAAGTGGCCGAAACTGTCGTCTTGTAAATCAGCTTCTCACTCATGGAAGGCTATTGTTCGCATTGGCAATGTTTTTTATCCTGGAATCCAATTGCAGTTGGGAAATGGATTGGCTTCTTTTTGGTTTGATGCTTGGCTTCCAGTTGGCCCTCTATGTATTGTAGATTGGTTCACTATGTGCATATCTCTGATTCTACCCTTTCTGTGAGGGATGTTTGGAGAGATGGGCATTGGGAACTTGTTACGCTTTACACTCCACTTGGTCCTGATATTATTCAGACTAAAAGGGATTTTTGTATTTGGTTGCACCATGATTCCATTGACCGTAAGATTTGGTTGGAGGCAAAATCGGGTTTTTCTGTGGCTTTTGGCTATTGGTGGCTCCGCTCTTCTTTGCATGGGACTGGTCATTTGTCTAGTTGGGAGTGGGTTTGGCGTCTTCCTACCACTGAAAAGAATAAATTTCCTGTGTGGCTGGCCCTTCACGAGGCGGTTCCAACTAACGATCAAGCGTCTGTGGTCACCGTAATATTTATCTGGAAAACATTCTTCATTGTTTCCGTGAATATGCTCATGTTAGGGAATTATATGTGGCAGTTTTTTTTTTTGGGGGGGGAGTGGATAGTGGTTTTGTTGCAGTTAATGATTGTTTCTCTTGGCTTTTGAGTCTGAAAGACAGGAAGGATGCTACTCTCATATGTGATATCCTTTGGTGGTCTTGGTGCAGTAGGAATGCATCTATCTTTTGATGGTAAACCTATGACTAAGGACTACATTTGCCTTAATATCAACTTTGAAGTTGCTACATTGGAGGCTGACAAGGTGGGGCGATCTGGTTTGCCTGGCGCTGAGAGATGGATTCGCTGGGTTTGGCCTAATGAAATGAGGGAGTCATGAAGTTAAATGTTGACGGTAGCTCTAGGGGGAATCCCGCTCCAGCTGGCTTTGGTTGTTTGTTTAGGGGTTGGGATGGTAGTTGGATTCTGAGGTTTCAGGGGAATATTGTAGTGGCTGACAATCTCTCAGCTGAGTTGAAGGTTGTTTAGTTTACGATTAGGTTGGCTTGGCAATGAGAATTTAATCATCTGGTTTGTCAATCAAATTCTTTGGAGGTGGTTAGGCTTATAAATTGTCCCTTGGATGTTCATCATCACTATCATGTTATGATTTTTTATATCAAAGAGATGCCGGCTAGAGATTGGGAGGTCATACTTACTCATGTGGTTTGTGAAGCTAATTTTTATGCAGATTTCTTTGCTAAAGCGGGCTCAACTGGGGTTCAAGACAAGTTTAGTTTGGTATGATCCTCCTAATGGATTTCGTCCCCTTTTCTCGGTGGATTACATGCGCACCTATCATCTAATAAGGAGTTAGCTTTGTTGTTTTATTTTCTGATAAGGTTATGAAAAAATGAACACTTCAGCTTAGTATAAAATCAAGCCTCCACTTCAGTACCTTTTTTTTTTTTTTTTTTTTTAGTGAATATTGTACTACCTCCTAAAATGTTCATTCTAATGATAGAAAGTATACAACTGTATATCAAAATCATGTTAAGGCTATTTGTTACATCTTGAACAACTTGGACTCCTACATTGTGTTTTTAGTCCATGTTGTTCAAGATGTTACAAAAACTCTAGACGTGATAACCTTAAATATCCTGGTTGTTAATTTCAAATGATTTAATATTGATTTGAGAATATTCAATATCCCATCTTGTTGACTGATTTATAAAACATTTAAACAAGCTAAGGGAAGTTAAATATTGCCAACTGAAGAGTGAAAGAAAGAAATGGGACTTCAAAAGGTAGGATCGGTGGAGGTTGTGAACGAATCAAGTCGTGAGAAGTCTTTTAAAGATAGTGACTTCATCACAGAGAGAAGGAGAAGAACATTGTGTACATGTCATCTTTGGAATACCACTCTATCATCCCCCCTTGCCTTAATTTTAATAGTTTTCTTTTCTTATAGAGAAAATTACACCCACCCTCCTTGAAGTTTCTTAAAACCACACTAAACTCTAAACTTTTATAAATTTAACATTTCACTGCATTTTTTTTCTATATCAACACTCGATTCCAATTTTAAACCATTACAAAATTAATATTCCACTCCAACCTTAAACCATCCCATAATATTGTCAATTAACAAGCTAACCCTCCTTGAAGTATCTTTCCTTTTTTTTTTTTCTCTTTTTTCTTTCTAGTTCATATCATACTTTGCACAAAAAAGAGATTAAACTTAGTAGAATTAATTGAATAATTGTAAGCAAAAAGAACTAGGGCTTGATTAATACACGTAATAGGATAAGACCTAATAATATAAAACCTAATAACATAAGTTCTCTTAAAATTCTAATACTATATATTACATCTAAAAAATTTATTGTGTTTGATACGACAGTATATAAGATATTATAATGTATAATATAATACCATCATCTCATTATTACAAATACTTCTAATCAGAAGTAAAAATTTATCCAAAAATAAAATTGTAATGTATTAATTATTTAATTATAAATTCAAAAATGAATAATATATACAAAACATTTATTTATTAATAACAATTATCTGAAAAATAAATATTGTTTATCTTTTCTTTTTATATTTTTGGTAATTACTTATTATTTATTTATATTTTTTTTTATTATTAATTTAATAATTATTTTATTTAAATATAATATAGGAAAAATCAAATACTAAAAAAAAAAACTTTATACATTAAGTTAATCAAGCCTAATCTTACCTATATAAACTTGATTGCTTGCACCAAAATATAGATAAAGTCATAATATATTATATTAATTTATCCTATCATATCTAATACAACATAATAAGACATGCTCTTAGGTGTTTCTCTTTTGCTTTTAGTTGTTATTATCTTGTATGGAATAATTAATAATATTGAAAACTCTTTCTAGCTTATAGTGTGTAGTTCTTCAGACAGAGTTAACAATATATTTAAGCATTATAAATATGCACATTAGATCATTATATAAAGTATATTATACATATGAATACATACTAAATTACTCATATGAATAATATGTTAAAATTTGTAAAGCCATATATCTAGTAATGTCAACAAATGGTCCATGTTAGTATTTGCTAAAGGAAATTCCTTGTTATTTTCTAACACAACGAGACAGGACCCCTGGCACATTTATCTAGTAATTTCTACAAATGGTCCATATAACTTCGCACGACAGGCCCCTTAACGCAGTACTAACTCGCGATCCATTTGGCAGGACCTCTCCCCTTCTTTTTTTTTTTTTCTTTCTCGCTTCATGTCTTTTGATATGGAAAATTATTCTTACATTATTTTGATTTACATCTTCTTATACTACTTTCTTTTCAACTAAATATATATCTCAATACACATTTTTCTAATATACATGTCCCTGAGACCCTATACAATTTTGGATACGAGCTGATCCTACGAGACCCTGGGGTATCAACATGATGCGTATAGTAACAGCACTTATTCACTAGGATAATTTCGACGGAAACGCATCACATCTAAGGAGATGGTTATTGGTTACCGTGCACATATACTGGCGGACTAATATTTACGTAGATGTATTTGAATTTTTACTTTTTATTTGTTATTATTTAAAATTAAATAAATTATAACTTATGTAATAAAATAAATAATTTAACTTTTATGATTTTTAATTAATTTGTGATTTGTGTGTATGTTTATGCTTAAGTGTTTGATCATATGTGATATTCTATTTAATTCTAAGTAGTTACTCATTATAAAAAATGTATAAATTCCAAACAACTTTGAAAAAGTAGTAGAATAAGAACATAACTAGTTATTATATTAGTACATCTACAGATTTATCTTTAATAAAGAAAATTGGATATAAAAAAGGATATTTCCTTTGTTATGAGTAATATAGGTAATAAAACAAATAAATAAAAGGATAAAATAGAAAAAAGGGAGTACTACTATTTTGGTACTTAAAATATTAACAAACTAGTAAATTAGTCTTTAAAAGATATTTTATTAATCTGTAGTATCTCAATGATCAATACACTAATAAATTAGTCCCTAAAAGATGAAAGATCAATACGCTGACAAAATAGTATCTAAAATATCAATACGATGACAAATTAATTCCTAAAATATTTTTATTAACACTAACAAAGCCTTGCTAATGGAATTATCATTGGAATATCACAGACTAATAAAATATCTTCTAGGAACTACTTTGTCAATGAATTATCTTTTGAGGGGTCAAATGATGGTTCTCCCACAGGGAAAAAAAATTACGACCAAAAAAGATGATAAAGTAGCCACTACTATTTGGAATCCCTAGGACTTTAATTAATTTGATTTAAATTGGATCGACTCACTATAGAGTAAATATTTTCTATTATTAGCTTTTCTTCTTTTTCATCTATAAGAATTGAACCTAAAATATTACTTAAGGGAAATGTTGAACTATTTGAACCAGCTAGACTTAAAAGAATTAAAATATGCTTATCATTCACGAGTTCAAACTTAATAGTTTTTTTAAAAAAAAAATGTTACATTCTTATGAAATTGATAAATCAGAGAAACAATTCTAAAAACAAACCAAAATATTTCCTATATACTGTGTGGTTTCCGCGTTTCATCCTTTTTAGAAAAGATAGCAACCTGCCCTTTTATTTGTTATGCTAAACGGTTTTAATTTGTATAAGAGCCAAAATGTATTTCTCATCCTATGTGTTGTCAAGAGTTTAAATTTAATAGAAAATTGCGAAACATTTTTATGAACTTGATGAATCAGCATAAAGTATTATGGAAACGAACCATACGGTTTTGCTGTATACTATGTGGCTTCGGCGTTTACCTTTTAAGGATAAAACTACCTAGCCTCTAGTTAGCTATACTTAGCAGGTTAAGTTTTTGAAAAGTTAGAAATATATTTCTCATCTCGTTGCCATGAGTCTAATCTAACTGAAAATTGTAAAAGGTTACGTTTTTATGAACCTTACGAGTCAGCATAAGTATTCTAAAAACAAACCATAATGTGTGGCTTCCGCGTTTCCCATATTTTTTAGTAGATAGCTACCGCACTCATTATTCACAATTAACTGTTTGACGATTTTAGAAAGGTTATAAAATACACTTCTCAACTTATTGTCGCGGGTTTAACTATAATAGGAAATTGCAAAAGTTGCATTATTGCGAAGCTGATGAATCAGCATCAAGCATTCTAAAAACGACCAAGAAAGGTTGGCCACTACAATGTGTGGCTTCCGCGTTTGATCTATTTTAGTAACGAGTACCTATCGGGCCTCTTAGCCAAACCCGATCAAGTTTGACTAATACCAATCTTTTGAATGGTGCTAAATAGCATTGCTGTGTGTATATAAATAATTATCACTTTGCACGCCAATCACAGGGACGCACACGCACTCCCCTGAGGGCTTTGACGGAGGGTTGCAACCCGCCGATCTGCAAGGCTCCGGTTTCCCTCTTGCATCTCTTCCCGCGGCTACTTCTTCTTGTGAATTTTGTGTAGTAAGTGCATGAACCAATACATAAGTTAGATCATATAATAGAACAAAATGAATCCGTTTGGATTGACCTTTTTTTTAAGAAAAAAGTATTTTTTTAAGAAGTACTTTTATAAATTTTTATGTGCGTTTGGATATAATTTTTAAGAAAAGTGCTTCAATTAAAAAAAATTAATTTGCCACTTTTTTAAAATACTAAGAATACTTAACTTCTAAAAAAAATAGAAATAAAAGTGATTTTTAATAAAATTATTTTTTAAAAATATTCTTTCCTTTTATTCAAAATTACAATACATTTATTTCCTTTTCTTATCTCTTATCAAATCTTAGTTCTCTTTCTTTATTTTGAATATATTTTTTTATAATTTTTTTATAAAAAAGTACTTTATTTTTTTATATCCAAACAAATTTATAAATATTTTTAACAATTAAAAATACTTATTAAATAATCTATTCAAAATGCAAAATAACTTTTTCTAAAATTTAAAACTCTACTTAAAAAAAATTTAGATGAAAAAGTCATTTTTTAAAAAATTTATTCAAACGGACTCAATAAAGCATGCCTTTGTTATCATTATGAAGTAGCGTTAATTCTTTTAGTTGTGTTTATATCTTTCTTTGAAATTCTTGATTTGGGTAAAAGCTACTAAAAAGAAAGAAGCTTTTTGTCATATTATGGTTTGAAAATTTTAAGAACATCCAAAATCATGATTTAGGTCAAAATTACAATAGAAATACTTTTACTGAATTGTGATTTGAAAATTTACAAACGAAAAACAGAGCCTGCTGTAATCACTTAATCAGCTTCCAATTACTAATGCATTGTCCACTCAAAATGAAGGTGTTTGTCATCAGTAGCCGTGTCACTCAAAATGTCCGGGGGAGATGTGCAGAAGAGGAAGAGAATAGCCGTCATTGGCTTCTCCGCAATCTTGCTGGTGGCTATGGTTGTTGCCGTCACCGTCGGTGTCAGCAACGGCAAGAACTCCAACGACGACTTAGAGGACAACCAGAAGAATCATGTCTCATCCACCATGAAGGCCGTGAAGACCCTTTGCTACCCCACAGATTACAAGAAGGAATGTGAAGACAGCATGATGTCAGAAGCTGAAGCCAGCAAGACCTCAGACCCAAAAGAACTCGTCAAGATCGCCTTCAACGTGACCATCAATAAGATTGCCGAGAAGATCAAGAAAACCAATCTCTTGGAAGAGGTTGAGAAGGACCCTAGGGCAAAGGCCGCGCTGGAATCGTGCAAGCAACTCATGGATCTATCCATTGGCGAGTTCACAAAGTCGCTTGAGACAATTGGCGAGTTCAGCCTCACCAACATCGACGAAATTCTCGAGAGCTTGAAGGTTTGGCTTAGCAGCACCGTCACATACCAAGACACTTGCTTGGATGGGTTCGAGAACACCACTAGCGATGCCGGTAAGAAGATGAAGGAATTGTTGACCAACACCATGCACTTGAGCAGCAACGCCCTTACCATCATTACCCAAATGGCTGACACCGTGAATGATTGGAATGTCACGAAGTTGGTTGGTCGTCGCCTCCTTACGGAGGACGATGGTCTTCCCTCGTGGGCTGGTGTTGGTGCTCGTAGGCTCCTCAAGGAATCTCCAATCCCACTCAAGCCTAATGCTACTGTTGCCCTTGATGGCAGTGGAAACTTCACCAGCATCAATGAGGCATTGAAGCAAGTGCCAGAGGAAAACAAGAAGCCATACGTGATCTTCATCAAGGCGGGTGTTTACCGTGAGTACGTCGAAATTCACAAGAACATGTCCCACGTGGTGTTTGTTGGTGAAGGTGGCAAAAAGACACGAATCACTGGCAACAAGAACTTCATCGATGGGATTAACACTTATAGAACCGCCACTGTTGGTACGTGCGTCTATCCTCTTGTCCTTACATAGATCAATTTAAGTTATCGTTACAATTTAATAATATAATGTTAGATTGATAATAAAATTAATAATAAGTATAATCACACTACTTCAAGTCATATCCTTTCATCATTACATAAATCTATTAAATTATAGTTACAATTTAAAAGTATATGTTTATACATAAATAATTTAATCACTTTATGCATTCATGTTTACATACAGCTGTCCAAGGAGATCACTTTGTTGCAATCAATGTCGGATTTGAGAACTCCGCGGGGCCCCACAAGCATCAAGCAGTCGCCCTAAGGGTTCAATCAGACAAGTCCATCTTCTACAAGTGCTCAATGGATGGGTTCCAGGACACACTTTACGCCCACACCATGCGTCAATTCTACCGGGACTGCACCATCTCAGGCACCATCGACTTCGTCTTTGGTGATGCTCTTGCTGTTTTCCAAAACTGCACCTTCGTGGTCCGCAAGCCAATGAAGAACCAGCATAATATTGTGACGGCACAAGGCAGGAAGGAGAGGCACCAACCAACTGGAACCGTCATCCAAGGTGGTTCCATTGTGGCTGACCCAGAGTTCTACCCAGTGAGGTTCGAGCACAAGAACTACCTTGCGCGTCCATGGAAGAATTTCTCAAGGACTGTCTTTGAGGATGTCTTCATTGATGATTTGATTCATCCTCATGGTTACTTGCCATGGGAGGGACCAACGGGGCCCATGAACATGAACACTTGCTTCTATGCTGAGTACCATAACTACGGTCCTGGCTCAGACAAATCCAAGCGTGTGAACTGGGCTGGTGTCTGGAACCTCAACTCAAAGGCCGCACGCTGGTTCTCACCGGAAAAATTCTTCCATGGTGATGACTGGATTGAGATTTCTGGCATTCCTTACTTCGCTGGTGTGCCCGAACACTATAGGCACAAAAAGACAAATCTCAACTGGGTGAACGAGCGTACTAAGACTAGAAATGATTAACTAGGGCTTGTATTATTTTGATTTTTTGATTCTTTGATCAAATTAATTTGATATTCACTTGTTTGTTTTGAAGTGAGTATTATGAATTCATGATATGTCCTTGCGGATGCATTAATTCACAATTGATGTAACTTAAATTCCATTTTTTTTTTTTTAGTGAATTTTTTCGTTAAGTGATTCGGTTGTCCCTACTCGATCGTGGGTTCCATCTACATCCATTTGTCCTTTTTTTTTTTCAGATTAAATTGTAGTGGTTTTGTTTCCTTTCTATACTTCGGATTATCTGAAAAGTATCACCGTAAAATTTAATGTTGTTTTTTTATAATTAGTCGTTAAATTTTAATGACTATTGCAATGGATTCTTTTATTTAATTTATATTAAGCAACTAACAGTATATTTATATGACAAG
The DNA here is from genome assembly GCA_031439585.1 of Pterocarpus macrocarpus. NCBI lineage: Eukaryota > Viridiplantae > Streptophyta > Magnoliopsida > Fabales > Fabaceae > Pterocarpus > Pterocarpus macrocarpus. The sequence continues at coordinate 43,866,437 of CM062516.1, forward strand.
ATTCTATTAACGTATATTTAAGTGACAGAATTCGATTCATCGATGTAGATTAAATCTAGATATTTGACTGATTTATTTATTAAATTTTAATTTCAATAATCCTAAACTAAAATAATATAGATGAAATATGAACTAATACTTCCATCTCACGTCTCATTGTTCTATGCAAAGAGCAATGATGCTCCGTAAATGATCAATAACAATGCAGATATACACAGAGAGAAAAAATAAAATAAAAATAATGAGTGTTAAAAAAGAAAAAGGTGATGAACTCATCACTTCTATTTGTTTCTTTTTTTTTTTAATGTCCACATTATGTCAATTTTTTTGGATAGTTGGCAAGGCTCAAAACTGAACATGGAGATGACCAGCACTAAAACCAACAAAATAGAATCTGCAGAGACACACCAAAAACAGCAGACAAAAAGGCTAGAAATATGCGCCCAACACCTAAACACGTGGAGGACAAGGCTTGCCCAAAACCAAAGATGGAGAAACTTCCATCTTTCTCCACTTCCTAACTCCATTCATATTAGAACTCAAATTCTGGTGCGCAAGGGAACTTTGAGCACCACTCTCTAATCCAATATCCAAGTCTCAACGTGGTGTGCAGCACCTCTAGCACCCAATCTCTTCTATGTTTGTTCTCACTCACCCTTGTTCTACGTGGTCACTTGCCAGGAATTGGACAGTTTGATTGTTAATGGCGGTGTATGTCAAAGTAGTCTTATAAGCTTGGTTTAATTCACTTGTAATTTAGACTTTTGACTAATTTGATTATTATAATATTTTAAAGCTTTGCAGAAGCTTTTGCCTTGATTATTATGTTTCATTATTGTGCTCTTTGAATATGTCTTGAATTAACCATATCATTCCGATAACCATGTGGTGAGACTAAAATGTTTGTAGATTGCACTGTTAGTTAAATAAATGAATGAATAAATAAATAAATGTGAAAGGGCTTAAAGTGCGGATTTGGCACACGGTTTTGCTTTTAGGTTTGGTTTGGTATTGTTATAACTTTTTAAAAGTTGTTGAGCTCTCTCGGCTTTCTAAAAACTGCTCTCAAAAAATTATAGTAGTATCATTTGATAAAATAATATAAAAATTACTCTAAATAAACAAAAGCTATAAAAGTAATATTTGATAAAATTGCTCTTAATATCTAAAATAACTATAATGGTTATAAATATTAAAGAGAATAAATTCTATTTTTAATGCCATTAAATAGAGTAAGATTATATTAGTCTTTTAAATTTTGGAGAGCACAAGTCAGCTCCGAAAAACACCCCATGAGGGCTTCTGAGAGCACTCCCTAGCTCTCAAAAGCCAGAAACAAAAGTACTCCAGTTTTTCGGTTTACTAAACAGAAAAAATTGGTTTATGCTTTTTATAAATCAGAACACCCCTTCGAATAGCACTACCAAACTAGACCTTATTAATCATCTTTACTGACTGAGCTCAACCTAATATTGACTATAAGAGGAAGTTTGTTTTGTGCGTTTGGCGCACATTCAGGGTTTATTCACTACAAGAAAATAGTGATTTGCGGTGGAAAGCAAAATTCCCCACTAATAAAGCATTCGTGGTGAATTTATGGCAGACCTTGGGCACCCACTAAAATATGAGCTAGTAATCAATAGCAGCCACCTATCCCCCGCTAATTTATGGCCGATGGCTATCCCCTTTAATTAGATGCAGAATTGGCTGCCTCAAAGGACCAAATTTAGGAAGAAAAAAAAAATTTGTTTTAAGTGCTTCAATTCAAAAGGTGGGCAAGAGAGGGTGCCAGATGCTTTAACTGAGATCACATAGAAACTTATATTCGAGATATAAAAATTGACAAACAAACTCAACAATGTCAACACTACAACAATTTAGTGTAACTCAATAAAGCAAAAAACACAAAATATGACAAAGTTTTAACATACATCCAACAATTCTCAACAATTATGAAAGCTTTATAATGCCACAATTCTCAACAATTATGAAAGCTTTATAATGTCAGCACCTAATTTTTAATTGAATGAAAAAAATTTGAATTTTGTTTGAATTAAAAAAATCAACAAAAAAGCCTTTCAAAAAAACTAAAAAACAAACAAAAAAGAAAAGCAAAAATTTTTTTTAAAAAAAAAAGCGGTTAATCTGTTTTGGCCCAATTTCTTTTAACCCGCTATCCACTTTTGACCAAAAAGATAATATTCAAACATCAAAAAATTAAAATTGCATCAATTAGATCATATTGCATTGGTTAGAAGAGTGTGTTTGAATAGAGTATTTTCAAATCTTAAAGAATTTAAAAATATAAAAAAAATTCAAATATTTCAATTTAATTCTCTTTATTTTTTAAATTTTTTATTTGAATAAAATAATTATATCACTTCATTTATAAAATATTTTGTTTGTATAAAAAAATTATATTATATTCTCTTTGAGCGATTGGTTGAAGACAGTGGGCAGCGGTCGCCGGCAGCGGTTGGCCGTGGCCCATGGCCGGGGGACGTGGCCAGTGGGGGCTAGTGGGCTGTCGACCGTTGCGTTTAGGACTCGAGGCATATGATGGTAAATTAAATTTCTAGCTGACTAAGTAGTGGTTGATAATAAATAAGATGTTCCAATGCGTTTCAGAAATTGGGAGCTGACAACACCATGGACTGGGATAGGAATTACCAATGTACCGGTTAAGTTCATTACAGGTTGTGTAGACTTGGTACACACTTCCCCAGTGATGAAGGACTATATCCACAATGGTGGTTTCAAGAAGAGAAATGATATTTTGACAAAGTTCATCTTGTATTCCAGGTCGATATACCGCTTATTTATCATTGGATAGGTATATGGCCCCCACTTAGACTGTGTCTCACATCCATCCGATGGTGGATGAGCGATATATCGGCTCGAAATACGAAGTGAGTCATGTATAAATAACATATCTCTTTCAGAAAAGATGTGCCAACTTTGGAGGAAGTGGTTGTGCAGGAAGGGGTATCTCACTTCAACAACCAAGAAGCAGCAGACGATGTCAGTAATCACATTTACGACTTTATTAAGAAGTTCTGATCTTGAATCATGTGTTCCGCCACTTCATATTGGAGCTACGACTTTATTAAGAAGTTCTGATCTTGAATCATGTGTTCCACCACTTCATATTGGAGCTACACCCTCTGAAGCTTAGTTTAGTAAACTGTGATTACCAGTTACGCGTTTGCAAGCTGTTTGTTTGCAGTTTCATTTGTAATCTTCTTTTTGCAATAATGGAAACATGTTTTCATTTGAATGTCGCTTGTAGGGCGGGTTCTGTGCTACACCTTCTTAAGATGGTGTACCACACACCTTGAATCTAAGCCATTGAACTTGTGTAGAATGAGATTGTTACCACTTACCATGGGTGGTCATACACCTAATTACTCCCTCACGTTCAGAATAACCCCAATCCCCAGTTCAACCAAACTCCCGCCGACTATGTAGATTGTAATCCTTGTTTTCCACAACTTCAAATTTGAAACGTTTGTGGCAGGGATAAGTAATCCCGACTCAACTTTGTCACAGTTGCAGAGTCAAGGAGATGATGTGCCGTCTGGATAACCAATCAAGGAGGACAAATAACCATTACTAAAATGTTGAACACAAGAATTTACCGATCGAATATCCTTTGAAAAGAACTGTTATTTCTACAGGAAAAGTTGTTAAGACACTTTCTTTGTTTCGGAAATAAAAGTATAGATAGGTGTGTTGAAATGTACATTTTGTATTATGTAAAAAATGATGTGCAAATACTGTAATAAGAATATAATAATACATTATTGGTTTGGAAAACAGAGAATTTTTTTTTCATTTTGGTCAACAATGATATTTTTCATCGATTAATAATCAAGACAATAGACAAATTACATCAGAGTAGTAAACCAAAACTTAACAACTTACAAGCTATGCCTATAATTATAATCAATAAAACTACTCAATTTTAAATTAAACACTAGGCGACAAACGGAAAAGTAAAGTGTCATGATCTGGATTTCAAACAAGTTGCAAATCTGAATGTCATATGACATGGACTCAATCACTCAAGGCGCCCAATGCCCATTTGATATTTTAAAGTCAGTTTTCTACGCATTAAGAATTTAAAAAGCATATAGCATTATTGAGCATGATTCGGCCGGCCAACATAGACAGTAGATAACAATATTAAATCACAATCATTTAGGTGATTTTAAACTATTGCTATAAAAAATTCCTGAAGAATCACTTTGAAATATTCAAACTACGACCAAACAACTTGCAATCTCAAAAACTTATTTATTCTTTACTATCCTTAAATCTGAAAAGAATGTTCTTGAAAAACTAATAAGCATTTTTCGGAATTCATCTAAACGGACCCTATATCTACCAGCAACAAGTGGATGTTTTAGAAGTTCGTCTAAATGCATCATACATATCTATAAGCATCAAGTGCAGGCTAAAAGCCTCGGGCATGTGAAATGTCAGCCATTGACTAAAATTAAGTTAGCTTGCGTAACCAGAAAGCACGAAGTCAGCTTATACGGAAACCTAAACATATTGTCATTGCATAAAAAATTTTAGCCAAGCAAGCCTGTAGTTAGTACGTCTGCATCAACTTTAGTTACGACATGGCTTTAAATTGCGAACCGCATCACGCAATACAGTCGCAATGTTGCGCTGCTGGTACCGCCGCAACCGCATCACACCGCAATTGAGGTGTTACTCTAAATCATAGCAAATGACCACATCGTAACCGCAATACAGCTGCATCAAGCCACATTCCGACCACACTGGCTCGTATCAGGCTGCATTCTGGTCGTATTACGCTATAATAGGGTTAATCTCTGGTTACAAACACACAAAAATTTCACACCGCAACAGCCGCAATGTGCGTTGCGATACTTGCAATACCCACAATTACAACGACTAAATTCGCGACTACAACTGCAATTTAAAACCATGGTTACCACTAAATTCATAACGCACAAGCATGTATCACATGTAATAGTTATCCATTCTCTAGCGTCAAAATTGAGTTAATAGTAAGCTCATATTACACCTCAATGGAGAGGGACCCAAGAATACAAATCACAATACTGAAAATCATAATGGAAATAACACTAACACTCACTTCAACGTCTGTGGACGTAGGAAAAATATGAATGTGAGAGGTAATAACACTCACTTCAAACCCTAAATCCTTTGCTGTTCCTCCTGTCTCTAGCCCTCTCGAACTTCCCTCCCTTGGATCGCACATAAGGCTTCGTGTGACTGTGTGGCACACCAGGAGCAGGACCAAAGTGCTTCACGGCTTCAGGAGCATTCTTTGGGCCTCTAAGAAGGACCTGCTTCCAAGAATTTTACTATTAAAATCAGACATTCAAAGAACTGATCACCTCAGTAAAACCAAGTTCATTCAATCAACATACACCCGAGAATATGTCCACAAACAGCAGATGAAACAAGGGACAGAATATAAAATATTCAGCCAGTAGAAAGAATAAAAAAAAAATATAGCTTTAATCAAAACGCAATTAATATTAAGCGAAGATTTCATCCAAACCAGAAAATTATTCAAAGTAAATGACTGCAACATTATGCTGGTGATTCCTGTGAGTGCTAGAGGCAACATATTCTTTATCTAAAACTTCAATCAAAAGAGTGTTCAATAACCATGAACGGAATTGAAATTCAATCATTTGATAGAGTGGGGGGAGGGAAAAAAAAATAAAAAAAAAAAAACCGCAGCAATTAGGAGAGTCAGTAACTCGGAAAATGATAAAAGGCCAGTTGTGGATCCACACATACCGTGTTCTGTCCCAGAGGGGCCCTAGGAGCCAACTGATCAAATGTCAAGCATTCACCGCCGGCCTTCTCTATTCTTGCACGTGCAGTCTCAGTAAATCGGTTATAGTCCCCACTACCACAGCAATCTTATCCTCCTACATGGATCAATGTCATAATTAAATTAATGGAAACTGTAACAAATCAAACAACAGAAAACAGTACAAAAAACACAATAAAATACAAACCTTCCCCTTGGTGTACTTGATCAACCTCGACAAAGATAGTGGAGGCTTGTTAACCTTGCTAATGATCAAGCGCTTGAGTATTACAGCATTGAACTTGCTGCCAGTTCTCCTCACAAGGAAGCGGTAAAGCTGATCATGTAACATCCAATCAGAGTAAATCAATGCATATAACAAACATCAAAAAAGTATGAAGCCATACATTTCGAATAAATATTTAAATAGACAGACAAGGAAAAAAGATAACTTTGATAACAAATGCTTCTGAAACTAGTAGAAGGTATATCCAAAAAACAAGAATACAGAACTAGCTCCCTCAGTATAATAAACTGAATGTATTAATCATCTATTTGCAGCATTAGCATGGTTAAAAAGAAGGCATCATTGGGAACCTTTTCCCATTTACAAGCACAAAATAGCCATCAATAGCCAAAATACATAAACATAAAGTTAAAGTGAAGTTGGGGGTTAACTTAAAGTAGCCAAAATACATAAACATAACAAAAGCAATGTATACTACAACGAAAGTGTTGCAATTTCCCCCCAGCCCCACCCTCCTCCAACCCATCAACCTGCCACCTCCACCGCTACTCTTCAAGCTGCCACCGTCATCACCACTACTCATCAAGCCGACGGCACCTGCCGCCGCCACCATCTCTTATCAAGCCTAGCTCCTACCATCAAAGAAAGTAAACCCAAGATTCGTAGGCTAATAAAACCCAAGATTAGTCGCCTAATGCTCAACAACTCTTCCTTGCAAACCAAAAGGGTAGGAACCATAATGAAATACTTGGGATTTTAAACTACAAAGCTTCACTTGAGTGAACTGGTTGTGGAGCCATGGTACCAAAACAAGAATGCCCCCAATGACTAGATATGTCAATAAGCTATTTTTGGATTCTTCTGTTTTTTTTTTTTTTTCTTCTTTTTATGTTTATGTTGCTTGAGCACCAAATGCAAAATGAGATTAGGAATAGAGAAGTAAACCCTATGTCTCTGAATTTTTTCACTTATTAGTAGTTGCTTTCTCTTTATACCAGTCTGATTTTTTGTGAATCATTAGTATTGCAAGAATCTCGAATTGAGTAAACAAACCATATAAGCAAATGCATTTTAGCTTTCGAAAAAAGGCTTTCAACAACTGATTTTGTTGAAAATATCAGGTGATTTTGGGTGTTAGGTTTTTGATGATGGTCGTGGTGGTGGTATGGTGATGGCAGTAGCAGCAACAAAGGACACCGGTGAAGACAGTGGCGAGAGGTGGTGTAGGGGCTGGGCAGAAAGAGATAAGTAATAAAGGGTAATTTTATTGTTTCAATTATTTATAGTTTTTAAGAAATTATAAATAATATTTATTAATTATTAATCTTCCCCATTCATTTAAAATCTTTTTTTATCTAATGATTATAAAGAGGTTCTCCATGCAATGGTGAACTTTGTGTCTTCCCCGTTGTAACATCCTTTGTCTGAAGCCGTCTCTTTGACAGAAGAATTCCACCGCTAATATTATTATATCCAACAAATGGTTTTGATGAGTTTTAAGTCCCGGATGCTCTATCAAATTTTAAATTTATGCACCACATACCATACTTTAAGTTATGCATAGCAGAAGTGACCCGTTGCTTTAAACCTCTTTGGATAACATGTATTTTTTTTTAAAAAAATTCTGATCTCTATTATAAAATTTATATTTAGAAATCTCTAATTTCTCTCTTTTTTTCATGTGACTCTAGTTCTTCTCTTTATTACCTTTAATTGCCATTTTTAATTTTTTATTCACAATATAAGTTTACTGATAATTAAAATTTTAACATGTGCAATTTAGTGTTATTGAGCATTTCTAGTGCTATAATTATAACTATTTATTTAACATGATAAAATAACATAAATTTATTCAAACAAATGTTTCACCATTTAAAAAAAAAAAAAAACGATAGTTTTCCTAAAAGAAGTAAAATACAAAAGCATCACGCGTCCATCCTTGTAGCGGTGCCTATATATATACATATTACATTAGCGTGGACGAAGCCAGTAAGTATCCATATCGAGCCACCTACAGATTTCTTTGTTAACATTAAAAACTAAAGAGTAGGGGGTACAAAGTATAGTTGGGCCGAGTTATCCTATTTTAAGATTGGATCATTTTTTTGAACTTGAATCTGACCCAATAATAACCTGATTAATGATTGGGTTATACTGGGTCAATTCGGTATTTATATAATATATAAAGATTTAAATATTATATATAATAAAATAATAAAATTTTAGATATAAAAAATAAATTTAAAAAATATTTTATAATATATATTTTAAAATAAATTATATCAAAATAAAAATAGTATTATATTATATAAAATATATTAATTAAAATATAAAAATATTATAATTTATCATTAATTTTTTAAAAAAATAAATTTCTTAAATAATTATTTAACTTTGGGTCGAGTTGGACCAACCCGAAACATAACTCAAATCTGGCCCAAAAATTATACTGGATCAATTTTTATAACTCAAATCTGCCCAACAAACTTTAGACCGGGACGGGTTAGCGGGCCGGATCGGGTCATGAACACCCCTACTAAAGAGAGTCAAGCTCTGTTTGGGTCCTTCAATCCTTTAGTTCAAGGTAACATAGAAAAGATAGAGAGATGGAGAGCATAGTGCACAGAACGGTGGAAGTGAACGGCATCAAGATGCACGTTGCGGAGAAAGGAGAAGGCCCAGTGGTGTTGCTCTTGCACGGCTTCCCCGAGCTCTGGTACTCGTGGCGCCACCAGATCCTGGCCCTCAGCTCCCTCGGTTACCGTGCCGTGGCACCTGATCTCCGAGGCTACGGCGACACCGAAGCACCAGGTTCGGTCACGAGCTACACGTGCTTCCACCTCGTGGGTGATGTTGTAGCGCTCATCGATTCTCTTGGTGCGGACACGGTGTTCCTCGTGGGACATGATTGGGGTGCCATCGTAGGTTGGTACGTCTGCTTGTTCCGACCGGACAGAGTTAAGGCCTATGTTTGCCTCAGTGTTCCTTTTCGACCTTTCCTTGGAAGAAACCCCCAAGTGAAGACCGTTGATGCTTTTCGAGCTTTATATGGAGATGACTACTACATATGCAGATTTCAGGTAATATTGTGCTCTTTCACTATTATAGCAAATATTAGAGGAGTTTACTATAATTTCATCCCCCAAATATTTAGATATGTCACAAATTATAGATTAAAAATTATATATGATTTGGTCTTTAAATTTACTTATGATGTAATAAATAAATTAAAAGTTTGGTTCTTAAATTTGACAAAATGACCTCTAAAAAATTAACTTGTTTTAACATGGATAAATTCACAAAACAAATTGTATGTACTTTCTAGTTCAGAAATAGAATTTGTTGCTCCCATGTGTGAGGGACGGAACGAATATGTAGTTTTCCTCAAGATATTGTCACATAGTAACGCTTATGCATCTTATTGTAAAGGAAAATATTTTTTGGATATTGTAAAATCTGTCTCCTGTTCTTTTATTAATCGAATCTTTATACCAATGCTTTCTAGATCAAAACAAAGACTGTTATGGGCTCGGGTCACTTTTATTTGTGCCTAAATAATGTTGACTTGACAGGAACCAGGCGAGATGGAAGCTGAGTTTGCTCGAGTTGACACGGCTTATCTGTTCAAGAACATACTTACAACGCGCTTAACTGGTCCCCCAATTTTTCCAAAGGGAGAATATGGAAATGGGTTTAATCCGAATACTCCAGAGACGTTGCCCTCTTGGCTCTCGGAAGAAGACATTGCTTATTATGTTACTAAATCCGAGAAGACGGGCCTCACTGGAGGGTTGAACTACTACAGAAATCTCAACTTGTAAGTCCCTACTTTCTTTGACTTTTTCTGGAATCTGATTATTTTCCACATTTCCAGTATTAAGTATTATTATTTGTACATAGTAATGTCGATGGATTTTTTTTTTTCCACATATGTAGAATTATATTAAATAACTGTGAATTTTAATTAGATAGTGATGAATTTGTTTGTAAAAAAATATGGGGAATTATGGGCGAATAATCATAGATTTCAATTATGTATATGATGAATACGGTAAAAGGAGTTCTCATATATTATTAATTACTTTACTATGTTTATTTACTAGAAATGTAATACTAGAAATGTAGCTTAATTTTCATATCAATCCCCAAATTAAATATCCAAAGAAATTCACATAAAAAAAAAAGTTCAAAAAAGTATTTAAAACCTATGTATAAATAATATTTTTCAAACAATATATCAAAAGTCAGTCTCATTCTGGACCCCCCAAAAAAAAGTCAGTATCTTACTCAAAAAAAAAGAAAAATATATCGGGAAATAATATTGATGCAGGACCTGGTGGCTTGAAAGCTTAATCTAATACTCTTGATAGAGACAAAAAAAACCATCAATGAACCAATATAGTTAAGAGCTTCTATCACGCAGAATTTGGAACTCTAGGACTTGAGGCGTATAATGGTAAATTAAATTTCTAGCTGACCAAGTAGTGGTTAATAATAAATAAGATGTTCAATGCTTTTCAGAAATTGGGAGCTGACAGCACCATGGACTGGGGTAGGAATTACCAATGTACCGGTTAAGTTCATTATAGGTGATGTAGACTTGGTATACAATTCCACAGGGATGAAGGACTATATACATAACGGTGGGTTCAAGAAAGATGTGCCAACTTTGGAGGAAGTGGTTGTGCAGGAAGGGGTATCTCACTTCAACAACCAAGAAGCAGCAGATGACGTCAGCAATCACATTTACGACTTTATTAAGAAGTTCTGATCTTGAATTATTTCATCCATAACTTGATATTGGAGTTACACGTACCCTCTGAAGCTTAGTTTAATAAAATGTGATTCCCAGCCATGCATGGAGGGTATTTCAGTTACGTCTGCAAGCTGTTTGTTTTCAACTTCATTTGTACTCTTGTTTGTGCAATAATGGAAACATGTTCTCATTTGAATGTTGCATATGGATTGTAGTCCTTGTTTTCCACAACTTCAAATTTCAAGCCGATGTTTGTGCAGGGATCAGTGAGCCCAACTCAATTTCGTTAGAGTTTATATCCCAATTAAGGAAAGCAAACCGCCGTCAAAATGTTGAACAAGAGAACTTAAAACAATCGAATATCGTTTTAAAAGGAGTTTGGTATTTCTCCATGCAAAATTATGACACTTTAGATACTTGTCTTGTTTGGAAAGATAAAAGTATGGATAAGTCAGTCGAAATGCATACTTTTAGTATTTCAAAACAAATATACGTAAGAATAGTGTCATAAAATAATATATAAATAAATTCAGGATAGCACAGAGTTGATGCTTTGGATTTCTAGCAAGTTGCATGTTCTTTCCACGGCGAACGTGAATGTTACATCAACGACCCAACGCGGGCGCCCCCTGCCACCTCGACGTTTTGAAGTCAATTCCTACGTATTAACAAGAGGATAACAATTAAAAGATGGGCAATACTCTGGTACCTCCCTTTATATGTACATTTTTATACATTTTTACGTGGAGCAAAACAAAAGCAACATACGGGGGGTTTCAATCTGCACAGTTTACTTTTTCATTTTCTTAAAGTGCAATCTACTGTGGAAAAAAAAAATTTAGATCCATCGTGGACCATCCCTTCTCCATCACCCCTCCAGCCTTTTGCCGTCAACGTGCTCAAGACAGAAGCCACCCCTCCAGCCTTTTGCCGTCAACATGCTGAAGACAGAAGCCACCATAGAGATGCAGATCGTGCGACACCATGCGCTACCTCCACCACCCCCCTAACATGGGTAGGACCAAGATCTACCTCATCATCAAGTTCGCCGGCGTTCGTCAAGTTTGCCGGTGGTTGCGAGCTCTTCTGCAAGATCTCCTATTGCAAGCACCTCCCTGAGCTTACTGCACACCACCACTTCCAGCTGCTCATCTATGCGTTCCGCTTCTGCCATCGTAATGGCATCGCACAACGCAACCTCAAGCCACACCACCTCCCACTTGATGCTGCCAGCAACCTCAAGCTTCGACAAGCTTTGACGTCGAAGTCTTCGCGCTGCCAGATCTCAAGAATGGCCTCCTCCATATCGCCTTTTACACACCGGCATACACTGCGCTCGAGATCCTCTATTGACAGTGCCAAGGACAATGTGTCATCGTGCGACCTCATCCTCTACGTGCTACTCGCGGGGCACCTGCTATTTGACGATTCCAATACTCCGGTGTTGAAAGATCGGTTGGCAGGAGTATGATTGCAAGAACCGAACACGCCAAAACGAGGTTGAAGCAGAGCTCATGTCCACCGTGCACAAAAAATTTTATTTCTCATAATAGAATCTGTCTTTTTTTAAATCAACCATAAAGTATTTATAAGATGGAGTAGAGAACTTAAGGTGCATATATACAACTACACACATGTTATCTATCTATTGGTTAATCACATTAAAATGTACAAAATGTAAATATATAAAGAGGTACCAAAGTATTCCCCTAACAAAAATCATCATAGAATAGATAAAAAAGAACATTCAGGCCATTCGTATTGTCATCATTCGAAATGCATTCATACTAAAAAGCATTTTCTTTGTCACTGCTATTAAATGCAGCATTAAACTCAAATGGTGGAAATGCAATATACTATGATGTACGAATACAACATAAAGACACGGACACAACACGATACTAATATTGAAATGCGAAAATTTTTAAAATTATAAGACACGTATAACTATATACAAAATATAAAATTAATATTAAATTAATATAAACCAAATTTTAAACTAGAAGAAGGAAATAATATTTTAAAAATTAGTATAATTGTAAGTATAATGAAAATGACATTATATTTTAATTGGTATGATATATCTATTTACATTGGTATCTATAATATTAAAAAAATATGAAATTAAAAGCAATAGATAATATAATTAAAAGTATCCAAAATTAATGACAAATTATTCGAAATAACTACATATTTGAATAGATACAACAACTATTTTGAAGTTTATATTTTTTAGATGATATACTTTCCAGCTTATATGAAAGAAATTCTTCGATTTTTTTTTTTGAATTCTGCTAATAAATATTTTGGAAATATTTTTAAGGAACAAAAAATAATATTACATAAAAATACATACTTAAACCATATAAAAAAAATACAAAAACTGACTTAAAATATATTATTTTAGTATTGGAAAAAAAAAACAGAAATTGAAATAGTTGAACAAAAACTATATTTTGGTTAACAGTCGGCAACAGTGCCTGACCGCGCCGTCTGGTTTGTGACTGCTATGAAGCAGAAGCAATGGCAGAAGGCTTCAATTTCAATCCAACCACTGCTACGACACGTGTGCCTGTGCACCACTAAGTGACAAAAATCCACAAAATTCATGATTTCAAATTTCCACCAGAGTATTCCCCGCTATGCTATATCTCTTTTAAGGGAAAGGTGAGTTCTATGTACTTTTATAAAAATGTATATTTTGTATATTTTTTACAATGAATGGTGAGGATCATATTATAGATTGTGAGGTGTATTAATGTATTAATTATTTATAATATATTATAAAAATATTTAATTTTAAGAAAATTTAAAAATATAATTAAATATATTTTAAAAATTAATTATCATATACTGACAATATAAAATTATATTGACAGTATAAAATAATTTTATATTGTCAGTATAATAAAAAAATTTTATCAATATAATTTTAATTATCATATATTGACAGTGTAAAAGTATACTGGCAGTATAAAATAATTTTATACTGTCAGTATAATCAAAAAATTTTATCAGTATAATTTTAATTATCATACACTGACAGTGTAAAATTATACTGGCAGTACTGTAAAATTACATTGATAAAATTTTTTTACACTGTCAGTGTATGATAATTAAAATTACACTGATAAATTTTTTTGGTTACACTGACAGTATAAAATTATTTTATACTGCCAGTATAATTTTACACTGTCAATGTATGATAATTAAAATTATACTGATAAAATTTTTTGATTATACTGACAGTATAAAATTATTTTATACTGTCAATATAATTTTATACTGTCAGTGTATGATAATTAATTTTTAAAATATATTTAATTATATTTTTAAATTTTCTTAAAATTAGATATTATTATAGTGCATCATAGGTGATTGGTGTATTGATGCGCCTCATAATCTATAGCACGATCCTCACCATTCATCATAAAAATGCACAAAATGCACATTTTTGCAAAGGTACCACAGCATGCACCTTTTTGTTATTGTATTGGATTGATCATCTAATGACATAAAGGGTCATTATGTGGCGCACCAATTTAAATATGGTGTACTATATACCGTTTAAGTTTGACTAAGGGCCTGTTTGGCACGCTTGATAGTATAAGACCTGATAGGATAAAGGTTGATAGTATAAGGCCTGATTGTATAAGGCCTGATAAAAATTTAATACTATACAATATTTGGTGTGTCACTGTATAAGATATTGTATTATATACAATATAACCAGAAAAAGAGATTATAATAAATATAATTTTTGAATATTAAATTTAAAATTTAAAAATTAATATAATTGTTTAAATGTTTATTATAATTATTTTAGCTATTTTTTATTATATATAAATATAATTTTATATTAAAAATTATTTATTTATTTTTAATAGTTTTTCATAATATAAAAAGTGTGAGTGAGTGTGAGAGAGAGAAATAGAGAGGGAGTATTTATAAATTAAAATTTAAGCAAATCTAATACCATATTCTTATATTTGGTTGTATTTTTTATTATATATAATTAAATTTATATTAAATATTACTTATATATTTTATTAATAAATTTTTATTCTTATATTTTTATATTAGTTTGAATAGTTATTTTATAATTATTATTTTTTTAAAATATTTATTTATTATTAAATTTTTTATTAAATAATAATATTTTTTTGTTTATATGGTTTTTATTTTTTATTATTTATTTAATAATTATTTTTCTTTTAATAAAATATATTAAAAAATAAAAAAATAAAAAGAACTCTTATACATCAACAGCTAATCAGGCCTAATACGGTCTCCCTAGGCTGGATTAAGTTATCCATTATTTTGACGTATTAGGGAGGTTTGATGGATAAGCTTATACAGTACGTTGACTGCACCAAACAATGGATAAGGTCATAACGTATTGTATTACCTTATCCTATCATGCCTAATACAGTATGCCAAACACACCCTAAGGAGCAGGAAAAGATTGCTCAATTTGTCATTTAGCCAAACTTGAGAAATGCAGCTAAAAGCATCTTTAAAATGTTGTTAATTGCAAATAGGGAGAACACTTAATTCGTCCCAATCAACAAAACAACACGCAACAACCTCTCTGCGCTATCGTCCAGCTTCATCACACCATCATTGCCGCCGACAACCCAAAACACCCAAACATTCTGGTCATCTCCTACAGCCATCACGGACACGTCCACATTCGGCAACGAAGTCAGCCTTTTCTACCAATAGCTGCCCGCGCGATGATAGCGGCATCACCACCACCGACTGCTTTGATGCATCCAAGTTCCCAATGAGGTTTGAGAGCCAAATCCGAGGGTTCGCCTTCTAGGCTACAACGATGGCAAGAACGATCGCAGGCAGCTTCCTCCAACTGCCACCACTATAGCTTTCCCCAGTGACATTGTTGCAGGTGCGGCGGCTTTGGGTTGACAGTCGATTGTGGTGCTTTGTGGAGAGAGGATGTGGTGCGGCAACAACATGACAAAGGTTGCTGGTGCAGTACGACGACGGCCTCAAAGGTTGTGAGGGTGAGAGGGAAGGGGTGTTGCTATCGATGTGGCAGATTTGATGGAGGAGTTGGAGTATGCACAGAGGACGCAAGACATGAGCTCAAAGTGACGGTGAGGGAACATGGTGGGAAAAGGAACGTGGTGCACCCATTTTAAACTATACCATTCAATATTATTGAACCTCAATAAATGGTTTGGATTAATTTAGGGATATAGTACACGTCTTCTTTTTAAAATGCTGTGTGATGCACCATATTTAATTTGGTGCACCACATAACTTGCCTAACATAAAAACATATTATTTTGATCATGCTTTAGTCATTTTCATATCATACTAGGTAGTTTGTTTGATTGTCTTGAGAACGCTCTTTTTCAATTCTGGAGGCAAGTTTTCCAAAATGTGAGGTATTCTGCTTATATCAATTAAATGGGTGTTAACATTAGATGCAATCTAAAATAAACAAGCTATAAATCTCAACTTTCTATTCTTCACATAACATACCACTAAATTTTATTCTTCATAAGTTGAATTTTAAAGATTTCATAAAATGTTAGTAAATTCTTAGGAAATGCTGGTAATTTTTAGCAGAACATTGGTAAATATTTGCAATACACCGGTAATTTTTTGTAATTTGTGATTTTTATATAATTTTTTTTGTCAAATTTTGTAACAATTATTCTTCATAAAATTGAATTTTAAAGATTTCATAAGACACTGATAAATTCTTAAGAAACGCAGATAACTTTTAACAAATCGCTAGTAACTTTCTTTAATTTGTTATTTTTATATAATTTTTTTTTCTTGTCAAATTTTGTAACAATTATTGACTATAGGTATCTAAATAAATACATACAATATATCACTAAATCTTATTCTTCATAAAATCGAATTTCAAAGATTTCATAAAATGCTGGTAAATTCTTAAGAAATACTGGTAACTTTTAGCAAAATGTCGGTAAGTATATCCAATATGCTGGTAACTTTCTCTAGTTTGCTATTTTTATATAATTTTTTTCTTATCAAATTTTGTAACAATTATTAACTATGAGCATCTACATGAATAAATATAACATATCACTAAGTCTTATTTTTCATAAAATCGAATTTTAAATATTTCATAAAACATTGGTAAACTCTTAAGAAACGCCGATAACTTTTAGCAAAATGCTGGTAAGTATATGCAATATGCTAGTAATTTTCTCTAATTTGCTATTTTTATATATTTTTTTTCTTGTCAAATTATATAACAATTATTGACTATGGGCATCTAAATGAATAAATGCAACAGATCAGTAAATCTTATTCTTCATAAAATCGAATTTTAAATATTTCATAAGACACGGGTAAATTCTTAGGAAATGCCGGTAACTTTTAGCAAAACGCTGGTAAGTATATCCAATATGCTAGTAACTTTCTCTAGTTTGCTATTTTTATATAATTCTTTTTCTTATCAAATTTTGTAACAATTATTGATGGATTTGGATTTTCTAAAGTAAATATGGTTATAAAATGAGAAAATAAGAGATCACTCACCATTGGTGGGACCCACCTATAATAGAAGTTTATTGATCCAATGGTGAATAATCCCTCACTTTCTCACTTTACAATCACCCTCACTTTAGAGAATCCTTTTCCTATAAGCACTACATGAATAAATTTGACATATCACTAAATCTTATTCTTCATAAAATTGAATTTTAAAAATTTTATGAGATACTGATAAATTCTTAGAAAGCGCTAATAACTTTTAGCAAAACGCTGGCAAGTATATGCAATAAGCGGGTAACCTTCTCTAGTTTGCTATTTTTATATAATTTTTTTGTCAAATTTCGTAACAATTATTAACTATGGGTACCTAAATGAATAAATATAACATATCACTAAGTCTTATTCTTCATAAAATCGAATTTTAAATATTTCATAATATACTGATAAATTCTTAGGAAATACTGATAACTTTATAACTTTTAGCAAAATGCTGGTAATTTTCTCTAGTTTGCTATTTTTATATAATTTTTTCTTGTCAAATTTTGTAACGATTATTGACTATGGGCACCTAAATGAATAAATGCATCATATCACTAAATCATATTCTTCATAAAATCAAATTTTAAATATTTCATAAGATGCTGGTAAATTTTTAGGAAACACTGGTAACTTTTAACAAAATCCTGGTAAGTATATAAAATACGTTGGTGATTTCCTCAAGTTTGCTATTTTTATATATATTTTTTGTCAAATTTTATAACAATTATTGATTGTGTACATAAATGAATAAATTTAATATATCTCTAAATCTTATTTTTCATAAAATTATATTTTAAAAATTTCATAAAGCACTAATAAATTCTTAAAAAATGCTGATAACTTTTAGCAAAATATTCGTAACTCTATATAATACGATGTTAATTTTCCTAAGGATTTACTAATGTCTTATGAAATTTTCAAATTTATGAAGTAAATATGACATAAACAATGTAGCACATGTGCATCTAAATGAATAAATTTAACATTTCTCTATATCTTAGACTCTTAAATCAAAATTAATTTAGTTAAAATTAATTCTGAGATAAAATAATTTATATTTGATAATCCCTCTAAAAGTGATTTTTACAGAAACTAAAAAATTTTCACTTCACTTAAAATCAATTCTAGAGATAAGAATTTATTTTAATTTTTATAAACCAAATAGTATCAAAAATTGATAAAATCAATTTTGGGGTCAAAATCAATTCTTTGATATTTTTTATGAATTCTGCTAATAAATATTTTGGAAATATTTTTAAGGAGCAAAAAATAATATTACATAAAAATGCATATTTAAAACACAAAAAAAAAAAATACAAAAACTGACTTAAAATATATTATTTTCGTATTAGAGAAAAAAAACAGCAAATTGAAATAATTGAACAAAAAAACTATTTTGGTTAACAGTTGGCAACACTGCCTCACCGCGCCGCCGGTTTGTGACTGCTGTGAAGCATAAGCAATGGCAGAAGGCTTCAATTTCAATCTAGCCACTGCTACGACACGAGTGCTTGTGCACCACTAAATGACAAAAATCTACAAAACTCACGGTTTCATCGTCTACCAGAGAATTGGCCATAGCGTTATTGAACTAGCGATGATTAACCTTCAGCACGCCTGCCGACATAAAGAATAAACAGCACTATAAAATGATAAAATCACAATTATTGTGTTTTGAAAGTATTATTAAAACAAAGATTGATTCCTCAAGAAAAAAATATTATTTAAATATATAAGATATAAAATATTATACCAATTCATATCCTATTTATTATTTAATAAAATATAAATTCTATTTAAATTAAATTCATACCTTATATTTGAATAAATACAGTATCTCACATTTTATATATATATATATATAACCCGTCCACAAGAGTCACTTTAAAAAATATTATCTACGGTCAGACGGCTAAAAAGCTTAGGAGTCCATTTATCCTTATTTTCTTTCAAAGAAAAACACATTTTTAATTTTAAAAAAATACGTCTAAGAAACTTTATAACAATTCTTAGAGAAATAAACAAACTAATGAAAAACAAAAACTCGAAAAAAAAAAGTCAATAAGACATTTTCAGAAAGCTAAAAACTGAAAAGAATAGTTCTTGAAAGATCTTGTACTTTATCTATTGAATTTATGGAACCATACTCTATACCTAAAACCAGATTCAAGTAGAATTCTTCAAATTTCATATCATATACCGTGCATCAGATGAAGCGGCAAAAAATAAAAAAAGTCTTCTTCCGCTGCCACATAAAGGTACTCATCTCTTGTCGTTGCATCTATTTTAGCCAGCCAGGCATATAGTTAGTATGCTAAATCTAGTTACGTCTAAATTCGTAAAACTCAAGTATCATAATAATGGCTATTCATTCTGTAACAACAAAAATGAGTTAATAGTAAGCTCACAGTACACTTCAAGGGAGAGGGAGCCAACAATAAAAATCTCCATACTGAAAATCATAATAAGAACGTAAACAACGTGAACACTCTTCACCGTCTATGATATAGGAAAAATCTGGATGTCAAAAGTAATGGCACAAGCAGAGAAATAGGGAACTATCATCACATCAAACCCTAAACCCTTTGCTGTTCCTCCTTCCTCTAGCCCTCTCGAACTTCCTCCCCTTCGATCGCACATATGGCTTAGTGTGGCTGTGTGGCACACCAGGAGCAGGACCAAAGTGCTTCACAGCTTCACGAGCATTCTTCGGGCCTCTAAGAAGGACCTGCTCCCAAGAATTTTACAATTAAAATTGACATTCAAAAAACTGAAAACCCAAGCAAACCCAAGCTCATTCTATTAAAATCTTCACCATAATAAGTGTGCAAGCAGCTGATGCAAAAGGGGGGAGTTTAAGACTCTGAATGAAATTCTTGGCAACCAGAAAGGATTCAAAAGTATAGCTTTGATCAAATGCAATTAACATTAAGCAAAGATTCCATCAAACCAGTACATTATTAGTTAGAGTAATTAAATGCAACAGTTTGGTGATGATACCTGTTCTATAGATGCAATAAATTCCATAATATAAAGAATTCAACCAAAAGATCATTCACATATTGGACCAGAACTGATATTCAATCATTTGACAAAAAATTGAACTAACTGGCAGAGTTAATCACTCAGAAAATGATAAAAGGCAAGTAGTGGTATCCACACATACCGTGTTCTGTCCCAGAGGGGCCCTAAGAGCCAACTGATCAAATGTCAAGCATTCACCGCCGGCCTTCTCTATTCTTGCACGTGCACTCTCCGTAAACCTGAGTGCTGTAACTTTCAAGGGTGGAACTTCATATGCACGTATATCATCCGTTACAGTCCCTACCACCACAGCAATCTTATCTTCCTACATGAACAATCGTCATAATTAAATCAGTGGACAACTTCAAAAAATCAAACCACATAAATCACTACAAAAACATATTGAAAAAAAATACAAACCTTGCCCTTTGTATACTTAATCAACCTCGACAAAGATAGTGGAGGCTTGTTAACCTTGCTCATGAACAAGCGCTTGAGTATTACAGCATTGAACTTGCTGCCAGTTCTCCTCACAAGGAAGCGGTAAAGCTGATCATGTAACATCCAATCAGAATAAATCAATGCATACAATAACATCAAAAAAGTACGAAGACATACATTTAAATAAATAGTTACGTATACAGATAGGAAAGAAGATAACTTTGATAAGAAACACTTCTGAAACTAGTAGAAGGTATCTCCAAAAACATGAATAGACTTCTACATTGAAAATGAGACATAACAACGAAATAGAATACAGAACTAGTTCCCTCAGTATAATAAACTGAATGCATTAATCATCTGTTTTCAGCATTAGCATGGTAAAAGAAAAAGCATCATTGGGAACCTTTTCTCCTTAACAAGCACAAAATTGCCATCTATTGCCTAACTCAACATAAAGTTAAAGTGAACTTGGGGGTTAACCAAACATAGTTGAAATAGATAAACATAACAAAAGCAATGCATACAACAAACGAAAGTATTGCAGTTTCACCAACAATTCAGACAAAAAATATGTTGAACCAAACTCGTGCTAAATTGGATTCAAAATAATTCCATCCCCAGTAAATGAAAAATATTAAAACAAAAAAGTAAATGATGTCTGTGAGGCTCAGACAAATGTGGAAAGATCTATTCCCAGACCTTTCAAATGGCGAAGGTCTCATAATGAGCTGGGATCACATTTATCATCATCGTCACAAAAATGCAACACACTCGTCAACTGAAAAAGAAAATAAAAAGGCATGCAAAAGGAGAAGGAATGGGATAATGAAACGTACCTTGACCAAGAGCTTAAGGTAGATATCATTGGACTTGGGTGCTGTTCTTTTGGTCTTCTTGCTCTTACCTCCAGCCTTAAGATCGATCCCCTGCGTGTGCAATACAATTCAAATGAAGATTGGTCAGAAATGCCACAAAGAAAGAAACACCCAAAAACAGAGAAGAAATATGAGAGAAAGAGGACGAGAGAGAACCATTGCAGTTTCGGGTGTTGGACGAGCTCCTGTCCCACGATTCGACGGCTGCGACGGCAAAATTTAAGATGGCGCTAGGGTTTATGAGCTGCTCTGGTGGCCATGGAGGGAACAAGTGGGCCGGGCATCACCTTTGGATTCTGTTTATTGGGCCGGTAGGAAAGAAAAGCATAGTCCAAATACTTGTCAAGCAAAGGCCTTTATGTTGAAATTATAAAAAAAAAAAAAAATGGAATAGGGTCAAGTTTGTAACCTTAGCACACCGTGTCCATGATGCTAGTAGAGTTAATTTGCATTCACCTCAACTTGGTTGATTCAAGTGATTCAATATTTATTTTTCTTAAGTAAGAACTTTACTCTCATAGTTGACCAACCTAGCTAGAACTAAACTACTTGGAGTTCAAGAGGGTGTTTGGCAAAACTAAAAAAATCGAATAATTAGGTATAATAGGCCCTATTTTTTGTTTGATAACTACTTAACTATTATAAAACTACTTTTTATTTGAACTAATTTGAATCTAAAACCAGTTTGAAAAATAATCAATTTTAAATTGATATATTTTATCCCAAATTTTTGTCCTTCTATTTCATCTTTTCCCACTTTTCATCAATCTTTTCTTTTTCATTGACCTTGTCAACCATCCCCTACCACCATCTGCCACTGCCTGCTGCCACTAACTACTGTTGGTCGCTACTGATTGCCACTGCTAGCCACCATCGACAACTACTGATTGTCACTGACTGCCACTAGCCGCCACCATCCACCCCATCCACCATCGTCCAAGATTGCCACCAACTGCCACCGACTGCCGCCATTTGTCTTCCTAGTCTACCATCGTTCGTCTCCCCTACCTGCCATTGTCCAACACTTAGCCACCACAATTTGTCGCCATCCACCACCATTGTCTACCATCATTTGCCGAATTGGTTTTTGAATGATGTAATCAAGAAGAAAGAGAAACATAAGAAGAAGAATAACACATATATTAAAATCAATTTTTAAGTTGTCAAATCAAAAAATGTTTAATAAAAAATTAGTTTATTTTTATACAAGTTAACATAACTGACTCTATCTACTTTATACCATGTTAACTTAATTTTTCAGGTTGTCAAACACTCCCGAATAGACTTCAGATATTGGTAGTTTAGATAATAAAAAAAAAAAGTGTTAATTTGCATTCTTAGTTGAAAATAAGCTTTTACTATCACTTAGAATGGGAAAAGAAAAAAAGAAGCTTGGGTTAGAGGAATTTTTGGTATAGTATCCACATCATTGGCATCAAACAACTTGCAAACCATCGGATCATTCCACTTTCTTACCTCTCTTTCATC
The DNA here is from genome assembly GCA_031439585.1 of Pterocarpus macrocarpus. Lineage (NCBI taxonomy): Eukaryota > Viridiplantae > Streptophyta > Magnoliopsida > Fabales > Fabaceae > Pterocarpus > Pterocarpus macrocarpus. Next base: position 43,889,629 of record CM062516.1, read on the forward strand.
ATACTTAATCTCTAAATGCTAAAATCCTAAACCCTAAATCTGAAAGATATATGTGACATATTACTTCCTAAAAGTTTTTTATATTAAATAAGTCTTTGAAAGTTAAAATAGACATCATTTTGGTCTATGAAAGATGCATTAATATTTATTTGATTCTACCATTTTCAATAAAGTATAAGATTTTAAAGGCTTATTTAATGCCACATGTATCTTTTAGAAACTAAAGTGACGTAACATTTTAACTTTTGCAAACCTATGTGATGTCAAAAATTTTGAGTGGCATTTGGCACATTGTCGAACAAGATTGCCAGTAATCCATATCATTACTCAAAAATAATATTGCTTTTAAATTGTTGGTAATGCTACAATATAGTATTTGATATGGACAACTAATTTAATTGATAATTCACATTACCCTATTTGGTATATCAAAAAAATTGCTATATAATAAATATATTTTACCAAAATACCTTTCAAATAAATAAATAATTAGTATAATCATATTATTATTATTATAAGTATTATAATGATATTATTATTATAATAATTATAATAATATAATAATTGTATATTAAAGCAATTATAAAATATAAGGATTATCACATGAGTAATAATCTAAATAGACACCCCATGGAGAATGTTGATTGCAACTTTAAAAGCAATCTAAATTACCTACATGATCCACACATAATGTATAATATCGAATACGGCAATGTGGTGATTGCAGGTAATTTAATTGTAAATTATTAACAATCCAAATAGATTGTCTCATATCAAATGCCACCTCTCAAGAACTAATATAATATCATATTTTAACTTTCAGCTATATATTTGTTATCAAAAAATTTTAAGACACTAAAATCAAAATACATGTTTACTCTTTTGTAATATCATGAACCCATGGAGATTGCTCCTAAAATAAAAGTGTAAATTTGATAAAAGAAATTAAAAAAGTAATCAAAACTGAAAAAAAAATTAATTTAAATTGGTCTTATGTTGTGAAAATCGATTCATTTAATCTGGTTTTTCCAGTTTCCCTATGCATTTTTTTTCTTTGCAAAAAAAGAGGAGAAAAAGAAAAAAGAAACTAACTCCTAACAAAGGTTGTACCACAAAATTTTCTACGAGAGAGAATCCTGATCCAGGAGGTGATACAGTCCTACAAACATTTCAACATTTGACAGGAAAATCAGCGAAACCTTTTCACTTCCTGCAAAACATTAGTTACAATAGCCTCCGACCATTCATTCAATAATACTTGAGAGTCTGCAACTACAGTACCATAGTGCTGGACACCAGAGACCATTAACACTCCATAGTATCAATCGAGAGGCTTCCAAGGAATCTAATTCCAGCTGAAACTTTCGAAAGCCTGCATTCCAAGTTTACTCATGACCTGTCGTTGAATAGCTTTTAACTCAACAACATCAGAAGCACATCATAAGCAGCCAAAAAAAATCACATGATCCGTGTCTCATCTTCACCACAAATAATACACCCCACCCCGTCCATGCCCTGCAATGGTTCCCAAAGGAACTTCTGTCAACATTGAGTTTGACCCAATTGCTCAATCTGGCAGCTGCAAGGGAAAAGCACCTAAGGATCTTGTAGGTAAAGGCTGTGTTTGACAACAGTTCTTTCATCCATAATCCTAGGTAGTGAAAGCTGCACGGTTCAACGAGGATGCAATTTTATGCTTTTTGAGGATGTTTATTTTAGCCTTTTTTTTTTTACTAAAAAAATTATTTTTTATAAAAATTATTCATACCAACTTCTATTCAAAAGCTAAAAAAAATCTGTTTTTAATTTTGAATAAAAATTAAAATGAGTAGCTTTTATGAAAAGAAAATTTTTTTATTAGTCAAAACATCACTTTTTGCCAGAAAAAAATATCAAACAAATGCACCCTTTTCCCCCTTAAGTGGAAAGCCAGAAGACGATGATAAAACTGTTTTGTAGCCAACTTACGCTTCTTTTAAAAGAAAATCGTTTTGAAGGTAAAAGATGCTTAAAAGACCATGCAACAAAAACAGAGGAGAGAGAAGAGAAAGCAAGCGTACAAAATAAAGCAAGATTACAATTTAATAATTGTAACAAGAAACTCAAGATCCAACTACTAATTAGCACAACTACTTATGCTCACAACTTCACATACAAGCCAACACTCATCTGGAATTTCTTTTCCTATTTTCTTGAGGACTAGAAGGTTGCTCCGCCATTCTTCCCTCCAGCCTCTTTGCAGTTCGCCTTATAGCAGCAAGCTTCTGGCGTTGGCTATGGCTTTTCCTTTTGCTGCATGATTATCATATAGATGTAAGTAGAAGATATTTGCCATTCCAACAATAAAGATAAAGGAACCATTTCTCAATGAATGTACAACTGAACGTGAAAACAAAACTCATGACAAATTTGAAAGTTTATGTATGGATGCAGTGGTAGTTTGAATTCAGTACCATGTCATAAGGGGGAAATATTAATTCCATCAAAACTAAAGCCAGTTTGACAAGATGTGCAAGGTAAAAGAAACAATGGGATTAAAGCTTTTTTACTTAAAAAGGAAAAATAAAGACACGAAGCACAGCTCCAAATAATCCACATTTCTAATAAGTTTTGTCCCTTTTTTACTTAGCTTTGATTGACTTTCGTAAGTGCAGACAAAAATGCATAGCTAATCAATAATATGAAAGAAAAGAATTGTATACTGACCTTATAAACACCAAGCCTGCAGTTAGAACCATCCCTCCTACAGCCCAAGAAACTCTTTCACTAAATGGCATTTCCCTAACCCATCGATGGAAATCTGCTTTCTGGGTCAACTCAAACTGCGAAGCCTTCCATGAATCAGCAACCGAACTTAGACTTGCTGTATCACCATAGCAAGATGTTTCTTCTGAGGCAACATGAATGATATCAGATGGTTTCACTCGAAAACCTGCAGCAATACAAAGATCTGTACCATTGGAGACCCATTCAGCAGCCCTACCACACACAAAGTCATTCACTCCACAAGGTGCCAGAATCTGCGGGTTCAAGTCAATCAAAAAGTGGATATAAGGAGACGAGTTAACAAATCAATGTTCTGGTATTAAAATGCAAATATATACATATTGAACTCTCTACCCCTCAAAAATAATTGGGGCAGGTGATCTTAACACTTAAACAACATTCTGTGAATCTGTTATGAACTATTATTAACAACAAACAAATCATGTCCTGTGACAAACAACTAATTCTCAAATGAATGCTTGAAAAGAGAAATGTAGACTAAATTATGAAAACTCCAGATAAACCTTTTTTTACCATCACATAAAGGAATCCAAACTTATTTCCGTGATCCAATATCAAAATTTTTCAAAAGTCAGAGTCACCCATATACCTGTGTTTTCACATCCATAGAGAAGTAAGCATTCGAGCATGCCTCATAAATTCTTTCACAGAAAGATGCACAAATAAGGGGAGGTCCAGGCTGAGTACCAACGTGTGGATCACATATGGCACATTCCAACAGTTCCCATAAGTGCAAGCACTCTTGGCTAGCTTCCCCAGTAGAAGCAAGCTTCCTTACAGACAACAGTGCAGGATGTGTATGGGTTATTTCACAACAAGTCCTTTTGCGAAAAACCCGGCAGAGAGTCAAATCTTTGGGACCCTTTTTGGGAGGGCTACCCTCCGATTTAAAGGGAGAAAAACGACCACCTTGAGAAACACATACTCCACTGGGTTTACCTGCATTCAGAAAAGAGGAAGGAATTAATAACTGAATGCATACCTGACTACCATTCCACTAGAAAGTCATTAACAATGAAGCAGTAACAAGCTATATAAATTCTGATTTAAAGATTGTCCTACCAAAACAATTTGTTAGATACCTGGTTTAAGTAGATACTTTGCTCAATTATATAACCAGCAGATCGTTACACATTTGATCACTACTTATCAAAGGTGTCTTAAAACTCCAGATTTTCTGTGGGTACTCAGTTCTATGTACTTGTAAAAGAAGAATACAGAACATGGAATAAAAATTTGACTTGAAGGCAAATTGTGATAACATAAAAGTGACACCCACACATTGTCTGCCAATTGGTATCCACAATATGCTCACATAAAAAGAAGTTGCTCTAACTACACTAGGTTAGTGATCAAACTATGGCCAAGATATTTTTCCAACAAAGCCTTGCTGCATGTCACGCATTCTCTAATGATAGGCATGCCCATTTTAGCTTGAGTTGAAACAAGAAGAAGGTGAAAACTAGGATTAAACAAGGATCCTAATGAGCTAAGCTGAATGGCAACGCCATCAGTATACTGTATTTGTCAACGCCCAAGAGAAAGAAGGAAGAAACAATGAGACGACGCAGGAAAGTACATATTTACAGCAAAGGAGCATACACAGTAAAACCGGGACACAACTGTTTATCCCAACAAAATTCAGGTTTCTGGTTAGTTGCAGCAAGCTCATGTGATATAAAATTTGGAGTCTCCATAAACCCATTTTTTATTTCCAAAACCTGTGACTATCAATAGGTTCCATCAAGATTGCCTTTTTTAGTATGCTTCACTGACATAATGTATAGCCATGATACTGTGTGGCAACTGCAAAATTCTAATTACGTACGGAGTCAAAGATTGTAGCTTCCTTCCAGCTTCAAATGGTACTAAAGTCACATTTAACAGGACATCACTTGTTCTTATCGCAAAGAACTCCAAAATAACATTCGACACAGAAATGAAAAATAGAACCCCATCTCCACAGATAAATGAGATCGAAGATTAGTGACTCACTGCATGCCTTGCCTGTGTATATCAAGTTACTAACTTACTATTAATCAGACACGAACCTTCTAATACCAACTCTGGTCATAAAAGCGGGTGAATTTGTCTTTCGAATATGGCCAAAAAAAGTATGAAAATGGAATTCATACAACGACGCTAGATTGTCATAAAGGAACAATATTGAAAGATTACCCAGATCATAATTATTCGAACTATATAGTATCTGTATTTCACAAAAGCAAAAAAAAAAAAAAAAAAAAGGAGTAAAGATCATTATTTTTTTTATGTTTTTCTGTCTAGTGTATTCCTGTGCTTAAGCTTAAGACCAAATCTTATCAGAATGAAATAGATAATGATCAGAAGGGCAATCGAAAAAATCTGGAAATGAATAGAAGATATAATGAAAAGGGGATTAAAAGAGAGAAGCTAACCGGAGGAGTAAGGAAGGAAGAGATGGAAGAAGAAGAGCAAAAACAGGAAACCATAATCCACGTTCTTGGGTCCGAGCTGGGACTGCTTCCATGACCGCAAAACCACCATACTACTCCGACACTAACACTTACGAGTCTACCTACGACTGCACCCAAACACGGTGCAGTTGAATCCGACGACTTAAGAGGGATTTTTCCCCTCTTCCTTTTGTGTGTGTGTGTCTCAGTGTCTGTTGGTGCTTGGGTGATTGGATTAAGCGAGGCTTTTGGTATAGTTTGTGTTCCAATTCCAATCCTCCATTAAGAAAAGAGAATTTTCAGAAAGTGAATTGGGCCGTCAAATATTACACGTGAGAGCCCACAGCCCAGCCTAAATGAAACTGACAAATTTTATTTTATTTTATTTTATTTGTTTCAACTAATAGTTTTTTTTAATTGAGATTTCAACTAATAGATTATAAAACAGCTGTGCACCTATCGACCGAAAGAAAAAAAAAAAAAAGAGCCGTGTATCAAGGTAGAATTATGTCAGGCAACTTGTGAACCTAACTCACATTACGCCTAATTTGACCTACTTTATTTGATAAATAAGTTAGGACAAAATTTTTTAAAATATCCTTTTAACTAAAATGATCAAATTATTAAACCTAACAGACTAACGTATTATTGTTATTGTTATTATCATTATTATTATTATTATTATTATTATTATTATCTCAAAAATCCTAATGATAATATAAGTTTCCTTTTTGTCTTGAATAATATAAATTTTTGGTCTATCTAAAAATAGATTTTTTGGCCTATTAGAATTTTTTTTTACATATTTAAAAGTTTTTTGACCTATTTAAGAGTAAAATTTTTTATTTATTTAAAAGTTCTATTATTAAGTAGTTCTCTAAATATAATTTTAGGTTACATTAGGTTTTGAAGAAGGTCAAGTTAAGCCTTTTATTTTCGGTTGATAGGCTAAGCATTTGAAAAAAGCCTATATCAAATAATAGGTTTAAGGTTAGGTTACATATTTAAAATATAAGACAAACCTATTTAAGCTAAAATAGAGCCTAACCTAACTTATTTCCACCCAAGCCATGTAGATTGGGTGATGATGAATAACGATTCAATCGATGTCTGATTTTGCATTCATTAGTGTTATTTTTTATTCAACTAGTAATAACATGTATCATTGTATGTAGGGGTGGAAATATATCAAGCAACTTGTCAAGGTCTATTGGCCTAGCTTATATAAGGCTATTCTAATCTAACTTATTTAGTAAATAAGTTATGTCAATACTTTTTAAAAAAGTCTTTTTAACCAAAAAAGTCAAGCTACAAATTATGTAAAAAATCTATTGAGCCTAACAGGCTGATCGATCTATACTATATTATTATTGTTGTTGTTATAAAAATTATGGAAATTAAATTATTATATTATTATTTCAAAAACCTAATAATAATAGAAATTTTTTAGTCTATTTAGAAATAGACTCTTCGGCATATTTAGGAAATCTTTTGTTTTATTTAGAAATATATTTTTGGCCTATTTAAAAAGAGATTTTTTGGTATATTTAAAAATTTTATTATCAAATAAGATTCTATATAGAGTTTCAGGCTAGGTCTTAAAAAAAAACTATACTAGATAATAGACCTAAACTTGGGCAGCATATTTAGAATTCCAACCAAGCCCATTAAAGTTAAAGTCTTGTTTAGTCTAGCCTACTTCCACTCCTAATTATATGTATATTTCAAACCATAGTCTATGGTGTATATAAGTAGAGTCTTATGTATAAATAATATACTTGATAAAAACATAATTAATTACTACGTGTAGTTTTTTAAGTAAATCCCCTCAAATAGATGAAATTTATCTCATCTTTGAAAATTTTATTATAATGTATATATATGTAAGTATGCTAAGAGTAGCAGTCAAAATTTTAATATTAACATTAGAGAACCATACATATATATATATATAAACATTAAAGAAAATTAACACTCCTTCCCTTTTAAAATATATGTCATATTTAAAAAAAGATTTGTTTGTCGCTTTATAAATTTAAAAAGATATTAATTTTTTTCTATTGACAAAAGTTTAGATTGTGAAGAAAAATTTTCCCAATATAAGATTATAATATACTTTTGGACTCATCGAGCGCTTGTAAAAATATTTACATATCATTCACTAATAAAGAATCTAATAATCAAATTTAAATCATAGTAATATAGGAGTAAAAAGTCAACTAAGTGAACAAATCTTCATTGTTCTATTTAACATTATCGTCCTTTGATACTCTTACTAAATAAAATGGGAAAATATAAATAGAAAAATAATATTTTAATATTAAAATTACTCTATTCAATAATTTGTTTAACGTTAATTCAATTACTTTAAAAAATAAATATTTGCTTCACTATATATTCAAATTTTGTATTTTTTCCCCTCAAAATTACTATTACAAAAAAATATATAAATTGATTGGCCTATGATCCTAGTCAACTTATTAGTATAAAGAAATGTATGTCAAACTAGAAAAATCGGATCATTTGATATAATGGAGCTTGATTTTTAATAAATGTTATTTGATATCTACCTAAATAATTTGTAACTACTTTTTATTTGAACCAATTTAGACCTAAAATCAATTATAAAAAAATTAATTTTAAATAAGTTTTATTTCATTTCAAAATTTTCTCTTTATATTTTATTTCTTATCACCACTTTTTTTCTTAATTTGCACCAATTTTTTACTTTTTCAATTGCCCTTGTCAACCATCCACCGTTGTAACCCACCATTGTCCAACACCGACTACCTCCGTTGGCCACCACCATATGCTCTCGTCCATTGCCTCTGTCTGCCCACCCTCTACCCCCATCTGCAACTACTGACTGCCACCATCCACCATTGACTACCATCATTGGTCGTTGTCGATTGTCACCGCTAGCAACCATCAACTATTGTTGGGCGCCCCTGCTTGCTAACATCCAACACTGTTCTCCCCCATTATCGGTCGCATCCATCCATCACCATCGTCTCCCCCCCCTGGGGTGGTTCGCCACCATCGACAATACATCATTTGCCATCGGCTACCACCATTCGCCAAATTGACTTTTCAATAATATGGTCACAAAGAAAGAGACACATAAGAAAAAAAAAGAATAATACATTTTAAAACTAAATTTTAAGTTATTCAATCAAATAATATTCAATAAAAAATTAATTCATTTTTATACAAATTAATATAATTAATTTTACTTTATACTATATTAATTTGATTTTTTAAATTGTCAAACATCCTCTAAATTAAACATTTATGACAAAATTAAATTAGTTCCAATCAACCAACTCTTGTTTCTTAT